>JAKWBJ010000226.1:2467857-3701785 GCA_023159175.1 Wohlfahrtia magnifica | reverse complement strand
CAAAATGGATGTTTTTTAAATTTACTTAACATAAAATGTCTTCATTCCCAATGCAGTGGTACTTTATGTTCGACGATATATTTTATCATAGCCAGTTAACAGGTTAAATTAAATTTGTTTGCGGAGCTTTTTAGACTCGAATAATAATAATAGCTCTGCGGATCAACTGTAAACATTTGTTTGATTAAGTTTTTTGTTATAAAACTGATTCCTTGATATCGTAGACCACATAAATGCATAACTTCCATGGTAGGATCTAAAAACTGGCCGTTATTGGTTTCTGAAAAAGTTTCCGTTGGTCTTTAAAAAAAATTCTTGGTTAAAATTATGGTAATAAAATTGAAAGGTACCAAATAAATTAATTTCGATTAAATTTACAAATCTTATTCGATCATAAAATTAATGGTTTATTTTAAGCAATATTTTATTTTAATCAAATATTCGTGGCATAAATCTAATCGAAAAGCAAGGTCTCCAATTTCTAAGAAATTTTAAATTATTTTTTTTTTCTTTGAAAAGTTATTTAAATTATTTGATCTTTCAAAAGAAAATGGAAAAATAGATTTCAAATCTTTTTTTCTCGCTTTTTTCATGTATATTTTGGTACTTTTTTATTTAATATTTGAAAAATCCTTGTCATTCGTAATTTACTACTTAAGTATCATGCTGAGCCCTCTATAATAAGAAGACACGTGAGCAGTTGCAGAGTCGGCCTTTTTAACAAGGCAAACATGACATGCATTATGATGTCGTGTAGGGGCATAAATGAACAAGAGCAGGCTTCTTACGAAAAAAAACCTAGTTTAGTATAAAATAATGCACATGAATTCTAAGTTGTAACACAAAATTTTATCTTAAAAACAATAAATTATCAAAAGAAAAATGTTTAGTATCCTTAACACTGATGGCTAAATTCTCCAGAGGAATTCAACATTTATTCAGTAACAGACTAAAATATTAACAAACAAAAAGTTAAATGATAAAACAAGGAGTATTACAGAAGAATTGCTCTAAAATTATACAAGTTTTGTCTACAAAAAATTATGTAAATAAAAGAATAAATTATTAAGAAAACAATACAGGGTGTAACATAAAAGGATTTAAAAGTTTTTTTTTTACAGAAAACAAATAACCACAGAATGGGTTGTTGGATCAATAAAAAGCATTGTTTCCATCCAAAAATATTTTACATTTTCTAAACATAATAGTTATGGGTTCAAAACAGGGCTTCGGTTCAATATTTTAACACCTGCTCTATTGAATCAGTTTTAATACAGTTATCGGTCGTGTTTTGAACATCTCGTGATATGTAAGTAGAATGGACAGCCAATTGTACAAAAGGAAGGACACAAGTAGGCCAGTATGGCCCGATTAATACATTACAATTAATTATTTATACTAATCCAAGAACCAGTTATAGCTGACGATAAGGCTTTTAAGTTTCTCGATGTCGCCAATACGTCACAACCGCAAATGCTTACTTCTTCCCTCTCACAACGCTTAAATTAAAAGGCGTAAATCTTGATTTTTGTATATCTTGAAAGCGTTTAAGTCAAAATGTAGTCAATTCAAATCATTTATAAAAAAAAAATGGTCGGAATTCGAAAAATATGCGTGGCATCGCCCATATATGATAAATATTAACTTATCTGGATAAGTGGGAGAACAGTAACAATTAGAGCTTCATTATCTATCACTAATCAAAAAGCAGGAGAGAAAGATTGGATAAGCGGGTATGGCACAAAACACACCAGGTTATATGGGTTGCACGCATTTCGCAAGTTCACGCGGTGGCCCTATGAGTCATTGTGATACACCCAAAAAGGACAGACCCATTGACGACACCGGAAAGCCGGACTTGAGAGAGTTCCAGAAAAGATCCCTACCTAAAGACCCAAAAATGTCAGTTTTCTCATTTAAATCAACCGGTATCCTTGAAGTGAATAAACTTCGATAATGATACATCCCTAAGATAGTTCAGGTCATAGATATGACATGCACCGAAGTGCTTTAGTCTAAGCTCCCATAGAGTGGAACAATCGAAGAGAATTTGTTGCACCGATTTCCTCTTTCTCCTCATCCTGACAGCTCCCACAGTAGCCATGACCAAGGAATTCCATGCACATCGACATCCTATTATACAATGCCCGGTAGTTATGCCCGAAAGAAGCCCGATCTATCCCCTTCTAAAACTAAAAAGAGACCTACTCCTTTGCTTAGAAAGAGAAAGCCAAAGCAGTCTGGATATTATATATGTAAGTGGTGATATTGGTCCTTCTGTGTTCTATCTTGCTCAGTGCCTATTTATCTAACAAAATCGACGACGCACAAGAGCGGCATACACGTACCCCTTTATTATTCTCTCGGATGCCCGATTGACTTGGAACTCATATCAGTTTGACATGAATTCGCTCCAGATGGTGAGTCATTCCGATTTAATCACATACAAGTCTTAATCATTCATTGCGGCGAGATTGTATACACAGATCGTAATAGGAGTCCGATTTAGTTCTTTGATACGCCTGGCGACCCTGTCTTTAGCGTATACCTCCGCTTGAAAAATAGTGCAATCATCAGGAAGTCTGAGAGAAACCCTGAGCTACAGATTATCAGAGTAAAAATCCGACGCTGTAACTTTTTCCGTATTCGAGTGATCGTTATAGACCGCGATTGCGTCATCTCGAAGGAAACACATTCCTAGAAGGTATCCTGCCATGGTAAAGTTGGTAACACCCAATCTTTCCGACGCGTTAAAATGGTACCGTGTCCAATGCAAATGTGCCTCAGACCACCAGACTACTGGAGCCTAAGTGCCGGCCTTGCAGTGACACATTTGAAAAAAATATTCAGGGGTGGTATGCTCAGCTTTATCTCCAGACTGGCTTGAGGAGCAGAACTCATCCAATATCCATCGCCTTTTACCAGACAAGAGCGGTGTACTCGTACATCCAATATATGATATAGGATCTAAGACCTCATGCTTTCCCAATGCCCCAGCTACAAATGCCTTTCTCATTCGACTCCCAGCATTACGTTTTACGTTTTCAGCTTCACGCTCAGGTATTTGGTCTTCTTCGATAATTTCGGAGTAATGACGCCTTATGTGGTGTGGAGTTAACATAATGCTGTTATACCTATCAGACTATATATGTATACACATAAATCAATGTGTGTTTGTTTGCAGTGCAGTATACAGCTAAAAAGCATATTCTATGGCGTGTTCCTATCTTAAATGTTTGGATTTGGACGAGAAGGGCAGAAATTGTGAAAACGGGTAAAAAGAATAACTAAGATTATAGATGATAATTAAGATAGGGGTAGCGAAGCACACCAGGTTTTAGCTAATTCGCTCTAAAATTGATGTATTACAGAACCTTGTAAAGTATAATGTACGAGTACACTGATAATAATTCAGAGGTGATTAGAATATGCAACATTAGTATGCATGTAGCGTATGTACAAGTAACAAGCAGCCTGTAAATAATGCAACTCATAGTTGCCCACCATTCACAAGCGCTGAGGGAATTTTTAAACTTAAATGAATAAAATCTTTTAAGATTAAAACATGCCTAGTGGCACATTTACAACACAGTTAAGATCAATAAATATTTGCAGCACGTACCACAAGACCATTTAGAAAACTAAGAAAGAAGAAGAAATAAAAAGAACTCAAACCATAGCCCATCGATAGCATCAAAATTAATAACAAGCAGTTATTGGCCTTATACAGACAGAGATACCAGATATAAAAGTAAGGGAAAGGAAGTAAAAAATACTTTTCACAGCGCTGCTATTAATTTGGCTATTGAATAGCGTGAATATTACTTTGAAATTGTATAGCAAAGAAGTTGGTCAAAATAAGAGCAAAAAAAATTGTTTTCTTTTTAAAGATAAAATTATTACAATGGAATTAATGCATCATTGCAGGAGTCTTTTTCTCTAAAGGAGTCTACTAGTATTTGGCAATTTTCGCAGAACAGAATTAAAATAAATTTGAACAAAAAAAAAAACAAAAAAAAAACAAACATTTTCTTCTTTCCTTTTAGTAAATGTTAGAGAAATAAATTAAAGTTAAAAAAAAGTTTTTTATTCAAAAAGAAAAAAGAAAAAAAGTGGAAAAATTCAAGTAAAAGATATTGGATAAAAACAACCAATCGATTGTATTTTTGCAAACAAAAAAAAAAAAAAAAGTTGCTGTGGCAGGGCAAAACCATGCTGAAGATAAAACTCCAGGAAAGTTGATGGAAGAAAAAGAAGAGAATAATGAAGAACTATTTAGTTTCCGTAACTAATTGCAAATGAATGGGAACCAAAGATAAAAATATATAATAAATTTCGTGCTTTTGACAATAAAATAAAAATTAAAAAACACAAAAAAAAGCAAACAAAAATTAAAAAATAAAAGTCGAAGGGCTAAAGGGTTCATTAGATACGCTATAAGTAAAAGTATGTATGCAGCCGAGGATTATATTCATATTAGCGTGACGTATTGTAAGCCGTTTCAAGTATTATTGTCAAACAGCTATGCTTATAATACGGGCTGAGTTTTTACATATGTACTACTGTCAAGGTCTTTATAACCAAACTCATGTAGCGAAATAGAAATATTCACGAGTAATCCTGGGATCTCAAAATGGTTGAATTTCTCGAGCACTGAAACAAAGAAATGACAAATTAAGTTGTGCAAACTACTTGCCGTTAAGGTGTGACTTACAATTAATATCGTGCATTTTGGTTGAACCTCATTTACGACATTTGGGTCACGAGTCATGGTTGAATTTTTGGAAATGATTTTGCTGATAAGAGCGCATCTAGGTGGTCATCTCTAAGTGTGGCTCTTGCACAGGGGGACATTCATATTCCTCTGGGAGCGTGGGCGAAGTAAAAAAATAAATGGGCATTAGGAATTGTAGAACACAAATTGTCCTGTGTTACCATTTGCAGGTTATCTACAATTCTCTGGCCTTATTTGTCAGTGGAAAGGACCAAGACCTTTCTGACTTTTGAGTAAGGTTTCTCAATGGTATAAGAATTGGGCACTGTATGATTAGGCGCATATCAGAACGTACAGGCTACCCATATTACGGCTACTGTAGCAGCTGTTAGGATGAGTAAGAGGAGAATTCAGTAAAACACTTTTATGACAGCCCCACTCTTCGGAAGCTAAGACATCTTAATGGTTCTGTATATATATAAATTTTAGCCAAATTCATCGATTAGTTTATTTGTTGTAGTCGTTTGAAGTAAGCAACTTTTGTGTTTCTTGGAAAATGGAAAAAAGTGAATTTCGTGTAGTGATTAAACACTTTATTTGAACATCAAAACGGCGAAACAGACAAAAGAAAAGCTTGATAAACATTACGGCGAATCTGCTCCGTCAGATTATATGGTAAAATATTGGATTGTTGAATTTAAACGGGGCCGAACAAGCACTGCAACAATGCCATCAACAGGAAGGCCAAAAGAGGTGGTTACTGAAGAAAATATCAAGAAAATCCTCGATATCGTTATGAATGATCGCCGGGTCAAAATACGTGAGATTGCTGAAATGGTAAACATATCATATGAACGTGTGTTCAACACTTTGCATGAACATTTGCATATGAAAAAGCTATCGGCAAGATGGGTGCCGCGTTTTCTTAGTGTTGAACAAAAACGAGTTCGACAGATCACTTCACAGCGGTGTTTGGACATGATAAAGCATAATCCTGCTGATTTTTGGCGTAGATTAATAACTGTTAAAGAAACGTGGGTCCACCACTACACACCTGAAACCAAAAATCAATCGAAGCAATGGGTGGAAGCTAGTGGAAGTGCTCCGAAGAAGGCGGATATAGCGAAACAGCCGGCAAGGTTATGGCCACTGTATTTTGGGAGGCACACGGAATATTGCTCATCGATTATCTTGAAAAGGGATCCACAATCACAGGAGAGTATTATCGTGCATTATTGGATCAATTGGTTGATGTAATCAAGGAAAAACGACCACATTTAAACAAGAAAAAAGTGCTCTTTCTTCAAGACAACGCACCGATGCTAAAACTACGAGGAATCCATTTTGAATTGGTTGATCATCCACCTTATAGTCCAGATTTAATCCCTGGTGATTTTTTCCTGTTTCCAAACTTGAAAAAATGGCTCGCAGGATCTCAAACGAAGAAGTGATTACCGAAACTAATGCGTATTTGGATGAGTTCCCAAAATCGTATTATTCAGATGGTATAAAAAAGTTGGAAAATCGTCTGACTAAGTGTATTGAGCTAAAAGGAGACTATGTTGAGAAATGAATGGTTCTTGAAAAAAAATTTTTTTTCCTACTTAGGTAGCTCCAATATCAATCCGCCCTCGTATATAACGAAATAACGTTAGAGTTCTTTTAAATTGCGTAAAATAAAATAATGCATCGAATTTACTTTTTTATACAGTTCCTTTTTATTTGTACACTTTCTACACAGTTACACTTTATCTTAATACATCAACTTATTTATCTTGCACTTAATATTCGTTTATACAACACTTTTATTTACGCCTAAACCCTACTTTACTTTATGACTGCAAAACGATAACTAAAGTCACCAAAAGCAATGCGCCACCTTTTATAGCAATTCATTGTTAACATCGAATATTCTGGTAATTACTACAAATTTCGATTTATCTACGTAAAATTCAAAGGATGTAAAATTATAATACACAAAACAAGAATGGAACTGGCAGCATTGTTAAACGTGTGGTAGCACCCTTAATAGCACAGACAATTAGGGCAGTAACAGACACAAATCAATAAAGTTTATAGCTAAAATTTCATGATGTGGCAATTTTATTTTCGTTACAATATTTTAATTCTTATATCATTCCATAGAGGAACACGGGATTTTCTCTCAGTCAATGAACTGCACCTGATTTTATTTTTAGACTCATTGAATATCACTGACAAATTTCATAAATTTCGTCAGTAGTATGAGTTGCATATTGCGAGAACCACATGAATTGCACGTTCCGGCTTAGCGAGGCCATTGCTCTACTATCTCATGTCAGACTTTAGATCTTTCCTTAGTTTCTGAATTTCTTTAGGGTATCACAATAGTCTATAAGGCCTTCGAGTGACCTTGCTAACTGTGGGTGAATCATATAACATAACCTTAACCTGGTTGCCAATGTATCAATTCCTCTTGACAGCTAATGCCGGGCATTCTCAGAGAATGTGGAAGAACATTTACTTTTTTTTGTTTCTGTCAATGCAAATGCAACAACACTCATTGAGAGAAGTCCAAATAGACTCACATGCTTAATCATCAATTTCCAATTATTACTTCCAGCAACCTTGAAATATCTCTACTATCGGGTGAGTTTTTAAGAGCTTTAGGATTTGATAAAAAACATAAAATTAAGAGAAATGTACGAAATGTTTAGTTTAATCGATAGAATGGTCTATGTAATTCAATGTTTAAAGATGATTTCACGTAAATATTTTTCGGTGCTACGCCTCAAATGTTTTATACGCTGGGTAAAATTTTGGCATAATCTCTCCAACATATCGGCCGATATCTCACGAATAAATTTTTCAAATTTGGTATCGACATCAGCCCTAACATAGCCTCACAAAAAGTAGTCCAAATGCATTAAATCGAACGATCTGGAGAGCCAATTGATTGGCCCGAAACGTGATATAAACTGCCTCTCAGTTGGGCCATTGTCCCGCGTGCTGTATGGCTTGTGGTACAGTTTTGTTAAAACCTAATATCAGACAAGTCCAACACTTTCATTTTGGGCAAAAAATATTTGTTATCATTGCACGAAAGTTTGGCAGTTCTATCAATTCTTCTGTCTGCTCTTTACACCAAGTACGGCAATTGATCTGCGTCGCTGAACATAATTTTCTGATAAAAAAGCATACATTTTGAGCATAAATTTTGATAATAAAATTCAATAATCTTCTAGCGTTGTTCGTTTGTAAATCAATTCATGGTCAAATTATAGAACAAACTGAACATGTTCGACGGTACACGGTTACACGGAAAAAGCTGAGCTGCCAAAAACAGTGTTGCCAAAAGAAAGTTGCTAAAAAATCACCCAATATTATGGGCTATAATTTGCAGAGTGAGTTCTTCATTAAAAGATTCCCTAGCCTCCCTACAAGTGTCCAGATTGCGCCTTTTTAAGAAAGATTCTGATGCTACTACATTCTATACATCCAAGCAGAATTACAACTGAAACCTCGTTGGAGGTATTCGTTCTACAAAGTTATTTCAACATCAATAAAAGTGACTTTTTGATACAATGCCCAGATTTGTAACAAAAAACTGTACTGCAACTTTTTGACTACCAACGAACTCACACTCATTATTCCACCAATTTATTTAACGACTTTGTCCCTCTGCGTTTGTTTTCTTTTCTAAGAACTAAAGAAACTGAGTAAAATAGCATATATTTGCAACGATTCTTAAGCCTTAGACGACCACATAACGTTCTTATTAAAAGTATTTCTACGATTGAGAAAAACGTTGCCCTTAGTGTTTTACATCCGATGAGTTTATTTTAAAAGGGGGGAAAAAAACTATAACATTTCAGATTCCATTTGACTTCTCATATTCTCATGTTGCTGCTGCATGACTTATTACATACAGTAAGGAAGGACTGATATTTATTCATGAAAATAAAATTTAAAAAAATCAACAACAAATTTTCTATATATTAACTTGGTTGAATAGAATAAAAAGATATTGAGTTTTATTGACAAAAAGAAAGAAAGGAAATGCAATCCAGACTTATTGTGTCATTTCTACGTTTACATTTTCCAACTATTTTACAAGAATTCCACGACGAAGAAATAGCCAACCAGCATTACAGTTACAGCTTCTGTTGCAAATGAATTTTCTTCAGTGAGTAGCTATTGTGTAACCCTAACGGGCATTCAGAGTAATAAACAACATGAGCCATCAATTTTTCTGTTTTTTTTTGTTTTTTTTTTTTGCTGTTGTTGTAACATTCAATAGATTCCATAAAATTTTCTATAAATTTTCTCAAAGTTTTTGTTAAAATGAGCAGCAAGAATAAATAAGAAAAACCAGGGCGTTTTTAGTCATTGACAGCGAAAGAACTAAAAACGATAATTTTTCTTTTTTTTAATTTATTTTCTTAATTTAGTTTTTTTTTTTCATTATTTCTATGAAATACTTAAGCGTTGCAACATCATGCTGCAACATAAGGAAAGGAAAGAAATATAAGATATTTTTTCTCAATTCTTCGATATTTTTTTGAACGAAGTTTTTATTGCCAGAAAAACACAGTTACAGTTGCCATTTGCAAGAAAGGTTTAGCATAGAAATCTGTGCTAAATCTGCCACAGGATATTGACTACAATTTATGTTTAATGTGCACATTAGCATTAGTCGCTTTGGTTTGTATTAAAGGAAATGTTACGAAATGAAATTTTCATTGGACATAGATATTAATTTTTAGGTAAAACTAGCTAATACGCGGGGTGTTTCGGTACCCGTATCTTCATTAATATCTTAATTATCAGTCTTATCCTTTTCTCCCATTTTATCCCCTTGCGGTTTAAGTCTAAACATTAAAGATTGTCTATAATTCTTTCCAGAATAACACTGTACAAGCTTCAAGATCATTGATTCTGGTCCTTTTACCAGTTAGGATTTTTGTAATACGCACTTATCCAATTACTCCCGAATTTTGATTGAAGTGTATGTAGACAAAATATCAAATTTATTATGAATAGAAGATTCAAAAATTAGCATTTACTTTGAGGCGCTGCTTATAAACACAGACTTTCACTTTTATACATAACATATAAGGAATCATCTTATTGACCATGTTGTGTAATGTTATGAGAATCCAATATCTTTTAGCTCTATTTTCTTAGATACATTCTGGAGATACACCACCTTAATCAAAAAGTTCCAAGAATAACCCCCGTATGGCGGCGGTCCCATCATTACGATTTGACTTTTTTTGTTTTTGTTAAGTTGGTACATCTGTTTTTCATATTCTTGCTAAAGCCTTGTAACCAAAAGAGATTTTTTACAATTTTAGAAATGGATTTAAATGTGCAACAACGAACTTGTATTACAGTTTGCGTAAAAAACGAATTTAATAGTGCACGAATGTTGGAAATATTGGAAAAGTGTTTTGGCAACGATTCTCTAAAGAAAACGGTTGTTTACCAGTGGCACGAGCAGTTCAAAAGTGGTCGTGAGTCAATCGAAGATGATGAACGCAGTGGCAGACCATCGACATCGAAAACCGACGAAAACATTGATAAAATAAAAGAATAATAAGAAAAGAAATGTTGGTTAATAACCGCAAATTAACCATCGTAGATATAGCGGAGGATTTGAACATTGCCTATGGAACCTTTGAAGACATTTTGGCGAATGATTTGGGTTTCCGTCGTGTAGCAGCAAAAACCTCAGTTTCATGCAAAAAAGAGACCGTGTTGAGGTCGTAAAAGACATGATTTTCGAGGCTGAATCCGATCCCACATTCATCAAAAGGAACATGAGTACGACATGCAATCCAGACATCAGGCACGTGAATGGCGTTCACCAAAAGAGCCGAGACGAAATAAACCATGTCGTTTTCGGTCAAAAAAGAAGGCAATTCTCACGGTTTTCATGGATTACAACGGTATAGTAGTGAATCATGAATTTTTGCCAGAAGGCAAGACAGTAGGCAAAGTATATTATTTGGGTGTTATGAGACGTTTGCGTGAAGTAATTCGCCGAAAGAGACAAGAATTGTGGGCAGAAAACTCTTCGATTAACGCACCGTCGCACAATGCCATCATTATTCGAAATTTTTTCCCTTACGTGGAACGCGTTTCAGCAGCCGAGAGGAAATAGTGGAAATATTGCAGAATAGACATAACGAAAATCGAATAGCAAAACGCTTTGAGCCAAAGTGTGTTGCAGTCGATGGGAATTACTTTCAAGGGGACAATATAAATTTAGATAAAAAAAAAACTTATTTTGATCAAGGCGGGACTGTCCAATCTCGATAATTATTCTTTTATAATGATTTTATAAAGGATGGTCCGACAAAAACAACATGTTTTTAGAGAATTATCTCAGAGATATAACTGAGGTGCAATGTCATTAATGTGCCGAATTATCTCATGCTTTAGCTCTCGAACTGTTTTAGGCTTATTAACGTTGGCCTTTTCTTTCAAATATCCTTAAAGAAAGAAATCCAACGGTGTCAAACCACATGACCGCGTCGGCTGAAAACTTCGCCACGACATGTGATAACACGGCCATTGATTTCTGTTTGAACCATATATTATCCAAGACCATTCACGATAACTGCTTGGTCGAACTAATTTTCAAAGAAGCACGGCCCTATGAAGCCGCCAGCCCATAAACCGCACCAAACAGTCACTCTCTGTGAATGCATCCGCTTTTCAACAATCAATCGTCGATTTTAATTTTTTTTTCCACTGAAATTTGCGCACAATTCTCGCGATTGTGTACATATTTTGTAGACTATGCTGACAAAAAAAAAACAAAAATCACAAAGTTCACGAAATACATTTGAGTTTGAATGCCCATTTTGGTCAAAGGCTTCAACAATCTTAACGCGCAGCTCAATTGTGTACCTCTCCAGGGTTGAATTTATCAAAAACTAAAAGAAAGAAATGTAAAATTAAGTTGAGCAAAAAAGTTGATGTTAAGGTGTGACTCACAATAAACATCGTGCATTATGGTATTTGAACACATTCTGATTAGTGCTTAAGAATTAAACAAAGTTGATCTCTAATCGGTTCGATGGTCTTCTTCTTCTACTGAGTTGAGAAATAAGTTCACAGCAGCCATTACACTTACTCCTTGCACCTCTCAAGTAAATTTTCGATGCCGTTGCAAAAATTCCGTTGAAGAGCAATTTTTCAGAACGTCTTCATTGTCGAAGGTAACGCCCCTCATATAATTTGATAGGAAACGGAACAAATTGGATGAATAAAGCGGATGCTGAAGGAACTATTATTCGAATTTCTACAGTGCGTGCTTGATATTCGACGTTGGCATATCTGCTGGTGCCATTTACTTTCCTGTTTACTTCATATATATCATGCATGCGCCTCATTTCTTATCTCCCATGGCGATACAAAAATCGCTGTTTATTGTCGCCTGTTGCTCGATGGCGGCTGAGATGTTCAGAAGCAATTTGAAGGCGATTTTCTTTGTTGTTTTCCTTAAGCACGTGAGACATCCAGTGTAATTGGGAATCGGCTTAAAATCTGACTTTATTTCTTCGAACATTTCACGGCTGGTTTGGCGGCGCCCCTCTTTGAAAAGCAAATATAAAAACGCACAAAGTTATTCTATACATATGTGTGTATGTATATAAGTAACACATAGGCTGCAAAGTCCCTGGCGTAACACATATGTACATAGACGGCGCTAGTTTTATTGCATTCGGCTGTTTTTCAAAAGCCAGCTGTTTAGATTTCATGATATTCTATTAATTAGTTTGTGAGTTATTGTGCTAAGAGTGACGCTACTTTTGTATTTTCAGCACAATGGATCGAAAACAATTTCATGTTTTAATCCTACACTGCTTCTTGGTTAATAAAATTATCGTTCAAGCTAAGCAATGGCTTGTAAAGTGTTCTGGTGACTCCGCTCCATCAGATGCAACTATAAAACGTTGGTTTAGTGACTTCAAACGTGGTCGTAGGGACACCGATTATGCAGAACGTAGTGAATGTTCAAATAAGGCGGTGACACAAGTTGCATGAGTTAGCTAACATCGCAAAGATATCAAAAGAACGTGTTGGCTTTATATTGCATGAGCATTTGACTATGGAATAGCTGTGTTCAAAGTCTGTGATGCGTTTGCTTACTGTGGTCTAAAAGCAAAAACGTGTTGATAATTCTTGAACATGGCAAAACCACATGAATTTAAGTTCGAACTGCTCCCACATCCACCTTCAAAACATGCTCGTCGAAAAGAAATATCACACGAATGAAGAGGTTATCGCTGAAACTGAGACCTATTTTGAGGCAAAAGATAATCGTTCTACAATTGTGGTATTTAAATGAATGCATTAGTCTTGATGGAGATTACGTTGATGAACGTAACTGTAGGGTATTTATAGCTATAATATAACGTCTTTAGAAATTTTATAAAACTTTCCTGTATCTACTCTTTTTTCAAGGTTTTCCTTAACTAATGATGTGATTTCCCAGCGCTCTCAATTTTCTAAATATGACATTTATATTCTTCTATAGTTACTAGGGGCACATTGCTTTATCCGCTGATAACTTTTAAAAACCTCATCAGTCATTAAGTTTCGTTTTTATGAGAGATACTCGTACTCGTGTTTTTAACCCACATGATAGCTGCTGACTGCAATAGAAAAGCTAATAAATAATGAAAATTTCACACGCAGTAAAATCTTTATCTCATAAGCTTTTATTCCAAAGACATGAATTTTTTTTTTGTATCTTTCCAACTGATGTTTTTATTGCTGAGTGGGCGCTACTGTGTCTCATTTCCTTTGCAATGCGAGCAGAAATATATGTAAAAAAAATACGCCAAAAATATACGAAAAAAATCCGCCACAAATCATAACGTCATTGCAATATTAAAATATTTCTACAGAACCAAAGAAAAAAAAAAAACAAATCGCATACCCTCGTACATACATTTAAGCTCTTTGCTGCTTAACGTAACGTTTTGGCTTTTAGCAGATAAAATATTTTTTGTTTGTTTGACTCAAATATTTGTATAAAAAAACGGGAGAAATAAAAAATAAAAAATAAATTATAACAGAAATCAAAAAAAAAAATAAAAATTTCTTTTGTAAATATACGACGGACGCCGTTTTGCGCAAATACTTAAACGGGCGTGCTGTATGCTTGACGACATATATTGTACGAAAGAAAAAAATTATTTAATTTTTGTCCATATGCTCTGACAACGTCATTTCTAGTAGACTCTAATAAATTGAAACAATAAATTCTTTAAAGCATTTGGTACTTAACATAATAGTACTAAAGAAAGAGTGCCTAAAAAAACTTTCAGCACCAACCTTTTACGCATTAACTATAATGAGAAGTATCACAAAAGTCATCTGAATCAAATATTTTGACGTAGATCATCACCACATTGTCATTAATGAATCCTCGTGACAATGACGCAAACAGGGTCGACTTTAATGCGCGCAAGACCCAATGTTGCTTTCTGACACACAGACGTGGCGGTGTGTTGTCATTTGTATCTATGGGTTATGTAGATATTGAGGAATCAGATTCTCCTGATATTCTGGGCATGATAATTTATTGTGACGTTCGTTGGAACGAGCACATATTTCGAGTGTCGAAAGAAGCATTCAAGTGTCTCGGTTTCTTAAGACGATGTAAGAATTAATTTCCTTAATATCCGACCCAAATGTGGATACAACTCTCATGTATGGGCCGGTGCTTCAAAGTCTATTTTAGAGCTTCTCGACCGCGTACAGGAGAGGGCGTAATGACAGTAGGGTAGCCAATTCTATCGATTCATTAGAGCATCGTAGCAATGTGACGTTAGTTTCATTGTTCTATCGGTACTATAACGGAATGTGGAACTAATTCCTAGTAATCCTATATTTTTTGTAGTTGATTGTCTAGTAAATCGCACAACGCATTATATGGAGAATTCGTTCTTTGGTCGCACTATTCGTTTGTGGAGCAATCTTCCCGCGAATGTTTTTCCTGCCACTTACGACATGAGCAAATTTAAGTCGATCGTCCACCAACACTACTCTATCTATCCTCCTTTCCACAACCTTTTTTTCCTAGTACCAGCACAATGCACTGCAGGAGTAGGGGTTATCCCCTGAGTGCTGGTATTATTGAAAAGAAAAAGAAAAGAAAGTAACAAACGTATGATAATTTTACCATACAAACATCATACTGAAGAAAGCTGATATTTAACGACATTGTCTGTTATAAATCGAAGCGGCGTATATGAACGACATTGTCACTATGATACTTTCATTAATTTATCCTCGTGACAATGACGCAAGCAAACGTATGATAATTTCGCCATACAAACACCATACTGAAGAAAGCTGATATTTAGCGACATTGTCTATTATGAGTCGACTATATGCAGAAATTTATCGAATACATACTGAACGATGCAGTATTTTGTCTGCTACTTACCCGTTAACGAACAAAGCAGTAATGATTCCCGATGATATTATCTGTTAGGACTTACGGATGCCTGCAAGGTAAATTAATATCTGTCATCTATGAAAATTTTGACTAGTACTCAAGAAATTCATGACACCAAGGAAAATGTATCGACCGTCATCGATGATTTATCATTTTCAGCGTTTGTAACGATGATTTACTATGCCGTTCGGCACATCTGGTCGCTTATGCTGACAAAAAAAACACGAAGTGCATAAAATGCATTTTGATTTGAACGCCCATTTCAATAATCAGAACGCGCTGCTCAATTGTGTACCTCTCAATACTTGAATTTGTCAAGCACTGAAACAAAGAAATGTTAAATTGTGTTGGGCAAAAAACTTGACATTAAGGTGTAATTCACAATTAACATCGTGCATTATAGTTTAACCATCCTTTATATCTCGTGAATTGCCAGTCATTTATATAGTCTGGTATGCCAAAGCGACATATTTCGATACATGTAGTGCAATGCTTGACAAAAAAGTTACTGTTTGGATTTTTGGCTGGCGGAGTCATCATTAATATTTTTTTTGATATGAGCCATCACCAGCTATGGCGAGCGCTGCACGCCGATAATTGTTTGTTATGTTACAAAAACTATATTTTATAGGAGAGCGTTATTTCTAAATTTTTTTGTTTTGACTGGTTACATCAATACCAAATTTTAAATGTGCTACAATAGCCGATTAATTGTAAATTTCTTTTAAAAAGTGTGCTTGTGTATTCAGATATATTGAGGTTTTTATGTACATACGATAAGTTTTATTCGCATTTTTGTTATGTAAGGTACTTACGATAATTCAAAAAAAGCTGAAATATCACTTGTATGTTGTTATGATGCTGGATGTAAAAAAGTTACCTTAATTCTAAAGTCAAAGTTGGAAAAGCTGAAATGTTATACAAACATCGTTGTTACAGCCATGTTGTGGTTCTGACCGACAATAAATAATACAAATCTAATATTACAATTTAAGAAGCACAAGCTTTTTAGACTATCAGCTCTTGCCTACTAAAGAAAAATAATTGAAAATTATTATATCAGGCCATCTTTTGGTTTGAATTTGGACCAGTGATTATTTCGAGTCTGACAATACTTATGTAATTTTGTTCTGTCACAAAATTCAATATGTTATCTCCACTGAACAAAATGAATCGATTTACGCTTCAGTAACGTTGGGATTTATTGGAAATTTATTTCCGAAACTCAGACAATTGGTTGGAAATTGCAAAAAAAAAAAAATATAAAAAATAATAAAAATTTCAAAAATCATCTTTTAGGATGACGCTTATTTTCATCTTGGTGGGTCCGTTAATAAACAAAATTATCATATTTGTGGCTCAGAAGACCCAAACGTGGTTTTACAGTAGCCAATGCACCCATTACGAGTAACTGTTTGGTGCGGCGTGTGGAGTGGAGGCATCATTGACCCACATTTCTTTGAAAATGAGAACTGCGCAACCATTGCGGTCGATGGAGACACATATCGCACTCTGATTTAACGATTTTTTGGTGCCCACTCTTCATGGTATTGATGAGAATGATGTTTGGTTTCAACAGGATGATGCAACTTGCCACACATCTCATGTTACAATCGATTTGTTGCGAAATGGTAATGTCAGTTGGCCGCCAAGAAGCTGAGATTTGATACCGTTGGACTATTTTCTGTGAGGCGCCGTTAAAGACAAATGTTATGCCGACAAAACAGAGACAATTGCGCATTTGGAAGCCAACATTCGTGATGCTATTGCTGAGATACGAACCCATACACTCGAAAAAGTTTTCGAAAATTGGTCCGCAGGAATGGCTTACTGTGGGACCAGCCACGGCCGCCATAACATTTCATTTCTAACCAGAACACTTGTTCTCCACAACAACAATATAAATTTGACAAAATTTCAAACCGTTTTTATTTTATTGCATTTTTAAATGTAAACTTTTAAATGGCCCACCCGATAAATTATATTAAAATCCGTGATGAGTGCTTTTTTGATTTCTGTCTATGTGACAATGCATAACGTCCATAGTGTTTGAAAACATCAACGTTAACGGAGAGCGCTATAAGTCAATGATTACTGACGCCAACCTGCCACATTGATAAATAATTATGTACCAGTGGCTTGAGGGCGCTGGTCATCTCACATAGTAATGATGTTAACTGGAAAACCCATATCCTGCGATTTGAGCTTTTTAGACTTGTTTGTAGGGTTTTCTTAAAGCCATTGGTTAAATGCAGCCAAGCCTGTGCGCTAGTCATTGAAAAGCAGACATTTGGAAAGCTCGCTACCCAGCGAGCTTATTACTTATATACTTACTTATTATTTATTCATGTAAATAAGTAACCACCTTCCAAATAAACCAACTAAGTTTAACGAAATCTTAGAAAGCGTTTAATACTTCTACTAGCGAAGTCTAAATGATTTCCAAGGCTTTATTCTTAAGACACTGTGTGCAAGTTCACCATAAACAATGGATTATACGCTGAATTTTCTTGTTTACTTACATATTTCTGATTATTTCTTTACTATTAATTTTTTGTTTTCTAAATTTGTTATGATTTGTTTTTTAACTGGTCTTTATATCTTTGAAAAAATACCCCATTTCCTATCAAGTAGTGTTTTAAATAGTCGCTCTGTAACACTCCCTGTCCAATTCAATTTTATTTTTTTCTTCTTAAATATTTGCTCTGGTGCGGCAAATTTTTATTTTTTTTTTTTAATTTTTCTTATTTTTCTGCCTTGTTTCACTTTGAGAATTTCTGTTTTCGTTGTTAGAAATGCTTCCGTTCTAAATTAAAAAAAAAAGATTTTATTGTCATTGCAGTTGTTGTCAACAAAAAAAAAAAACAAAAATTCTTTTGCTTCCCTGAATTATAGTCAATGTAGGCTGGCAACATGTCTGTCTCTCCGTATCTTTGGGATGTCATGTTATTGCTGTTCTAGCTCTCATTGTCATCTGTAGAGGAAGACAAGACTTTCAACTTTAAAAATGTTGAAAAAATATCTTATTTACTTAGTAAAAAAAATATTTAAAATAAAATTAACGAATGAATGAAATTAATTAGAATCTTTAGAAGAATGAAAATGAATTATTATCATTTCATTATGATCAACAACAATGAATACCTATTCGTTTAAATAACCCCCATTATAGACTCTTTTTAGTTAGATTTTGCGAACAAAAAATTTTATGCGAAAAAAATTTAAATCACATGCTTAGTTTTAAAATTAAATGATATATTGATGAAATTTTCCAATAAAAATGAATGAAAAATATTCTATTTTTGTTTTCTGAATTACTATACTGGTTAATGCTACTGAAGACATAACCCACTTGACCTATGATACGCAATAAGCGATTGTACCCTATTAGTGAAGAATTTTCGAAACAAAAATATTTGTTTTTGTAGAACAAAAATGCTTGAAAGAGCATAGAACATTTGCTACTCATTTCTCCGTTCACATATATTCTGATGCTTTTGCTTCTAGTCGGTGGTGCCAATATCATTTTTGTCCGTTTTTAATGTATAGGGTTGGCGGACCCTAAACTTTTAATAAACTTTTTTTTTTTTTTTGAAAACAGGGCGCAAAACATCAAGTGTAGCTTCGGCTGTGTGGCACGTAGCGCCGTCCTGTTGAAACCAAATGTTGCTAATATCCTTCTCTTCAATTTTTGTGAACAAAAATTCATTCAACATGGCCCGATAACGATCGCCATTGACTGTAACGGCCACTCCTTGCACATTTTCGAAGAAAAATGGCCCAATTATGCCTCTGGACCAAAATCCACACCAAACAGTGACTCGTCTTGGGTGTATCGAATTTTCAATGCATGCGCGCGGGTTTTCTGTGCCCCAAATGCGACAATTTTGCTTGTTTACATACTCGCCAAGATCAAAATGAGCTTCATCTGAAATGATGATTTTTTTTTTTTTTTTGACAAAATCGACATCTTCTGTAAGTAGATCGCAGGACCAATTAGCGAAGCGTATACACAATCATATTCGTTCAGCGGAAGGATAAAACTAATTATCTGTCAAATCACACATGAGCTAAGTGTTACCATTTACGAAATAAGCACTAATTGGAAAAAAAACGTTAGATGGCGGACCGGTTATATATTTCATATATTTCGTTTTTAAATCACCTATTTCATGCATCTTATTTCATCGACAGCACTAAACTGTTTCTACAAATTAGTTGGCAATAGGCTACAACGGTAGTCATGTAGTCGTTAGCCGTGTTGCCGCTAAAATAATTATTCTCATATGCACACATGTATTCTATTTTTCACAGTTTGTAGTTAATGGTTGGTAGCCTTGAATGTATTTATAGCATAACATAAAATAATATCAGGTGTTTTTTTCTAAATTCATAACTTTGAATTGACAACACTGCTTAATTTGACAACTGATTTAACAGTTGATAGTTGCTTTTTGTTTAGTTTGGTTTGATATTTCATTATGAATAGATCTATACAGCTGCCAATTCGGTGAAGGGGCGCATGTTGATATTGGTATTGAATTTCCGTTTAAAATGTTGTTCTCCGATGAAGCCCAAGATCATGTGATTTAATTGGTTTAATTAATAAGTTATGATAGAAGAGACAATTGAACATCTGGAAACCAACATTCGGAAGAGTTATTGGCGAAATACGGGCACATATGCTGAAAATTGGCGAAATTAAAAGCAACAGTAGTATTTCACAAACAATTTACGATTTATCATTCTTGTAAATATAAAATTATGTATGCTTGGCAACCCAGCAATCCATTTCCTGGGCTAAAGTTTTTTAGATTAAATAAGGAGCTAATATCTGGCGGGCTATTTATCGGCTTAAATTTAAGCCAGCGGCTATTTCTAATCTGGCAATACTTATGTCATTCTATTCTGTCACAAAATTCAGTGTATTATATTCACTGAATGGAATGAATCGATTAAAGTTTGAGCAGGGTTTGGATTTATTGGAAATTTATTTCCAAAGCAAAGAAAATTGGAAATTCTTATCGGATGAAACTCATTTTTAATAAAAATTAATAAGCAAAATTGCCGTAATTGGGACTCAGAAAACCTAAACGTGGTCTTACAGAAGCCAATGCACCCATTACGGGTGACTGTTGGTGCGGCTTGTAGAGCGTAGATATCATTGGCCCATATTTCTATGAAAATAAGGACGTCACAACCAGTACGATCAATGGATACATCTAACGCACCATGATAACCTATTTTTTTGTGCCCGCTCTTCATGATAGTAATGCGAACGATGTTTGGTTTTAACAGTATGGTGGAACTTGCCACAGATCTCATGCCACTATCGAGTTATTGCGTCAAACGTTTGATGGCCACTTAATTAGCCGAAATATTGATATCAGTTAGCTGCCAAGAAGCTGCAAATTGACACCGTTGGACTATTTTCTGTGGGGCGACTTTAAAGACAAGTGCTATGCCGACAAACCAGAGACAATTGAGCATTTGAAGGCTAACATTGGTGATGCCATTGCCGAGATACGCCATTGCCATAGACTCGAAAAAGTTGTCGAAAGTTGGTTCGAGCGAGTGGGGTACTGTGAGGCTAGCCGCGGCAGCCATATGAATGAAATAGTATTACATTACTATTCGGAACAATTGCACTTCACAAAAAAAAAAAAAAAAATAAATAAATTTGACTAAATTTCAAAGCGTTTTTGTTTTATTGCATTTTTAAATTTAAACTTTTAAAAGGCCCACCCTATACTACTGCGATTCGTCTTTGGATCCAACTATCAACACAAATCCGAATTTAGAAAAATGCAAGACAATTTAAATCAGCGTTAAAACTGAAATCCTTTTTTCTTATTATTATTCCATCAGTGCAGAACTTCTGGGTTTACTGAGCGAAATATTAATCGCGTTTTGCAGACTTCTACGGAATTTAAATTATAGCATTAAGAGTGATCGGAACAAACGTTAATAAAACATGATTTATGGTTGATTCATTAAAACTTCCTAGTTTCTGCCTGGTACACAACACATTTTCTGATGGCCGTTTTTATTGAATTGCTGGCTTCAATCTCGATAATTGTTGGCAGTAAAAATCAGAATCAATTGTTTGGTTGTAGAAGCTCATAATGAACAAAACTCTTTTAAACTCATTAGACACCCTGAATAACTTTTCTTTTTGTTATGCTGGCTTTGTCACCTTACTGCATCCATGGTGTTTTTTATACATTATTTTCGCACGTGATCCAATTCTCATCGGCCTTAATCACATGCTGCACTTCAATGGTTCGATTTTTTTCATTTTTGTAGTGATCGCAAATGGTAATTATTAAATCTCCCACTGTTAATTCAAGTGGCAACGCACTTCTTTAAGATTTCAAATTTTGTCCAAATGGTCGGTAATGAATGCCTAGTTGCCGCTGCTTATCTGCTGGTTTTTCTAAATTTTTTCCACGATTTTATCGACTTTTAACAACAAAATTTTCAGACCGAAAACGAGCAATTTCGTTGTTGTTTTTTTAGTTACAGCATCGTGTCCGTAAACTTCACAAATTTTTTTCGCAGCCTGCGACTCATTTCTACCTTTTCTACAATATAATAGAATAGAAAAAAAAATAAATGACAGTAATGTTCCCCAACAATTTATCAATCATTTTTAAGCGTAGATAACTTCTCACAGAATAATACGATTTGAATAATGTTTTCCTCAAACAAGCTATAGTGTTTTTGTTTCAGAGCCATCTGGCATCTGTCAACAATTTTTAACCGCACTTTTTCGAACAGTAAAGTAATATTACAACTTAAATGGTTAATTAAAAATGAAATATATGGGTAGTGCCGGTATACGCCGAACCGCCCTAGATAATAAACAGTCTAACGACCTCGCTATCAGATGAAGCCCAGTATTGCTCAGTTGAACTTAGGAAATACAAAGCTGCAGGATGCGACAAAAACGGAATTAAGAAAATGGGCCTGTGACTCCTTGGTCGAATGAGATAAGCAGAACCACGAGCTATCTCTGCGAAAACCCGAAGGAGACAGAACAAGTGATCTGCTCCCATAGTAGTTTAGAGGTTAGAGTTAAGAGAGGCGATGTATATTTTGACGGGATACTCTGGATTGAGAGCATTGGAATATAGAATGAACTTGAATATTGAGGCTTACGAGCACTTCACTGAACATTCAATGGCATTGTTTGGAAAATCTTTAGGAACTATCATTTAGGGGCTAATAATAGGGGCTTAATAATTAATGGAGGTTTCCTTTTGGTTTTGTTAGCTTTTTAGTGTATGAAGGTGCGAAAAACCTGAATTTTATATGCAACTCAAATAGATTCGTATTATACTCGACAGCGCCTATAAACTTCATTCTTTTTTGTCGCATTGCGTAATCAACCCTGCCGGAGCTTAAACAACACTGGTGCATATTCCTATAAACGCACTTAATTTTTTTCTGTATTTTTGTTATATCTTTGTTGTTCTCATCCAAAAGCAAAATTTAACTATTTTAATGAGAGACAACTTAACGGTACTTTTCAAAAGTAAACAATTTTTTTTCTTATTTTTGTTGTTTGCCTTAATTATGCGATCAAATGTTCTTGGTGCTATTTTAAGTGGAAAATTCGTATAAACGCACACTCGAAATTTGTTTTTAAAAAAGTGACCAAAAATAAAATATTATCAATTTTAGTTTTTTTTCAACCAAAGGTACGTTTCTAATAGTAATATCTCAATTTACTGTGACTTTTCCTATTTTAATCAATAAATTTCATCACTTTTAAAGATGCCTAAGGGAACTTTTTTGTCCAATCAAGAAAAGATTCAAATTAAATTTTTTCACGACCAAGGATGCTCTAATAGAGAAATTGGACGTAAAATCGGTCGTTCGGAATGTGTGGTGCGAAATTTCTTTAAGAAAGGTCAAAATTATGGAGTTCGCAAATCAACAAAGGGTAATACAAAACTAACAAGAAGACAACTTAATCTAATAAATCAAGAAGCAACCCGCAACAAATTGAATTCCACACAAATAAGGAATAAATTAAATCTTCCTGTGACTTCCAAACACGTTGCAACATTTTACGAAACGATGAAAACATAAAATGGCAAAAGCCGAAATGCAAACCAATGCTAAAAAAACACCATAAAGAAAATCGTCTAAAATTCGCAAGAAAATATATGAAATGGACAGATGAGTGGAAAAAAGTAATTTTCTCTGACGAAAAAAAATTTAATTTAGACGGTCCAGACTCATACTCATGCTATTGGCACGATTTGAGATCTAAAGATGTTCGGATGTCAAAACGTAATTTCGGTGGTGGCAGTGTTATGGTTTGGGCAGCGTTTTCTGCAGTTGGCAAGTCGAAAAATTGTTTTGTTCCGACAAAAATGAATAGTTCGATTTATAACGAACTGTTGGAAGATGCTCTTCTCTCTTTTATGGACGAAAAAATGGATGAAGATTGCATTTTCCAACAAGATAATGCTGCAATCCATGTTTCTAAGCAATTGAAATCTTGGTTCAATGAACATGGCATTCCTTTGTTGGACTGGCCGGCTTGTAGTCCGGACTTAAACCCAATGGAAAACTTGTGGGGATACATGGCCCGTAAAGTTTATGCAAATAATGCCCAGAATGAAGGCATGAAGACTATGACAGAGCTGAAACTAAGAATTAAACAAGTCTGGGAGGAAATTGATTCCGATCTGCTTAAAAAATTAGTGGAATCAATGCCGAACCATATTTTTGAAACAATCCATAACAAAGGATCATCCACAGATTATTAATAACGCTACAATGGCCCAAACATTAAAGTGCGTTTATAGGAAAATACCCTTAAAAATGGCTGTTAATATCGAAAATTAAGTAAAAAAATAATAATTAAAGTACAAATGAATTTTTTTTTTGTAAAAAATATTTTAAGTGAAGTCTTAACTAATTCAACACACAAATTTATAGCCCCCTAAATATTTTCTTGTTTAATTTTTACCTTTTTTTTTAAAAAAAGTAGTGTGCGTTTATAGGAATATGCTCCAGTGTAGTACCTAACTAGTACTTAACTGTAAGTTTTACTATACCATCTTAAATCCCAGGCTCAATGTTAGCCTGTTAGTGTATTTCAAAAATTAATAGTTCCATTGGATCTAGTAGTGTAGTATAGTTGAATCCAATTGTGAGCAATTTTAATTATTACATAAGCAAGCATTCATACCCAATCAACTTCTCTTCCGAAAATATAATTTTTTTTTTTTTCGATAAACGTAGAGCTATCATGCAAACCTTAACAAAGATTTCAGCGACTGGCCGTTTGAATTACTAATCTCTACTGTTGTTATATATCGTCTTCTATTTATTAATTTAATTTTATTTTTTTTTCTATTTCTTATATAATTTTTCTTAAAAAATATTAAAAATAAAAAGAGATTTGCCTCCTGTGAGGATTGAACTCACGACCCCTGGTTTACAAGACCAGTGCTCTGCCACTGAGCTAAAGAGGCTCTTGCCGTTTCAATGTCAAATCTTAAACAAAAGCAAAACTTTAAATAGAATGGCAAAAAAGAAATGAAATATTTATGGGAAAGAGGCCATAAACAATAACAGCAAAAAAGAAATATTATATAGACCGGCAACAAAAGAGAGAAAGAAAAAAATAGCATTGAAGTTATTGCTGGTATTTTATCAAACCTCAGGGAGGAAACAAATAGCCAGACTAACTGACTGACTGACTGTCTGTCTGACTGTGGTTGTGTCAAATTGTTAGAGCGTGTTTAACACAACCAGTCAAATTCGATAAGAACACGTTAAAATGGGAAAAACATACACAAACCGTATAAAACAAGAAAAATCATTTAAAAACTAACATTAAAACAAGAACAACGAAATAAAATAAAAAGTTCAATCGAATACCGCTGTTGCAGAACGTTAAAAGACAATCGATATACTCTGTACTTGTATATACACAACAACAACAATGATCATATCGAACTACACTACAGTTCAATCAAAATTTCACATGATGGCACTTACGCTTTCAGACGACACATACGCACATATAAAGTATATGTTGAATAACAATATGTTCTTCTAATGTAAGTATGGAAGTAAACAGTAAAAGCTTAAATAAATGGACTGAATGTAAAGCTATAAAAAATGTTAACTTCAAGTGTATGTGTTTAGATATGAAATGAAGTTCAAATGTGTCTGTCTTATGTTGGAAGGTTTTACTGTATTACAATTTTAATTCAAATTAAATTACTCAATTAAATGGCATTTATACAAACACACATACATACATATTTATGGAAACATCCCAACAAACCAAACGACTTAGAAATTACTTGCTTACTAAAATATGCCTTAAGCATAGAAAACTATTGTGAATACTATTGTAAAAGGCTTTTAAAAAAATTGTTTAACAATGAAAACTAAACCCTTGCGATAATATTGCTTACAAAAAGCTTAGAAGTCTAATTGTAGAATAAGCTTACAGGAAAATAGTTTTCATCCCTGCAAAAAGCATATATTCGTAATATTTTTAAAGACTTTGTTATAAAGGGTCCGCCAAATAATTTTTTTTTTTTTGAAAACGCTTAAAAAAAACTACTGAATAATTTCTCAAATTTCTTTTTTTATTTGAAAGTACAATCCTTCTGGTTAATAATGGAAAATAATTTCATTCAAATGGCTGCCTCGGCTGACCATGCAGTAGCCTAGACGATCGGTTCAATTTTTAAGCACATTATCGATTGTGTGCAGCTGTATTTCACAAATGGCTTTACGAATATTGAACTTTAAAGCGTCAATAGTCTCTGGCTTGTTGGCGTAACACTTATCTTTGACGGCACCCCACAAACGGGTACAACGGTTTTAAATCGCAGCTCCGAGGTGGCCAAACGACATCAGCTTTGGGACTGATAATGCGATCCTCATAAACAGGACGCAAAACATCGAGTGTAGCTTCGCTGTGTGGCACGTAGCGCCGTCCTGTTGAAACCAAATATTGC
This sequence comes from Wohlfahrtia magnifica, assembly GCA_023159175.1. NCBI lineage: Eukaryota > Metazoa > Arthropoda > Insecta > Diptera > Sarcophagidae > Wohlfahrtia > Wohlfahrtia magnifica. The sequence continues at coordinate 3,675,609 of JAKWBJ010000226.1, read as the reverse complement.
TAATATCCTTCTCTTTAATTCTTGTGAACAAAAATTCGTTCAACATGGCGCGATAACGATCGCCATTGACTGTAACGGCTACTCCTTGCTCATTTTTGAAGAAAAAGGGCCAATTATGCCTCTGAACCAAACAGTGACTCGTCTTGGGGGTATCGGCTTTTTAAAGTATGCGTGCGGGTTTTCTGTGCCCCAAATGCGACAATGTTGCTTGTTTATATACCCGCCAAGATCAAAATTAGCTTCATCTGAAAAGATGCTTTTTTTTTTTTTGGCTAAATCGGCATCTTCTGTAAGTCGATCGATCAAAGTAATGTCGCAATATTTCCCAGCGTTGTTCAAGCATATACACAACCATATTCGTTCAGCGGAAGGATAAAACTAATTATCTGTCAAATCAGACATGAGCTAAGTGTTACCATTCACGAAATAAGCACTAGTTGAAAATAAAACGTTAGATGGCGGACCCTTTACATATATTCAGCTATTTAGAATAAAAAACAAAATTAAAATTCAGTAGTTGTAAGTAGAAATAAACTAAAAAAAAGTTATTGTTTTTTATAACCATTTGGAGTCTCTTGGGGATAGGTTCGACCAATTTTTGACAGTAACTAGCTGGTATTTTTTCGCATTCTTCTAATAAAACCCTTCTTAGCTCAGATTTGCTGGAAATCGACTGATGCTGAACTTTTTCATTGAGATATTGCCACAACTTTTCAAGAGGATTTAAGTCGGAGCTCTAGGGTGGTGTTTCCATGACGTGTAGCATATTATACAGCAGCCAAGATCTTACTCTGTGGGCCTTGAGTTTGGGGTCGTTATCTTGGTAAATGTATCAACCATTATCCAGAGCAAGCTTATGCACACTTTTTGTCAAGTTTTCTTTTAAAACGTTTAAATAAACATTTTGATTCGTGATAGTGAAAATAAAACGCATAGATTCTGGTTCTGATGCAGAATATGAACCCCAGACAAGCAGTGAACCACCCTCATGCCTTACTGTCTGTTTCAAGTTATTCAAACGTAGTTCCTGATTTTGTCCCCTCCATACTATTGGTTTACCATCCAATCCAAATACGTCATTTTTGCTTTCGTTGGTAAACATAACATTTCTCCAAAAAGAAAAACCCCTTTTGGTTTTATAGCGCTTACTAATAAGAGGTTTTTGTTCAGCTCTTCTACCATTAAGACCAACTCTGTTAAGCAAGTTTCTTATTGTTGATGGTCTTGCTTTCTTACCAAGGTCACTTTCAACAATAGCAATAAGTTTTACAGCACTTAGGGAGGGATTTGCTTTAATTTTTCTGACAAAAACAGTTCTTCTGCCTCAGAAAATATTTCGTGGTGGGCATGTTTAGGTCTATTTTGCAGCGTTTTAGCGTTTTATTTTATACTTTGAAACGATTTATTATGTCGAGCACAGTTGAATGACTTCTGCCAACAATTTTTTTTTTGCATGTTCCATAATCGGCTTTCTTAATTCGATACTAGTTGGTCCCCGTTTTCTAGCCATCTTCTTGATCGTAGCTCTGTTTATTCTGTATGATTTTCGAAAACTGAACTAAAGGGTTTTCCCCTAAATATATAAATTATATCAGCGAAGTTAGCCGCATTAAAATTTCAGAGTTTTAGTTATCAACCCATAAAAGTTACTGTCCGAGTTTGGCTTGTGCAAATCATTTTGACTTTCAAAGCGTTTTCAATTTCAATTTTACGTACAATTATTAAATTTCTGAGTTGGTGTTTCCTTTTGTATGTGGAAGATATACACAAATAAGAAAATAACTAAATTTGTTGTTTTTAATATAATTAAAATGTATGATTTTTAAGCGATCGAAAATATTTTGGTATAGTGTCCACTGTTTTAAAAATATTCTTTGAACTCCTTTTTTGTGGCATCTTTAAAGAATTTAGAGGTACTATCTACAATAGTCCCTAAAAACGTAACAGAAATTTGGTCCCATTCATTTATATTCGTTGCCATAGCTTCAACATGTTCCACTAAGTCCAATTATATTCTACCAGGAGTTTTTCTACTATTGTCCATAAATTCCCCATTGGATTGGAATTAGGGCTTTACGGTGATCATTAATTTGCCTAAAATTGCTCTTGCAACAGCCATTCTTTGACAATTTTAGCCGCAAGATCATGGATCATCATGTCACTAAAAGATGACTTTTTCTTTTGGATAAGAAGCACAAGTGTTACTTAAAAGTACTCTTAAAGTAGGTAGCTTCCTGCTTTAAAATTTGTAAAGTTAACGTAGGTTTAGCTAATAATCGTTTTAAGCTAATAATCGTTTTTGCATACAATATTAAAGAATTTTGCTTAACAAAGGTTTAACAAACTTTTTATAAGGGGTGTTTTTTATAGAGGTACAGAACTTTAAGTTGCAATAAAACAACCATGGATTATTCGATTCTGAAAGAAAATCTAATGGCATTACATTTTAAATATGATTTTTGGCATATGACCGCCACGGCTGGCACGGATGTAGTCCAATCTGGACGTCCAATTTTCGATGACTTTTTCCAACATTTGTAACCGTATATCGGTAATAACACGGCGAATGTTGTCTTCCAAATGGTCAAGCGTTAGTGGCTTTACCGCATAGACCAATGACTTTACATAGCCCCACAGAGAGAAGTCTAGCGGTGTTAAATCACAAGATCTTGGAGGCCAATTCACAGGTCTAAAACGTGAAATTAGGCGGTCACCAAACGTTTCATTCAATAAATCTATTGTGGCACGAGCTGTGTGACATGTTGCGCCGTCTTGTCGAAAGCACATCTCCTGGACATCATAGTTATTCAATTCAAGAATGAAAAAATTAGTAATCATGGCTCTATACCGTTCACCATTGACTGCAACGTTCTGGCCACCATTGTTTTTGAAAAGTACGGACCGATGATTTCACTAGCCAATAAAGCGCACCAAACAGTCAGTTTTTCTGCATGTAACGGTGTTTTCACATACACTTGAGGATTACCTTCACTCCAAATGCTGCAGTTTTGTTTGTTGACGTAGCCATTCAACCAGAAGTGCGCTTCATCGCTAAACAAAATTCGCTTATGAAAATCGGAAACAACGGTAATCTCGACGAATCTACGCCGGGCTTGAGTCTATTCATGAGGAATTGCTAAACTAAACTGAGAATAAATCACTCGACAGCTGTTAAGTCGGTTGCCATCTTGAAAAGTAAAGCCAACTTAAAGTTCTATACCTCTATAAAAAACACGCTTCAAAACTGCTGATAAAGCCAGTGGGTCTATGATATGGCTCTTGAGTGTAAGAACTTAAAACACGCGTATTTCATTTTTACTTACATACAGAATTTTATTTAATGATTAAAATTATTTTTTTTTTGTTTTTTTCAATTACCTGCCAAATAAATTATATTCTTTTATAAGCTTTTAAGCCATTTAACTAGGTCAAGGGTATGTAAACATTCGACCACTGCCATTCGGCGACGTACAATAACCATTTAGTGAATATTCGCTAATTTAGTAGCCTCTGGCGTTTTGTATTTTTAATTTTTGAAATTATATATGGAAAAAAAATAAATATTTAAATATTAACAAAAAAATTAACGTGAGAAAAAAACTATACAAACCAGACAACAACTACAATTAAAAACAACAAACATTTGTTTTTATTAGAAAAAAATATATTCATTTAATTACCATAAACCGACCGGTCTTTATACTTTATAATCGCTCTTAATGATAATTTTTTTCTAATCCACTATCTAATGGGTAAATATGGTATCGTCGTTAGTGTCACATGTATTTTTTGATGTTTTTTTTTTATTTTTTTTTCGAGAGATGACTCATGAAATAATATATATTTGCATGACAAGTCATTAATTAAACAATACAAAATTCCATTTCAAAGATTGTAGGTCCGTAGTATTTCATTTTCGCTTTTACGCCAAATACTATAATACTCGTATTTTGCAAAAGAATTTTTATTTGTTTGTTTATCTGTCTGTCTGCCTCTGTCTGTTTTTCTATTTATACAAATGAATTTATAATTAATTAAATAAATTCAAACAACAAACGGAATTTTGAATATGTGAATATGAATAAAAACGGCTTTGGTTGTGAAACACAAGAATATTAAATAAATAAATAAATAAAAAATGAAATTTATATTGAAACGAAGACCACATTCTCTAATAAATATTGAATATGTATACATATGTATGATAACAATAAATACATACCTACATATGTATGTATGTATGTATTTTACACTTAGCAAAACTTGTTTCAAGATTAATATCAAAGAAAAGACTTCATTATAATCCATTGAAAACGATTTAATGCATTGTTTGCAAGAATATCTATCTCAAGTTAAAAAATGAAAAAAAGGAGGTTATTGCCAGCCAAGCCAAACTACGAGGACATTTCTAAAATTAGCCCACCCAACAAAGACAGCAAAACAAATTTCTCTTTCTGGTTGACTAATTCAGATGGGGTACTTAGTGTCGGTTAAATACCACAAAACTCATAGCAACTCTTAATGTCGGTCTTTAGCACACAAATCGCTGACGCCATCCCGATGCGTGTACAAAGCTCATTGCTATATTTTCTTATGTAAGGAGTTTCTTGAGCCCAGGATTCTTAGCTTTTTTTCCAGCTAACGCTAGACACTCGCATAATAGATGCTAAAGCTCCTAAAGAAGGGAATTTGAACTGGAGTACCTCCGAAAATATATAAAGGGTCCGCTAAATAAATTTTCAGTCTATTTTTTAATCAGTCCAATTTTTAAGCATATTATCGATTGTATGCAGATGTATTTCACCAATGGCTTGACGAATATTGTCCTTTAAAGCGTCAATTGTTGGCGTAACACTTATCTTTGACGGCAACCCACAAATAATAGTCCCACGGTGTCAAATCGCAGCTCCGAGGTGGCCAAACGACATTAGCTCTGCGGCTGATAATGCGATCCTCAAAAACAGGGCGCAAAACATCGAGTGTAGCTTCGGCTGTGTGGCACGTAGCGCCGTCCTGTTGAAACCAAATGTTGCTAATATCCTCCTCTTCAATTTTTGTGAACAAAAATTCGTTCAATATGGCCCGATAACGATCGCCATTGACTGTAACGGCGACTCCTTGTTCATTTTCCCATTGTTCCCACTCGTCTTGGGTGTATCGGCTTTTCAATGTATGCATGCGGGTTTTCTGTGCCCCAAATGCGACAATTTTGCTTGTTTACAAACAAGATCAAAATGAGCTTCATCTGAAAAGATGACCTTTTTGGCAAAATCGGCATCTTCTGTAAGTCGATCGCAAGTCCAAATTCCCAGCGTAGTTCAAGCGTATATGCAACTATATTCGTTCAGCGAAACGATAAAACTAATTATCTGTTAAATCAGACATGAGCTAAGTGTTACCATTCACGAAATAAGCATTAGTTGAAAAAAAAACGTTAGAAGGCGGACCCTTTAATTCGAATACACTTATCTCTCGATTTGCTCAGTACTTTTATTATACTATTTCAGTTTATTCCTGTAAGTCGAGATATTAGGAAATTACCTCTATTTGCGTGAAAATCAAAACGTGTTCAACTTTATTCCCTAGACTATAGACTTAATTTCAGTCTCTTAAAATATAATGTATTTAAGCTTTTTTTCACTGTTTCAAAACTCTATTTAAAGCTTTACAAAATTCTTTAAAAACAACAAGTTATACATCAAAAACGAAAGGTACTCTAATTTGTGCGCGTCAAAGAAATTTTTACGTGTACAAGCAAACTATACCACAAAAAGAATGACGTAGAAATACCTGGGATGTTATACCAATTTTTGATAGGTGTTATCAAGTACAACAACAATCAGATTTTTAAATTTCAAAAACCGGTTTTTACCGGTATTTCGTTCCTTTATGCACTTACAAGCTATTGACCCCAATCAAGTCAGAGAAACGTTATAAAAAATCATATCAAAATGTGCCTCAGAGGTGCCTTTCATGCAAAGTTTTTACGTAATATTTTTGTAATTTAAACTATTTAAAGTATTTTTGACTGTTGCAAGTATCTTTGTAATACTGCTTACACATTTTGCATATCTCTGGTGAACACATATAGTGTCTCCATCGTTTATTTGCCTACTGTGATGAACTCGGCTGATTGGAGAAGTCGTTGTCGCGTAGTATAAGTCGGGATTGTATAGTGCACGAGGAATAGGGAGATCGGACGGTTATTATTCGACTGGGCTTAAACGTTTTTTTTGGTTTTGCCGAATACGGTTTTTGTCAAAATCTTCATTTCTCGAATACCGAATAAACCGCTTGATTTAACACGAATAACTGGTTAATTTTGATAAGAATAATTTCTATACCTTTGTCTTTATTGCAAATATGCTCATCGTCGAACTATTTGCATAAATTTAGTTATTAGTTTTGTATATATGCACACGTGAGCAATAATAACTTTCTCTCATCTTCTGTAAATAAATATTGATTTTTATATATGGAGAATCACCAACTAGACTCATTGAAAGCGACCCACAAGCGCCGGCTCCGAACGGCAGATATATTAGTTAGTGAAGCCTTACACAGAGTGAATACACATAACCAGTTGCTAATGTTGTGCAGTGATAGTTGAAAATTATCAGATGGTGTGGCCTGAGATTGAACAGACGACTTTTTGATTGGAAAGTGGGTGTCTAACATACGAGAGAGTGAGAGGAAAATTAGTTTGCTCTAAATACGTACATAACCGGTATAAATCGATTGCTTCATGAATTAAAGAAATTTCTAAAATAGGAGAATCCAATGGAGAACGTATAATAGTGAAAGCGACTGACTCTCCACGAAATAGTACGTGACTATGGTGACGCACAGTGGGTGCGTACAGGATGAAGTTCAAAGGAACTTCCCAAATCGGTGAATCCAGTGGATAATGAGTAATAGCGAAAGCACTGACTCCCCCCACGAATTAATGCCTGATTGTGGTGCCGCAGAATATTTGCGTGTAGGGAAAAGTTCAGAGAAACTTCTTAAATCGGTGTATTCAATGTAGAATTTATAATACCTAAAGTGCTGACTTCCCTATCCAAATAAAAGCTGACTGTGGTGACGCATGGTGAGTGCGTATAGCATCGTAGAAATCATGTACGTTTTCAATATGTACTGATTACATCTTTCGAATTTTCCAGTGCAGAATCATCACTGGTTTAAATATACCTAAAGCCCTGGCTCAAACACAAAATATTGAATGCTAGCCATTATTCCATCAGTGGAGAACATCTGAGTTTTCTCAACGAAAAACTGATCCATTTATGTTTTGCTGACTTCTGCTGAATTTAAATTTACACCTTTAAGAGAGCTCTGCTGTGATCATAGCAAATGATTATCTGAAAGTGTATAATCAGTATTAAATGGTGGATGCATTAAAACTTTCCAGCCAAGCTCTCCCAGTTTCTACCGCATCATCAAACATGTTTTGCTTGGTCGATTCCGGCCGTTTTAATCAAATTGTTTGCGTCAATCTCATCAATTGTTGATAGTACACGTCAGAATCAGTCATTTGGTTGGTAATGTAGAAGCTTATAATGAAGAATTCCATTCCAATTCCACCATGGCATCAAAAATCTATCATGTTTGCGTATGCACCTTTCTTCAAATGGTTAATAACTGTTTGGTGATGAATGGCTAGTTCCCTAGCAACGTTACTTATGCAACGATGCTTATGCTCTGGAAATATTCAATTTTTGTCATTATTCCATCGAGTACTTTAGTGATTGCTAGACCAGAACGAGGTGCATCTTTTACATCTAAAATTATGGGATTGGTAACGAGCAATCCATTTCATTATTTGACACATTTTTTTCAGCAGCTTGCAACGCTTTATCACCTTTCCTACTTCTGATAGAAAATCTAAATATGACGGTAATGTTCCGAATTTTCACACATTTTTAAACGTAGATAGGTAGTTAAGTATGAAAGGCTGTACGAAAAAGTACCCCACCGAGAGACCAATTGTGGAAGACATTTCGCTGAAAAAGAAAATGGAAGGGAAAAAAGGAAAAGGAAGAAAAATGAAGGACAGAGTGCAGAGAAGAAAGTGGGTTAGGCAGCATACAAAAAGAACAAATAAAAAAAAACGGACATTTAAAATTAGATTACCGGGCAACCCAGATGATGCCCTCTAGGCCACAGGCTAGAACAGCCTAGAGACCTTACAGTCTTCTCTGTACTTCCACAACTCATCCATATCCACCAAATTCCTAAAGATGCCAAGCGGTGGTCTTACAGACATATCCGTCATTTCGATGTTAGCTCTCGCTCGCTCTCGCCAGCTACAGCAGTGATTTTAATATGGTACTTAATACAATAATGAATCCTGCTAAGTGTCATTAATATTTAAAGATTTTCGAACGTCAGTCGAAAAAATTTCTATATTTTTTTATTTCTGTTTAAGTACCAACTGGTAATTCCAATAGAATATATTTATGTACGTGTTTACCAATTTATTTTTAATTTAAACCCGCACCGCATTCACACACAGTGTAAACGTACTCAATTGGGGTGAACTTAATCATACATTTGAGGCAATTGCCTAGATATGACCGATATGATATGAGTTATTGTATCTGATATGGGTAAGTAATACAAATTGTTTGATTTTTTCAAGTCTATAGCAAAGTATGGTATTCCCTTTATTTGTTTTTTTATAAGAATTCTAGTCTTATTGTATATTGCACTTGTTATTGAATGATTTCTGGCTATAGATAGTGGTGGTTGATTATTTTATATCATTTTGACAAACTTAAAACTGCGTCCATTTCAGAGACAAATAAAGTCAACTGAAGTCAAAAAGGTAATCAGTCTTTATGAGTAATTAAGATACTTGTGGACTTTTTATTATTTCTTTTTTGTTTGCTTTAGTTTTTAATATATTCAGAGCGATAACAAAAGTTATAGCTCAAGTGTTTTGAATTTCAAAACATTTTGTAGTATTTTGTTCTCTGAACCTTGTCTTAGTTTTTGCTGTTGTCTATGATTATTACTTTTTTCAGTTTTTTTTTATTTTTTATTTTTTTATTTTTATTTATAATTGGTAACAAACTTAATCATACACATAAATCTCATTAGAATTTATGGGTGTTAAAAAAATTTAAATAGGCACCACTCTAGATAACCCATGCTCGTATAATAGACGCTGCTGTACAACAGCTAACAAATTTTGAAAAATTGATTAAAAATTCTCAGTAAAATACGTGCCACTCACCACTCTTAGCAACGATTAAAATTGAAAATTTGTAAAGTAAGTGGTTTTGTTTTTCTACATGAATATTAATTTTGATTTTTTCAATAGAAATATATTATATTCGTCGTATGGTATTGTTAAACTATCACTTTTTTTTAGTAAAATAAGAATAAAATTTAATTAAAAATAATACTCGTAAGGAGATTATTGATAACCTCTATTGGAATTTGAGGCAAGTGAATGGGACTAACAAGAAATTTTTTTTTTATTAAATTTTTATATTTGTCAAATCACTATTGATCTTCATTCAGTGCAGTAGAATTTGAAATTATAGTAAATGAAAGCTAGTCCAGTCGATATCATATAGACTGTCAAAATTCATAGAAGTAAAATTTCACTCTGATAATCAATCTGACCATATTAGCTTTTTTAAAGCTAAATTTATCATTTTTATGTTCGTTTTAGCTTCGAAATTTTATATTTAGCTTTTGGTTGTTTTGAAAAACTCATTTAGCTCTTTTTAGCCTTTTCTGATATTTCAACAAAAAATGGCAATAGGGCGAGAATAATACAAGCTTTGTAAAAAGTCTGACATCGAAAAACAGTAAAATTGTAGCCTCACAGAAACAATAGACTCTTCATTGCTTACATGCTTATATTGATGTGGTTTTTAATGAATCATCAAAAAGCTATGAAACTTCAAAAACAATTAAATTGAAAACAAAAAAAATCTAAAGATGGGAATATCACGGTTCAACCCCCAAAAATGTGGCTTTTTTGATGAAAATTCACAAAAGTTGTATATATTTGACTATAGAGTGCTTATTTCGTGAATGGTAGCACTTGTGTATACGCTTGAACAACGCTGGGAATCTGGGCCTGCGATCGACTTACAGAAGATGCCGATTTTGCCAAAAATAGCGATCGTTATCGGGCCATGTTGAATGAATTTTTGTTCACAAAAATTGATGAGAAAGTTACTAACAACATTTGGTTTCAACAGGACGGTGCTACGTGCCACACAGCCGAAGCTACACTCGATGTTTTGCGCCCTGATTCTGAAGATCGCATTACCAGCCGCAGAGCTGATGTCGTATGGCCACCTCGGAGCTGCGATTTGACACCGTTGGACTATTATTTGTGGGGTGCCGTGAAAGATAAGTGTTACGCCAACAAGCCAGAGACAATTGGCGCTTTAAAGGACAATATTCGTGAAACCATTGCTGAAATACAGCTGCACACAATCGATAATGTGCTTAAAAATTGGACCGATCGTGTAGGCTACTGCATGGCCAGCAGAGGCAGCCATTTGAATGAAATTATTTTCAAATAAAAAAGAAATTTGAGAAAATATTCAGTAGAAAATATTCAGTATTCAGGACCCTTTATATATTTTATATTAATTAATATTTTATTTGAAATACTAGTCTTACGTAACATATTTTATTTAAAAACTTATTGATTTTATTTTTCACAAACTTCTTGGTTTGATTTTATAAAAAAATGTATTTTCTGTTCTGCTGTCTATTCAGAACTAACTTCTAGAAAAATCTTTTTATATACTTTGCTTAGTTTTAATTGTTATCATATTACAATATACTATTTGTTGCTTAGTTTTTAAAGTCTTCGGGCCCCAGAGTCGCAATGTATTGTAGGTTTATAAATTAGTTATCAGTGTTGTAAAATTTAGTATGTTCATTCGCTTCTAGAAGTATGTCCGTTGGGTTCACATCCCACATTAATTTGTAAACTCATATTATTTTTAATAAGAGTTTGAGAGAAAAGTAGAAAATATTGTTATATATTGCCCTGATATTTCTTAGTTTTAAACGACGTTTAGTGAAAGAGAATAAAGGAAGTGTAATATTTTTGTCAGAAACGAAAATGCCATAAGTCGATAAAAAAATAATAATAATTTGATTATAAATGGTCCGCCAAATAAATTTTTTTTTTGAAAATGCTATAAAAAAACTACTGTGAAAACTACTGTTTTAAATACCCTCCTCTTCAATTTTTGTGAACAAAAATTCGTTCAACATGGCCCGATAACGATCGCCATTGACTGTAATGGCCACTCCTTTCTCATTTTCGAAGGAAAATGACCCAATTATGCCTCTCTGCCAAACAGTGACTCGTTTTGGGTGTATCGGCTTTTCAATATATGCGTGCGGGTTTTCTGTGCCCCAAATGCGACAATTTTGCTTGTTTACATACCCGCCAAGATCAAAATGAGCTTCATCTAAAAATATGATTTTTGATTCTGCAACATCAACTTGATTTTCAAAGTAATGTTGCAATATTTCCCAGCGTTGTTCAAGTGTATACACAACCATATTCGTTCAGCGGAAGGATAAAACTAATTATCTATCAAATCAGACATGTGCTAAGTGTTACCATTCACAAAATATGCACTAGTTGAAAAAAAACGTTAGATGGCGGACCCTTTATAAGCCAGAAGACTGTATCCAAAGTAAAGAAGAATCACCATTTAATTCAAAAAACAAGAACATTGAAATTAAGTAAACACGGGCTGACTCTCAAAAATTATCGGCCAAAAAGTTTATATACAGTTATGATGCGGTATTTAAATAAGTTCGCCTACAAATATTCTGTAGGTGGCTCTAAAATCTAATCGCTTTGATTATATTATTGGCAATACTACAGCTTGTTTGAAAGGTGACATTTTAGTCCTCATTTTGCTAGAAACAAGTTATCTAAGTTTAGATATATTTGAAAATTCACAACATTACCGTCATAATTATGATGTTAAAAATGCACCTGGTCGACTAATCATTCAAAAATGTGATGAAATTATAGAATATATTATGAAAGAGGCAGCGCAGACGTTGCTAGGGAACTGGACATTTACTAATCATTTGAAGGAAGCTGAATACAAAAAGATTATCGGTGTTTGAGTGCTACATGAATTACAGTGAAAATTTAATAGACTAAATTTATAGATGTAGCGCAATCAATAAAAAGTGGTTGACGTACGACAATAAAGTAAGAAAAAAAAGCATGGACGCAGCAAGGTGAAGCTTTGCAGACGGTGGCAAAGCCGGGATTGATAGCACGAATGGTAATTCTGTGCGTCTGATGGGATTGAAACGGAATTGTTTAAGGAGATTTAAGGAAACAAATAAATTAAAACAGACAGAAATGATCAATAGAAAAGGTATTGTGTTCCATCATGATAACTTCAGACTACACACATCTTTGATGATCCGGCAGAAACTGAGAGAGCTTGGCTAGCAATTTTTGAAGCATTCACCATTTATGCCGCACCGTGTACCTTCAGATTTAATTTTTTCATCTTTGGTTAAACTCTCATAATGGTGTAAATTATAATTCCGTAGATGGCTGCAGAAACAATTTTATCGGTTTTTCTCTCAGGATGCCTAGTAATTCTGCATTGATGGTATAATGGTTTTAACCCAAAAACTGAAAAAGGTTACCGATCAAAATGGCTTATATTTGATATAATAAAGCTCGTTTCAAATATAAACAAAAGGCGTTTAATTTTTTGTCAAATTTGTAGTTTAAAAGAAACAAAATAATAAACGTAAATTAACTTAAAACTTGAAAATAAATTCATACAAGTTTTTGTGAATTACACTTGTTTTATTAAAAAAAAAAATAAATAAATAATAATAAAACATAATTATTTCAACTGCTGAAGAATAGATTAATTAGCATTTAATTTCTTGCTTTTGAAACGTACATACTTACATACATGATTATTTACGACGTATACGATTCAAACGATTTATATGCGATTTACGTCACCTATAAATAAAATTATCTTTAAAAATTTACAAAAAATATTTAATGATTTTAAAAATATTTAAATATTTTTTTTTAATAAATAAAATAACAAAAATGCTAACATGATGTAATTGGCTAAAAATATAGCGCCAGCAATAATATAAACTATTATTTTGTAAACTAAATTTACGTGCTTAACTGGTTAAAAATTTATGATTTAAAAATTATGATTATTTTTTTTAATTTTCGAAATAACGACAACGTAAAACGATTTTAAATTTATACAAAACAAATGTAATCGGATTATCTCGAATATGAATATAATTAAAATTAAAAATATCTATTTAAGTCTTTTGTTTTTTAAAACAATAAATTAATTATGAATGTAAAATAAACGGAAATGTTATAACATTTATGTCCTAAACACTACATAAAAGACTTTATAAAGGGTCCGCCAACAATTTTTTTTTTTTTTTTTTTTGAAAATGCTATAAAGAAACACTACTGAGTATTTTCTCAAATTTCTTTTTTTATTTGAAAGTACAATCCTTCCGGTTAATAATGGAAAATAATTTCATACAAATGGCTGCCTCGGCTGGCCATGCAGTAGCCTACACGATCGGCCCAATTTTTAAGCACATTATCGATTGTGTGCAGCTGTATTTCCCCAATGGCTTCACGAATATTGAACTTTAAAGCGTCAATTGTCTCTGGCTTGTTGGCGTAACACTTATCTTTGACGGCACCCCACAAATAATAGTCCCTCGGTGTCAAATCACAGCTGCGAGGTGGCCAAACGCCATCAGCTCTGCGGCTGATAATGCGATCTTCAAAAACAGGGCGCAAAACATCGAGTGTAGCTTCGGCTGTGTGGCACTTAGCGCCGTCCTGTTGAATCCAAATGTTGCTAATATCCTCCTTTTCAATTTTTGTGAACAAAAATTCGTTCAACATGGCCCGATAACGATCGCCATTGACTGTAACGGCCACTCCTTGCCCATTTTCGAAGAAAAATGGCCCAATTAATTTTCTGCGCCACCAATGCAACAATTTTGCTGGTTTACATACCCGCCAAGATCAAAATGAGCTTCATCTGAAAAGATGATTTTTTTGGCAAAACCGGCATCTTCTGAAAGTCGATCGCAGGCCCACTTAGCGGATAAAACTAATTATCTGTCAAATCAGACATGAGCTACATAAGTGTTACCCTTCACGAAATAAGCACTAGTTGAAAAAAAAACGTTAGATGGTGGACCCTTTACGAATACTAAACTCCTAGGCAATCTTTATACCGCCATAGACAAAACTAAAAACATTAATTTGGGAATAAGATTTGGATTATAATGCTTGGTTGGTCGTTTTAATACTACAAACTTGCATTAACAAAATAAAGAATACTGAAGATAGAAAGTGTAAGATTTAGCATTGGTCTAGTAGCAGCTGATGAAGAGAAAAATTGACTATAACCCGCTCGCCTATGTTCAGACAGCGATGTTCAGAAACTGCTCAACACTAGCTGTGACTATATACGTCGTGCTGGTAATCTCCACAAAATTCGAAGCAACCAGTATGCTGAGCCTGTTTCTGCTCAGAACCGGGCGTTAAAACTACACTTAAGCCAGTGTTTTCCTCATAGCAACTTTTATACACAATGTTGCTTACTATACCGAAATAACTGGCATATTTTCCCAATGGCCAGTAACCAGTACCTTTATCAGAGTGTCGTTCTTTGATCCATCATAGAATAACCACGTTTTCTTCGAAATGATGTATGTAGCGGGTGATTTTTTCACCTTCTGGATTTTGAAGATTGAAAAAAACACATCAAATTTGTAAAAATGAATGAAATATTTATTTGGGGCGATAAATGAGTTCCTGACTTTTACTTTTTTAAGATTATTTTATGTAAAAATTGCCCGCGGCTAGGCCGTAGGCTCATTCCTGAGCTCTAGTATTTCGACCGATAGCTTACCAATGAATGGAGTCGGCGGCCAAAAACAGTTCCAATTAGAATATCAACGTAAAGCTTTGTTCACTGTCATATACAATTGTGGACAGTATTTATTATTAATATGGTTGTAGCTGATACCTAAATATACCACTTTAACACCCTTCGCAAACAGGGTTGGCAACACACTGTGTAACCCATTTAAGCCCACCCGGGTTTTTTTTTGGTATTAAATTAAAAAAAACCCGAGTGGGTTTTTATTAACAACAAAAATAACACTGGTCTACAACAAAAAACGCCTTTAAATAAAACTATGGACTATATTGATGCGCTAAATTCAAAAACGTTTTCAGTTTTTTTATATCGGACTCAAATTTTTTTTATTGGTGTGGCAAAATCGCTTAATATTCACTTAAGTTTTTAGCATGTAAGTGCATGAAGGTTTAAAAAACAGTTTTTTTTACCTGGAACTGAGGATTTTGGAGAAAATTCCAAAAACGGATTCTAGTTGAACTCGGTGGTGTTTATCAGAAACATTATATCACTTTCGATGTATTTCTACTTCATTCTATTTGGCCGCATAGTGTTATTTAGAATTTTGTCTCAAAAGGAAAGAGTTCGCTTTGTTCTGTAGAAGATAACACAAATAATGGGACCAGGTGGCAGTTGAAATTAACAGCATAGAATCTCGAAACATGGACTAATAATAATAAAAAAGTCTGGTTGGTGGAAACAGAGGGAGACACAACTTAAGCTTTTAGTGAATTTAAAATATATTCATGAGTAAAAAATTTAAATGGCACGAGAAAATATCAATTTTTTTAAGTAAATATTCAACAAGTTAATGACAATTGGATTACTTTAAAACATAAACACTTCCTCTTCAAAAATAATTTCGGTTCAATTTAATACCGAACAACTTTCACGGGTTTTTAACTTGTTTAAGTTGTACTTAATTCTCAACATTTTTACACTGCCAGCAGCAACTAATAATATGACCTCTCATATGAGACCATTTTTTTACGGGAACGGTAGAAATGAGACAAGAACTAATACACCTTAGAAAGCTTTTTCTATCTGGAATTATAGTGAATCCACATTTGATGAAAAAATTTTGACTTTGATTTTTAGCGTATTGCAGAAACGATTGTGCAATGTTGTCTTTCATGACTGGAGTTATCGCTGGCTTGTTCCAATTGCTTACTAAACAAGCTTTCAATAGACGTGTGGCAGCATCTTGTTGAAACCACACGTCAACCAATTACTCCATTTTGGAGAAAAAGAAGTCGGTAATCATCAGACTGTTTTTTTGCTCAATTTATGACAACAGCGATGAATTAACATAGCGGGACATTCGTGTCCACAGGCCAATACAGCAGCAATACTCCTATCTACGCACTCCTCACATACTGGTTGGTGGCTTAATAATGTAAAACCAGTACGAATTTTAGTCACAAGAGCTTGAATAGTCTATTCGGTGAGTAGATTTTGACGCCCATAAAATGGACGTAATTTACGAAACGCTTTTCTCACACATTACGAATTTTGATATTAAAATGCAATGATTTGCAAGTGTTGTTCGTTTGTTATTATTATTATTAAATTGAGTCGGTAAGGCCCAAGTGACCATGGCACTGCGACATAAAATGATATATTGTGCAAAACAGCCCGGGTCAACCCCTGGGTGGATGACTGTCCGATCAGTCTGGAAGCACCAATCGGCGCAGTTTCCAGAAGAATACCCTCTATCTTGTGTATGAAAACGGCAGTGTCTCCAATTGGTAGCCCATGAATCTGTTCATGCCCAATAAATGTCTCCATAAAAGTTCGTCGTCGCATGCTTGCTAAAGCAAAACATTAATAGAGAATATGCTCTGTCGTCTCCTTCTCCCCTCTCCACAGGCAGTACTCCGAATTAGCCACCACACCTATGCCGAGAAGGTGATATCTGAGACAGCAATTTCCTGACAGGAAGCCAATTAGTCTCCTAATAGTTGTCTTGTCCATGTGGTGCAACTACCTATTATACCTATGGAGGGTCTCATTAGCCGCTTCATCTGTCTCAGACTCGGGCATTGTACTTAATATGACGAGCATAGCTAATACCACAGTACAGTTCTGTGTCCACGAAATCAATGATGAGCCCCGCCTGGCTAGCTCATCAGCGAACTCGTTTTCCAAAACACCATTATGCTCAGGGACCCACCAAAGCGTTACTCTGTTCCATAATGCCAGTTGGATGACAATGTTCTTTATTGTTGTTGTTGTTCGTTTGGGAAACCTTCAATTCCGCTTTTCTCACAAACAACAGCCACAAACAATGCTTGATCTCCCGTGTATACTAAAGGTGCAATGAAGTAGTCTCCTCTCGAGCCAGCAAGTTTCGCACAATATCACAATGTCTATTAAAAAGTAAGCAGAGTAACAGAACAGTTTATGCGTCTCAGGGTCTTTTTGCTTACCTCGACCATGTTTGAGATCGTCACTGGCTTTCAGTCTTATCAGCTTCCCCGCGGCCTTCAGTACCGTACAAACTTGCGTGTTTTGAAAGCTTGTATGACCAGCTAATGTTAAGTTGCTCGTAGAAAGCACTTGCATTCACTTTTTCATCCATTTTCGAAGCATCCGTAAAAAATTAATTTACACATTGTTGTTCCCGTTGCAATACCGTGTTTGAAGAACCATGCTTACTAACAGGTGCCATCTTAGTCTAAGCAATTAGTTTAAAAGCAGAACTCTCTCTAGACAAATAAAAAGTACACTCTACTATATGACACTGAATGATGGGTACTTGCTTAGGCAGATGAAGCTGTTCTTGGTGTTTTAGAGTGAAAATTATTCCGTAGAATATACAGGGCATTTTGCTCTGGCGACGGATGCAGACACCGTATGAGCTTTCCGCCGACACTGATGTATTTGGGTACATTAGCGTGCAACGACTACGGTGGCTTGGCAACGACGCAACGTCTAAAAGATGCTTTGAGATGTACTCGAGCGAAGGCTCAGAAGAAAATTTTTCACCTTTCTGATCTTTCAATACTTAATGTGAGAAATTAGAGCAACAACGCACACGATTGAAACGCTTGAAACTCTGTTCTGATTCAGGCGAAAGACCTTCGGGATTGTGATATAGCCCTTTAAGTACTCGTAAGTATGTAAATAGTAAGTAAGGGAACTAAACTTGTTTGTAACTTTTATAGTCTAATCAAAATTTCCTACTGGGTATACGATTATTATTATTATTGATATAGAAGGCCCATGAGAAATTAATTTCCTTCCTTAAGTGAAATGACTGACGTTTGCGATGGACGTAATGTTTTTATTTTTATACCCTCTACCCAAATGTGTGACTTGAGTAATCATTTCAATGGTATTTTGTTGTTGTTATTTCTTTTTATAGCCAGACGTTGTTTCATTATATTTTGATAAGTGGTCAAGTGTTTTTTTTTTTGTTTTTTGTTGCTTTTGATTAATTTTTATTATTTTTAAAAATATTTATTTTTTTATTATTATTTTTATGGTTTGATTAACGCTCAATGCTGTGTTGTTTCTATTTCAATTGCTTTGCATGGCTTGTATTGCTGTAACTACTGATACCAGGCGTTAAAATGGGGTCTCGCCAGGTTAAACAAGGGGAGGGATCTTTAAAAAGTTATTTTAGTTTTGTTTATTTTTTATATTTATTTTTATATTTTATATGTCCACTGTACTCCACCCAATTAATACCTGGTCTTGCCAAGTATGGGTAAATGACTAAATGATTAAGGTTACCATGTAGGGTAGACAGGTAAATGCTAGTAATGGTGCTCTAGTTTTTGTTTATTTATTTAACCGTGTAAATAAAAATAAAATAAACTAATTGAGACTGGCTAACCAACCAACCAACAAATTTATAAAAATTTAAAAAAAAAATTGTTGTTTTTTTCAAGTGTCTCCCCAAGCGTTTGTGTCTCTACGGCAGTTTCCCTAATAAGAGTGAGTGATACTTGTTTTTAAAGTGGGATTTTTTAAATTAAATTTTGTTATTGATTGAACATTTGACCGATTGATTGATTTTTATTCCATTTTTATTTTTTCGATTATTTTATATGACTGTGGCTGCTAAGTAAGCATTAATGTTACCTTTTTTTGCTCTTTTTGACTATCTAAAGTACTTTGTTTCTGTTTTTTTTTTTTTTTACTTTTAATTTTCCTTTTTAATATTTTATTTCGATTGCCTAGTTTTTTTTTTCTATTAATCAGCACCCCATTCAAGTTGATTGTTAATCATTCAAGTATTTGATAAATATTTTATTTATAAACATTTCGACATGACCACTTGAAAGTTTAAAGTGTTTTTTTATTGTTTTTACTTTAAATTAATATTTTATTTTTTTATATCTGTTTGGCCAAGTGTATTGTAGTATTTCTAGTAGAATAAATAAAGTGTGTATTTTTAATCTATTTTAGTTTTTTATAATCAAACCACCTGACTAGCCTGTTTTGCCGCCAGCCAATCTCTCTTTGTCCTCTAGTGTCGTAGGTCATTTCAATTATGGTTTATTATCTAGAAATTGTATAAAAATAAAAAAAAGTTAAAATTTCAAATGGAAAGTTTTTGCAAAAATAATCATTTTTTAAATACACTGTTTATAAAGGGTGTTTTTTTATAGAGCTATAGAACTTTAAGTTGCAATAAAACAACGATGGATTATTCGATTGACATGAATTTTATTTATCCGAATGATAATCTTGTGTCATTACATTTTAAATATGATTTCTGGCATACGACCGCCACGGTTGGCGCGGATGTGGTCCAATCTGGACGTGCAATTTTCGATGACTTTTTCCAACATTTGTGGCCGTATTCCGGCAATAACACGGCGAATGTGGTCTTCGAAATGGTCAAGCGTTTGTGGCTTTACCGCATAGACCAATGACTTTACATAGCCCCACAGTAAGTAGTCTAGCGGTGTTAAATCACAAGATCTTGGAGGCCAATTGACAGGTCCAAAACGTGAAATTAGGCGGTTACCGAACGTGTCTTTCAATAAATCTATTGTGGCACGAGCTGTGTGACATGTTGCGCCGTCTTGTCGAAAGCACATCTCCTGGACATCATGGTTATTCAATTCAGGAATGAAAAAGTTAGTAATTATGGCTCTATACTGATCACCATTGACTGTAACGTTCTGGCCACCATCGTTTTTGAAAAAGTACCGACCAATGATTCCACCAGCCCATAAAGCGCATCAAACAGTCAGTTTTTCTGGATGTAACAGTGTTTCCACATACACTTGAGGATTACCTTCACTTCAAATGCGGCAGTTTTGTTAGTTGACGTAGCCATTCAACCAGAAGTGAGCTTCATCGCTTAACAAAATTCGCTTATGAAAATCGGGAATAACAGTAATCTCGTTTTGGGCCCATTTGACGAATCTACGCCGGTCTTGAGTCTATTCATGATGAATTGCCAAACTAAACTTAGAATAAATCACTTGAGAGCTGTTAAATCGGTCGCCATCTTGAAAAGTAATGCCAACTGAAAGTTCTATACCTCTATAAAAAACACGCTTTAGTTTATTAAGCGTTGAATGTAAACAAGTAGAGAAGTTTAAAATGAATTTCAATTATTAATTTAATTTTTTGGCAAAAACAATTTTTTTTTTCCTAATTAACAAACACTTCCAGAAAGTTTGAAAACTACAGGGTATTGGACATATGAAATCTCAAGCATTTGTATTATCAAATTTAAGATTGTGATATTAAAATAGTAGAAGCTATAGGTTAAAATGTATTGTACTTTAGAATCTGTTCTGAAGTGAATATTAATGAGTGGAAATAGTCATAGCCAGCGAAACCAGAAATATGCAATTGCATGTTTTTTCTCATGCATCCAATCAAGTTGGATGTGAGATATTTATCTGTTTTATGAATTTTTATGAATTTTGTCATCAATTGGTTAATGCATATTTTTGCATAATTTGCTCATAACAACACTTTTTTGCATACTTCAGTTTTAAAAGCATGTTTTCGATATTTTTTTTTTTTTTTTTTTTGTTTTTAAGAAGCATTTTAAACATTTTTAGCGGATTTTTTGTGCTCTAAAATATTTCTACAGCGGAATTTTAAATTCTGACCAAGTCATAACATTTTTTTATTATCGGTCAATTGAAATTTGTGTGCCATCTCTATCCCCATTAAGTTTAGTGCTGCTTATTAGGATCTTGAAAAATTGTTGAAAGAAAATACGAGAAAACTTTCCATATAAAAAAGTTTTATTCATACAAAGGTTATACACTGTTTCTGCAAATAAAACTTCGATTGACAAACTTAGTATTAATGTATGAATTTTCGCTTATAACTTCGGAATGTGGGAATGTTTTTTTGTGCACTTTCTCGCTGGATACCCCAACAATAATCAGCCATCTCGCTGATCTTCAAATCTGGGTGGAATCGCTAACCATGTTTAACTGAACTTGTTTAACAAATACACGAAAGTTTGTCCTTTAAGTGGGAATAGTGAAACAGCCACAAATATAATAAAACATATTACGTGAACTAACAGAGGCAGATATAAGAAAATGTAGTTAGTTACACCAGCTAGTCATGAACTGGTCCAGCTCGCTTGATTACAATGCAGATCTCACTGTGATGACCAGAGAGAGCAACGTCCAGGCTGACCTACATGTTGGCGCCGCGGTCCGAAATGAACCAACCAGGAACGAACTGCCAAGAAAAAAAATCTCAATATCCGAAGGATCCGGACACTGACTTAGAAAATCTTCGACAGTCTCTTCCTTATCCTGACAATATGAGCGTTAAACGTTCAAAACACTTAGAAGACGTACGCAAATGCATAAAAAACCATTTTACAACCCTTTAAAGGTATTAATCTAGAGACTTTTGTACAAAATTTTGCAAGAAATTTTAAAGAAAATGAAAAATGAAACGACAATAGTGCAGATGGAAAACTCAATGTACCCTTCCAACAATAATTCGAAATCACAATTACAGTTTTTTCTTCATCATGTCTCCTGCTGGGGGCTCGAACCCGGGTCGTTTGTGTTGTTATGCGTGCGCCCTCACCACTACACCACGCCAACCCCTTACATAATGAATAAATCATAATAAAACAAAAATATATTTTTAAATTATTGAAACACGCTTTTTTGGATTTAAAATAAATGTCAATGTTTAAATACATCAATTTTCACAAAATTTTCGCGGCATATGTGGCCGTATTTCGTCAATAGCTCTTCTAATGTTGATGTTTTGGTTTTCAATTTTCCCAGGCTTATCGAAGTAAACAATTGACTTTACATAATCCCAAAGAAAATAGTCCAATGGGGTTAAGTTCAGACGATCTTAGTGGCCAATTAATTGAACGATTACGAGAAGTAACTCTTTCATCAAAAGTTTCTTTGGGTAAATCAATTGTAGTGCGCGTTGTGTGGCAGTAAAAATCTGATTGTTATCGTTTTTAAAGGCATATGTACTGTAATGATCCAGCCAGGCCATTCTGTGGATGTAATGGTGTTTCGATAAAAACTTGTGACTTATCATTACTCCAAATGCGACAATTCTACTTAATTACATACGTAACCATTCAACCATTGGAGCACATTATTTTGTAGTTTGACGAACAGAACAATTTGCAAGTGTTGCTCTGATGTAATTAAATGTCAAACCAAGGCGAATTCAAACCAGGTGACCTTGGCTTGCTACTTAAGCAACAGCTGATAAGTAACTAAAGTGTCCGCCATCTAACGTTTTTTTTCAACTAGTACGTATTTCGTGAATGGTAACACTTAGCCCATGTCTGATTTGACAGATAATTAGTTTTATCCTTCCGTTTAACGAATATGGTTGTGTATATGCTTGAACAACGTTGGGAATCTGGGCCTGCAATCGACTCACAGAAGATGCCGATTTTGCCAAAAAAAATTATCTTTTCAGATGAAGCTTATTTTGATCTTGGCGGGTATGTAAACAAGCAAAATTGTCGCATTTGGGGCACAGAAAACCTGCACGCATATATTGAAAAGCCAATGCACCTAAGACGAGTTACTGTTTGGTGCGGATTTTGGTCCAGAGGCATAATTGGGCCATTTTTCTTCGAAAATGAGCAAGAAGTGGCCGTTACAGTCAATTTTTGTTCACAAAAATTGAAGAGGAGGATGTTGGCAACATTTGGTTTCAACAAGACGGCGCTACGTGCCACACAGCCAAAGCTACACTCGATGTTTTGCGCCCTGTTTTTGAGGATCGCATTATCAGCCGCAGAGCTGATGTCGTTTGGCCACCTCGGAGCTGCGATTTGACACCGTTGGACTATTATTTGTGGGGTGCCGTCAAAGAAAAGTGTTACACCAACAAGCCAGAAACAATTGACGCTTTAAAGGACAATATTCGCCATTGGTGAAATACGGCTGCACACAATCGATAATGTGCTTAAAAATTTGACCGATCGTGTAGGCTACTGCATGGCCAGCCGAGGCAGCCATTTGAATGAAATTATTTTCCATTATTAAACGGAAGGATTGTACTTTCCAATAAAAAAGATATTTGAGAAAATATTCAGTAGTTTTTATTTATAGCATTTTCAAAAAAAAATATTTATTTGGCGTACCCTTTATATGTCAAGACGATTCGTCATTATTTTTTTGTTTACAACAAATATACCCGACACACACTTAATTTGTTGGCTATTTGCTTACTACAGTGTTGTATTATTTTGACACAACGTTAAACTCTGTTTACAGTGTTGCATTCGTTTTCAAAATGAGACCACCTTGTTAAATTCGCCTTGTGCCACATTAAACAGAACAAAAAGCAACGATCAGTTGTTAAATCGATTGCTTAATAAAGCAGTGTTGCCATATCAAAATTATTAACTTCTAAAAAAAAACAGCCGGTACATTGTGCTCAAATCATTCTAAACCAATTAATTCTTAATTATAAAACTTCTATTTTTCTAAAACTTAATTCGGTATATTATTTATGACCAATTAAGAGTTTTTTTTACTTTTGCTGTTTTGTTGTTGTTGTTGTTGTTGTTGTAAATGCCAGCTATCTTTTTTGATAATGTAAAACAGCTCCATTGAATAAATATTTAAAATACGTTTCAATATTTGCCGACTGGCTGGCTGTTTCGTTTAAATGTAAATTAAAAACAGAAAAAAAAGAACAAAAAATACACACAATTTAAACAACTTAAACGTTTTTTTTTTTCGTTTTATATATGTATGTATGTATGCATTTATAAAAATTTAAATTCATTTAAATTTAAATGACCCTTAGCAGGGTGTTTTTAATTTAAATTTTGTTCTTCATTGAGAATTTTTAAGGCTGTTGAGCAATATATTAGCAGCAGCAAACTAAGGCTGTAGCTTTTACTCTTACTACTGGCGCTGTCAGTCAGTATTCTCTGCTATATGTCTGTATGTTTGTCTGGAGTATTTGTAATTTTATTTATTTTTTTTTCTTGTATGGATTAAATGTGGAAATATTAAATTTTTAATATAAATCAGCATTTTATTAAATTTTTCTTTTATATTTCTGTGAGAGATTTTAATCGAATTTTTTGCTTAGTAATCTTCAAAACACTTCACAGTTTATTTTATATTTTTTCTTTAAAGTCTATTAATATTAAGCCCACATGATATTATATTCAAAGAAAATATATAAAAACTAACTAGTGGTGGGCTATTCATTTTATTTCTTTTATACATTTCTGATATAATTTAAAGAAAGAGAAATAATATTAATGAAGGAAATTAAAAAGATTTTTTTTTTTTGATATCTGGTGCCTAATATATTTCCCATTTGTTTTGGCTGCTCCTCTTGAAAGTTTTTTCCATCTTTTTTTTTCTGTTTTATTACTTTTTTATGGATTTTATATCAACTTAAATCTAATTTATGCTTAAAATACTACAAAAAACAAAAACAAAACAGAAGAAAATTTATTAATAAATTTCTGTTTTAAATTGTATTTGTTGCCCACAGCAGTTGTTTGGTTTATAATTTAAATGAAAATGATTTATTTGATGAGTGCACCTCAAATGATTAAGAAGGTTATTAAAAAATTAAAATTTATTTTCTTTAATTTTCAAGAGATTTTAAACACTCCGGGGTATTGGCTTTTTTAATACCTATCTACACTACGCTAACATTAAAAAAAGTCTCTTTGAAGATTA
This sequence comes from Wohlfahrtia magnifica, assembly GCA_023159175.1. Classification (NCBI taxonomy): domain Eukaryota; kingdom Metazoa; phylum Arthropoda; class Insecta; order Diptera; family Sarcophagidae; genus Wohlfahrtia; species Wohlfahrtia magnifica. The sequence goes on along the minus strand of JAKWBJ010000226.1, from coordinate 3,650,501 downwards.
ACAAATTTTAATAGAAAATTTAATTTATTTCCAAAAAAAAGAAAAACATTTTTTTTTTTTTTTGCATAAACCTGAGTCTTTACTTTCTAATAAGAGTTAATAACTAAGATAATCATAGCATGACTTCCGGACTTTGACAGTTAATAGCGGCCATATTGCTGAAGCTACATCATCATCAAGTTTGCTTACAAATTTGATTGAAACTGTATATTTAAAACTGGTTTTATAAACTAAAGTTTTTTCATTTTGAGTGTCAAATCATTATTTAATTAGTGTAGAAATTCTGAGTTTTCGAAGCGAAAAACTGATCCAATTGCAGGTCTCTACGAAAATCAAATTTAAGTTCAGCACTTTATAGTTTCAGCTTCATAACTTCCCAGTCAAGCTTCCTCAGTTTTTGCCGGCTCATCAAGGATGTATGTAATCTGGCGTGTACATAAATGAACACAACACCTATTTGGTTGATCAATTCTGGCCGTCTTAATTGAATTACTTAGCGCATGTGATAAAAAGAAGAAATATCTCGAGACTCGCCTGTGACAGAACAAAAGAAAACTTCTTCAGAAAGATCTTAGATGCCAGACCTGATGTCGTTGCTGTAGTGCACTCTAACACGGCTGTGAACGAACAGAGGAAAACAATTAAACGTATGCTGGGTAACAGCATACTTCATCCGCTTTTTAGTCCCTCATCGAGAAAAGACGCCTTGCGAAAGAACATCTCAGCAGTGCCACTAGCGTAGAAAAAAGAGGTATAGCCTGCACCAAATAGCAGTGTTTAGTGAGAAATGTTGAGCGACAGGCTAGAAATGATATGTTGTCACTTACAAATAAACAGATAGTCAATAACGCCACGATTAACGACAAAAATGGCAGACTGGCGTGAACATTACAGATACATCTTTATTTGCACACGCTCGACCTCTAAGAACTATTGCTAGCAGCCATCCAGACAGAAATGAAATCGCTCAAGCCATTATTGAATTACAAAATCGTAAAGCAGCTGGCATAGACAACTTACCTGTCGAACTGTATAAAACTGTGCCGCATGTGCTAGATAATACACTTAAACCGCTTGTTACAGAAATTAAAAAACAAATTATAAAAATCCCTAAAAAGGGTAACAAAAGAGATTGCATCGCACTCATGCCTACCGTCTGCAAAATATTTAATAAAATCATACCTAATCGCATCCTAGTACCTGTAGATAGTCAACTTCGAAAGGAACAAGCGACCTAATAGACCATGTGTGGACCACATAAACACTCCTCTGTGTCTTCTGTTTGTTGACTTTGAAAAAGCCTTTGCCTCACTCGATTGAAATGTCATCTGGTATGCGTTAAAAAACGTTGGCGTCCCTGAACAAATTATAAACCTGATAAAAGTTCAATAAAATGGCGCCGTCGCAAGACTTGTAAATTGCGGTAATGTCAGTGAGCCATTATCGTCACAGACCGGAGTTAAACAAGGCTGCCTATTTTTAGTAACGCTTGACGCTCTGCTGAAAGAAGTGACCGCCGAAAAAAGAGGCATACTTTAGAGAATAAGCCAGCATCTAGAGGATCTCGGCTATGCGGACGATATCGTTTTACAATCTTCAAGTAAAGAACATATGCAGGCAAAAATCAAATCTTTATCAAGAACATCGGTTCAGTATAGAGCTATTATTACTAACTTTTCATTCCTAAATTAAATAACCATGATATCCAGGAGATGTGGTTTCAAAGGACGGCGCAACATGTCACACAGCTCGTGCCTCAATAGATGTATTGAAAGACACGTTTGGTGAACGCCTAATTTCACGTTTTGGACCTGTGAGTTGGCCTCCAAGATCTTGTGATTTAACACCGCTAGACTACTTACTGTGGAGCTATGTAAAGTCATTGGTCTATGCGGTAAAGCCACAAATGCTTGACCATTTGGAGGACAACATTCGCCGTGTTATTGCCGATATACGACCACAAATGTTGGAAAAAGTCAGCGAAAATTGGACGTCCAGATTGGACTACATCCGCGCCAGCCGTGGCGGTCATATGCCAGAAATCATATTTAAAATGTAAAGCCACAAGATTAAAATTCATAAATAAATAAATAAAATTCATGTCAATCGAATAATCCGTCGTTGTTTTATTGCAACTTAAAGTTCTATACCTCTATAAAAAACACCCCTTACATACACACATACACTCTTTGTATGGAAAGTCAGTTATTTTGATTAATAAATAAAATTAATACTAAAGTCCATGGATAAAACTTTTACTTTGGCTATGTGCTAAGTTTCAATATGATTTGTGAAGTAGAGTGTCATTTAGTCGGTCTTGACCATATTTTATTTACTTGGTTTAGGTAAAAAATCTGATAATCTTGATAATTAATTCATTTTATATTTAAAGTATTAAATACATACTTTATATGGTATCTACAAATTATTTTAGCCTTCTATCGTAAATTACATATCTCTTCGTGGCCATGTCTAAATATTATCTCTCAATTATTAACACACTTATAAGGTCACATAGAAAATATTAATCAATCTTAAGAAGCTTAAAATAAAACCGTTCATTATTTTTATTATTATATACGAGTATATGTATAAACATATTTTTTTTTTTCAAACATAAGCCAGTCTAATCATAGAATTAATATATGGCGTGTTACACATCGTGTATATCATACACCATAGTAGTGGACGTACATATACCATTTGACTTGAAAAAAAATTAAGTTGAAATTCGCTTTAGTGTTAATAAGAAAATTGCTTTGTTTGCAATCATTTTATTAAAAAAAAATTAAAAAATTATAATAATAATTTTAATGGTGCCACATTCTCTTAATTAGCCTTAAATCATAATCTTACTTTCAGTTTCCCTTGCCAACCGAAAATTCATAATTTTATAGATTATTTTTTAAGGCTTTTCTTTTCTGTATTCATTTTTAATGGTCATTAAAATGTTGTAAAACAACAGACATAAATTAAAAGACAATAATTTTTATTATAATTTGTGTTCTGTTTTTTAGCAAAAAAAACAAACAAAAATAATAAAAAAAATTTTTTTATAAAAAATATTTTGTTTACTTTTTGATCAGAAAAAAAATTATTTTGATGACTTTTCCCTAAAATAAAAAATAATTTAAATTCGATGATCACGAACAGTGGAATAAATGACAAAATAATTAAGGAAATCATAACTGGTCAGCATTCGCAGTGTTATTGGCGAAATACGACCGTATATGCTGCGAAAAGTTTGAGAAAATTGATGTTCCAGATTGCGCGTTGTACGCGTCCGTTAGCAATAAGAAGGTGGTCTCATTTTACCAAAACAAAAAGTTTTTTTTTTTCTTTTCATATGACGTTTATTGAAATTTGAATGTGATTTTCTTTTTAACGTTATTTCGCGGTTCTTTATGAAAATTTTTGACAGCACAATATATTTGCTTACTACAGCCTGCCACAGCGTTACTCTTTTTGACAACTCATTATTTTTCTTTACTACAGCGTTGCATTTTTGTGACATCAGAGTAAAAATAAAAATAAAATGAGTCCACCTCTTTATTGCATCATGTAAGCGTCAATATTGACGGCCGCATGGTAAAAATCATTGTTTACATACTACCTTGATCAAAAAGTTTCCGGAATAACCCCCGTGTGTCGATTCCATCGTTCCAATTTGAGTTATTTTTTTGTGTTAAGTTGGTACATCTGTTGTTATTATTTCCGCTAAGTCTTAGCATCCTAGCTTGACATTTGCATTTTTTATATTCGGTTTTCGGTATGTCCATCAGTGCTTATTGCGATTTTTCCATTATTTCCTCTCGGCTGCTGAAACGCGTTATCCGTAATGGTTTTTTAACTCGATTGCACACAAAGAAGTCACAGAAAGTCAAATCAGGTAAATTCGGTGGCTCTTGGATGCTATTGTTGCATTTTTCGTCAAAAAATTTCGAATTTCGGTGGTCTTCTGCCCTCAATTCCTGTCTCTTTGGGCGTACTGCTTCACGCAAACGTCTCACACCCAAATAATACTCTCTTTTTATTATCTGGCCTTCTGACAAAAATTCATGCTACACTACACCGTTGTAATCCATGAAAACTATGTGAATTGCCTTCTTTTTTGACTGAAAATGGTCTCGGCTTATTTGGTGAACGCCAATTACTTGCCTAATGTCGGGATTGCATCTCGTGCACATAAACCCACGTCTCGACGCCAGTAACGATCCTTGTGATAAATGTGGGATCAGATTCAGTCTCGCAATTTTTAACTGAAAATGGTCTCGACTCATTGGGTGAAAGCCATTTATTTGTCTGATGTCTGGATTGCATGTCGTACTCATTAACCCATGTCTACTCTCCAGTAGCGATACTTTTAATGAATGTGGGATCTGATTCAGTCTCACAAATTATATCTTAAGCGATCACAACACGTTCAAAATTGTAAAAAATCGCCAACACACTCTTCTACTTAGCTTTGGCAAATGTCAAGCTATGACACTAAGATTTTGCGGGAATATCAACTACGAATGTGCCAACTTAACGAAAAAAAAAATCAAATCGATAAAATATGACCACCACACGGGGGTTATTCCGGAAACTTTTTGATCAAGGTGGTTTCTTTCTTCAAGTCTAATTATTTGTTTTATGACTGAAAAAAAACACCCTATAAAACTAATTTTAAATGTACTAAAGCTTTTAAAATTAATTTTTTTATTAAAAAAGAAGAGTAAAATTAGTTGGTCGTATATATACTTTTGTCAGACTGTGTATAGAGTATACAAATAGAGCAGTTTTTTATTAGTAGCAGTTATGTTACTTTTGCACTGAGGTGTGTCAGTGCTAATTATCTATTACCAACTGTATTGTACGTTATATTATTCTACTGTTGCTATTATTAGCACAGTTCGTTCTACGAGTATATGTTCATACGGTTGTAAGTATTTAATAGTGTTTACTAATTAGATCGGTTAAGGTTTTTGTTGTTTTTCTCTGTGTCTAAACAATATGTCTGCTCTCTATACAGAAGGAAGTGAAAATATTAACAAGTGTTGTTCTTGTTTTTTTGGTTTTTTTTCGAAATATCATTGCTATTAGTGTTACATACAACATTGTATTTAATGTGTGTACTTTAATACCTTGTATTTCACTAAATAAGTACGTTTATAAGTACATGAATATTACGATGTACGAGTACATGCATATGTACATCAGAATACCATTTTTTGTTCAAGTATTACTAAGTGAACTACAATGGCCATTCTTTTATTTTGTTTTTTTCTATTTTTGTAGGCATATTCAGAGCTTATTCTCTCACATACTTACATACTGTTGTAATATGTACATTAATATTTAGCATATGCATTAAATGTACTTTAAAGCCCGCCTGTTTTTGGCTCTTGCTAGCCTCTGTGGGTAATTTTTTCAATTTCTGTGTTCGGTTCATCTAGGCAACACATGAGCTGTGTTTTATTGCACCCTTATGAGTTTATCATGCAAGTAGTGCTATTTGGAAAAATATTGTAGAAAATAGCAGCAGGTATTGTAAAAATGTCAGTGTATAAGACTATAATGTTTTCGGTCAAGGATGGTTTTTTATTGTTTTGTTTTTGTTTATTATAATACTTGTAATGCGGGTCAGTGTTTAAACTTATTTTAAATTAAATTTTAGTACAATTTAACGAAAATACTCTTAAGAAGTTTATTTAACAAAGACTGGCTAGATTTCAAATGTACCGTCATAAGCAATATTTTTTTAAATCAAATGTGGCCTAATGATAAAGATGTGTGCCGCTGTGGTATGGTAGGTAAGATATCCATCTATCAGTCAAGAGTACTTCGATTCATTTCCAGCACCAATTATCTCATATTTTCCAACTGAAGTATTCCTTTATAGCATTGCTAGCTTCTCGTGTATATACTTACGCTATGAAAAATTCTCTAAGTAGTGCTTCTGCCGTTCGGAGCCGTCGTTAAACTGCAGGTTCCTTTTAATAAGTCTAGAAATAGATTCAAGTGTAGTTTATTGTTTGACTTTGTTCCACTTTGCATGTCACGAAGACTATGTATGTATGTAAAGGATGGGCAAATTTGTGGTTGGCTTAAACACACATTTTTTTATTTTTTACAAACTAAGTTTTATTAATAACAATATAAAATAGAAATACGGAAACTAATAATGGAATATGATGTCGGGCAAATGTCCACCTCTAAAACGTCGGCAGACGTCCACTCTTTTCACAAAATTTTGTACCACATTTTTCCACAAAATCATCTTTAGTGATGAGGCCGATTTTCAATTTATATGGGGCTCACAAAATCCCCAAACAGTTCTCTAAAAACCAATACATCCAAAGAAAGCGACCATATAGTGCGGTTTGTGATTAGGTGGCATCATCGGCCCGTATTTTTTCAAAAATGAGCAAGGGAACGCCGTCATCGTGAATTCTCTGCGCTACCAAATCATGATAACCATTTTTTGGTGGCCACAATTGACTTATTTTGACATAAGTGACCTTTGGTTTCAGCAAGGCGGGGCCACAAGTTACACACCCAGCCAAACAATTCAGTTACTGCATGAGAAATTTCCCGATCGCATAATTTCTCGATTTGAAAATATCAATTGGCCGCTCCGTTCTGGTGATTTAACGTCGGTGCGTTATTTTCTCTGTATCCATTTTAAAGACCAGGCTTACGTGAACAAACGACAAACAACAAACAACTGACACTCTGAAAAATTAAATTCGCGCTGCATTGACGAGATACTTCATTATTAATTCACATATTTCTGTTTTATATTGGTATGAATAAAACTGAAATTGTGAAAACAAAAAATGTGTTTTTAAGCCAATTTACTTCCGAACATCAAATTTGCCCACCTTTTAGTTATGATAAAGTATAAAAAATATCCCCTCTAAGCTAAATTTAATCTTAAAGGTTTCCCTAAAATTCGACAAAAAGATAAAAAATTTCGGAGCACTACTCGGAAACAAATTTTATTTAAATTATACTTGAACCGGCTGCCTACAAAAAATAAATTAAATTTTAAAATTTTTCGATAAATACTTGCCGTCATATTCATAAAAAAATAAAATTTATTTGAAATATATTCTAAAACCGTATATCAACTAGCAAGTCATTTGCGGAAGAACTACTGCAAGTATTTACTAAAGTGTTTCGACTAAAACCCAAACATGCTTAAGTTTGTTTGCAGAAAAAGTTTGTAGAAGTTATTAAGATGAACTTGCTGTAAGAAATTGCAGACAATGTTTCCACACAATGTGAGCACAGCTTGTAGTATAGTACATATATAAAAATAGGTATATATCGGGTCCGCCATCTAACGTTTTTTTTTCAACTAGTGCTTATTTCGTGGATGGTAACACTTACTCATGTCTGATTTAACAGATAATTAGTTTTATCCTTCCGCTGAACGATTATGGAAGAGGAGGATATTAGCAACATTTGGTTTAACCAAAGACGGCGTGCCACACAGCCGAAGCTACACTCTATGTTTCGCGTCCTTTTTTTAAAAAATTAAATTGAAATTTAGAGAAATGTATAAAATCTTTACTTAAGTCGATAGAACAATTTATATAATTTGATGTTTTAAGATGGTTTCATGAAAATGTTGAAAGCTTCAAATAGTTCATATGCCGGGACCAATTTTGTCATACTTTCCCCAACATATCGGCCGGTATCTCACGCATAAATTCTTCAATATTGTGTTATAGTACATCAACCGCTGCAGGCATGTCTCTATAGACATGAGCTTTAACATAGCCCTGCAAAAGTAGTCTAAAGGCGTTAAATTTCACGATCTAGACGACCATTTCACCGACCTCAAACGTGAAATAAACTGTTCAACGAAATCTTCTGTCAATTGGGTCATTGTTTCGCATGCTATGTGGTATGTGGCACAGTGTTGTTGAAACCACATGTCTGCCAAGTCCAGCTCTTCCATTGTTTTTCGTACGTTAGCGCTCGCTACTCACAGTAAAGTTCCTGCCTTCGTTGTCTTTGAAAATATACGATCCAATGACGCCACCAGCCCAACATTTCTTACACATCATGAATTCTGATGATAAAATTCAACAATCTGCAAGCGTTGTTCTTTGTAAGTCGATTCATGGTTATATTATAGACCAAACAGAACTTGTTTGACAGTAACAGGTCACACGAAAACAGCTGAGCTGCCAAAAACAGTGTTGCCAAACAGAAAGGAGTTGTAAAAACCGCCCGATACAACCTGGTCAAACGATTGATTCTGATCGCTACTGGTCATCCATTAACGAAATTGAAGCAAGCAATTCAATTAAAACGGCCAGAATTGATCAACAAAACAGGTGTTTTTTCCATTATGACAACACCAGACCGCACACATCTTTTATGACCCGGCAGAAACTAAGAAAGCTTAGCTGGGAAGTTGTGATGCTCCCGACATACTACCTTGTATAGATATAAATGTGCACTTGGCTACGTAGCTAAGATTTAGCGGGAATATCAACGACAGATGTACCAACTTAACAAAAAAAAAAACTCAAATCGGAACGATGAGACTGTCACGAGGGGTTTTTCCGGAAACTTTTTTTGATCATGGTAGTATAGCTTGGTTTCTGCACATTTGTATTATTATTTGTTTCGATCTTTGTAGAACTCTTTTAATGGCGTAAATTTAAAATTCGTAGAGTCTTAAAAAACGCAATTGGATCAGTTTTTCGCTCAGAATGTATACACTAATGGAATAAAGGCAAGGTTATCGATAAAAGCGGCACATTTATTTTCTTTGTCTCTTCTCCAAGGAAGCATATTGGCTTTCCACAAAACATCCTTTGCTTTGTTTCAATTTAATTAATCAATTTGATCTTTTCAAGCTAATTAGATGATTAATCCACTGTAGCATCCCACATATGATTTTTGTAGTGGTGAAGATCTTTGCTAATTGGTGGTGATCTTTACTTTTGCATTATAATTTTTTCCCCAGCAGGTGGCGTTTTTTTCTGATCATTCGTCTTATGTTTGGTAATCATCGCCAAAGGTAAGTTGGAAGGTCAAGGGACATCTTCTTTATTTTTAAATGGAGTTGTCTACAAGAAAGTTGAAGCCTCTTTACTAAGCACCCGAAAACTACAAATAAATTTTTATTTGTCATGTCCTCTGCTGGGTCGTTTGTGTTGCTTTGAGTGCGCTATAACCACTACAAGTCGCCACCGCACATATTTGGTTTAATTAAACTCGTTTCAAATATAAAAAAGCAGTTACTTGTTTAGCCAATATCTTTTCCTGGCTTCAAGTGGGGCTATGGGTAGCGGCTACTTTCTCCACCTGGTTTCTTCAAGTATAGTTAAGCTTTTTTTTCGATTCTTCGGACTTCCTGTGCATTTTATGCTATGGTCGCTTTAGTCAGATTATCATCGGGTGTTCGCAAGGGATGCCCAATCTATCGCCATTTCTTCTGCACAATTTCTTTTGTTTCTTAATGAAACCCTTCGAAAGTACTTTGTAAAAGTGGAACACTTTTGATATCATTTTGATAAGCAGATACTCAGAAAAAGTTTAGGTTATTTTAATACCGTTCTTGACCAATTATTTTTTATTTTCGTGTATGATTATCTTATTAGTGCTATTGTTTTTTGCTTAAGCCTTCTTTAATTTTTCTTATTTTTATTTCAGATAAAACATTTTACCTTTCTTGCCTACGGTGCTTTACAATGAACGTTTTATAAGCTAAGGACCTAGAAATAATCCATGCAAACGAATATGAAGCAGGGAGTGTTGGACTTAAACATTCATTATTTCTTTGACACTCTATTGAGGTGCTTAAATATTTAAGTGGTCATACTTAAGCAAACACGTACATATGTATGGAAATTAACAAACAGAAAGAGAAACAATTTTTTTTTAATTTTTTCAAAAACAATAGAAAACACAACAACGAGTTGATGGTACTTGAAAAACTTTTTTAAGTAGAAAAAAAAACAACAATTCGGGAAAAGAAAAGTACCTTAGGTACTTAAGTAAAGTAGTTTTTGTTTTCTGTCTTTATTTTAAATTCATCCGTCAAGTACTTACGAATTAAGATAAAGCAAGCAAATACCCTGAGTTTTGCTTTACTTACTTTTAGTTCAAGAATATTGTATTACTATGCGGGCTTTATAATGCACATGTTTACTAGTACTGTTACTGCTTGTTGTTCTCGTATTATGACGTTAGTTTATACAGGCATTAACTAAACTTTAAGATTTTTGTGCTCATAAACCACATTTCCTATAGTCAACGATAGGCCACCCTATTTTATTTTTATAAAATTGTTATTACTCCGTATCTACTGTATGCTTGGGACAACGGGCCGGACCATAAGGTTTTTGCTCTAAATACCCTAAGGAGTAGTGTTGTTGCTTTTAGAAGATTTTCATTTTCACTTTAATAAAATGCTTCTTCTTTTGATGGCTTGAAGTATTTCTCTTTTTTTTACTTTTTTCATTCCTGTAATCTCCCTTCACTTCATCTTCCTTTGGGTTTTCTTCTATTGCTGATTTAGTAGTTTTTCATTTCTTTACTTTGCTTGTTAAGGTTCATTTACCATTAAATATGTTACTTTATGTGATACATTATTTGGCATGGTTCGGTAAGGAATAGTTCGCTTTTATGGAAGCAAAACATTCATTTTATTATTCTTCTATAGTTTGTGTAAGAGGACATTCCTAGTTTTATAGAGGATATAGGGATAGAGTTTTTATGGATGTCTATTAGTTTTAAAGGAACCATTTATTAACATTGATTAATGACATCAACATATACATTCGTCGAGTAAAATGTTTAATTTTAAATATCAGCAGCAATATGTGACTAAACATTATACTAAATTTCATTGGCTTTAATTAAAAGTACAAAACAGAATTTATCTTGAGACTGATAGGTATCACAAGTTTAATAATAGATAAGTTTGAACTCATTGGCTTAGTAAACAATTTATCAACACCCGAACGACAACGAAACGCTCACAAGAATATGGCCTTTAGCCAATCAACGGGTCAGCATGTAGGAGCTTACTGGAGATGGAAGCAGACTCTAATTTCCATCAAATTCGATATCCAAAAGACATTGTTTGCTTGTGGCGAACGTCATAGTGAATCATCGTTTCAAACGCAGACAATGATCAATCATCGATGACTAACAATAAATTTTCTTTGGTATCATACATGACTTTTTAAAGTAATTGCTCAAATTTTCATAGATGACCGAAGTTGGTTTTGTCTTCTAGGCCTCCATATATTAGTGAGTCTCTTAACAAATGCCCAGACACATATAAAACATCGATTACTGACGATGAATTTACTTTGGTGTCATACATGACTTTTTAAAGTAATTTTCCAAATTGTCTACACATAACAGACAATGTCGCTTAATTTCAGTTTTCTATGGTGATATATAATGACGTTGTCATATATAACTCCTTTTGATTGTGTCATTGGCGGCAGCACTCATCAATGAAATTTTTAATTTATGAAAATTTTATACAAATTTCGACTTCAAACTGATATTATGACGATGATACATCGATGAAAAAAATCATAGTGACAATGTCGCTCAAAGGCGCCATCGGGTAGAGTCATCGAGAGCCTTTAGTACTTTGTTCATTAACGGGGATATGTAGTAGCTAAAATCCTGCATCGTACAAGCTGTTTATTAGTTGACTAATAATAGACACTGTAGTTGACTTATAAAAGACAATGTCGCTTAATTTCAATTTTCTTTAGTATGGTGTTTATGTTATTGTTACGAGCATCCATCAATAAAATTTTTCATTTACAATAATTTCATATAAGTTGCGATTTTATACTGATCCTATGACGAAGATTCATCGATGAAAATATCGTAGGGATAATACCACAGAACTGGTTTGGATTTTAGGCTGAAGGCCATATTTCTCTGCGAACAACATTCGTAAGGCCATCACCATCAAAGGCAAACGCGATCGGTCGACAATTACCAACACCTTTTCAACTACTCGAATGGTTTGGAGACATTTTCGTCACATGTGGAGCTGAAGAGCTCTCGCCAGCTAGATCGTGCGGTTTGATAGCTTAGCCTTCATCTTGTGGGATTTTCTTAAAAAGAGAAAATTCATGATTGGATAATTTGTGGTGACACTTATGGCTTAAAATTTATTAGCAGCTTGCAGGCACTGTCGCAGTTGATCACATTTTCTGGAGGGTATAGCTTATAATTTTCCAGGCCGAAATTTAGCCAATTTCTTTTATATTAGAGAGTGTTTAAGACCAAAATCGAAAGGTTTTACTAAATATCGCACTGTCAGGCAGTTTTGAAATAAAGAAAAAGCGCCCCTGACCTTCCCACATTATCTGGCCATGATGACAAACATTAGACGAAAAACACGCCACCAATTGGGAAAAAATTACAATGCTAAAGTACAGATCACCACCAATTAGCAAGGATTTTCACCACTACGCAACAAAAAAATTATGTGGAGGAAGCTACAACGGATTAATTATCTACTTGGCTTGAAAAGGTCAAATTGATTAAAGCAACTGAATCAAAGCAATTAATGCGTTCTGGAAAGCCAATATGCGGAGTGATACACACCACAAGGTTTTCTATGTAGATTCTCTGGTCATTAGATTCACTCTGTAAACAAAAGAGGTAACTGCTTAGCAAATGGAGGAGGTCAACTGGTTTTCAATGGGCCTAAATCATTTCTCGGTATTCCTGTGAGAGGTCTGGAAGAAAGATCAACTCTTGGCTTGAGATAAAATATTCTTGGCTATGGAAGAATACCTCAGGACTGAGGCAAGCGAAAAGGTTTATTATCTATCTACTGGTAGATCTCTAAAGTTACTTCGTATTGCTCAATAAAACCGAAATTAAAGCACTAACAGAACTATTTGCCATTATGGTCGCAAATACATCAACATAACTTAGGAAGACTTGACACTGATCAGTCTAGATTCTGCACTGAGACATTTGACAAGTACTATATGATCTGTTTGTTGAGACATATGTACACTTATTACTTGGGTATCCTACTATTTGCACTCACATGATAAAGTTTCTAATGCCATGCTCACACGAAAGTACATCCTAATTTTCCTTCTCATTCAAAATGAGCCCAACTATATAGTTCTCTATACAAAATTTTAAGAGCGATTCACCCAAGTGATTGAGTTTTAATTACCCTGTGGATTAAAACAAAATCAATGTGATCTCTAATTTTTATTTGGGTGTTTGTTCATGCTACATGACTTTTTTCTGTTCCTAAAACACAACTTAATGGCAAATAACAATAAATAAAATCACCAAGAAGAAAAACTGCTAAAACTAATAACAATAGTGCCATGTGAACGAGGTAATTCGTTAAAGTACTTCAAACAGCGAAAAAAATATTTCGAAGCCTCGTGTGAACCTACTATAAAGAAAGCTGTAATAGTTCCAAAAGAGACATTTATTATCATACTCTCCAAGTTAACTGGGTTTGTTCAGAGGTACAACATGAGAAAAGCTACTAGAGAAGGTCTTCAAAGACAGCAAGGCTACCTGAATTGTCTGCTTAGTAATTGATAGATATATGTACGTATGTATGTATATATATATTCTACTCAAATTGTTATTTTTGATAGGAATAGATAAGTTCGGCATTCATAGTTTTAGTTAAACCTTTCATGTTAATGGTTCACTCATTACTGTTTGCTTTGTTTGCAAATGTGATTGAAATAAATTTGATAAAAATACTTTCAATTTTGTAATCAATTCTAGTAAAAAGTTTCGTGAATTAAGGTGTGTAATTATTTTCCGTACGATTCTTAAATGGGCTTTAATTTAATATTAGGCCTCCTTATAAATTCATTTCCTTTCAATAATAAAACGCCAAATAACGAACAAAAAACCTTCAAGAAATAAAAGCAAATGCCTGTGGTTTTTTGTTTTAAAATCAATTTTGATTTGATTTTTAATTTGTGATAATCTTTGTTTTTTATTTTTATTTTGTACAATAAAGTCTCTTAATGTTATTAATTTTATTTCCATTCAATTTAAATCGATGGTCTTTTTGCACGTTAAAATGCAATGAATTCTTGTGAAACCTATAATAAATGAAAAGAATTCAAACTAAAACTGGGCGTTATAAGTTTCGTTTCGTTTCATTTCATTTCATTTTTTTTTTTTTTTTTTTTGCTATTCATGATAATACAAATTGATTAGATGTGCCATGTACAACGAAGCAAAAACAGAAAAAAATATGGACATAAAAAATTTAAGGCTGAAAAATATATTACTCTTAGAGTCCGTTTGGTTGCCTGTGTTGTTGTCTATAGATTTCAATGGAATTCTAGTGATTGAGTGTGTGTTTCAATTTATTTTCTTAATAATACTTTAGTGCTGGTCATTAGCCAAATATTTGATCACGTTACTATTTGAAATGCGTCTAATAATTACCTTTTTTCGAAAAAAAAAAAACTGAAAAAATTTTCTCAAATAGAACTACAGTGTCTGAGAAATATGAAGGAGAAAAAAAAATTTATGTAAATATTTGAAAAATTAGCACCTTTAGCAATACAAAAACGTGTACAATATACCTCAAGTCGAATTTATAACCAGGGAAATCAAAAATATGCTCTTAAAAAGTGCTTTATGCGCACTAGATATGTAACAAAAATCGGAAAATATGCAAATATATGCCATAAAAAAACAAAATATTCTTTTATGTTAATAGATACAAGGTTGAATACAACATTTCAAGAAACTAAGCAACAGAATATAAATCAAAAATTGTATCGGGTGCTCACAAAATTCTGTGTATTATCTGCACTGAATGAAATGAATCGATTTACACTTGAGCAACGTTGGGATTTATAGCAAATTGATGTAAAATTTGGTAACAGAGAAAGACCAACACTGACCGGTATACGCAAGTTTATTGCTAAAGTTCGTTGTTGATGCGCCAAGATATGCAAGTGTGCTCGTACAGTGCGTACATCAAAAAATATCGAAGCTCTGGCTGAGATTGTGCGTGAGAATCCATCAACATAAACTCGTCATCGTTCTCACAAACTAAACATTTCACCCACCAGTTTATGTCGAATTTTTCGAAAAGATCGCTGTCTAACGTCTTAGAAAGTTCAATGGGCTCAAAAGTTGAAGCCGCATAACCATCTGCTTGGTTTTCGCTTAGCTAGATGGGTCGACGAGGAACTGCGCAATGATGTTGATTTTGCCAAAAAATCATCTTTTCGGATGAAGCTCATTTTCATCTTGGTGGATACGTTAATAAGCAAAATTGCCATATTTGGGGCTTAGAAAACCCAACCGTTGGCTTGCAGAAGCCAATGCACCCATTACAAGTGACTATTTGTTACGGCTTGTGTAGAGGAGGCATCATTGGCCCAATGGAGCCACCTATCGCACCATTATCACCGATTTTTTTGTGCCCGCTCTTCATGGTATTTACGTGAACGATTTTTGGTTTCAACAGGATGCTGCAACTTGCCGCACATCTCATGCCAGAATCGATTTATTGCGTTAAAAATTTGATGTTTGTTTAATTAGCCGAACTGCCAAAAAGCTACGATTTGACACCGTTGGACTATTTTCTGTGGAGCGGCATTAAAGACAAGTGTTATGCTGACAAACCAGAGACAACTGAGCATTTGAAGACCAACATTAGAAAGTTTTCGAAGATAAAACCGATCGAATGAATAAAATAAAGTTTCATTTCTAACCGGAACAATTTTATTTCATAACAAAAAAATAAATTTGGCAAAATTTCAAACCTTTTTTTTTTATTGCATTTTTAAATTTAAGCTTTTAATGGCTCTAACAAATCTATGCCAATATCCATAAAAATTCATGAAACGGATAAGTATCTTACATGCGACTTGATTGGATGCATGAAAAGAAACAAAATAAACATTCAATTGCATATTTCTGGTTTCCCTGATTATAACTTATAGTTCATTTCTAGTAACTCTTAACTTGTTATACCACTAGAAAGACAGGCAGTGGCAGTTTGATTGCAACAATTTTTTATCAAATTATTTTTCTGAATTTAAAAGCAATCCTATTTTGATTAAATGTTCCAAACGCTTATAAATACCATAGCACAACTATCTAAAAATATGACTCATTTGTATAATTGGCCACCAATATATCTTTTATCAGTTCCATTTCTGAATTTTTTTTTCGTAACAAAAATCGTTAAACTGACGGTAAATCGTCATATCCGGCAGCTGTGCTTGTGTATGTTTATATATAAAGTTCTCGGATTACTATGAGAAACAAAAGGTTGCAAAAAACTCCTTTCACTCGTTCCTGTTTGGTGCAATATATTTGATTACTATGCAGCTACGACCGGTTTGGTTAAGTTCAAGTCAAAACTTTACGCGCTTTCCGCTAAGAATTTCAGTCTATAGCAGCTTTTACGTTACCGATTCAAAGTCATTTACGATCGAGAATTTCCATGTGAAATGGACGATGGTTCGTTCGATTGTTGCCATAGGTTAATATTCAAGGTGGTTTTTGCCAAAATATTTCCAATATCATCTGAAGACAAAGATTGAAAATACGTGGATAGCTTTGGCAGACCTCATATCCATAGAAGACGACTAATTTTAAGCACAAGATAGATACGTTGGTCTTAGTTCATTTCGAGATAGCAGACTTCCACACAGCTCGTAAAATAACTAAAGATGGATTGGCTTTGGAGATGCGAAAGATTATATTATAAACCCAACAACCAGTCTATATTAGAATGCTGCCAAGTTATCGGAAATCACTCACTTCTTCCAACTCGATATTAAATATCAAGAAATTACTGTTGTAGAGGTGTAGCAGCGTACTACGTCTCTGAATGTTGTGCTAAGAGTACCACCTTAATCGAAAAGTTCCCTGAATAGCCCCCGTGTGGCGGTACCAACGTTCCAATTCGAGTTTTTTTTTTTTGTTAAATTGGTACTTCTGTTGTTGATATTCCCGCTAAGTCTTGGCGTCATAGCATAACATTTGCAAAAGTTACATACATAGCCAAGAGTACATTTATCTCTATCTGTGTTGGCGATTTTTTACAACTTTAAAAAGTTGCAACAACACGCCAACATTGAAAATGTTTTAAAAGTATTTCGGCAACGATTCTCTAAAAAACGATTCTCACAAGAGGGCAATGATCATGGTTTTCATGGATTACAACGGTGTAGTGCATCAAGAATTTTTTCAAGAATTTGAACAAACAGCATTATTTGGGCGTTATGAGACGTTTGCGTGAAGCAATTCGTCAAAAGAGCACAGAATTGTGGGCAGAAAACTCGTGGATTTTGCACAATGATAACGCACCGTCGCGCCAGTATTATTCGTAATTTTTTGACGTAAAATGCAACAAATACCATCCAACAGCCACCGAAATCACCTGAATTGGCTCCCTGTGTCTTCTTTCTCTCCAATCGAGTTAAAAAACCATTACGGGGAAGGCGTTTTAGCAGCCGAGTGGAAATAATGGAAAAATCGCAGGAAGTACTGAGGGACATGCCGAAAACCGAATAAAAAATGCTTCGAGGATTAGATCAAGCGCTGGCATAAGTGTGTTGCAGTCGATGAAGATAACTTTGAAGCTTTTGGAGATAACTGGGTAGATCTAGATGAATAAACTTGTAGTTTTAATTTTCTGAATAAATTCTGGGAACTTTTTGATCAAGGTGGTATTGGTTAATTTTCCATCTTAATTCCCTGTTAATTGTTTTAGTTTTGCGAACGGGGATAATATGCTCCCAGGAAGACTACATTTGTCACACACAAGCTTTTACTCAGTGTACCACCATGACTGCCTCGGAATTGGTTTGTGAGCGTGTACTAATTTTAATTATGGGATTCCCCGATTTTTTTCGAAAAGAAATATACGAGAATTCACACTACACCTATGTAACTGTTTTGAAACGTAACTATTGTATGAAAGCAGCTATTTTCCCATTCCAATTTATTTTTAACACTAAAGCTGCCGCAAACGGGCTAAATGATCCGTTAATTTTTTTTTTTCAACTGAATAAACAATTTTGAAATTCAAATAATAAAATTAATTTAAAATTAGTTGGGTCAAATGACCCATATCCGTCTCTCAAGTTAAATATGCCAAATTTCCGTCCGTTCCAATGTTAAACAATCGACTCCATTATGAAACCCTTCACTTTTTAATTGCTCTTACATTTAAAATTTATAGTTGGTGTTAAGAAATTTATTATTGCTATAAAGGTGTTAAATGATAAACCCATTTAGACAGCGAAGAAGAGAGAGAGAAGAGTCTTACATCTACAACGATAAAGTTCTTTCAGAGTCTTGTCTTAATTTTATTGCACGAAGTAAAATAAAAATAAAATATTTTTTTAAAAACATTTTATTGTTTTATGGCCACCAACAATGAACATGTGAAACAATGTAACATATTAAGGAGGCGAACAAAAAAACACAGAAAACATGTTTTGTTAATTCATTACCGAAGCTGCTGCCAGAGTTGTAGACATTTTTACTATATATATGAGTAATAATTCAACTAAAAAAAAAACTGAAAATCATTTTTAAAAAATATTATTTTTAAGCAATAAACGCTTACAAATTTAGTAAAAACACGAAAGAAAATTGTGGTCAATCAAGCACGAATATTGAAAAAACTACACTTTTGTCTATTGTACAATCTAATGATTCAAAACCAGAATAATTAAAAATGTAATACAACTACAAATTGAGTTAATGGCTTCTTCCTACAACTTGGATCCAAACTACAACTATCAGTAGAGGGCAGCATCTCGACAACTTTTTAATTTTTAGTAGACTCTCTAACAGATAACAGATAAACTGGATTCCTTTAACGCAATCGTTGTGAAGCCTTAATTGTATAGGCTTATTCTTACAACCAACACTGTTTTCAGTGCTGTTGTCATGTAACTTTTATAGGGTCCGCCAAATATATATATTTTTTTGAAAATGCTATAAAAAACTACTGAATATTTTCTCAAATTTTTTTTTTATTTGAAAGTACAATCCTTTCGGTTAATAATGGAAAATAATTTCATTCAAATGGCTGCCTCGGCTGGCCATGCAGTAGCCTACACGATCGGTCCAATTTGTGAGCACATTATCAATTGTGTGCAGCCGTATTTCACCAATGGCTTAACGGATATTGTCCTTTAAAGCGTCTCTGGCTTGTTGGCGTAACACTCATCTTTGACGGCACCCCACAAATAATAGTCCAAAGGTGTCAAATCGCAGCTCCCAGGTAGCCAAACGACATCAGCTCTACGGCTGATAATGCGATCTGTAAAAACAGGGCGCAAAACATCGAGTGTAGCTACGGCTGTGTGGCACGTAGCGCCGTCCTGTTGAAACCAAATGTTGCTAATATCCTCCTCTTAAATTTTTGTGAACAAAAATTCGTTTAACATGGCCCGATAACGATGGCCATTGACCGTAACGGCCACTCCTTGCTCATTTTCGAAGAATTATGCATCTGGACCGAAATCCGCACCAAACGGTGACTCGTCTTGGGTGTATCGCCTTTTCATTGTATGCGTGCGGGTTTTCTGTGCCCCAAATGCTACAGTTTTGCTTGTTTACATACCCGCCAAGATCAAAATGAGCTTCATCTGAAAAGATGATTTTTGATTCTGCAACATTACCATGATTCTCAAAGTAATGTCGCAATATTTCCCAGCGTTGTTCAAGCGTATACACAACCATATTCGTTCAGCGGAAGGATAAAACAAATTATCTGTCAAATCCGACATGAGCTAAGTGTTACCATTCACGAAATAAGCACTATTTAAAAAAACGTTAGATGGCGGACCCTATATTATTTCGAGATAAATACACATATTTTGTCATAAATAAAATTTTACTCTAAAAAAAATCTAACACGAGTATATTCGTAGTTAGCAATGGAAAAGAAACTGAACTCGATATCCCAATCACACAACAGATGAAAGCATAAAAAAAAACTAAAAAATACTGCCTAATCACAGCTGACGATGAAGCTAATTTTTGTTAATTTTCTATAGCAAAAATCATATCATATTTTGTAAGTAAACTAGCTTAATCCATCAGACTTTACCCGGGTATTTGCCATCTCCATCAAAAAGTTCCCGGAATTTTTTAAAAAAATTGAAAAATGCAAGTTTATTCATCTAAATCTCTATTGTCCGCTTCAAAGTCATCCCCATCGATTTTACCAACACACTTGTGGCAGCCCTTGATCCTATCCTATAAGTATTTTTTATATTTGCGTTTTGGTATGCCCATCAGTGCTTCCTGCGATTTTTCCATTATTTTCTCTCGGCTGTCGAAACGCGTTCCCCGTAATGATTTTTTAACTTGATTGAACAGAAAAAAGTCACAGTGAGCCAAATCAGGTGTATTCGATGAATTTTTCGTCAAAAAATTCGAGTAATGATGACACTGTTCAACGGTGTGTTATCATGGTGCAAAATCCACGAGTATTCTGCCCTCAATTCTGGTTTATTTCAGCAAATTGCTTCTCGCAAACGCCTCATAACACCCAAACAATACTCTTTGTTAACTGCCTGGCTTTCTGGCAAAATTTCGTGATGCACTACACCGTTGTAATCCATGAACACCATGATCATTGCTTTCTTTTTTGACGTGGTTATTTGGTGAACGCCATTCAAGATTGCGTGTCGTATTCATAAACTCACGTATCGTCTCCAGTAATGATCCCAAATCATTAACCAAAATGTATTGGACGGATCCATATGCAATGTTCCATTTCTCCGCTATCTCTCCGATGATTAATTTGCAGTTATTGGCCAAGATTTCTTTTACTTTATCAATGTTTTCGTCGATTTTTGATGACGGTGGTCTGTCACTGCGTTCATCATCTTCGATTGACTCACGACCATCTTTGAACTACTCGTATCACTGGTAAGTGAGCGTTTTTTTAAATGAATCGTTGCCAAAACTACATTTCCAACGTTCGCGCAGCATTAAATCCGTTTTTTACGCAAAATTTAATACAAGTTCGTTATTGGAAATTTAAATCCATTTCTAAACTTGTACAAAATCTCCAACACACATAGAGAATGAGATGTACTCTTGGCTACGTAGCTTTTGCAAATGTCAAGCTATGACACTAAGATTTAGCGGGAATATGAGATTTTTATATATGCGTTACTGCGCAAGTTTCCAAGTTTTCGCTTAAATATTTCCACGTTTAAATGCGTTAAAAATTGGGCATTTTCACATGCGCACTTAAGCGGGCACTACTGTATACTAAAAATGTGAAATACTTCCCCTTTGTTCCGATACCATCTGTTTTTGTACCACCTATTTGTCTTTCTAAGGAAAATGCTAAGTTAACATTTGGAACCTCCTGCTGATCTATTTATCGAGATGTATGATAATAAATTTTTATATGAGGTGATACGCCCACTCTTTCTATGAAGTTAATTTTTAATTTAATATGCACCTTAATATTAGAATACCAAGTAAGAGCATCTTTCTTCTATAGCTCCTAAGGCATACTGTATTAACTACTTGTTTCATGTAAATGGACTATGAACCAAGAATTTCTCTTTTTACACTTATTAGTCCTTCCAATGTGCAAAATTCGACAAATGTACCTTTGTAATTGGTGTTTTTTTGCTACTTGATTTTTCAGTGTTAAAAAGAGCTTCGTGACATGTGACAATAGCAAAAATGCTTAGTAAGGTTTGCAATTTCATCATGAATACACTAACGAATGATTTAAGCTTGTAAGTCATTGAATTTTATTATCAAAATTCTTGCTGTATAAGAAAAATATTTCGTCCCATTTTCTATCGAAAAATTATTTAAATTTCTATCGAAAAATTAGGGCTGCCAATGCAGCGGTTTGTGGGCCGGCCACAGCATTGAACCGTACTTTTTGTAGAAGGTTCAAAATCGCAATGCAGAATGTACCGTGCGATGATTACCAACTTTTGTTTACTCTGAATTGAAGAATTGGACGTGGTTGACGGTGCTACATACTACACGGTACACGATACCATGAACTTATGGAGCGACGAGTTCAGTGAGCACCTAATCTCTCGCTTTGTAGCACTCCATTGGTCAAGATCATGCTAGTTGACTCCGTTAGAATATAATTTGTGGGGACAAGGTCTCTTTTGTACAGGGACAAACCAGCCATATTTTCAGCCCTAACTACAGCTACCACTGGCGAGATACCGGCCGAAATACTGGAAAACGTACGCCGAAATTGAAGTTCAGGGTTGGAGCAAAATTTACATTAAATATTTATCTTTAAAAAGTTAATTGCAGGCATTCATTTACAAGCTCAAATAAATATTTCATTCAAATTTGCAAATTTTCTTTGTTTTTTAAATTTTGTAAACAGAAACGTTTAAAAAAATTCACCCGTTATAACAGAAAAGGAAATTAAAGCTAAGCTTTAATGCCACGATCTTGAGTTTTTTATTATGACATGAGGTATTAATTAAAGTTCGGTCATGACCGATTATATTTTTTTTTATTTTAGTTTTTTGTCTCTTTTTCTTACGTTTAAGAAATAAAGGGTCCGCCACCTAATGTTTTTTTTTCAACTAGTGCTTATTTCGTGAATGTTAACACTTAGCTCATGTCTGATTTGACAGACAATTAGTTTTATCCTTCCGCTGAACGAATATGGTTGTGTATACGCTTGAACGACGCTGGGAATCTGGTCCTGCGATCGACATACAGAAGATACCGATTTTGCCAAAAAAAATCATCTTTTCAGATGAAGCTCATTTTGATCTTGGCGGGTATGTAAACAAGCAAAATTGTCGCATTTGGGGCACAGAAAACCCGCATGCATACATTGAAAAGCCGATACACCCAAGACATAATTGGGTCATTTTTCTTCGAAAATGAGCAAGGAGTGGCGGTTACAGTCAATGGCGATCGTTATCGGGCATGTTGAACGAATTTTTGTTCACAAAAATTGAAGAGGAGGATATTAGCAACATTTGGTTTCAACAGGAAGGCACTACATGCCACACAGCCGAAGCTATACTCGATGTTTTGCGCCCTGTTTTTGAAGATCGCATTATCAGCCGGAGAGCTGATGCCGTTTGGCCACCTCGGAACTGCGATTTGACACCGTTGGACTTTTACTTGTGGGGTGCCGTCGAAGATAAGTGTTACGCCAACAAGCCAGAGACAATTGACGCTTTAAAGGATAACATTCGTGAAGCCATTGGTGAAATACAGCTGCACACAATCGATAATGTGCTTAAAAATTGCACCGATCGTGTAGGCTACTGTATGGCCAGCTGAGGCAGCCATTGGAATGAAATTATTTTCCATTATTAACCGGAAGGATTGTACTTTCAAATAAAAAAGAAATTTGAGAAAATATTCAGTAGTTTTTTTTTTATCGCATTTTCAAAAAAAAAAAATTATTTGGCGGACCCTTTATAATTTACTTTTACGAATTTATTTTGCATTAAAATGGAAAAGTTTCTTAATACTATTGAGAATGTGTTTTTTTTTTTGGAACTAAGTATTGTGAAGGTTGTAGGTATAAAGTGCCCTACAAAGATGTTAAGCAACACATTTTTTCAAAAATAATCAAAATCAATAAAAAAATTTGTTACTGACCTTAATACTTAAAATATAATAACTTTCATATTGGGTCAGAGTTAAAGCTTTGATTGTACTTCCGCTTTGAGGAACTATATTTTATTTAAAAAGAGAAAAATACAACAATTTTTTAATACCATTTCTAGTGGAATAAATTCCTTACATTGTACACTAAAAGTTAATTTAAATCGCAATATACATACATATACATATAAAGCGTGTTTTTTATAGAGGTATAGAAATTTAAGTTGGCATTACTTTTCAAGATGGCGACCGATTTAACAGCTGACAAGTGATTTATTCTCAGTTTGGCTTGGCAATTCATCATGAATAGATAGATTCCTCGTAGATTCGTCGAATGGGTCCAAAACGAACTTACCGTTGTTCCCGATTTTCATAAGCGAATTTTGTTTAGCGATGAAGCGCACTTTTGGTTGAATGGCTACGTCAACAGACAAAACAGTGAAGATAATCTTCAATTGTATGTGGAAACACCGTTACATCCAGAAAAACTGACTGTTTGTTGCGCTTTATGGGCTTTTTCAAAAACGATGGTGGCCAGAACGTTACAGTCAATGGTGATCGGTATAGAGCCATGATTACTAACTTTTTCATTCCTGAATTCAATAACCATGATGTCCAGGAGATGTGGTTTCAACAAGACGGCGTAACATGTCACACAGCTCGTGCCACAATAGATTTATTGTAAGACACGTTTGGTGACCACCTAATTTCACGTTTTGGACCTGTGAATTGGCCTCCAAGATCTTGTGATTTAACACCGCTAGACTACTTTCTGTGGTGTTATGTAAAGCCATTGATCTATGCGATAAAGCCACAAACGATTGACCATTTCCAAGACAACATTCGCCGTGTTATTGCCGATATACGGCCACATATGTTGGAAAAATTCATCGAAAATTGGACGTCCAGATTGGACTACATCCGCGCCAGCTGTGGCGGTCATATGCCAGAAATCATATTTAAAATGTAATGCCACAAGATTATCTTTCGGATAAATAAAATTCATGTCAATCGAATAATCTATCGTTGTTTTATTGCAACTTAAAGTTCTATACCTCTATAAAACACAACCATTACATGTGTATGATGTACGTATGCTCATAAGCGTATATCTCTTTCATGATTAATTATTGAAATAACCCATAATGTATTCCATCAATTCTGTTGCTAAATTATTATGTCAATAATTATTTTTCTTTTGTTGCTTTTTTGTATAGACTGTGTAAAATCAAATTTATTTATTGTACAAACCCGCTTTATGATTTAAGGTTGGTTTTACTAATTATTATAATTTGTATTGTTGGTTTTGCTTTTTTTATCTAATTTTATTAAAAAAAAAACAAAAACAACCAAAAATATCGTGTTTTTGCATTAAAATTTAAATGTAAATAATCGTATGTATATGAGGGTAAATTAATGAAGCAAAAATAAATAAAAAAAAGTTTTTGAAAATGAAGAAACTTTGCTAAAATTATTACAGTCGTTAACGAGTAAGTATATGATATCATACTGCAAAAAAAAACAAAAAAATTAAATCGTATAAAATACTTGGTTTGTTAACTTTGCTGCTATTATTACCAATATTTTTAAACAGTCCGCCAAATAATTTTTTTTTTTTCTATAAAAAAAAACTACAGAGTATTTTCTCAAATTTCTATTTTTATTTGAAAGTACAATCCTTCCGGTTAATAATGGAAAATAATTTCATTCGAATGGCTGTCTCGGCTGGCCATGCAGTAGCCTACACGATCGGTCCAATTTTTAAGCACATTATCGATTGTGTGCAGCTGTATTTCACCATTGACTTCACGAATATTGTCCTCTAAAGCGTCAATCGTCTCTGGCTTGTTGGCGTAACACTTAGCTTTGACGGCACCCTACAAATAATAGTCCAACGGTGTCTGAGGCTGATAATACGATCTTCAAAAACAGGGCGCAAAACATCGAGCATAGCTTCGGCTGTGTGGCATGTAGCGCCGTCCTGTTGAAACCAAATGTTGCAAATATCCTCCTCTTCAATTTTTGCGAACAAAAATTCGTTCAACATTGCCCGATAACGATCGCCATTGACTGTAACGGCCACTCCTTGCTCATTTTCGAAGAAAAATTGACCAATTATGCATCTGGATCAAAATCCGCACCAAACAGTGAGTAGTCTGGGGTGTATCGGCTTTTCAATGTATGCGTGCGGGTTTTCTGTGCCCCAAATGCGACAATTTTGCTTGTTTACATACCCGCCAAGATCCAACTGAGCTTCATCTGCAAAGATGATTTTTGTATCTGCAACATTACCATGATTTTCAAAGTAATGTCTCAATATTTCCCAGCGTTGTTCAAGTGTATACACAACCATATTCGTTCAGCGGAAGTATAAAACTAATTATCTGTCAAAACAAACATGAGCTAAGTGTTACCATTCACGAAATAAGCACTAGTTGAAAAAAAGCGTTAGATGGCTGACCATTTAGTACGACAGTTCGAGAAAATCTACCTGAACTTCTTTTTTTCATTCATCGAAATTTCTTTACGTATGGGTTTCTTTTTATAAAATACTCATATTATAAGTGGCACCTAGAGAAGGAATATAAAATTTTTAATCTTACGAATGACTAGTTTTCGTTAATGACTATACCTGTGTATATAATATTTTTTTTCCGTCATAAAATCCTACT
The DNA here is from genome assembly GCA_023159175.1 of Wohlfahrtia magnifica. Classification (NCBI taxonomy): domain Eukaryota; kingdom Metazoa; phylum Arthropoda; class Insecta; order Diptera; family Sarcophagidae; genus Wohlfahrtia; species Wohlfahrtia magnifica. The sequence goes on along the minus strand of JAKWBJ010000226.1, from coordinate 3,624,210 downwards.
GTAGATTTATATACATACATCCATATGTACATACATATGTATACCATAATTATTACAATTTACGTTTCAAAATAAAAGAAATAAAATGTTTTAATTTTACATCTTGGCAACGGAAAATCGTGATTTTTGTATAGAATCATGATTTTCTCATTATTCCCATTATTAAATGATAATTGAGCTAAACAATAATAATAAAATGCTATCATACATCTCATATACTTCATTATTTTTATTTGATTAATAACTATTTCAAACAAACTAAGGAGACAGAATTTTAAACGATAATATAACGTCTTTGAGCAAATAAACAAAAAAAATTATCAAATAAATTGTGGCCAAAAGCACGTACTCATATGATGGGAAAATTAAGTTCGAACAAGAGCGCATATACACACGAATACGAATATTTAGATGTCAAAGATAATTATTAAGATTAATTTATACGGAATTCTAGATATCAAGAAATACATGTTTTTAATTGTTACAAAAGTATATACGAGTGTATGTACATATTTTACAAAATAAAAAATAAAGCCAAATTCATGTCTTCTTATCTTAGACGTACACTGGCAAGCAAAACCGAGTACAAAATCAGCAAGTGTGCAATTTATTTGTAATAACCAAAAGGACGATTCTTTTGTAATTAGGTGCCTGATTTTCTTACACAGAATTATCATATCCCATCAACCTCAACATATTTATATGAGAGAATTACATTCATTAGGTCTAATCGTGGAAGAAGAATAATTCAGCAAAGGTTTAGAAGCCTCTTGTCGCAGCGACAGTTTTTCATTTATACAACAAGTCTTTGGAACTCTTTATCAAGTCATACTTAGAACATTGGCAACGTCAACGCTTTTAAAAGGAGTTAACTCGATTTTTGCAGAGTAATTAAATATCTTAATATGTTTCTAATGATGCTTCGACTTAAATTTTGTTAGTTTCTATTTTTAAGTTAGTTTTAAGACTACTATATACTATTATGTCCTTAAATTTAAGAGTTTTTTTATGATTTACTCACTGTTGTGTTAGGTCTCAAATGAATGAAGAAATAAAAAATAAAAATAAACATTTCTTATTACAATAATTAATAATTTTTTTTAAGTTTTATTTCAATAAATTTAGTTTTCTTGGTTTCAACCTTTAAAAAAAACGTATACTGTGTGGACACTTTAATTTGAAAAAGAATAATTCGCTTACAAACATAAACAATTTTAATACCCTACACACTATAGCTACTGATATAAATTTTTTAGTCAAGTGCTGTTGTATGTAATACTAATAATTTTAATGCGATACTACATTAATAACCATAATGATTGATATTAACATACAAAACAATAAGCAATAAAATAAACAAATGTTGCATAAAGAAGACAAACACAATACATATCGCTGCTGCTTTTATGTAAAAAGGCCCCAAGTCTAATAAATTGAATTTTACAGGAGAAGCTAAAAACATACTAGAAACTGTAGTTTCCAAAATTAAACTTTTTTTTAAATGCAGGCTTTAATGAAAATCAAACACATATTTGGTGTTTAGATGACAAACTCCTTGTCATAAGCTATGCATGTGACGTAGGGATTTTACAAGCAGACATTTTAGAAATGACTTAGGGCTTTTTGAACAACTGCTTGCAAAATCGTTAATTTTGATGATATTACGAGTACATTATACATACATTTGTCTCAATTTGTCTCAATTTAAAAAAATACGAGCTTGGACCTTTCTAGATGAGAGCAACGATATATTGCAATTCTCATCGAGTATATTTAATTATTTGTTTAGTAGTCTTAGTTTTAGTCAACGAAAGAGGAGCTGGGTAACCAATAAGCTAAAATCTGCTTCTCCGAATTAACACAAGTGTAGTAGAAAGCAAACCGTAGCTTGTTGAGTGTAAGAGCTTCCCAATTCTTCCAATCGTACTAACCAGAGCCGACGACAAGAGCTTCCTAATTCCAATCGTACTAAGCTTCCGAATTATTCTAGCCCTTCCAGAATTCTTCCTATAATGTGTACTAAACATTCTAAATTAAGAACCCGACACACCTACATATATACCTTAATAAAGGGTAGTCCAACAATAATGCACGATATTAATTGTGAGTCACACCTTAATGTCAAGTTTTTTGCCCAACTTCATTTGACATTTCTTTGTTTCAGTGTTTGCAAAATTCAACCAAAGAGAAGTACACAATTGAGCAGCGCCTTTTACGAAAATGGGCCTTCCAATGAATATGCATTTCGCGCAGTTCGTATAAAATCGACCAAATGTGTCCACATTCTGGAGAATCATGCACAAATTTCAGAAAACCCGGTATATAGGAAATGTGGAAACACCTGAGCATGCTTGCCTAGTTCGCTTGGTGTGGCTTGTGGGATGGTCAAGTAGTTACCGTGAATAGTGTTCGCTATCGCGAGATGATAACGACTTCTTTTAGCCAGAAATGGAAGATATGGACCTGGACGATATGTAGTTCTCACATGATCGTGCCATTTGTCAGCCAACAAACTTATGTCTCTTGTGAGCGAGAAATTCAATGACCATGTTATCTCATGTCGTAGCGATGTTAATTGACCGTCATGATCATGTGATTTGCCACCGTTGGTTGGACTTCTTTCGTTGGGGATATTTAAAAGATAAAGTGCATATTTGTCAATAAGCCGAGAACAATTCAAGAGCTAAAGTAGGATATAATTCGGGCTATTAACGACATTGAACCTGAATTGTGTCTCAGAGTCATTGCAAATATGAACCGACGTTTGCCACCGAAGCCGTGGCGAGTATTTGATCGATATTTTGTTTCATACATAATTACCACAGAAATTTCTATCATAATAAAGATATTATGGGAATTCTCTAATAGATTTTATTTTATTTTAGAAATAAAGTAATCCCCCCGCGTTGCTGAGAGCCTTATGTTGTACCTGCTTTTTAACTCATCTGGATAGATTAAGAAAGTTTTAAATGTTACCGTTCTCTACACGTGCAAATTTCCATATTTTTTTTTTAATGATAGTTTGTTGTATTGACTGTCAAGGTATTTAAACCAAATCCAGAACCTTCCATTCTAATCGTTCTCTAGATATACAAAAATTAATATATAATTTGTATGGGAGATGCTACACCCACTTATTCAATTTCGTCCAAGCTTCGACTTATGACGAGTATTTCCTACGAAGTTATTTATATCAAATGCAGAATCTTCCACTATTACCGATCCAAAAATATACAAAAATCAATATTTACTTTGTATGGAAGGTGCTACTCCCACTTACCCCATTCGGCCCAATTTTTGACTGATGATTTGTATTGACCACAAAGTTATTTGGTTCACATTTAGAGACTCTTACTACTACCATTTTAAAGATATAGACATATAAATACAAACTTTATATAGGCGTGGCAACGCCCAGTTGAACAAAAGTGGAGCCATACATTAAATGAAAGCTTTCTACATATGCCTTGTATATAAAGGGTGTTTTCTTTGTTTGTATTGAACTTTGAGCACAAAGTGCATATTTTAAATTGACATGAAATTTACTTCATTCGAAAGATAATCTTCTGGCATATAAATATGACTTCTGGCATATAACCGCAACGGCAAATCAGACGTAGTTCAATCTGGAGGTCCAGTTTTTGATGAATTTTGCCAACATTTGTGGCCGTATATTGACAATACGCGGCGTATTTTGTCCTCCAATTGGTTAATCGTTTTAGGCTTATCGGCGTAGACTAGCGACTTGATATAATCCCATAGAAAATAGTGTAGCAGCCTTAAATCGACCGATCTTGGAGGCCAATTCACGGGTCCGAAACGTCAAACTATGTGGTTGCCAAACGTTTCCTTCAATAAATCAATTGTAGCACAGGCTGTGTGACATGTTGTGCTGCCTGGTTGCTCCTGAACATAATGGAGTCAGAAATAATGGCTTCACAGCGGTCACCATTGACTGTAACGTTCTGATCAGCATCGTTTTTAAAGAAATACGTACCAGTTCAGTTTTTCTGGTGTTCAACATACACTTGAGAATTATCATCTCTACCAATGCGGCAATTTTGCTTATTGACGTATCCATTAAAACAAAAATGAGCTTCATCGCTAAGCAAAATTCGCGTGTGAAAATCGGGATCAACAGCAATCTTTCTTAGGTCACATTTGGCCCATTTAGAAGCGTTGTTCAGGCCTCAGTCTATTCATGTTGAAATGCCAAGCCAAACTAAATATAAATCACTTGACAGCCAAATTTGTATACCTCCATAAAAAAACACCCGTTACAAAGGTTTAAAAATGTTTTCTAACTCGCACAAAGTTTAAATGCTGTAACAAATTTCGTTTTCAAGTAAAACTTATGCAAATTGATTCACTCTAACTTGCGAATTAATGGACCTACTAAAACTACATATACATGAAAACCTTGGTATTGAATTCATCTTTGGTTTAAGGGCTTACAAAATAAACTCGTTTGGCGAATTTCAGAGAACATCAATTACAACACATTTTATAGTCCTATATAAGGATCAACATCATGCGTTTTGGTTGGACCAGCCTTTATTTGACCGTGGGGGATGGCATGATGTAGGGATTACAGCACACGCATAACAACACAAGCGGCCAAGTTTCGAGACACAGCAGAGGACATGACGAAAAAATTTAGTTGTGGTTCCGAGTGTTTAATAAAGAAGCTTTAACTTCCCTCCAGACAACTCCATTTAAAAAATAAAGAAGAAGCCTGGCATTCCAGCTTACCTTTGGCGATGATGACAAACATCAGACGAGAATGATCAGGAGAAAATGCCACATACTGTGGAAAAATTGCAAGGCGAAGTAAAAATCACCAACACCACTTAGCACGGATATTCACCATTACACAACCATATGGAAGGGAGCTACAGTGGATTAATTATCTACTTAGCTTGAAAATCAACTGCAATAAAGCAATGAATGTTTTGTTGAAAGCCAATATGATCCGTAGAAGAGTGGCGGAGAAAAGAAAAATTTGTTTAGGAAATTGAATAAACCAAAAATTTGCAAAAATTAATGAAATATTTGTTTGGGACGAAAAGTAAAAGCCTGCCATTTACTTTTCAACACGATGGCTGCCATGAATACCACCAGTGCGTCATATGTTTTTTTTAAATTGGTTAGTTTGTTGATCCTGTATTTGTCGGCCTGCAGTGGCATCTTTGTAAAGATACATACAATGGTGGAAGAAATAACAGGGACACATCAAAATTTTCTTAAAGTAAAGTTTCTTAAAATTTTTTAAATTTTCCTAAAATTTTCATAGACTTTTATTTATCGTTACAAAAATCAAATAAAGAATGCACTGTAATTGAAAAAAGTTAATTTCCTCAGTTCATTTCACGTTTTTCTAGTTATTTGGCATAAATGAAATTGTCCCTATTATTACTTCCACCACTGTACATTCATTTTATTGGATAAAATTTTTTAAGTTTTTGTTCCAAACAAGTCGAGTTTTCACTTTGATTTTTGCTTGTTTTTTTATATGGTTGCTGTTGAGCGTTTGATTATTTCGTGCAAACGTTGTCAAAGGCTAAGCCGTAGGTGGTCGACCTGTGCACTACAATTTTGGCATACTTTTTCCAGCATTTCGGCTGGTATGTCAAAGTTATTTATGGCGACTGTACTATTGTCTACCAGGACTGTAATTGTGGCTGGGCTGTCCTTGTCCACGAAGGCCTCACGTATTCCCATCTCATGAATTTTTGCAGCCAATGGACTGCTCCAAAACGAAAGATTAATTGCTTAAGAACAGCTTATAGTTTAGAGTTTCAAATTAGTTAACCTTATTAAATATTGGACAAACTAAAAAGCCTATTCCAAGTTAGATATCCGCGCGTTATTGCCTTTTTTTGTTTTTAGTGAAGCCATTTTATTATTTAATTGCGACAATCAATTATTTAATCATTCTTTTATTGCAGCAATGAAATTTTATTTTGTCTTTATTATCAAATGTATTGTTTTATAAAAAGAAATATATTTGTTTCTGACATAAACCTTAAACGTTAACAGGCGAGTATTTTGTGCAAAATTCCAAAGTGTTTCTGCCATAACGTTTAAAATTAGAAAAAAAAAAATAAAAATAAAAATAACAAATGAATTATAAATAAAATTAATTGTGATAATTATTAAGTATGAGATTAAAAGTATGTACGAGTATGTATATTTTAATTATAATTTTATGATTATTTTGTTTCCCTTCAATAATTTTGTAATCGAATACACGCGCAGCCCCTTTTGTTTTGGTTTAATGAACGTTATTAAATCTCATGACTATTACATAAAAAAAACAAAATATAAGTTATTAATACTAAAACAAGCAAAAAGCTCATTCTACTTAAAAACTTTTTAAAGGTTTTTAATATTTAGTTTTCAAAGCAGAATCGTTTTCGTTAATCAAGTAATGGGGCTTTCCTTCTTTGGTTAAATTCAAATATTTCTTTTCAAAACTGGTTTAAAATGATTAAACCGCCTTAATTAATTTAATTAGTTTGTTTATCGTAATAAAAAGATTTAAATTTAAATGTTAAAAGAAATCATATATGATCTCCTAATTTTTAACTTGTTTTTTCTTTTTAAATAGTTTGTCAAGCTCCATATTACGGTAGCTTATCCCAAAATATTCTCTACATTGTGAAATGTTTTTTTTTTTTTTGTACGATGACAAATAAAAACATTTCTGAGTCAATTAACGACTTACATGTAAAGCGTGTTTTTTATAGAGGTATAGAAATTTAAGTTGGCATTACTTTTCAAGATGGCGACCGATTTAACAGCTGTCAAGTTATTTATTCTCAGTTTGGTTTGGTAATTCATCATGAATAGACTCACGCCTGAACAACGCTTGCAAATTGTGCAATTTTCATTTTTCATAAGTGAATTTTTTTTCAATTTTCATAAGCGAATTTGGTTTAGCGATGAAGCGCACTTCTGGTTGAATGGCTACGTCAACAAACAAAACTGCCGCATTTGGAATAAAGGTATTCCTCAAGTGTATGTGGAAACACCGTTACATCCAGAAAAACTGACTGTTTTGAGCGCTTTATTGGCTGGTGGAATCATTGGCCCGTACTTTTTCAAAAACGATGGTGAACGTTACAGTCAATGGTGATCGGTATAGAGCCATGATTACTAACTTTTTCATTCCTGAATTGAATAACCATGATGTCCAGGAGATGTAGTTTCAACAACACGGCGCAACATGTCACACAGCTCGTGCCACAATAGATTTATTGAAAGACACGTTTGTTGACCGCCTAATTTCACGTTTTGGACCTGTGAATTGGCCTCCATCTTGTGATTCAACACCGCTAGACTACTTTCTGTGGGGCTATGTAAAGTCATTGGTCTATGCGGTAAAGCCACCAACGCTTGACCATTTGGAAGACAACATTCATCGTGTTATTGCCGATATACGGCCACAAATGTTGGAAAAAGTCATCGGAAAGTGGACGTCCAGATTGGACTACATCCACGCCAGCTGTGGCGGTCATATGCCAAAAATCATATTTAAAATGTAATGCCACAAGATTATCTTTCGGATAAATAAAATTCATGTCAATCGAATAATCCATCGTTGTTTTATTGCAATTTAAAGTTCTACACCTCTATAAAAAACACCCTTTATATCACTATTAGGACTTAAATATTGTTACTTCTTAATCTTTTTTAAAACGTTTAATTTCTTTTAGATTGCGTCTAAATAAAATAAAACCAGAATGTTGTTATTTTACAGTGTTATTTCCTCACTTTAACTTAATACAGATTATCTTAATACAGCAACTTAATATTCGTTTATACAACACTTTTATTTACGCCTAAAAACGACTTTACTTTATGATAGCCAAAGGATAACTAAATGTGACATATTTATTATGTTATATGTTTATTTTATTTAAGATTTTTAAAATAATAAATCAGAAAAACGGCACAAAATGAAAGGAACTAAACAAAATCACCACCTTATATAGAGTCTAAAAATATGACTACGCTTCTGATTATTTAAAATCTAAATTAAAGGTTCAATGTCTACACAATTTGTGTATCAGATGAAGGAATTTAACGAAGAAGTTACTGAAATTTTACAAAGTGAATTGTGAAATATGATAATAGCAAGAAACAAGTACTCAAGTCAGCTTAAAATTAAAATAATTGACGATTGGAAGTCTGGCCTATCACGCCATGAATTGAGTAAAAAATATTCCATCAACCGATCAGTAATTTTCAGACTTACACGTACACTCTGGAGGACGTCACAAGAGCAATAAAAAAAGAACCTGCAACATCTGCTAGACAAATAAAAAAAGTTTAGATTTGCGTGTTTGCAATAGAACGATTCGTTGAAGAGTTGTAGAAGCCGGATTATTTATTCGACGACCAGCAAAAAATCCTTTCATATTAGCAAAAAACAGAAAGGATAGACTTGAGTTCGCAAAGACCATTTCGATTGAAGTGTCCAAAAATAGAAAAACATTTCTGTTTTCGAATGAACCCAAGTTTAATTTAAGTAGTTCAGACGGAATGAGATAGGCTAAATCCCAAGTATTGCAAAGCAGCTGTTAAACTCGGCGGGATCAATGTAATGGTCAGGAGTTGTTTCTCTGGCCAAGGAATTGGACCCATTCATACGATTGATGGAATAATGGATCGATTCATGTACCGTGATATTCTACAAAATGTTATGCTGCCATAAGTAGATGAAGAGATGCCACTAAAATTGAGGTTTCAACAGGATAACGTTCCTGAACACACTTACAAAATCTACAAGGAATGTCTACTGAACAATAGGATCGAAGTTCCCAAATGGCCTGCTTAATCTCCCGATTTCAGTCCTATTGAGAACTTATGGGAGATTGTAAATATGAAAGTAAATCGAGAAAAGCACCGAAATAAAGCAAATTTATTTCAAGTTTATTTATTCTGATGTTATTGTTAATTTGATATCCTCCATGCCTAGAAGATGTGCTAGTGTTATTCAGAATAAAGGATTTGCAACAAAATACCACCTTAAAAAATGTTTATGTTCCCATGAAATGGTGCCACTATCCGTTAATTTTAAACATGTAAGATTGTGTTATCCAATGATGGTTGAATTGGCAGTGCTGTCAAATACACAAATAAGTACGGCACTGACAGGGTGACACATTAATACCAAATATAAGAAGACTCTACAATATAGTTTTAAAGGAGCTGATGTGGTGTATTTTCTTTTTAGGTATTTTTATTTTCGTAACAATATAATACTTGAAAACGTATACCAAAATTGGACCTTCACTTTTAAAAATTTTCTTTTTTTTTAATTTTCAAATCATAAACGGCAGAAGCAAAAAATAATGGCAATATTTTTAAAATAATGGCAATATTTTTAGATTTCTAAAGAGCATTTGAAACAATTGACAGGGAAATACTTATTCAAAAATTAAATATGTATGGCATTAGAGAATATGAACTTGAGTGGTTTAGATCATGCTTCACAAATAGAAAGCAAATGGAAAAGTTAAATGGTACAAAATCTGATGATGTGCATAATGAATTCGGAGTACCTCAACAGTTAAAAGCTGCTGTTACAGTGAATATAGTCGTTTCTTTTCTTAATAATAACAACTGATAATTGCAAAGTATGGTAGTAGGTTTTATCGATCTTACGAAATCAACGCATTGTTGAAATGTTTTGGTAAAAGAGATATTACATGAAATAAAACTTTATCTTGACCTTTCAAATAAGTTTCAAATAAGTTATGACACCAACCGAACAGCTCATGGGCCTTTGGAGGTAAGCGCAACTCACGCTAATCCTTAAAGTGGCAGATAAGCTTTATACAAACTACTTGTGTTGGTCATTTATCAAACGCAATTTTCAAAACATAAATTGTGTAAAATTTTTCTCAAAACCGAAGAAAACAATTAAATTTATTTAATAAATTTATCGTTGTTTTATTGCAAATTAAAATTCGGATTCTTATAAAAACACCTTTTAATAGATATTATTTTTCTACTTTTTTTAAAGTATTTTACCATCACTTTTCTTCTTACAATCCGGTTGCGTTATGAGTTCTTCCACTACAAACAATAATCATTAGAAACGAAAGAGAAATAATAGAATAAATTTTATTTGATCAAATAATTAAAAGTCTAATTTTGTTGATGATCAATATATAACGGGTCCGCCATCTAACGTTTTTTTTCAACTGGTGCTTATTGCGTAAATGGTAACTTAGCTCATGTTCCATTTGACAGATAATTAGTTTTATCCTTCCGCTGAACGAATATGGTTATGTATACGTTTGGCTAAGTGGGCCCGCGTACGATTTACAGAAGATGCCGATTTTGCTAAAAAAAATCATCTTTTCAGATGAAGCTCATTTTGATATTGGCAGGTATGTAAACAAGCTAAATTTTCGCATTTGGGGCACGGAAAACCCGCACGCATACATTGAAAAGCCGATACATCCAAGACAAGTCACTGTTTGGTGCGGATTTTGGTCCAGAGGCATAATTGGGCCATTTTTCTTCGCAAATGAGCAAGGAGTGGCCGTTACAGTCAATGGCGATCGTTATCGGGCCATGTTGAACGAATTTTTATTCACAAAAATTGAAGAGGAGGATATTAGCAACATTTGGTTTCAACAGGACGGCGCTACGTGCCACACAGCCGAAGCTACACTCGATGATTTGCGCCCTGTTTTTTAAGATCACATATCAGCCGCAGAGCTGATGTCGTTTGGCCACCTCGGAGCTGCCATTTGACACCGTTGGACCATTATTTGTGGGGTGCCGTCAAAGATAAGTGTTACGCCAACAAGCCAGAGACAATTGACACTTTAAAGGACAATATTCATGAAGCCATTGGTGAAATACAGCTGCACACAATCGATAATGTGCTTAAAAATTGGATCGATCGTATAGGCTACTGCATGACCAGCCGAGGCAGCCATTTGAATGAAATTATTTTCCATTATTAACCGGAAGGATTGTACTTTCAAATAAAAAAAAAGAAATTTGAGAAATAATTCAGTAGTTTTTTTTATAGTATTATAAAAAAAAAAAAAAAAAATTTATTTGTCGGACCCTTTACGTAGAAACGTATGTATATATATTGTAATAAAGTGGTTTTTCTTTGAATTTGGTAAGAAATACAATTTTTGTTCACTATTGTTTTGTTAAAGTAATTTATTGTATTTTTTTTATTCTTTTAATAATAGATTTCAATTAAAAAGAATTATTAAATTTATTGATTGCCAATAAAATTTATTATTATTATTTTGTATTACTCTTTCCTCTTGAATTTATATCGTCTATTGTTTTCATGTTTTAAAGGCATCATTAAAATATTAATTAAAATTGCATCAGAGAAACCGGTAAAAATTTTACCATAAATGGCCAAAACCATATTTACAATGTTATTTTAAATAACCATTTGCTTAATAACAATTTATATTAATATGAGTACTTAAAAACGAAAAATATCAGCATAATGGCTTGTTTTCAATTACAAAACAAACAAGTAAAGAAAATAGTCGGTAAAGTTTGGCTATACGATATACCATCGGGTCCGCCAAATAATTTTTTTTTTTTGAAAATGCTATAAAAAAAACTACTCAATATTTTCTCAAATTTCTTTTTTTATTTCAAAGTACAAACCTTCCGGTTAATAATGGAAAATAATTTCATTCAAATGGCTACCTCGGCTGGCCATGCAGTAGTCTACACGATCGGTGCAATTTTTAAGCACATTATCGATTGTATGCAGCTGTATTTCACCAATAGCTTCACGAATATTGTCCTTTAAAGCGTCAATTGTCTCTGGCTTGCTGGCGTAACACTTATCTTTGACGGCACCCCACAAATAATAGTCCAACGGTGTCAAATCGTAGCTCCGAGGTGGCAAAACGACATCAGCTCTGCGGCTGATAATGCGATCTTCAAAAACAGGGCGCAAAACATCGAGTGTAGCTTCGGCTGTGTGGCACGTAGCGCCATCCTGTTGAAACCAAATGTTGCTAATATCCTTCTCTTTAATTTTTGTAAACAAAAATTCGTTCAACATGGCCCGATAACGATCGCCATTGACTGTAACGGCCACTCCTTGCTCATTTTCGAAGAAAAATGGCCCAATCATGCCAAAATCTGCACCAAACAATGACTCATCTTGGGTGTATCGGCTTTTCAATGTATGCGTACGGGTTTTCTGTGCCCAAAATGCGACAATTTTGCTTGTTTACATACCTGCCAAGATCAAAATGAGCTTCATCTGAAAAGATGATTTTTTTTGGCAAAATCGGCATTTTCTGTAAGTCGATCGATCAAAGTTATGTTGCAATATTTCCCAGCGTTGTTCAAGCGTATGCACAACCATATTCGTTCAGCGGAAGGATAAAACTAATTATCTGTCAAATCAGACATGAGCTAAGTGTTACCATTCACGAAATAAGCACCAGTTGAAAAAAAAAACGTTAGATGGCGGACCCTTTACAAAGAGAACTTAAACATTTTATATCTTTTAAGACTGTATCTAAGGCTTTACAAAATTATGAAAAACAACAACAAATTCTTAAAACAACTACAGTTATACAACACAAACGTAAGGTACTCTATTTTTTATTAGTAAAAATAAAGTTTACAGGAAAAAAAACTGTGCCGGAAAAAAATAATGATTTGAGGGGCTTTCGATTACAATACGAATCTAATTGTGGAATTTTCGTAACAGCTTCAAAGCGTTGAGTTACGGATAAAAAACCGGTTTATCGTACCAGTTCTTATAAGCTAATAACTTAGCTAAATATTAACCGATTTTATAACTCTTTGAGGATTTTAAAGGAAGAGAAACAGATCTATTAAATTGGGTATATTTTACTTAAGTAAGCTTAAAGAATCTGTATATATTTCCAGGTATTTCCACGTCATTCTTTTTTATGGCATAGTTGTTTTTCTTGTACATTTTATTTTGTCGCGTAAAAGATAGAGTAGCTTTCGTGTTTGTTGTAGGAATTTTGTTGTTGTTTTTATGGATTTTTTAAAGTCCTAAATATAGTCTTAAAACAATATAAAATATTTCAACTCGTCGTATTTTAAAAGACCGAAATAAAAAGTAAATTCTAATGCATAAATTCGTACCCTTTATTTGTTCTGAATTAAATTTATAATTTTACTAAATTCGGCTCCTTATTTAAGAAATATCTGACCTCTTTTCGTAAAACTTTGTGTCACAGGGAAGAAAAGAAAAATAGAACACCTCCATTGTGAATGTCCTGCTCTAAGACTCATAGACTGAAACATCTTGGTGCAGGTCTCTTCTAAGATCTGAATTGTTTCAGTAATATATTACTAGCGAATCTAGTCAATTTAGTCAGGGCTACCGGTTTGCCATCGCTGATTTACAAATTCAGATTTATGGTGAACTTTACTTGATCTCTCTCGTCTCTGACTTTGGCTTCTTGATCAGTTACTGGCTTTATTCGCTGCCTCAATCTTATGGAGCAGCACAAAAGTTTTCTTGGGAAGGTTTGACACCTGGGCTGGGGCAGCGTTCCATGGGTTTTGGAGGAGTGCCTTCGGTATAAGACGTATTTCGTTAGTGCCTGGCTATTTCGATCGGAATAACTCCAAAATAGTGATAATTTTTCTCTCTCTAGATACGGTTACTGGCTTTATTCGCTGCCTCAGTCTGATGTGGTAATCTTATGGGGCTGCACAAAAGTTCACTTTTTTTAAACTTGAACAACATATCCCACGGTAGCTTAAATCAATTATGAAACTACTCCTAAGCAAAAAGTTATATAACTTATCTGGATACAAATTTGTATTTTATAATGCTATGGAAAACAAAATCTTACCGCCTGTATTGAGAAACCCGTTGCAAATATATACGAGTATATGTAATTTTCTGCCCCTATGGCAATAATTAATTTATGGTTGTCTTTAATGAAATATGGTGCGATTAAAATCTGGGATTGTTTTATAACAACTCCACACCCCATATTTATCCATATGAAATGCTGAAAAAAAAGAAACAAGAAAATTTTGTTTTCAAAAACCATTAGATTTAAAACAAACCCACGAAAATCAAATTAAATGAAAAAGTTAAAATTGTAATAAAAACAAAACAAAACAAAACAGAGAAAAAAAACTAATAATTTTCAAATGAGTTTTTATCAAATAAAAACCAAACCACAACAAAAGCTTATCAACAAAACCAACTTTGGAAATAAAACCAAAAACGTTGAAAACAACTGCAACAATGAAAACGAAAATATTTATTTCAAATCCAAATGGGGTAAACAATTCCCAAAGCTGCCCACATTTTTATTTTCGTTTTATTTTTATTTTTTTCTCAGATAATGGTTTGAGTATCAGTCCTTTAGAAAATAAAAACGCAAACACAGAAGTGGTCATATAGAGGAGGTTTTCATTTCATTCGTTTGAGTTTTTATAAAAAAATGTTTTTTTTTTTTGTTTTAAATTTCTTGTTAAATACCCGGTATTTAATAAATCAAATTGTAATTGTTACATACGAGTACGAGTATAATACAAAATACATTCAATATTACAAAGTTTAAAATTGAAATTCTCCATCACGCGAATTCCATTTAAAAATAAATACTTTTAAACAAAATAAATAATTTAAATGGAAAATTATTACTTTTTTTCGATACAGAGAAAGAGGAAAATAATTATAATATTTAATTAATTAATAACCACATGTTAAAACTCTCGTACGCGTTCAAAACATTAAGTATTGAAATAATTATAATCGAATATAATTAAAAATCAAACAGAATAATTAATAAGAATTTATTTGCTTTTATTCAAACCCTTATCACAACAACCAAACCCCTTTCCAATTACTACTACACTGTTAAATAATACAACTCGGAAGTATACCCTACATTAGTGATTATGATGGCGGTACATTGTGCTTAATGTGAAATTTGCTAAGCCTAAAAATATTAGTCTTAGGAATCACTTTAACACTTATGGTGTTTAAAATCAATGGTTTAGCTGCATATGTAAACCAAAAGCGCGAACAACCAGCTATCTCTGTGGTCTATACAATATATCAAGTCAAGAGGTCATCAGAGCTGCAAAATTATCGATAGCCGGCCCATTCGATAGTTTCGATAGTTTGCAAAAAAATCGGATTCTTTAAGGTGCTAGTTGTGGCAACAATATTTTAATTTAAGTGAAAGGGAAATAATAATAATAAATGTATAATGTTGAAGCAAATAAAGGTTCCGCCATCTAATGTTTTTTTTCAACTAGTGCTTATTTCGTGAATGGTAACACTTAGCTCATGTCTGATTTGACAGATAATTAGTTTTATCCTTGCGCTGAACGATTATGGTTGTGTATATGCTTGAACTTCGTTTCGCTAAGTGGGCCTGCGATCGGCTTACAGAAGACGCCGATTTTGCCAAAATAAAAATCATCTTTTCAGATGAAGCTCATTTTGATCTTGGCGGGTATGTAAACAAGCAAAATTGTCGCATTTGGGGCACAGAAAACCCGCACGTATACGTTGAAAAGCCGATACACCCAAGACGAGTCACTGTTTGGTGCGAATTTTGGTCCAGAGGCATAATTGGGTCATTTTTCTTCGAAACTGAGCAAGGAGTGGCCGTTACAATCAATGGCGATCGCTATCGGGCCATGCTGAACGAATTTTCGTTGACAAAAATTGAAGAGGAGGATATTAGCACCATTTGGTTTTAATAGGACGGCGCTACGTGCCACACAACCGAAGCTACAATCGATGTTTTGAGCCCTGTTTTTGAAGATCCCATTATCAGCCGCAGAGCTGATGTCGTTTGGCCGCCTCGGAGCTGCGATTTGACACCGTTGGACTATTATTTGTGGGGTGTCGTCAAAGATAAGTGTTACGCCAACAAGCCAGAGACAATTGACGCTTTAAAGGACAATATTCGTGAAGCCATTCGTGAAATACAGCTGCACACAATGGATAACGTGCTTAAAAATTGGACCGATCGTGTAGGCTACTGCATGGCCAGCCGAGGCAGCCATTTGAATGAAATTATTTTTATTATTAACCGGAAGGATTGTACTTTCAAATAAAAGAAGAAATATGAGAATATATTCAGTAGGTTTTTGTTAAGATTTTTCAAAAAAAAAAAAAAAAATTTTTTTTGGCGGACCCTTTAATAGGGAAATTTTTTCCAGTATGTCATAAAATTTGATGTATTACGAAAACTGTTCAGACCATGAAGTGCTGCAAAACTAAAATAATTAATGCGATCCAGTGAAAGAAAACTGCAGAGACTATGGGAAGAAACGTGGAATAACTGTCAGTTTTGACAAACTTTTATTTCGTACTTCTAAGATTAATCCTTTCAAGTTATGAAAAAGCCTCCAAAATGAACTTATTCCCCTGTTTCAAGTCGCACAATAAGAAAAACAACGTATGAGAGCTAGACTTATGGGTAAGAGTCCTCGAAATGTGTAATTTCTCAGCAAAAGGAAGCAACATCTGTACCGTAATAGTTAGAACAACTTGAGAACAATGTGCTATGGTCTGACGAAATGAAGATTAATTTGTTTGCGTCAAATGCAAAATCATATGTACGAACATATTTTAGTTAAAATTCAGACTGTATTTGAGTTTAATAAATAAAAATTTAAGAAAGTCTTACTGTGCCCCTCTATGTGTAACTATAAAAGATTACAGACGGCTAACACCTGCATCGAAAAAATTTTTAGAAATGTGACTACATTTAGTGGCCTTCCGTATTTACACTTAAAAATTGACGATAGTATCGATAGTGAAAAAAATAACTATCGATGGTTTTGGTGAATGGTGTTTGAAAAGGCCGCATTTAAAAAAAATTTGAACTACAAAGCTACACTTTTGTTTTTTACTAAGTATTATTACTGATAATGTATTACCGAATCTTTCTGAATCTAAATTAACAGAAGGAATACTACCTTGATCAAAAAGGTACCATCATTTCGATTTGAATTTATTTATTTTTATTAAGTTGGTACATCTGTTGTTGATATTCCCGCTAAATTTTACGTCATAGCTTGACATTTGCATTTTTATATGCGGTTGTCGGTATGTCCATCAGTGTTTCCTGAGATTTATCCATTATTTCCGCTCGGCTGATGAAACGGAATGTACCATCTTAGCAAAAAAAACTCAGATCAAAACGATGGGACCTCCACACGAGTGTTATTCCGGAAACTTTTTGATCAAGATAGTATTTATCGTTCCTCAAATTAATAAAAATTTTATTGAGTCGGTTAATAACGAAATTTGAAACAAATAATATCTTGACAAAGTTTTACTATTGAAAAGAAAAATTTGTCTAGACCATATGTGGCTATAGGCGCACAGCAATGCACTCGTTTAATTAGCTCCGTATATGTAACGAAAACGAAAATATTAAACAGAGAATAACAAATAAACAACAATTTCATTCAGTTGTGTGATAGCTTTTGATGAAAGCATACGCAAGTGACTTTTCGTATTAAATTTGTTGATTTGTTTTGTTGTTTACTTTGGTACCTGTTTTTCGTCAACGTATACTACAAAAATTTACTACCACAAACTCAGTTTTCTCATTGGCCATCCCTGATTTAGACTGAATCTGACGCTTGCTGTCATACAGTAAATAAATTATTGCAAAGAGTAAAGCATTATATAGTCGATCTTGAAGATAATTTATTTATTTTTTTCTCATTACGAAACGTTTGGGGTCTTTTTGTTCATCAATAATAATTTTTTTAATAACTGAATACAATAAATGCATGTCTGTTTGTATTTACATCAATTAAAGAAGGATGACCGTTTGAAGGAATAAATATTAACAAAATGTTGTTTGTTTTTTAATGAGAAACAATTAATATTCATTGTATTTTAATTATTGTTGCATTTCAAATATTTTTTTTATTTTCTATATTAAAATGAAATGCTTTTGTTCATGTAATTCTTGGAATTTTTTAATTTTAATAATTTTTTAATTTGAATATAACGTCACCTTAAATTAAAATGACCGCAAATATATTTTGTAATGTTTTCATAAAAGATTTCCAATATGCAGTCGAAACTGGAGGACCCAGAAAATTTGGCCCGTAGTGTTGGACTTGAGATAAACATCCAGAAAACAAGGTCATGAAAATAAACAATACGAGCTACTGGGAAACATCATGCTACAGGATCAACCTGTCGAGTGTGTAGATTAATACTACTATCTAGGAAGTACAATGACTACAAACGGTGGCGCAGAAACAAACGTAGCGGCATTTAGACAACTTCAGTCAGTATGGAGTAGCTCACATATATCCAGATGGATTACGGTCAGAATATTCAACTCATGTATTAAATCAGTACTGCTGTATGGCAGTGAAACCTTTCTTGTGTCGAATAACATTACACAGGAACTCCAGGTAGTCCTTAACAAGTGCCTCAGAATCATATGCAGCATATTCTGGCCTAACACCATAAGTAACACAGAACTGTGGAGCATGACTAATGAGGAACCCATATTGAAACAGATAAGGAAAAGAAAGTGGGGATGGATCGGTCACACCATCCGAAAAAGTCCAAAGAGTGTCACCAGAATGGCACTCGAGTGGAATCCTCAAGACTTAAGAAATCGTGGTCGACCAAAAAACACTTGGACACGCACAATTATCCAAGAACTGAGACAGAACAACCTAACATCTGAGGAGGCAAAGACAACAGCAGTAAACCGTGTTAGATGGAGATGCTTTGTGGAAGCCATGTGTAACGGGGAAAAAAATGCTAAGCAAACGTTTTATTCTTGCTTTTAGAGTTACATTGTTATCTTTGCGTATATTTAACTTTTTTCATAACAAAGCCAGTATTTTCTTTTGTTTTTTTGATAAGAGAACAAATGCTTATTTTGGGTGGCCACAGTTTTATACTGTGATTTGGAATTTTAGATGTTATACAGAATCAACATTGATTGGTTTCAACATTTCCTAGGATACATACATAACAGTCCAATCAAAAAGTCCATAGAATGACACATAGATGGCGTCACAAGAATTTGGTTTATACGATTTTTGTTTAGTACTAACCTTCAAACGATACGTGTATAAATTTGACAGCAATCTGACTATTGATTTGTGAGTTATAGCATTTAGTGTGAAGCAACTTTTGCTATTGAAAAAAAATGAAATTCAAGTTTTGAAAAAGGACTACTTTTTGATCCGAACTCTGCTCCAGCGAGAAAAATGATAGAAAAGTGAACTGCTGAATTTAAACGTGGTCGTACCAGCACAAATGCTGCAGAGTACAGTGGACGCCCAAATGGGGCTGTTATTCCAGAACACAACAAAAAAATCCACAAGTTGGTTATGAACGATTGCAAATTGAAGGAGCATCAGCTAGCCGACATTGTAGGTACATCAGATGGTAGAGTTTTTACTATTTTGAACGAATATTTGGGTATGCGAAAGCTCTGTTTAAAGAGGTTGCCATGTTAAGCTCACAAATCGTGACACAAATCGATGAAAATGATAGCAAAATTGAATAAATTAGGCTTCGAATTGATAACCCACCAACCAGATTTAGCCACTAGCGACTATTTTCGGATCTCAAGAGAATGCTTGTTGGAAAGAAATTGAATTTCAGTGATGAAGTAATTGTTGAAACTGTGGCCTGTTTTGATGGGAAAGAGAAATCGTGCTATAAAAGTCGTATCGAAAAGTTGGAAAACCGCTGTACTCGTTGTATCGCCCTCGAAGGCAACTATGTTGAATAATATAATCAAGTTTTGTCTAAGTTTTGGTTTTTTGCTTACTTATCCTACGGACTTATTGATTAACCTGTTATATTGATGGTACTTAAGACCACAATGCACGGTAAAAGAGCATTAGTACTCTAACTTCAAACTTATTGAGCAATAGAGTAAATTCTCCCTTAAATCAGAAGCTGATCTTTATTCTGGAGTATTCCACAGGAATTTTGCTCTTTTTGTATATGTCTTAAGTCTAATTAAACAGATTTTTTATAGAGCCTGAGCCGTTTTTGGGCGTCCCTGTGGAAAAATCTCGTGAGCCGAGATATATTGTTCTCGGCTAGAGAGAAGTGTCTTTTGTATGAAATTGAAGTTTGTTTCCTTCTCTTCTGGTTAAACCAGGGGGTTGCTGCTGCACAACAAGAGCAGGTTTAAAGTACTAACACGTTTAGTTACCGGGAATTGTGGTCTTAGGTACCATCAGCATACACTTACGTTTTTAATTTTTAAAAACGCTTACTAAATAAGTTCGTAGATTGCGGTTAAAATAAAATAAATCTTGCGTTTGGTTTTTAATTAAAATCCTTTATTTAACAGAGTTTCGTGTTCCACTGCTCGTAATCCTTTTTTGAGCAATGACAATTCTATTAATGTTTCTGTTTAGAACTTTGTAAAAAACAACAATTACTCGACAGATCTTTCTACCTAAAGATATGCTAACCCAATTGGTGTTACAACTTAGGTTCATTAACAACCTTTTCAATCAGAATTATCCACACTAAAGTGTCTTAACGCTGAGTTAGCTTCAACTAAACTGGTTTTTATAATTTGGGTACGATCGCGACACACTTTACTAGTTTACTCCTTTTAAACTCTCTCGACACCGAGTTCAAACCAATAAACTCTACTCGCTCTACTCACTAAAACTTGTTACACTGAATTTACTCTACTAAGCTGACTGCTGTTCGCATGCATTGATTTGCTCTTAATATGGTTGTGTAAACAATACTTCGAAAGCTCCCGAACCTCTCGATATTTCGGGTAGACTCCATTTCTTTCCTATACTTTATTTTTAATTCTAATGAAGTCATGAGAACGTAAACATTTACTTGTGTGTTTTAGTGCTTACTGCGTTGCTGTTGCTTCTTGTTTGCCTCGTTATCTGTTTGCTTTGTTGTTATAGTTTATTTTTATTTACTACATTTCTGTTTACGTTGCTGTCGTCGGTTTGGTTATTTGTAAACAAGTACGTAGTTATTTTTGTACTTTTTTATTTTTTAGCGATATAACAAACGACAGAGGTTCCCTGCGTTAAGAACTGATTCTACATATGTATGTATATCGAAATATATTGTTACGAAAATGAAAACGCTGAAGAGGAAATTTACCACATCAGAGACATATTGTGGGATTTTTAGCTATAAAATATATAAATAAATAATATATAATATATAATATATAATATATAATATAAAGAAAAAGTGCAGAATAGTTACAGTGGAATTAATAAAAAGAGACAAATTGTAAAACAACAAAAGAGTAGTGTTTTATTTTATTTTACTTTTTTTTATTTTAACGCAATTTAAACTCAAACGTTTTAAAAAGGTTAAAACGTAACAATATGAATATGTAGTTTGTGAGTGCCCTGCTAGATAAAGTTCCTGGATGGATGCTCTAATGACTCCAAAGAAGGCATTCGCTTCGCCTTGCTTTTGGTCTTGATTAGCACACCAAGTGAATCTTAGTGTACTTTTCCATAAAATCGATTTTCAAATTTATACTTAAGTGGGCGTGTTAAAAACTTTAATCTTTAAATGTTTCCGGTTTAAAATGCCTTTTCTTTAACAAATTTATTATTTAATTAATCATTCGTAAGAAGAATTTATTTCTCATATATTTATCAATTTCCCACTCCTTTTAACAACGGCTTATGAAAAAAGAGGCGTTTCAGTGCATTTATTAAAATTAGCAATAAACCAATGATCAGTAACAAGCTTACACTCGCTTAAACTTGGCTAACTTATATATTCTTGTTAGTCTCTTGTGAACACGTTTTCTGTGATGCAATTTTAATTGATATTTCATAGCGATGCCATTAAAATATGAAATAAAAATGATTATAAATTTTAACAAATAATAGAAAATACATTCTACTTGAGAAGCCATAAATATTCAAGTCGTTCACTAATTAAACTTTGAATATTAGTTTAAAACAAAAACGAGAAATTTTTTTTAACAAAATCGATATTTTCTTTATCTTTGAAGCCAGCAATTAAGTTTAAATAAGCACACATTTGTAGGTAATTAATTCTACTTCTTCTAATGATTTGATAGTTTTTTTTTTTTTTTATTATGTACATAATACATAAGAACTAAACAAATTTAAAACAATCAAAGATTTTTATAAAGGGTCCGCCAAATATTTTTTTTTTTTTTGAAATTCTTTAAAAAGAAAACTACCGAATATTTTCTCAAATTTCTTTTTTTATTTGAAAGTACAATCCTTCCGGTTAATAATGGAAAATAATTTCATTCAAATGGCTACCTCGGCTGTCCATGCAGTAGCCTACATGATCGGTCCAATTTTTAAACACATTATCGATTGTGTGCAGCTGTATTTCACCAATGGCTTCACGAATATTGTCCTTTAAAGCGTCAATTGTCTCTGGCTTGTTGGCGTAACACTTATCTCTGACGGCACCCCACAAATAATAGTCCAACGGTGTCAAATTGCAGCTCCAAGGTGGCCAAACGACATCAGCTCTGCGGCTGATAATGCGATCTTCAAAAACAGGGCGCAAAACATCGAGTGTAGCTTCGGCTGTGTGGCATGTAGCGCCGTGCTGTTGAAACCAAATGTTGCTAATATCCTCCTCTTCAATGTTTGAGAACAAAAATTCGTTCAACATGGCCCGATAACGATCGCCATTGACTGTAACGGCCACTCCTTGCTCATTTTCGAAGAAAAATGGCCCAATTATGCCTCTGGACCAAAATCCGCACCAAACAGTGCCTCGTCTTGGGTGTATCGGCTTTTGAATGTATGAGTATGCGTGCGGGTTTTCTGTGCCCCAAATGCGACAATTTTGCTTGTTTACCTACCCGCCAACATCAAAATCAGCTTCATCTGAAAAGACGATTTTTTTGGCAAAATCGGCATCTTCTCTAAGTCGATCGCAGGCCCACTTAGCGAAGCGAAGTTCAAGCGTATACACAACCATATTCGTTCAGCGGAAGGATAAAACTATTTATCTGTCATGTCAGTCATGAGCTAAGTGTTACCATTCACGAAATAAGCACTAGTTGGAAAAATAAAACGTTAGATGGTGGACCCTTTATTTATATTTCAGGAACTGGCGACATAATGTCAATAGCTAAAATCTGGTTGTTTACAGTGAATCAAGAAAATCAACTTGGACAAAAAATGGAAATTGCAGGGGGGGGGGGGGGGGTTTCCACGTGGATTATCTCAACAAGAATGTTTCCATGAACTCAGTTCTTATATGGCGATAAAACACCATCAAAAACCACAGTATATAGTGGTATAGTGAATTCCATCGTGATCATAGTTCGGCCACCGACGAATTTCGTGAAGATAGTCCAAACTCGATTGTTGTGCTACAAAACATCGATGCAGTGCTGAAACTGATAATGCAAGATCACAAGGAATTGTTGCATATCAATTCCACTTCAATGTATACGATTTTGCATGAACATTAGTTGTAAAAAAATTTGTTCTCATTGGATAACCCATAGTTTATCAATCGCTTAAAAAAAGGCCCGCGTCGATTGATTTAAGGAAATGATTGAAAAGTTCGACAGGTGATGAATCATGGATATATGCGTATGAGCTGGAAACAAAACAGTAATCGACCGTGTGGGTATTCCAAGGCGAGTTAAATCCAACGAAAGCACTTGTAAGCGAATGGTCGCCTGTTTCTTCAGCCGAATGGGTCATCTGGTATTGTTTGACGGAAGTTTTCGGAGAAATTCGTTAGTCCAACCGCCATCGTAACAAGGCGAGCTCGCACACATCCCGTCAAACAAAATTTTTGAGCAGTCCAAACAGGATGAAGCCACATGCCATACAGCGTGCGCTACAATTAATTTACTCAAAAAAACTTTTGATGAACGAGTAATTTCACGTAATGGTCCAAATAATTGGCCATCAAGATTGCGTGATTTAATCCCATTGGATTATTTTCTCTGGGTTTATGTAAAGACACTTGTCTACGTCGATAAACCAGTGATAATTTAACATCCGGAAATCAGCATGCTGCGAAAAGTTTGTGAAAAGTGGTGTTTCAGATTGCGCCTGTACACACCAGCCGTGTTGGCTACACCATATTAAAACCTTAATGTCGTAAAATTTTCTAACCAACAAAGCCTGTTTCATGGAGCTGCAAAACAATCGATAATACTATCGACAGTATCGATAGTTTTGTTTTTGGCTGACCATCGATAGCTTTTTTGCACTATCGATACTATCGTCAAATTCTAAGAGTAAATACGGAGGCCACTAAATGCAGTCAAAATCACATTTGTAAAACTTTAATATTTATATAAAGGGTCCGCCATCTAACGTTTTTATATCAACTAGTGCTTATTTCGTGAATGATAACACTTAGCTCATGTCTGATTTGACAGATAATTAGTTTTGTCCTTCCGCTGAACGAATATGGTTGTGCATACGCTTGAACAACGCTGGGAATCTGGGCCAGCGATCGACTTACAGAAGATGCCGATTTTGCTAAAAAAAATCATCTTTTCAGATGAAGCTCATTTTGATATTGGCGGGTATGTAAACAAGCCAAATTGTTGCATTTGGGGCACAGAAAACCCACACGCATACTCGTACATTGAAAAGCCGATACACCCAAGACGAGTCACTGTTTAGTGCGGATTTTGGTCCAGAGGCATTACTGGGCCATTTTTCTTCGAAAATGAGCAAGGAGTAGCCGATACAGCCATGTTGAACGAATTTTTGTTCACAAAAAATTGAAGAGGAGGATAGTTGCAACATTTGGTTTCAACAGGACGGCGCTACATGCCACACAGCCGAAGCTATACTCGATGATTTACGCCCTGTTTTTGAAGATCGCATTGTCAGCCGCAGAGCTGATGTCGTTTGGCCACCTCGCAGCTGCGATTTGACACCGTTGGACTATTATTTATGGGGTGCCGTCAAAGATAAGTGTTACGCCAACAAGCCAGAGACAATTGACGCTTTAAAGGACAATATTCGTGAAGCCATTGGTGAAATACAGCTGGACACAATCGATAATGTGCTTAAAAATTGAATCGATCGTGTAGGCTACTGCATGGTCAGCCGAGGCAGCCACTTGAATGAAATTATTTTCCATTATTAACCGGAAGGATTGTACTTTCAAATAAAAAAAGAAATTTGAAAAAATATTCAGTAGTTTTTTTTTATAGCATTTTCAAAAAAAAAAAAAAAATTATTTGGCGGACCCTTTATTTAACTTAGAAAAAATCACTTCGTACTTTGAACGCAGTTTTTTGAATGCGACAAAACATAAGCACGTCTTCAATAAATTAATTTAAAATATTATTTTACCAATATTCACATATCTAGCCCTTATCTTTTTGTAAGTTCTTTAAATATTCATATTATGGACTCGATTAGGTTCAATAATGTTTCACCAGAAATTTCATTCAGTCAAAAACTCCGGTCTTATTTCTGCAATGATCGCGGCTTATTTTGAGACATATAATATCCCATATACAAGCTTGATCAAAAAGTTCCCGGAATTTATTCTGAACATTAAAAATACAAGTTTATTCATCTAAATCTATACTGTTCCCTTCAACTGTAACACTTTTATGTCAGCGTTTGAGCCAATCCTCGAAGCATTTTTATATTCTGTTTCGGTATGTCTAACAGTGATTGCTACGATTTTTCTATTTGTTCCTCTCGGACTGCAACGCTTTACCCGTAATGGTTTTTTTGACTCGATTGAAAATTTAAAAATTGGACCGATCGAGTAGGCTACTGCATGGTCAGCCGAGGCAGCCATTTGAATGAAATTATTTTCTTTTATTAACCGAAAGGATTGTACTTTCAAATAAAAAAAGAAATTTGAGAAAATATTCAGTAGTTTTTTTTATAGCATTTTCAAAAAAAAAAATTTTTTTGGCGGACCCTTTAGTGACCCCTCCTATTCAGCACTTATATTCTCAATACCTAGTAAACATTTGTTTTATTTTGTTATATTTCGGCAACTGCAATATTGTCCTTGGACACAAAATACGTTGTCAAAATTTCATGATTACGTTCTTAAATTGATTACATTGTATTATAGCCGGTAAGAAATAAAAATCAAGTTTACGATACAATATTTAAGACTTTTTTCAAATAAAATAGATATTTAAGCTAATGATTGTTTTGAGCAAATATTTTTCCCATAACAAATTGGAAACCTCATTTATTATGTAAAAATTTTTTGCGCTGAATTATAAGATTTATTAGAAAAAATACAAAAAAGAAACATTTTGCTTATTTATAATAATCAGTTAACATAAGCAACAACAATTTATGAGAGGAAACAAATGTTTTCGTAAAATTTCAAGATAATTTTAAGGTGTAGCCCATCTTATCAGCCCCATAGACATACTTAATCGCAATAAAATAGTCATAAAACTCTAACCATGTAAGCTAATAGTATAACCAATATAAGCATGTACCAGTATAGCTATGAAATCTACAAAATTACATCGTTAATAATGGCAAAAGTTAAAAAAAAAAAAACAAAAAAAAATATAATTTATTCTTAAGCATTCATTTATCTTAAAACTTGTAAAACTTTTTCTTACTAACAACCATTTCATATTTTTGGCTATGGTTTTCTGGCCAAAATGCAAACCCTTCCCTCAGCTGAATTTTTCCTCCTTTTACGAGTAGTAATTGGTTGGATTATTCATTGCCTTCATTTTATATTTATAAGTTTTTTTTTTGTCTATTTTTCATTTCATTTTTCGTACTTTTAGCCTTAAAAATATTTTGTTATGTATGTATGTGTGTATGTGTGTGTCAAAACTTTTGTGTAATAAAAGAAGACGTTGTATGTGGCAAGATTATAGCTTAAATATGATTTTAAATACTCACTTGTATTCTTTTATTTTCTTTTTTTCTGTGTTTCTTAGTATTATTGTCTCGTTTTGTTTAAAAACAGAAATTTTTTACTATGGTGGTGGTCTTTGACAGCAACAACACAGTAATAACACACATATAATATCTTAATATCTACGACATATTATACCCTTGTATTTATAGCATACGACCGTTGTTTTGTAACCATTCGTTTTTCATTAAGTTTGGTCGATCTATGGGTCAAATTCATTTGTCCATTCGTTATAGAGTTTTATCATTTATATCATCGCTTTCTTTTCTTCTTCTTCTTTTTGTTATCAGGGCACCCAATAAAGAGGAGGAAATACAAAAACATAAAACGGAAATTATAAATTGGTTTTCTTTCATAATTAGAATATTTTATTCAAAATAAAATATGGTTTTAACCTTTCTTTCTGCCATTATATTTAAAATTTTTAAGGGGAATGTTCACAAAGAGTACCACGTAGCTTTACAAGATGGATTTAAAGATAGCTTAGGAGCTACGTAAAGGTTGATCCAATCAAAACCCACGATGTTATTTTCAATGACTCTAAGATATTATTGAGACTCAATGTCATTAATGTGCTGATTACCCATCATTAAGCCCATGATTTGTTATTGGCTTATTGACGTATACTTTTTCTTTTAAACATACCCAAAGAAAGAAGTCCAACGGTTTCAAATCATATGCTCGTGGCGGCCAATTCATATCTCTTCGACATGAGATAATGCGGCCATTGAAATTCCCGCACAAAAGAGCTAATGTTTCGTTGGCTGTAGGGCAAGTGGCACCATTCTGTTGGAACCACATACCGTCCGGGTCTATATCTTCAATTTCCTGCGATAGAGAACACCATTCACGGTAACTGCTTGGCCGACCTCCAGCCTATAAACCGCACCAAACAGTCACTCTTTGTGAAGGCATCGGTTTTTCAACATTCACTCATGGATTCGCATTTGCCCAAATGCGGCAATTCTGCATGTTAACGAATCCACTGAAGATAGAGTGTGCCTCCTCGCTGAAGATGATTTTCTTTGTAAAGTCGCCATTCACTTCTGTCTGCTCAATTAACCATTCGGCGTATTGACGACGCTTGAAATGTTCAGTAGGCTTCAGCTCTTGGGTCAATCGAACCTTTTAAGTGTGAGATGTTTAATTGTTGGGCACGACGATGAGACGTGGTCGACAGCTCTTCTGCCATACTATAGCGAACAATATCAGTGTCTTCAACAGAAAAAACAAGCGTGCACATTGTGGACGCATTTGATCGATTAAGCTGAACAAAAAAATCACGCAGTGCACGAAATGGAGGGCGTTAAGGTTGTTGAAGTCTTTTACGAAAGTGGGCATTCAAATTAAAATGCATTTCGTGCAGCTCATTCGGCATAATCGACCGAATGTGATTACAGTCGAGAGAATTGTGGTCAAATTTCAACAAATCGAGTCCGTAAGAAATGTAGAAACACATGTTCGTTCTGCAAAAAACATTGCTGTCGTCAACTGAACATCTCACGAACATCACTGATGCAAATTTTAAGTAAAGATTAGAATTTACACGCTTACAAGGTTCAATTGACTAAAGAGCTGAACCCTACTGACCACTTCCATTGTCGTCAATACTAGCATGGTTAGTTTAACAGTCAGAAAATCATCTTCAGTGAAGAGACACACTTTCACCTCAGTGGATTCATTAAAAAGCACAATTGTCGCATTTGGGCAAATGAGAATCCACGAGTGTGTGTTGAAAAGCCTATGCATCCACAAAGAGCGACTGTTTGGTGCGATATATGGACTGGCGGCGCCATCGGGCCGTATTTCTTCGAAAATGAGATGGGCCCAGCAGTTACCGTGAATGGTGTCCGCTACCGCGAGATGATAACGGATTTCTTTTGGGCGGAAATTGAGGATCTGGACCTGAACGATATGTGGTTTCAACAGGATGGTGCCACTTGCCACACAGCCAACGAAACAGTGGCGGTCGACTTCTTTCTTGGGGAATATTTAAAAGAAAACATGTATGCCAAGAACAATTCAAGAACTAAAGAAAGAGATAATTCGGCACATGAACGAAAATATGGACCGGCGGCTAGAAATATGCCGCCAAAGCAGTGGCGAATATATATCTTATTTCACACATAACTTTCATAGATCCTTTTCTCATAATAAAAAATGTTAAGATACTTCTCTGAAAACTTTTTGTTTTACTTACAATCAACATCGTGCGTTTTAGTTGGACCACCCTTTATAATAGAAAAGCAAGAAATGGCGGTAATGTTCCGAATTCTCACTCATTTTCAAACGAAGTTAACTTCTTCTAAAATAATTTGATTATAGTTATGGTGTCTAATACAGAATAGAGCTTAAAATGTGACCTTTCAAACAAGTTACAGTGCTTCCTTATATACTTAATATAACCGGAGATATTACATTTTAGAGCCATCTAACGATGATTTGAAACTGAACTTTTTCGAGCATTTGTCGATTTATTTCTTTTTTTATCAACAGCCAATATCCTTTAAAGTAAAACTACTTATGGTCTAAACGAATTTTAAGAAGTTTATGTTTTAGTACCTGTAGATACTCGTATTATTGTACTTTTTATTATTACTTTTCATAATAATACTTGAAATACATATGTTTGAGTTAAAAAACATTTTGTTAAACAGTAATAATCTTATCACTGGCAAAATAATTATCTAACTTCTGCCACAAAGGATTTCAAATGTCTGCCTATAAAATATTTCCAAAAATATAACGAAAAAAGGAACAGCTCCCCTTATAAAGGACGTTCAAAGGCAAAAATACATTTCTGCTGTAGGCCAAACGGCGGTGGTTTTTTTGTAAAAATGAAATGCTTTGATAGGTTTTTATGGTCAGTTTGAAATGTTTGTTATTTTTTTAAGAGAGTGAGAGAAAGAAAGAAAAACATTAATTTTATATTAAAAGCAAAAAAATACAGAAGATATAAAAAAAAAAGATTTGTATACAGGTCACTTATGGTCTCTTTGTAGTTTTGGGCTGACTGACCAAGTGACGCACTGCTTGTATATTTTGTGGTAATACGAGCCATACTAATGCTTTGCTGCTTGCAATGCGAGTACGAGTATTTGTATGCCCCTAAAGCAAATAAGTAAACGTCTATTCATATGCCACAAAAGATTTTCATATAAAATGTATGCCAGGGATTTAAAGCGAAAACAAAACATACAAATGCGTCATACATAGTATAGCAGACAAAGGAAAAAAAACTTTATCTGTGGATTTGAATTTGATGGGATTATGTTTTTTAGGCTTAAACATTCAAACGTTTGCAAACAAGCATTAAATTTAAAGATTTTTCTCGTTTCGGCATTAAACACAGCACCGCACCGCACAGAGAAATAATAGATAATAGAGCTGAGCTAGGCAGTCGTCATAGTCCCATTATAATAGATTTTCTATCAATATATGTAAAAAACACAAATGATGTCTTTTCTCATTGTTATACGTAATTCTTTCAAAAAGAATTTACTTGAAACAAACGTAAATGCGAATACTCATCATTAAGTTTTTGTTTAATTTTATATGAAAACCGATTTAATATATTTCGATATTAAAGAGTGACCCTCTAACGACTATTTGTCCTCTCTCATACGTTTCGTTTTAATTTATTGACAAGACGATCATTTCCAAGAGATTAAAAACTTAATATCCGTAGTAATGGATGGTTTCATAATAAGTTATGCACTTAGAGAAAAAGAAAACTAATGAAATGGACTCCAACTGTATTCTGAAAAATAAAGGACCCACCATCTAACGTTTTTTTTTTTCAACTAGTGCTTATTTCGTGAATGGTAACACTTAGCTCATGTCTGATTTGACAGATAATTAGTTGTATCCTTCTGCTGAATGAATATGGTTGTGTATACGCTTGAACAACGCCGGGAAATATTGCGACATTACTTTGAAAATCATGGTAATGTTGCAGACTCAAAAATCATCTTTTCAGATGAAGCTCATTTTGATCTTGGTGGGTATATAAACAAGCAAAATGGTCGCATTTGAGGCACAGAAAACCCGCACGCATCCATTGAAAAGCCGATACACCCAAGACGAGTCACTGTTTGGTGCGGATTTTGATCCAGAGGCATAATTGGGTTATTTTTCATCGAAAATGAGCAAGGAGTGGCCGTTGCAGTCAACAGCGATCGTTATCGGGCCATGTTAAACGATTTTTCGTTCACAAAAATTGATGAAGAGGATATTAGCAACATTTGGTTTCAACAGGACGGCGCTACGTGCCGCACAGCCGAAGCTACACTCGATGTTTTGCGCCCTGCTTTTGAAGATCGCATTATCAGCCGCAGAGCTAATGTCGTTTGGCCACCTCGGAGCTGCGATATGACACCGTTGGACTATTATTTGTGGGGTGCCGTCAAAAATGAGTTTTACGCCAACAAGCCAGAGACAATTCGTGAAGCCATTGGTGAAATACAGCTGCACACAATCGATAATGTGCTTAAAAATTGGACCGATCGTGTAGGCTACGGCATGGTCAGCCGAGGCAGCCATTTGAATGAAATTATTTTCCATTATTAACCGGAAGGATTGTACTTTCAAACAAAAAAGAAATTTGAGAAAATATTCAATAGTTTTCTTTTTACAGCATTTTCAAAAAAAAAAATTATTTGGCGTACCCTATAGATGGCAACTAAAGAAATAGTAAAATCATCTTCAGTAAGCACATCTATGATTTCTATGGTTTAATTATAATTACTCACAAGCTGCGCAGTTTAGTTGATAGTCTCTAAACGTTATGTTGTATGGATCGGACGGAATAACTTGAATTTTGTTCATATTCGATACAACTTTGTGAATTATCCTCAATTTCTTCATTTTATTTTTTACTTTAAAAAGAAAGATATGCTAGTTAAAGCATAAAAAATACCGCAGTTTTCCTTTGCTTCCCCAAAAAAAAACCTCCTCAATGTCACAAGTTTTGTAGGATAGCGTGGGTAGGCAGCGTTAAAAAATGCTTGACCATTTTCCATGCATTTGTAATTGCTTAACTAAACTTAAAGAAGATTACACAGCAAAAGTAAAAAGCAAAAACAAAAAGCTAAAGTTTTTGCTTTGCTTCAACTTTTAGCTGAAAATTAAAAAAAATTATAACTGTTTCCAAATTTTCTTCAATTCGAAAATATTTTATATTTATAATGCAATTTGGAGTCTTGGTGAGATCAAGGCGGCATTGTGTACTACGGGCTGCCATTAGTCGATTATCGGATACTACCATTATTTCGTTTAAACCGTGCATTTAAAAAAAAACAGCCGGATTATAAAGACAGACAAAGCTGCCAAACAATTGTTAGAAACGATCAAATGCCGCACATATTGCAAACAGTGTTGCCACAGAATTTAATTTTTTCTAGCTTATTGAAAATAATAAGCAAAAGTAAAAAGCGAAAGCAAAAATGTAAAAGCAACCATTTTATCAAAAATTGCTTTTGCTGTAAGCAATAAGTTATTGTTTAATTTTTTCACTTAACTGTGTTTGTATGCTACGACTCTGTCACCAATAACGCGTAAAAAGCTTAGAAATTAAAGAGTCAGAATTAAAATAAGTGAAAAAAAATTTAACCAATTTTTGCTCCAGGTAATCACAAAGGATCATGAAATTTAAGCAACAGCAACGTAGTCAATTAATAGTAGTAAATAGGTAAGTAAAAGCAAAAATAAAGTAAACAACAACTTATTGCTTACAGCAGAAGCAATTTTCGCTTTGCTGGCTGCTTAAGCCAGAACATAAACATATTGAAGTTAAGCAAACTGTTTACCATTTTAATTCTTGCTTTTGCTTATTGTCTATCAAACTTTTCAGTTTGCATTCAGCAACACAGATATTTAATTTGAAGCTAAGAACTGAAGCAAAGCAAAAATTTGTATGCTGTTGCTATTTCAAACCAAACAATTTTAACCCTGTGGGTACGTCAAATAAGCCCACATATCCAGATGCGAGTGAAGATAAATTCGAATTTAATTAGTAAAGACAAAAACCATTTCTTAGCATGTTCAAATTTAAATGTGTTTAACATTAACTACAGGGTGTTTTAGTGAAACATTTTATTTACAATAGCCCGCCATTTTATTACAACCAAACGTAAATTAAAGCGTTGAGCGTTATTTAACTGTCGAAAACTCTCATGCACACACAAATTGTATGGAGCAAATAGGGCGGCGTCAACGCTTGTAATTGGAAAATCCAATTTGCTGCGAAACGCTGTTATAGATACACAAAACTGGCATATTGTATTTTTTTTTAATGGACCGTTATTTTTATATATTCAAATAATGCTAATTAACTATTTTCGCAGCACCTTTAGCGACTTAATCACTATTAGATTTTTAGGTAGTTATGTTCGGATGAAAATTTAATTACGACACAACGTTAACGCTCTTATTTAGGTATGTCACTTCTACGCTAGCGCCATCCGCCAATCAACACAGCGCTCAAGGCCAGGGTTGGCAAAAACCATGGTTTTTTAATAAATACCGGGTTTTATTGGGTTTTATAACCGTTTCCGAATTTTGTTCAAGTCAACAATATTTTTTGTTTTTAGTACAAATACCACTTTTTTTGTATTTCTAAAGCAATTTTGCTTTCTTAGTGCGATCAAGGCATCATTGAGTACTATGAGCTACTAAAACTCGTTGATCAGAGCAGACTGTAATTAGTTCGTTTAAGCCGTGCATTATAAGAAAACGGACGTAATACAATATAAAAAGAGACAGATAGATAAAGTTTTCCTTTTGCATGACAACGCTCGGTCTCACATCGCCAAAGTTGCCAAGCAAGTGTTAAAATCGATCAAATGCCACACCCGCCGTTATTTCCAAATATTGATCCTTCTGAATATTGTCTGTTTCTTATTTTAAAGAAATATAAAATCATCTTCAAAGTGTATCGATTAAAAAGACGAGAAGTTTTCGGACATTGGCTCAAAGGTGAGGAAAAGAAATAAGTAGTGATCTTTTTAACTTAAACCCACCCGGGTTTTATTGGGTTACCCATTGGGTCGCCAACCCTGCTCAACGCTCTAATTTTGGTTTGACTGTTAATTGTCAAGAGTCCATTTCTAACATCTGTCAAGAAAAAACTACGCCATTAATAAAATTACTAAAATTCACTACAACAATGGCGAAAATTTCGAGGACATAGCTGAAGCATTTTTTAATTGCTTCGTCGTGAAGTTCTTTCTCGACCACCAAGTGTGAAACCTGTGCAAAATGTAAGTTAGATGAGAGATTTTGTGATAGAAACAACCTAATTCGTAAATGCCGCCCAAGAAAAACTGAAAATATTTCTGTAGTATATCATAGTGTTGAGCTAACCCCACGTTAGTCCATTGCATATCGATCTTTAAAAGTGAACATTCCATAAACGACATTAGACCGTCTTTTGTACAAAGACTTAAGAATTGATAATTAGGTCTTTGAAATGCATCAAACGGACGCGTAATTGCATAGAGCCATTTTCAACTCGCAGGCTAAGTTAACAAGCAAAATTGTCGCATTCAGGGTTCGGAAAACCCAAGAATTATTGCTGAAGAACCTCTTTTTTGTCAACATGTGACCTTTAGTATGGCAGCGTCATAAAACTTTACTCGTTCGAAAATGAGGTCGATATTTAATGATTTTGTTTAGCCGGAATCATAAGAGCGATACCATTGCTCCTTTGAGTGAAAGTTTCTTGATTTCTTTACGAAGCGATTAAAATTGGCCATCGAAACCTTATGTGTTATAACCTGTTGACTTTTTTGGAGGGCTAAATAAAAGATAAGGTCATGACATCAAAGATGGAATTCGCGAAGTTATGCAGAGTATACAACGATGTTGTTGACGGATAATATTATCAAAATAATATGGTCCTTCAATCATAGACAAGGTCTATGGCATGATTTCGCTTCAAAATAATAATTTTTACACATCAAAATGAAACCTCTTATTGGATCCTTTATATATGTATAAAACGTACATAAGCCGTTAGCCGATCATAGAATATTTGCTCCAACATCGCAAAAGCAGATTCTACTACTATATGGCAGAGTAATAAGTTATTTACTTAACTTGGTAACAAAACCAATATATGCATAATGCGACATAAAACTCTTTAAGTAGTTGAGTGACTATTTCGGGAAAATATGGAACTGCTCACCTATATCACTATACAAATGGTATCCAGAGAAGTCTATAGACTATAGTGTATATTGTGAAAAATCTAAAAATACGTGAAAGGTCATTTCGACATTATATTAAACTTTTCACTATAAGCAAATCGTAGTCCAAGCGGTCTATTGTTAATCTCCGATAGTGGTATATCAGAAATAAATTCAGGATTTAAGAAAATTGGAGTTTGAAAAATTAAGCTTTTTGAGAAATGAAAAATGTAAAAATTCTTAAGAGGATGAGGGGTAATTTTAGGAAAACATGAAACTGCTTACGTCTACAATTGGTAGTCCAAAGGATTAATAATAGACCCCCGATTGTAATATATCTGTAATAAGTTAAGCATTTGAAAAAATTAAATTTAAAAAAATCAACTTAGAAAATCTGAAATTTCTTTAGAGGATTAGTAGTTATTTCCGGAAAATATGAAACTGCTGACATATATTACTATAAGCAAATGGTAGTCCAGGAGGTCTAATATAGAGCCTCCATGTGGTATATCTGAAATAATTTGAGAATTTAAAAATATTTTACTAAAAAAAAACATCATTTTTAAACAGCTGAAAGCTCTTAGGAGGATCAGTGGTCATTTCGAGAAATGCCAAACTGCTTATATATACCACTATATACAAATAAAAGTCCAAAGGGTCTATTATAGACCCTTGATTTAAGTATATCTGAAATATTTTCAGAACTTGAGAAAATTAGATTTAAAACAATCAACTTTTTGAAAAAAAAGAAAATTCTTAAGAGGATGAGTCGTTATGTTGGGTAAATATGAAACTGCTAACATATATTACTATGAACACAAATGGTAGTCCAAGAGGACTAATATAGACCCTCTATGTGGTATATCTGAAATAGTTTCAGCAGTTCAGAAAATTGAATTTAAAGAAATTATTTTTTTTGAAAAATCTGAAAGTTCTTAGAAGGATCAGTGACCATTTCGGGAAAATGTGAAACTGCTTACATATACCACCACATACAAATGATAGTCCAAAGTATCTATTATAGACCATCGAAAGTGGTATACCTGAAATAAATTTCGCATTTGACAAAATAAATTGGAAAATCCAGTTTTTTATAAAATCTAAGAAATTTTTAACAGTCTGAGTGGTTATTTCGGGAAAATATGAAACTGTACACATACCAATGTACACAAATAGGACAATTGTTGCAATCAGCTGGAATATTAATAAAAATTCGACCTTTAAATGCTCGATAAAGGCTTAGTTACAGTTTAGTAATAACCTATTGAAAAAAAAACTTTTTTTAATGCTTTTTATAAGTTGAGATTTATTAAATCGGGCTAAAATGTCAAACAAATATTTTTTGCCGCTGTGGTATGGTAGGTAAGACACCCGCCTACCAACCAGAAGGTCGTTGGTTCAATACCAGGCCAGACCATCTTAAAAAAAAGAAAAAAGTTTTTCGACAACGGTATCACCTCATAACATTAGCTAGTAACTGGTTATGAGTATAAATACTATTAAAAACTTCTCTAAATGCATTTGCCGTTCGGAGCCGGCGTTAAACTGTAGGTCCCTTTTAATGAGTTTAAAAATAGAATTGGGTCCAGTTCATTGACTGAGAGAAGTCCCCATGTTTCTTCATGGAATGTTATGGGAATTAATAATAATTTTTTACCAATATAAAGGAAACTATGCTGAGTTTTATCGTAAAGGGTCCGCCAAATAATTTTATTTTTTGAACATCGAGTGTAGCTTCGACTGTGTGTCACGTAGCGCCGTCCTGTTGAAACCAAATGTTGCTAATATCCTCCTCTTCAATTTTTGTGAACAAAAATTCGTTCGACATAGCCCGATAACGATCGCCATTGACTGTAACGGCCACTCCTTGTTCATTTTCGAATTATGCCTCTGGACCAAAATCCGCACCAAGCAGTGACTCGTCTTGGGTGTATCTGCTTTTCAATGTATGCGTGCGGGTTTTCTGTGCCGCAAATGCGACAATTTTGCTTGTTTACATACCCGCCAAAATCAAAATGAGCTTCATCTGAAAAGATGATTTTTTTGGCAAAACCGGTATTTTCTGTAAGTCGATCGCAGGCCCACTTAGCGAAGCGAAAAAAGCGTATACACAACCATATTCGTTCAGCGGAAGGATAAAACTAAACTGTCAAATCAGACATGAGCTAGGTGTTACCATTCACGAAATAAGCACTAGTTGAAAAAAAAAAAACGTTAGATAACGGACCCTATATATGTAGTTCGAATTAATCGATAATAATTTACTTATTTCATATTTATTTCTTTCAGTGTAATTAAATTCAACTACTACATAAGATGGATATTTTTCAAGTCTACATAGTCCTATCATAGTCGGTCGGTATCACATTATTTCCTTTATGAGGGTCTTTGATTTTGTGCATCTTGTCATAGGGGCATCATCATTGAATAATAAGTGTTCATGTGCTTGTGTGTCTCTTAAAACACCAGGACAAAAATAACAAAATTGATACTTTATGATGATGATGACGATAATAATTTTTCTTGACAATATCTAAACGAAATTACAAAATTTTCTTTGAAATTCCCAGTAAAAAGAAAAAAAATGCTTTTAAATTGATAAACTGCTAACAAAGAAAGAGACTCAGAAAATTCAATTTAAACACAGAGCAGGGGAGAAAATGTGGAAATGAAATGAATATTCAAATGT
Organism: Wohlfahrtia magnifica; assembly: GCA_023159175.1. Taxonomy (NCBI): domain Eukaryota; kingdom Metazoa; phylum Arthropoda; class Insecta; order Diptera; family Sarcophagidae; genus Wohlfahrtia; species Wohlfahrtia magnifica. The sequence goes on along the minus strand of JAKWBJ010000226.1, from coordinate 3,586,448 downwards.
TAATGAAGTGTTACTAAGGCTCAATGGCGGGCAGACAAAAAAAAAAAAAAGACGAACAGGACAGACGAACAAAATAATTTAAAAAAATGATGGGTGGCTTTGACAATAAATAAAAAAGATTTTTTCATTTTTGTCTTTGTTTTTTTTTTTTCATTCATTTGAAACTGTCAAAATTTATTAAATCACTACAAATTGATATTAAACGATTTTTTCTTCTTTTCTTAGGTTTTGTATTTTCTTTATTTTGACTTTGAGTATTTAAAGACGCATAAGTATAGGAGGGTCGCTTGATAAATTGATATAATAAAAGTACTCGTATGTATGTATTTATGTGATTTGTAATTCTTTGTATATTTTTCTTAATTTGTTCAGCTTCAAATCAAATAAAACAAAACTTATGTACATTAAATTATTTGTTCATTTAAGACTTGATTTCAATATTTTCTTGTATAATTTATACATTCAGTGTGTTAGGAGAGTAAGCACTCATGCAACGAAAAAAAAAATATTTTTTTAAATTTAATTGTGCCATAAAAGATTTTGTTTTATCAGAAATCTTATTAAAAAAAAATTGGAAAGGTCAGTCAAATCCTACCATACGATAAGAGGGCGGATTGATATTGAAGCTACCTAAGTGGGAAAAAAAAATTTTTTTTTCAAAAACCATTCATTTCTCAACATAATCTTCTTTTAACTCAATACACTTAGTAAGACGATTTTCCAACTTTTTTATACCATCTGAATAATACGATTTTGGGAACTACTCAAAATACGCATTAGTTTCGGAAATCACTTCTACGTTTGAGATGAATCTTTTTCCTGCGAGCCATTTTTTCAAGTTTGGAAACGGGAAAAAGTCACTAGGGGCTAAATCTGGACTATAAGGTGGATGATCAACCAATTCGAAGTGGATTTCTCGTAGTTTTAGCATCGTATCTAATGCTATGTGAACCGGTGCATTGTCTTGAAGAAAGAGCACTTTTTTCTTGTTTAAATGTGGTCGTTTTTCCTTGATTTCATCAACCAATTGATCAATTAATGCAGGATAATACTCTCTTGTGATTGTGGATCCCTTCTCAAGATAATCGATGAGCAATATTTCGTGTGCATTCCAAAATACAGTGGCCATAACCTTGCCAGCCGATTTCGCTGTCTTTGCCTTCTTCGGAGCACTTCCACCAGCTTCCCCCCATTGCTTCGATTGATTTTTGGTTTCAGGTGTATAGTGGTGGACCCACGTTTCATCAACAGCTATTAATCTACGTCAAAAATCTGCAGGATTATGCTTTATCATGTCCAAACACCGCTGTGAAGTGATCTGTCGAACTTGTTTTTGTTCAACACTGAGCAAACGCGTCACCCATCTTGCCGATAGCTTTTTCATATGCAAATGTTCATGCAAAATGTTGAACACACGTTCATATGATATTTTTACCATTTCAGCAATTTCACGTATTTTGACCCGGCTATCATTCATAACGATATCGAGGGTTTTCTTGGTATTTTCTTCAGTAACCACCTCTTTTGGCCTTCCTGTTGATGGTATTGTTGCAGTGCCTGTTCGGTCCCATTTAAATTCGGCAATCCAATATTTTACCATATAATCTGACGGAGCAGATTCACCGTAATGTTTATCAAGCTTTTCTTTTGTCTCTTTCGCCGTTTTGCCTTTCAAATAATAGTGTTTAATCACTACACGAAATTCACTTTTTTCCATTTTCCAAGAAACACAAAAGTTGCTTACTTCAAACGACTACAACAAATAAACTAATCGATGAATTTGGCTAAAATTTTAACAGCTGACGTTTGACAGATCGTAATTTCTAATAAAGAAAAATTTTTTGTGTTTGTGCTGCCACCTAACGCTAGGTAGCTTCAATGTCAATCCGCCCTCGTACTTTGAACAAAACTGTAACTTTGTATCGAAGGTCAAAGTTAATCTTAATTGGATTAACCACAATGGCTTTATACTCAGAAATTAATTTAATGTGTTACTGATATTTCAAGCGAAGCAAACCCGCTTTACCAAATACAGCCTTGTAAATGGTGGTCCAACCATAATGAACGATGTTGTGAGTCACAGCTTAACGTCAAGTTTTTTGCGTCACTTAATTTGACATTTCTTTGTTTCAGTGCTTGAGAAATTCAACCCTGGAAGTACACAATTGAGCAGCGCGAAAATGGGCGTTCAAATCAAAATGCATTTTGTGCACTTCATGGCTTTTTTGGTTACCAAATGAGTCCACAAGAGGGAGAATTGTGCGCAAATTTCAGCAAACCGGGTTTCTAACAAATTTGGAAACATCTGTGCATTCTCGCCTAGTTCGTTCTGCGGATAACATTGCTGTTGTTCGTACTTCTCCCAAAATCAGGTCGGCCAAGCAGTTACCATGAATGGTTTCGCTATTAATGGCCACTAAGCAAGGATCTTCAACACTACACACAATCACATGGAGGCCGGCTACATTAGATTCATAATCTACTCAGCTTATAATATCAATTTGATTACCGAAACTTAAACAAAGCAATAGATGCTCCCTAGAAGAGGGACGGAGGAAAAAAAATTTTGTTTAAAAATACATTTTCAAATTCTGTACTTTGAGGGGCTAATAAAAGGTGAAAGAAGAATTTTTAAGTCTTAGTTCATTGCGACGAAACATGTAGATATTTCGGTATATCTTAGGAACTATAAAAGATAAAGCCTGCAAACTTTGCACATGGTATTCTATTATTAAAGCGTACATTAAGTTAAAAAATTAACAACAAAAGGAGCACGGACTCCCATAAAAATTATATATCGTCGTCTTAGCATTTTAATTATGAACACAAATACGCGGCACTGAAACGAATAATATCGGTAGCAGTTACTACGAAAGGATTTCGCTATCACGAGATGATAACGAACTTCTTGTGGCCAGAAATTGAGGATATGGACTTGGAATCAATGGCTTTTTTCATGTCCTGGCGATGTTAATTGGCCACCATGATCATGTGATTGGACATTTAAAAGTAAAAGTGTACGTCAATAAGCCAAGAACAATTCTGAAACTAAAGAATGAGATAATTCGGCACATTAACGACATTGAAGTTTAATTATATCTCAGAGTCATTGAAAATTTGAACCAACGGATAGAGGTATGCCCCAAAGCCGTAGCAAGCGTTTGGCCGCTATTTTGTTTCACACATAATTGTCTTAGATTCTTCTCTCATGACACCGTTGCACTTCTTTCTTTGGGGATATTTAAAAGTAAAAGTGTACGTCAATATGTCAAGAACAATTCTGGAACTAAAGAATAACGACGTTGAAGTTCAATTATCTCTCAGAGTCATTGAAAATATGGTCCGACGGATAGAAGTATGCCCCGAAGCCGTAGCGATCGTTTGGCCGCTATTTTGTTTCACACATAATTGTCATAGATTCTTCTCTCATTATAACAAATATTAAGATATTTCTCTGAAAACTTTTTGTTTCATTTACAATTAACATCGTGCATTTTGGTTGAACCACCCTTTATAAAAAGTACTCAAATTATGAACAAAAACAACTTATTGCCGGTCAACTCCTACTTATGGGCCTGCTTAACTACATAAGTGCCTATGCTAAAATCTTATATGGTGAAACGAGCTTTATTATACGAGATATATGCCGCTTCGACTTTCAGGTTTTTCTGAGCGAAATACTCTTCCAATTGCGTTTTGCGGGCCACTACGGAATTTAAATTCACACCATTAATAGAGTTATGCAGACATTGAAACCAATGATAATCTGAAGGTGCAAAGCATCAAAATTGCCCATACAAGCTCTCTCAGTTTCTGCCGGGTCATCAAAGTTGTCATGATGGAACACAACATCTTTTCTATTCATTCATTCTGGCCGTTTTGATGAAATTGCTTGCTTTAGTCTCGGTAACAGTGGACAGTATAGATCAGAATTAATTTTTTGACCAGGATGTCGAAGCACATAATGAAAAATTACTTTCCAATCCCACCAGACACTTAGAACTACCTTTCTCGGCGTCAATTCCGGCTTTTCCACCGTCTTCGATCATAAGCTCTTTCATACATTATGGTCGTATGTGATCCATTTTTTATTGCCCATAATTATTCGTTTCAGAAACGGTTCAATTTCGTTCTGCTTTAACATAAAATCACTATTAACTTGTTAATCCAGCCTTCTTCGAATCGCATGCCCACGCTGCTTATATGCCGGAGTGAGGTGCATTTTTAACAACAAAGCTATCAAATCGATGGATCAATAGAACCATTTTGTTGCTGTTTTTCTAGTTATAGCATCGTCTTCGTAAATTTCACCAATTTTCTAAGCATCATGTTACGTATTCTTACTTTTCAATAACAGGAAAGCAAAATATGACGGTAATATTTCGAATTCTTGACTCATATATAAACTTTTAACAGAAGAATGCACTATTTTGCACTATTATATGTCTTCTAACAAAGTAAAGCTTAAAATGTCACCTTTTAAACAAGCTACAGTGTTACCTGATGCAATTAATATTATCAGAGATACTCGTATTACCGAAGCATGCATGATGTTTGAGTTTTTGTGAGACGAAAATTCTTGAAAAAAATTATGTTCAGGTCTGTGTAGATGAAGAGTACATCGATGTAATAAAACGCATAAAAACTGAACGCCTATATTGGAATATGTCTTGTGAATGGATGAAAATGGTTCGATGAGAAAAACTTTCGGTAGAAGTTTCTAAAATGGGTTGTCGTGAACAATACACATATCAGTCAGTACGTGGAGAACGACAACTGCTAAAGCTTCGTTAGCTGTCCACGTCAGTCAGAAAGCGGAATTTGTAGAAATCACACTGGATAGAAGCGTATCTCAGACGTATCTTATATATAAAAATGAATTGTCTTTCTGAAATGAATAAACGGAAAGGGACAAAATGGGGAAAAGTGTAACATTTAGGTTAATAATTAAGATGAGGGTAGTGAAGCAGTCTGGTTTTAGTCAGTAAAAAATGAAAAATAATTATTTTCTTTAGGACACAAATGTAAACAAACTCAATGGTTTGGCAAAAACTTAATTTCAAATTCTGGGTAAGGAAAAACGGCGACAAAGAGATTATGGAAGATCTTCAAAACAAATTTAAGTCGTACGGCCCACCTTTAAAAAATGCTTCAGATCAAAAACACAACATTAAAAAGAAACGTTTCATTAACAAGCACTAGAGCACACGAGGAAATGCTTTTATCTTCATCAGAAAAACAAATTATTTGAGTTGCAGGAATTGAGGCAGCTGTTGAAGGCGACCAAAAGCTTCAAAAGACAAATGCCTTATTAGATGATGAGGGTTTTAAGTAGAAACTTTCAGTGTAAAAAAAAAAACAAATTCTAAAGCTGGACCAAAGTTAAATCACTTAAGAAATGTTTAAAGTAAAATAAAAAATTAGTAAAAGTTTGTTGTTTCTCATAAAGTATAATATATTACTACGTTTTTACCTTTTTAAAAACGTGTTTTTATGAGTTCGTAGATTATATAAGGTCCGCCAAATAATATTTTTTTTTGTTTGTTGAAAATGCTATAAAAAAAACTACTGAATATTTTCTCAAATTTCTTTTTTTATTTGAAAGTACAATCCTTCCGGCCAATAATGGAAAATAATACCCTTCACGATCGGTCCAATTTTTAAGCACATAATCGATTGTGTGCAGTTGTATTTCACCAATGGCTTCACCAATATTGTCCTTTAAAGCGTCAATTGTCTCTGACTTGTTGGCCTAACACTTATCTTAGACGTCACTCCACAAATAATAGTCCAACGGTGTCAAATCGCAGCTCCGAGGTGGCCAAACGACAGCCCTGCGGCTGATAATGCGATCTTCAAAAAGAGGGCACAAAACATCGAGTGTAGCTTCGGCTGTGTGGCACGTAGCGCCGTCCTGTTGAAACCAAATGTTGCTAATATTCTCTTCTTCAATTTCTGTGAACAAACATTTGTTCAACATGACCCGATAACGATCGCCATTGACTGTAACGGCTACTCCTTGCTCATTTTCGAAGAAAAATGGCCTAATAATGCCTCTGGACCAAAATCCGCACTAAACAGTGACGCGTCTTGGGTGTATCCACTTTTCAATGTACGAGTATGCGTGAGGGTTTTCTGTGCCACAACTGCGACAATTTTGCTTGTTTATATACCCGCCAAGATCAAAATGAGCTTCATCTAAAAAGATGATTTTTTAGCAAAATCGGCATCTTCTGTAATTCGATCGCAGGCCTAGATTCACAGCGTTGTTCAAGCGTACACACAACCATATTCGTTCAGCGGATGGAAAAAACTAATTACCTGTCAAATCAGACATGAGCTAAATAAGCACTAGTTAAAAAAAAACGTTAGATTGCGGACCCTTTTGTTAATATAAAATAAATTCTGTGTTGGGTTTTAATTAAAAATCTTTATTCAGTTATGTGCACCACTGCGTGTAATCTTTTTACAGGCAATAACAATTTTCTATTTTTAATTACTTTATCTGTTTACAATCTTGTAAACAACAACAATTACTCGACAGATCTTTCTACTTAAAGATCTTTCAAGCCGATCGTAGTTTTAACTTAGGTTCGATCACAACCTTTTGAACCAGAGGTTATCAACACTTAACTCTCTTTACTGGTTTTTTACTTCACGATTCACTTCACGAGTTTACTCCTTATAAACTCTCTTCACACAAACTGCACGCGCTGAGTTTACTTTACTTAAACTGTTGGTTGTTCGCAACGATGTGCATTTTATATGGCTGAGTAAACAACATATCGAAAGCTCTCGAACCTCTCGATATTTTAGATAGATTTCATTTCTTTCTTTTAATTTCTTTTTAGTTCTTTTGTAGTGATGCGTATGGAAACATCTACCTCTTTCAGCTTTTAGTATTTGTTGTTGCTTGTTTATTGTCTGTTACTTGTTTCCTTTGCTGTTAATTTTTGTTGTTGCCGTGTCATTTTTATTTACTTTATCTCTGCTAATAGTTGTTGTTGCAGATTTGGTTATTTGTAAACAGCACGTATAGAGTTGTTCTTGCAGCTTTTGTTTATTTATTTTAGCGATGTAATAAACGCTGTGGTGCCCAACCTTATTTTCGTAACAATATGCATCCGCTATTTATCACAACAGTTTATCAACTGCAATAAATTCAAGTTTTATAATAAAATAAATATTAATTTTTGCTTAACGCTAATTTTATATGGAAAATATATCAAATTTTGAAACGAATTACTATTCAAATGCTATCAAATGCCACGAGCTCGGTTTCAATACGTCACAAAATTTTATTCGATACGAAAACTCATTCGATCATGAATGCGGCGATTTGTGCCCTAATTTTTTATTCAATTTTTTTTTTTTAATTAGTTTGTTAAATACAAAATTTAAAAATATATAATAAAAATTCTAAAATTAATGACGCATTTAATTATTAACATGGCAACGGATCAGCGACTTTAATGATCGTGCTTCTTACTCTATTAACGTGTAGATATTAATCTAAACATCAATTTATTTAATTATCTTTTAATTATCTTTGTTCAATATTTTTTATTGATTTCATTTAATGATTTCTAATTAATTATGAAATTAAACGTGAAACATAAAAATATAAAATTAAAAATTTATGGAAATGAAAACTATAAAAAATAATTTTTAATTATAAAGTAAAATTGCTTCTTGAATTTTATTATATATAAAAAAAAATAATAATTATAATAATACAAAAGCGATAACGTGTTTTAAAAATAAAGAAGCCCTCTCTAAAGTCTTTTGGTTGATGATTTGAACGAACAAAAAAAATATTTAAAATATGTTTGTATATCGAAATATTTAAAACAAACCAGTTCAAAATCATTAGATCGATATTTCAACTCAGAATTGTGACAATGATCATCTTTACCTATAGCTGGTGTTAATAAATACAAATTGACGTTCGCTGGAGTATATCATTCGAAAATACCGATACCTTTTTTTCACGTTTCGTACAAAATATTTCCTTAGTATGCAAGTAACAGGCTAGCAAGAGTGCGCTTAGCCTGCTGTGATATTATTATTTATATAAAGAGTCCGCCATCTAACGTTTTTTTTTCAACTATTTCGTGAATGGTAACACTCATGTCTGATTTGACAGATAATTAATTTTATTCTTCCGCTGAACGAATATGGTTGTGTATACGCTTGAACAACGCTGGGAAGTATTGCGACATTACTTTGAAAATCGTGGTAATGTTGCAGAATGAAAAAAAGAAAAAATGAAATGAAAATGAAGCTCATTTTGATCTTGGCGGGTATGTAAACAAGCAAAATTGTCGCATTTGGGGCACATAAAACCCGCACGAATACATTGAAAAGCCGATACACCCAAAACGAGTCATTGTTTGGCAGAGAGGCATAATTGGGCCATTTTTCTTCGAAAATGAGCAAGGAGTGGCCGTTACAGTCAATGCCGATCGTTATCGGGCCATGTTGAACGAATTCTTGTTCACAAAAATTGAAGAGGAAGATTTTAGCAACATTTAGTTTCAACAGGACGGCGCTACGTGCCACACAGCCGAAGCTACACTCGATGTTTTGTGCCTTGTTTTTGAAGATGGCACCTTGGAGCTGGGATTTGACACCGTTGGACTTTTATTTATAGGGTACCGTCAAAGATAAGTGGTACGCCAACAAGCCAGAGACAATTGACGCTTTAAAGGACAATATTCCTGAAGCCATTGGTGAAATACAGCTGCACACAATCGATAATATGCTTAAAAATTGGATCGATCGTGTAGGCTACTGCAAGACCAGCCGAGGCAGCCATTTGAATGAAATCATTTTCCATTATTAACCGGAAGGATTGTACTTTCAAATAAAAAAAGAAATTTGAAAAATATGCAGTAGTTTTTTATATAGCATTTTCAAAAAAGAAAATTATTTGGGGGACCCTTTATAAGACCAGCACCCAGGGGATGGCCCCTACTCATGCAATGCATTGTGCTGAAACTAGGAAAATAGGTTATTGGAAGGAGGACAGAGGGAGAAGTGTCTATGGACGTTAGATTTAAATTTACTCATGTCGTAAGTAGCAGGAAATATTTTCGCTGGAAGATTATTCCACAACCGAACAGTGCGATCAAAGAACGTATTCTCCCTATAAAAAAAGGGATGCGCTCTACGAGAAATACGAGTACTACGTAAAAATATATGATTTTTAAGAATTAATTCCTTAATTTCGTTAGAACACATTCCGTTATAGTACCGATAGAACAATGAAACACACGCCAATGGATCGATAGAGTTGGCTACCCCACCGTCATTGATGAGCATCTTCGCCCTCTCCTGTACGCGGTCGTGAAGCTCCAAAATAGTCTTTGGAGCACTGGCCCATACATGAGAGTAATTAAAAACCAAAAACTTATTGAAACAATTTACTAAACGAACGAAACACATAACTAATGGCATAACTAATATTTTATAGTGAAAAAGACAACTGGTGTCCCAGGAATGGAAAAGGGTCGTATAAATCACAGATGGACACTACCACCAGAGATATCACCTCAACGGGTTACGCCTCATGAAATAGACAGAGTGACGGCTCAGTCCCGAGGTGGATAAAAAAAAACGAGGCACATTTGGTGTGTGCTGCGGTAACTAGGTTCGAATTACATGTTTTCCAACGACGAGATTTGTTTTTATCGGGGATTTAATCAACTTCATTCGTAGAGCAGAGAAATTGCTGTTTGAATTTGGCTTTCGGTTTGCCACTTTATATATGGGAACAATTGCATGTGATGATGTCAGTAGACGATTGTGGTTGACTGGATATCATCTGAGGGCGGGGACGCACTATTGGTATGTGATATGTCATTTTTTGTGACTACTATAAGACACAAGTTAGATGGGGTGTGTGTGCCTTTGTGCAACCTACGGTCTGAGAATAATAATAATACGATCCGCAAATATCTGGCCACATTTGGAAGGTCCAAGAACGGTATAAATGTTGAAACTTCCCAGACTGCATGTAAAGAGTATTATATTGGCTATAAACGACCATAAAGAGACTATTAAACTCTTGGAAAACACTCCCAATGGCTGAGAATTTCATATAATGTTACCAGCAGGAGATAGAGTGATGAAAAGTGGAAGTTTATGACACACCTTCTGTGTCATCTCTTGAGCGCTCGGCATTTGACGACTAAAGAATTTAAAGTTAGTTCCAATAGAATTCCCAGTGCGCAGTATAAACTGCAACAGTTCTGAAAATGTCTTTCATCGCTTGAATCATTAGCTTTTTGGTTTTATTTTTGTCCAGCTGTCATCAGGTTTGCCTACTAATAAAACAAGTTGTTAAACTCTTCCACCTTCTATTCGTCTTTCGCAAGAAATTATATCGTAATCGCTATCTAACCTTGCGACAGAACCGTTGCTATACGAGCAAGTTCCTCGACTCTCTCATTTCCATCAATATTACGGTATCCCGAAACGCAACTCAGGACAACTGAATCTAGACACAACAAATTCTCCTTGTATAGCGTGACTAGCTTCGATAACGACTTGACCTGTTTATCTACAAATGTTACGACATTAAACATTAAAAAACACTGGCAAAATCGGTAAGCTTGTACGACGCTGCAATGTTCAGTCTTTCTAAGAAAAGGCCTGTATCTGCCTTAACCTCCATTTAAGTGCCATTTTTGGTAGGACGCATTGTAACACAACAAAACCTATAGAGCGCGGAGCTATGGCGCGGACAGTCGTCTATTGATCTTAACCAACATACCTATTGATTTATTTAGGGGCTATAAGTTTTTTGAATTGTACAAGGAAATTAACTGTAATAAGATCTTTACCCCCATATTCATAAAAAATCAAATATTTGTAATTTCATTTTTATTTTTATTCATTTAAAATCTATTATAAGAAAATTTTGTATGAAAATTTTTATATATAATACATACCTATAGATTTATTTAGGGACTATAAGATTTTTGAATTGTATAAAGTAATTAACTGTAATAAGATCTTTACCCCCATGTTCAAAAAAAATTATATATATATTTGAAATCTATTATAAGAAAATTTTGTATGAAAATATTTAAATATATTGCATACCTATTGATTTATTTATGGGCTGTAAGGGTTTTGAATTGTATAAGGTAATTAACTTTAATATGATCTTACCCCCATATTCATAAATAAAGAAAATATATTTGATATCTATCTATAATGAATCAAATTCTCTAGATCAAGTTACACCTGACCCTAAAACAATAATAAAAACTTGAGTTGAATTAGAAAGCGTTTTTAAGTCGTTATGCATCATAACTAAGAATGACAAATCTCAGCACAAATTTATTGTACTGCAACAGTAACAAATAAATAAAAGCAAACTAATTAATTAAAAATTGTTCAAATAATTTTAAAATTCTATGAAATTTAATTACAAATGAAATAAAAAAATCATTAAATTTCATTTCATTTCATTCGTTGTAATAAAACAATCTACGTGTACTCTTACTTATGTTTGTGTATAAAAAGTACCACCATTACCATTTGACCATCTGATAATAAAACCACTACAGAGAATAAAATGGAATTTAATTACTTTTTTTGAATTTTTTTTTATTAAATATTTAACAATAGAGAGATATTTAATTATAATCCTATTTGATTTAATTTTTAATCCCCTTTTTTAAACATTCATTCAATGACTGTCTGACCATCAGTCTATACGTCTGTGCATTTGTCTACCAAAATCCCTATTCACACACAGCTAAATAAGCAAACAAATGCAGAGAGAATAGCATTAAAATACAAGCCAAAATCCATTAATAGCCAAAAAGATAAAAACAAAAACAAAAAACAATGCAAAAGAATCTCAAAAGTATTTAATTGTAAAATGTGAATAAACTATTGGCCTGATCAAAGAGTAAACGAACATTTGTTTCAATGACTGGGCTAAAGTGTTAACTGAGCACCATAAAATAAATTTTCGTATGCAAAAACATGTGCAAATTTTCTGTGTGATTAAGTTTGTCTACTGGGGGGTAGGGTAGAAGTTTCAAATAACAATTGCAAAAATAAATATTTCAAAATAAATAATAAAAAAAATAAAACAAATATTTGTTTTATTTAAAGTACTTATTGAATAAAATTGAATTTGAAATCAGATATATCCTGATGACTAAAATAAAGGGTGTTTTTTCTAATTTGTTCTAAATTTTTCAGAAGAGATATTTTTAACAAATCGCCATGAACAGTATTACGCTTCCAACTTGTGGTAATTTATGTTATAAAAGCATGCCATTCTACCTATCCTCTGCATATAAACAATCCCAAAACAAATCAATCCCTTCGGTAATACCACAACGATTCTGTTCTGGATGACTTGAATTTTAACCGTCTAAGAAATGCAAAATTGTACGTAAAGCAGTCATGAGCTTTTCATGGGACTTTTGTTCCCGATCAACTGACACGTACACTTACGCTCTAACTTTTAGCCGTCAATGAGACAGCGAGGAATGCACATGTATGGTGAATGTTCGCAAAATTTTGAAGGCACAGACAAATAATTTTAAAAAGTTTCTTACGCTCTTGCCTTTAGTTGTCAGTGAAATAGCGACAAGAGCATATGTGCAGCGGTGTATGTTGATTTTTCTTTAATTTGTTATTTGAAACATCAACTTTACTCTCTCTGAGAGAGTAATTTCTCTGTCCTTACTAACACAACTACATATTTAATTGTGCACATCACTGATGTAAAGCTTGTAAAGCCTAATGATCGGTTCATATTATTGAAAGTTCTTCTTGAGTTTGATAACAGTCTTCACGAAAAAATTTTTTGAGTGATCTGAGTTGTATGCGGAAAATAAATGCAGAGGCAACTCGAGGAACGGAAGGGAGCTATAACTACATGTGCCGACACCAGACCAGACCATCAGACAATTTTCAACAGCGGTATCACCTCATAGCACTACTGGCGACTAGTTATGAGTATTTACGCTATGAAAAACTTCTCTGACTTATGCATATGCGGTTCGGAGCCGGCGTTAAATAGTAGGTCCCTTTCAAAGAGTCTAAGCATAGAATCGGCTACAGCTCATTGATTGTGAGAAGTACTCCTTGTCCCACTTGCGATGTCGCGGAAATTATCGAGCGATTTTTAGTAACTCTATTTTTGGCAACACTGTTTTTGGCAGCACAGATATTATTTTTTAATTTTTTGTGTAACATGTTCAGTTTGGTTTATCATTTAACCATGAATCGACTTTCAAGCGAATAACGCCAGCAGATTATTAATTTTTATCATCACAATTCAGTTGATTGAAGAACTACTTTTTTTATTGGAAAATTGCGTTCAACAACGAAGCTCTTTTTTTTATTGAATGAATACGTGAACAAGCAAAATTTTTGCTATTTGGTGTGAAGAGCAGCCAGCAACATTTTAAGAACTAACAATGCATTCCGAAAAATCACTGGTTGGTGTGGGGTATGGGTTAGTAGCATCATTGGACCTTGGCCACATGCAGGACAGCACGCGAAATTATAGAAGCGAGTTCGGTCAACAGCTTATTTCAAATGCTTCATGTGCTGGGTCCTATATTGACATACTCTTTCCACAAATAAATTCTTCAATATTGGCCCTCAGTTCGTCAACCGTTGCTGGCTTGTGCCTATAACCATAACATAGCCCCACAGACAAAAGTCTAACGTTAAATCGTACGATCTAGGCGGTCAATTGACCGGCCCCAAACGTGAAAGAAACTGTTCACCGAACTCGCCTCTAAATTTTGGCCATTGTCTTGAGTGCTAATTTACCTGAAATTTTTACAACAGTCATTCTTTAACAATTTTAGCGCTCTGTCTTGGATTTTCATATCACTGAAAGGCCCCGTTTTTGGAAAAAACGAATTCCTTGACACCGAAACTTGTCATAGAACTATAGGGTCCGCCATCTAATGTTTTATTTTCTTTCAACTAGTGCTTATTTAGTGAATGGTAACACTTTCCGCTGAACGAATATGGTTGTGTATACGCTTCGCTAAGTGGGCCTGCGATCGACTTACAGAAGATGCCAAATTTGCCAAAAAAAATCATCTTTTCAGATGAAGCTCATTTTGATCTCGGCGGGTATGTAAACAAACAAAATTGTCGCATTTGGGGCACAGAAAACCCGTACGCATACATTGAAAACCCGATACACCCAAGACGAGTCACTGTTTGTTGCGGATTTTGGTACAGAGGCATAATTGGGCCATTTTTCTTCGAAAATGAACAAGGAGTGGCCGTTACAGTCAATGGCGATCGTTATCGGGCCATGTTGAACGAATTTTTGTTCACAAAAATTGAAGAGGAGAATATTAGCAACATTTGGTTTCAACAGGACGGCGCTACGTGCCACACAGCCGAAGCTACACTCGATGCTTTGCGCCCTATTTTTGAAGATCGCATTATCAGCCGTAGAGCTGATGTCGTTTGGCCACCTCGGAGCTGCGATTTGACACCGTTGAACTATTATTTGTGGGGTCAAAGATAAGTGTTACGCCAACAAGCCAGAGACAATTGACGCTTTAAAGGACAATATTGGTGAAATACAGCTGCAATATTGGTAAAATAGAGCTGATGTCTTTTGGCCACCTCGGAGCTGCGATTTGACACCGTTGAACTATTATTTGTGGGGTCAAAGATAAGTGTTACGCCAACAAGCCAGAGACAACTGACGCTTTAAAGGACAATATTGGTGAAATACAGCTGCACACAATCGATGATGTGCTTAAAAATTGGACCGATCGTGTAGGCTACTGCATGGCCAGCCGAAGCAGCCATTTGAATGAAATTATTTTCCATTATTAACCGGAAGGATTGTACTTTCAAATAAAAAAAGAAATTTGAGAAAATATTCAGTAGTTTTTTCTACAGTATTTTCAAAAAAAAAATTTATTTGGCGGACCCTTTATTAAATAAGGACGTTAGACAGGTTAAACAGGTTTTCGTCTTTTCGAACCAGCTCGGAAACCTAAAATTGGGTAATATTCAAGTTATTAGCTTATAGTAGTTATTATAGTTCATGAAGGTTCGAAAAATCGGTTTTTAACCCGTAATCCGAAATATTAAAAGAGTTAGTGCCTATTTTTTTTTTTTTTTTTTTGTCGCTCCGTATTATCAATTAAAATAACTGCTATTTTTGTCTGTATTCGCAATGTATGGTCATTTTTTTAATTAAAGTCGTTGTGGTTCTATTCTAATAAGCCGCAGTGTAGGTGCATATGTATATCACCGTATTCCCTTGAAACTCAAATTTTCGAAATTTATTTAATAAATTCTATTGAAATAAATATTAATTAGATATTAAACTCATTTGGTTTTTATATGGGGAAATACATTTTAAATTAAACCACTTAAGTTTCTCTATAATTAACAAATAAATCAATTTTTGTTAAGCATTTGCCATAATATTGTATTAAAATCTTAGAAACAAGACAAGTTTGTTGGAAACACCACCAGCACATTTCAAATCAACTTTCAATAATAAAACATGCCTCGTCATGCAAAATAAATACACATTTTTAATACAAATTTTAATAACAATTAAAATAATATATTATAACGAAATATTTAATTAAAAAAATATTATTCAAACAGTCAGTCAGTTGGTTATTTATTTATTATTTTACATTTAAAGCAAATGTGGGCAATTAAAATGAATTTTTTTATTTCTTTTTAGCAGAATACATATGAACTCAATGGAAAGTTGACTGTATAAACAACTATCTAGTAAACGTTTATCTTCATAAATTTTCTTGAAGCATGACCTGGCATTTAGAAAATGATTTCAGTATAAAAATAATTTTATGTGTTTGTTTTTTATAAACTTGTTAATATTGTTTTTCTAATTATATTTGTTAAGTACATTAGGTAGAGGTCAAACAGGACATAATTTATTTATTTTTTATTTTCATTTATTTCAATGTTTCATACACAAGACCTAAGTCTTATATTGCAGTATATTACAGTACCAAGAAAACAATGACATTAAAAACTTAAAATTAATAACTAAAATAATGGCTACTCGTATAATAATAAAAAAGAACAAATAATCAGTAATTTTAGTATTATTATGAATTCCCATAACATTCCATGAAGGAACATGGGCACTTCTCTCAGTCAATAAGCTGCACCCAATTCTATTATTAAACTCATTGAAAGGAACCTACAGTTTAACGCCGGCTCCAAACGGCAAATGCATTTAGAGAAGTTTTTCAATAGTATTTATACTCATAAACCAGTTACTAGCTAAAGTTATGAGGTGGGTGATACCGCTGTCGAAAAACGTTTTTCGTTTTTTTAAGATGGTCTGGCCTGGTATTAAACCGACGACCTTCTGGTTGGTAGGCGAGTGTCTTACCTACCATACCACATAGTATAGGGTCCGCTAAATAATTTTTGTTTTTGTTTTGAAAACAGGGCGCAAATCATCGAATGTAGCTTCGGCTGTGTGGCACTTAGCGCCGTCCTGTTGAAACCAAATGTTGGTAATATCCTCATCTTCAATTTTTGTGAACAAAAATTCGTTCAACATGACCCGATAACGATCGCCATTGACTGTAACGGCCACTCCTTGCTCATTTTCGAATTATGCTTCGGGTCCAAAATCCGCACCAAACAGTGACTCGTCTGGGATGTATCGGCTTTTCAATGTACGAGTATGCGTGCGGGTTTTCTGTGCCCCAAATGCGACAATTTTGCTTGTTTACATACCCGCCAAAATCAAAAGGAGCTTCATTTGAAAAGATGATTTTTTTGGCAAAATCAGCATCTTCTGTAAGTCGATCGCAGGCCCACTTAGCGAAGCGAAAAAAGCGTGTACACAACCATATTCGTTCAGCGGAAGGATAAAACTGACATGAGCTAAGTGTTACCATTCACGAAATAAGCACTAGTTGAAAAAAGAACGTTAGATGGCGAACCCGTTATAAAATTTAAGAAATTTCAGTATAATTTAAAAATCTTAGTACAATTTAATCTAAATTTTAACATAAAATTCAAGATTATTTATGTATAAAATGTAAATATAATTACATGAAACATGAAATAGAACAATCAAAAGTATCACAAGAATAAAAAAAATAAAATACAAATAAATCTATATAATAATGTCAAAGCAATCGCGAAAAATTACATTTAATACTGTTACGTTTATATCTTTTTAAAAACGTGTATTTATGAATTCGTAGATTGTAGTTAAAATAAAATAAATCCTGTGTTTGGTTTTTAACTAAAATCCTTTATTCAACACAGTTTTGTGCACCACTGCTTGTAACCTTTTGACGGGCAATAACAATTTTCTATTCTTAATTACTCCGTCTGTTTACAATCTTGTAAACAACAACAATTACTCAACAGATCTTTCTACTTAAAGATCTTCCAAGCCTATTATAGTTATAACTTAAGTTCGATCACAACCTTTTCAACCAGAGGTCATCCACACTTAACTCTCTTTACTGGTTTTTTACTTCACGACTCACTTCACGAGTTTACTCCTTATAAACTCTCTTCACACAAACTATACTCGCTGAGTTTACTTTACTTAAACTGCTTGTTGTTCGCATCGATGTGGTTTTTATTTGGCTGAGTAAACAATACATCGAAAGCTCTCGAATCTTTCGATATTTCAGGTAGATTCCATTTCTTTCTTTTAATTTCTTTTTAGTTCTTTTGTAGTGATGCGTATGGAAACATTTACCTCTTTCAGCTTTTAGTATTTGTTGTTGCTTGTTTATTGTCTGTTACTTGTTTCCTTTGCTGTTAATTTTGTGTTGTTGCCATGTCATTTTTATTTACTTTATCTCTGCTAATGTTTGTTGTTGTTGATTTGGTTATTTGTAAATAGCAAGTATAGTTGTTGTTGCAGCTTTTGTTTGTTTATTTTATCGATGTAATAAACACAGAAGTCCCCAATCTTATTTTCGTAACAAAATATTTCCTAAATCGTTGTGCGTTACTAATCACCTCCAATTCATAAGGGATTACGTTCCAGAGACTGATAGCATGAACAAAGAAATGATATCGAGAAATCAATGTCCAATGTCGAAATGCCTTCCAAGCATTGAAAAGTTTAAACGCGCTAACGCCTTAATAATTATCAAAACTTATGCCACAAACCGAGCTTACATAGACAGAAATGTGATCATACCTTCGTCGACCATAAACATAACGCACCATACTATTAAGCCAAATTAAGTTTACTTCTACTCTCACCATCACAGCTGACAAAAAGTTCGCAGCCATACAATAAGACAGGTATTAAATACGATTTAGCAATTAGGATTCTAATCCTAATTGGAGTACAGTACTGACCAGCGTCCGACCACAAACAAAAAATTTGGTGGTAATCAAATCTCAATAACCTCTTCCTTATAATTAAGCACTTGGACTTTTTGGGATTTATTTGCAATCCATTATCAAGGTCCTTACACACTCCTCAACAACATTCTACTCTACTTCTACTCTCACCATCACAGTTGACAAATAGTTCGCAGCCATACAATAAAACCGGTATTAAATACGATTTAGCAATTAGGGTTCTAATCCTAATTGGAGTACAGTGCTGACCAGCGTCCGACCACAAACAAAAAATTGGGTGGTAATCAAATATCAATAATCTCTTCCTTATAATTAAGTATTTAAACTTTTTGGGATTTATTTGCAATCTATTATCAAGGTCCTTACACACTCCTCAACAGCATTGGTGCTACAGCTTACATATAGCGGAACATCGTCTACATACAATCTGACCTTTCAATGTTGAAGTCCAGTCTGAAGATCATTAACATATAAAGAAAATAGCAGAGGACCTTAAGTCGAGGCCTGTGGAACACCTTGACTCAATGGCAAACATCTACACACTGCAGTAGATGTCTGTACATATTATCATATCTATCAACTAGATATGAACGAATCAAGTCTGTAGCAGTCGATTCAAATCCAAACATATATTTAAGTTTACTTATTAAAACGCTGTAATCAACAGTATCAAAGGCTCTGGAATGATCTAAAAGAAACAAAAATGTGACGTTACCACTATCAATCTGCCGTCTTATGTCCTCTGCAACATCTACGAAATCCAGATTGCCGATCAGTAAGCAAACTGTTAGCCTCAAGGAACTGTGTAACTTGATTATGCATCAACCTTTCAAGAACTTTTGCTAAAAATGGCAATATCGCTATCGGCCTATCTTCAAAGTTTAATTTGGGAATAGAAATACCTTTCGCATGGATAGCAATTAGTAGTAAATATTAATACCGACTAAGAAAGTCACTGCTGTTTATCTCTCACATATTTCAACTGAACAGGTTTTATATCGAAACTAATTAAAATAAATTTGTTTTAATAAAACTGTTTAAAGAAATAAAACAAAATTATTAGTTTTGATGGTACAGTATATAGATTTCTATAGTAAACCCTGCCCTGCAATACATTAAATGCTAATTTATGCCTATCAACTAAATAAAAATTTATCAAACAACATAATGAATTGCCAGCAAAAACTAAAAGAAAAATATTTAATTAGAAAGCGAAAGAGAAAATGTTAAACTTGATAACATTATTAATTAAAATATTTATTTATTATAATATTTAAGGTCGGATAAAATGTGGGAAGAGTTTTTATTAAAGACGTTTATTTACGCCAAAAAAATTCCATTTAATAAAGATGATTGAGAATTAATTCACGACATATTTGTCAACCTTCCTCCTTCATAACTGCTTTGAGACGGTCTTTGTCCTGTTGCGAAGGTTGCGACAAAATCGCCATTTTTGTGTTTTGCAAACCATTTCCATGCTACACGTTCGACTATGTCACATTCTCCGTGTATGTTGCATATATTCAATGCTGCTTCAGCAGCTTTTTGGACTCGAAGAAAAGTAAAGAAGAGCAGATGTCAAAAGTTTCATTTCTAAGCTTCAAAATTAACAAAAAATGAAAGCAAATATACGATTAGCACAGTTTTGTATACCAGAATGAATATTGTTAAGTTTTAACTTTTAAATTGCGATAAAATAAAATATGCACTGCTTTATTTTGTTGTTTTACAGTTTTTATTTTACTACACAATAAATTTTATACTGTTTTTCTAAATACAACACTTGATATTCGTTTATACAACACATTTATTTCCGCTTTAACACGTCTTTATCTTACGACAGCTAAACGATAACTAACTGACGTGTAGATAAAGCAGCCCTTTATATACCAAATTGCCTACAGTTTGGAAGGTTAAGGAAATATCGACCGTCTTCTATTTCCATATCCGTTAATTCAAATGTAAAAATGGTCGATGTTGCAGTGCTGCCAAAATGATAGGGTGCCACAAAATATACCAAAATCCCACAAAGCAGTATTGTATTTTACTTTCCTAACAATATTATACACTTTGTCAAACACCACTTTGTCAATCATTATAAACCAAAAGAAAAAATAAAAACGCTCGGTTAAGTTCGGCCAAAAATTTGACCACAAAGAGCTATTTCTTATATTTGAAACGAGCTTTATTAAACCAAGTATTTTTGGGTTAAAGCCATTATTACATTAGTACAGAATTTCTGGGGTCTTTTAACCTTTTATTGCCCAAGACCCTTTATCATGAAAAAGCTATTATTTTTTATAGAATCTTTGCTTTTGAGATAATTTAAGCTAAAACACAGTTTCATACTTTTCCCAAGCCAGGAAGAACATAAAATAAAATAGACCTGGTACTCAAAATTATCGAGGGCCTATAGGTCTTTATTGTATTTAACTATGTAAGAAAAAAACTGTGTTTTAGTACCGTCTGTATATGTAACGTTCGTATATGTATTAAATTGAACAATTAGAGTCCACACTTTTTCAATTTTATACAATATACAGTGGTGGAAGAAATAATTGGGACACTTTCATTTATGCCAAGCAACTATCGGGTCCGCCATCTAACGTTTGTTTTTTCAACTAGTGCTTATTTCGTGAATGGTAACGTTTAGCTCATGTCTAATTTGACAGATAATTAGCCTCATCCGTCCGCTGAAAGAATATGGTTGTGTATACGCTTGAACAACGCTGGGAAATATTGCGACATTACTTTGAAAATCATGGTAATGTTGCAGAATGAAAAAAAAGAAAGAAATCATCTTTTCAGATGAAGCTCATTTTGATCTTGGCGGGTATGTAAACAAGCAAAATTGTCGCATTTGGCACGCATACATTGAAAAGCCGATACACCCAAGACGAGTCACTGTTTGGTGCGGATTTTGACCCATTTTTCTTCGAAAATGAGCAAGGAGTGGCCGTTACAGTCAATGCCGATCGCTATCAGGCCATGTTGAACGAATTTTTGTTCACAAAAATTTAAGAGGAGGATATTAGCAACATTTGGTTTCAACAGGACGGCGCTACGTGCCACACAGCCGAAGCTACACTCAATATTTTGCGCCACGTTTTTGAAGATCGCATTATCAGCCGCAGAGCTGATGTCGTTTGGCCACCTCGGAGCTGCGATTTGACACCGTTGGACTATTATTTGTGTGATGTCGTCATAGATAAGTGTTACGCCAACAAGCAAGAGACAATTGACACTTTAAAGGACAATATTTGTGAAGCCATTGGTGAAATACAGCTGCACACAATCGATAATGTGCTTAAAAATTGCACCTATCATGTAGGCTACATCGTGGCCAGCCGAGGCAGCCATTTGAATGAAATTATTTTCCATTATTAACCGGAAGGATTGTACTTTCAATTTGAGAAAATATTCAGTAGATTTTTTTTACAGCTTTTTCAAAAAAAAATTTATTTGGCGGACACTATTTTTTTTTTTAATGTCAAACAATAAAATGTACATACATACATACATACATAAATACAATTTCTTATAAAAATCTTTAAAAAAATCTTCCCAAACATACGAGTAACTATGTGCCTGAACCATAAAATTGAATTTAAATGTTTTTGTTTTTTCTCCAGACGACAAAAAATCTCTATTATTTGACATTGACACTAAACAATTTTTTTTTATTTTTTTTACATTTTTAAAACCCTCTCTGAAATTCTATTATAGTCTTGATAATTTATAGATTTATTTTTATATTCATTAAATTATTAACAATAAACAAAACAAACAAAAAAACCAAAATAAATTTAAATTGAAAAAAATAACATTGACATGCAATTAAGGAAAATTATATTTAAAAGATTTATTTCTTTATGTTTAGAAATAAATAAAACTATAATAGATTTTTATATTTTTTTATTTGTCTATTTCAAAAGACGTTAAAATCCTCTTCATATTTTTAGAGTAGTTTTTATCTGAAAAATGTATTATGACATACTCGTATGCTTTGTAACTTAACTTGATTAAACTCTAATTTGTTCTTAAAAAATGTATGCACTCATATGTATAAGGAGGCAACATTTACCCCACCCCCTTTGTTTATGTGTATCTATTTTGCACTATTTAAGAAACTTGTGCTTTTCTGCCAGGTTTTTCACAATCGTCAAACCATTACTCTTAAATACCTTTTTGTATAGTTTTAATATCTCTTAGCGCTGTAGTTTTTTGTCTGTTAGTTGTTACACAATCGCAGGAAAAACTCACTTAACGCTGAATCCGATGAATATAATCACTGAGAGTAATAACCAATAACCAATTAGAATCAATGCGTGCGCAGAAGATAATTATTAACAAGTTTAGTGATCCACATACGTACATATATCCATTTCTCTGAACTCCTGTAAGGAGCTCAGCAGTTAAGCTCTATTGCACTTCATACATAAAATGCATTCCAGTTTAGATTTAGCGTAGCTGTTTCGAGTTAGATTTTCGGTTTCCATATGTACGTGCCCTAACGCTAAATCCGATGAACACGGTGACTGAGATTAGTAAGCAATTACCAATTAGGATCAATGCGTGCGCAGAAGATTATTATTAACAAGTTTAGTGATCCATATACGTACAGATATCCATTTCTCTGAACTCCTGTAAGGAGCTCAGCAGTTAAGCTCTATTGCACTTCATACATAAAATGCATTCCAGTTTAGATTTAGCGTAGCTGTTCTGAGTTAGATTTTCGGTCTCCATGTATATGTGTCCTGCAGATTTCATTCCATGGTCTGTCCTGTATATCATCTGGTGGTGGCATTGAAGAGTTTGACCCTCCCCTCTCCATTTGTCTTCTCATATTTGGATTTCAATTGGCCCTTGCTTTGTAACATTCCACAAACTGCTGTTTGATATGATCCTATGTCTGGATATGCGCATTTCATGACGCGCAGCCATAGAGCAATGCTGTCTTGTCTTACGTTTCAATTAAACACGCTCAACTTTGTTTTCCACGTAATTATTGGAGATTAGCAAACAGGTTTTAAAAGGTCGAAAGTTTGATGGGCGTGGCTTATGCGACGTTGAACATCCTTTTTCTAGCCAACTGCTAAAAAGCAGTGACTGAAACCGCTGTGAGAAATGGTTTATATGGTTCATATATAAAAAAATACCGATTATTTGTAACGAACGAGTAACCGGCGTACAATCTTCACACAATATAGAGTAAAAAGAGAAATTCTGTTTTTCTGTTCAAAAATTTACAGGTGGAAAGGATAGAGTTTTATAGGAGAATCAATATATTGTTCTTCAGAGGGCGATGAAGATTTTCTCGAAAAAAATCTAAAGAATAAAGAAAGATTTCGTAGATCACATTTTTCGAATCATATTAATGAAATGACAATTAATAATATACTCGTACATATGTAGATACATGAAAAATATTCAAGACTAGGAAAAGACAAAAACAAAGCCAAATTATATAAAGAGGCTCAGGGTATGCAAGTAAGTGTTGAGAAGGTTTTTTAGTCTTAAAATTTATTTTGTTGCCATAAAGAATGTATTTTAAAGAAAAAGGCTACAAAAGTATTAAATTAAAATTTCGTTGAAAAATAAATACATTTCTTACCAATAAATTCTAAATTTTGAACACAACTGAACCCATTTTTTACCGGTTTTCAGTGCCTGCTAAATAGCATATTAATATCGTCGGCGGCCACTTCTTTGTAATTTTGTTCCAGCATAACTTGGTCCAGGACAGCGAAACAAAAACAGCGAAGGTACATATCCTGACGTACATCTGTTCTTATGGCTATTTTCTCACTCAATAGATTCCCAAGAAGTATGCGGCACGATGCGTTTATGTATAGTCCCTTTGAAGGTCAGATTAGCTTTTGTAGAACACCCTTGTTAGTCATAGCATTCTTTATGTCACTACAGTTCAGTTTATCGAAATAACCTTCCCGGAATAAATGTATGTCCGATACTATCTACTATTATACTCAGGCTATTTTAGTGATTGATACAAGACTTGTAAGGCCAAAATCCAAATTGCTTCTTTCTTAGCCAGGGTAAAATAGCAATTACTTTACGTTACTGTAATGGCTCTAAAGTTTCTGCGGTCTGTCAAGCTGCCTTTTATAGAAACATTGGCTATGTCCCCCAGTAGCACCTCGTTCTACCAGTATTTCGCTATTATAGAAGCATTCCGCTTATATTTACGCTTTGAAGAAATATTCAATAGAGATGTAAGGATTCTCAGAGTGTGCATCGCAAGTGTACAACTTTCGTTACTGCACCACCGTTGGTGTAAAATTTCTACCGTTGTTTGAGTTGTTGATCTTTTATGTTATCAATTCGGGTTGGTCATTCCGCAAGGATTTGGCACTATTAGTCCCATTAGGGCATCAGCTATAGTATATATAGTATCGATACTATCGGATTTGCAAAAAAAACTATCGATACTATCGAGTTGGCCAATAGTTTTGCAGCTCTAATTCGTACCAATATTTAATAATTATTTATTTTTTTCTCTTTTCACAGAACAAATTGTGTTAATTTTGTTATTTTGCGACAATAAAGCACAATTTAAATTGTGTCATATTGGTACATTTGCAACAATTGTGTGATCCCAGCGTTAATAAGTCAACATTTTAAAGCGGTATGTGGACGCTGAAATTCGGTTAACTTTTTCGATATTGTTTTCGATATTTTGTATTTGTCAGCATTTATGACCTTTTCGAGCTAATGACGTTCATCATTAACATCAGTGTATAAAATCTGATCGAGATTTTTTAACAATATTTTTTCTTCTACTTATTTAGCATTTTGGTTGTTAAGATATCCAAAATCAGAGAATAATCACTCACTGTCAACAATTCTAGTGCTTTTTTAGCTGCTATTGTTGAAGAAGTGTACTATGAACATATTTAAGGGACAAGTTTTGCTAATGTAGCACTAAAAAAGAATTGTAAGGATATTCCACAGATTTCGATTACTTTACTCATGCGATGTTAAACCTGATTATAAGATCATAACACTGACTATTTTCTCTGTATATATATAATATTTAATAAAGGGTCCGCCAAATAAATTTATTTTTTGTTTTTTGAAAATGCTATAAAAAGAAAACTACTGAATATTTTCTTAAATATCTTTTTTTTATTTAAAAGTACAATCCTTCCGGTTAATAATGGAAAATAATTTCATTCAAATGGCTGCCTCGGCTGGCCATGTAGTAGCCTATACCATCGATTGTGTGCAGCTGTACTTCACCAACGGCTTCACGAATATTGTCCTTTAAAGCGTCAATTGTCTCTGACCACACCAAACAGTGACTCGTCTTGGGTATATCGGCTTTTCAAAGTATGCGCGCGGGTTTTTTGTGCCCCAAATGCGACAATTTTGCTTGTTTACATACCCGCCAAGATCAAAATGAGCTTCATCTGCAACATTACCATAATTTTCAAAGTAATGTCACAATATTTCCCAGCGTTGTTCAAGCGTATACACAACCATATTCGTTCAGCGGAAGGATAAAACTGATTATCTGTCAAACCAGACATGAGCTAAGTGTTACCATTCACGAAATAAGCACCAGTTGAAAAAAAACGTTAGATGGCGGACCCGATATATATAAGCTGTATAAATAGTACTGCACTATAGACTATACATATGATGTATTAAAAATAAATAATTAAGAGAAAAGATAGGATATAAAATTGCCTTGATCATGAGTTCACGATGACGAAAACGTGATTTCATTCCGTTTCTCATGATTCTTTAATTTTATGTAAAAGAAAAAATTATGCCAAATTATTTGAGTCACATTTTGAGATTTTGATTCATTTATTTAATTTTTTTTTTTTTTTTTTGTTAATGCGTAACATAATGAATATTATTTTGTTGGTTCAAAAATTAGCATTCATTTTAAATAAGTTTAAAATAAAACCAAATTAATATTAACTCCAACCAAAAAAAGGCGGATAGTATCTAATGAATAAAAGTCACAAAGACCAAAGGTGTTAATAATACTAATGAATAAATATTCAAAAATTTTTTTCTTTATTTAACATATTTTTAACATGACAACGAAAATGATGATGGAATTTGTTAAAAAAAGTATTGATTTAATTAAATATTAAAAAAAGCTTAACATTTTTCTTATTTTTAAAAAATTTCCGAAAAATAAAAAAATAATTTTAATTAAATATGTTTTTTTAATAAAAAAAAGCAGATTAAAATTAATATTAGTCATGAGTTTATGTTTCATTGAAAATTAAAATTAGTCATGAGTTTATGTTCCATTGATCTGCATTTTTTAATTTAATTTTATTTAAACGTAAAATTATATTTTATTTTTTTTGTTGTTTTTTCTACTTTTTATTAGTTTCTTATAAGAGATTAAAATTTTTTATGGGAAATTTTAAGCGTGAGTTTCCAAAGACATGTTATGCATTAAAATCTAAAAAAAAATCTTTAAATTTTAAATCGTGATTAATATGAATTAAATAAAAAACAAATTTAAAAAAAAATGTTTTAGAAAGGAACTGAATGGAATAAGGCACACCCACCTATAGAAAAGCAATTTCTAGATTGAACGGAATCAAGTTTCTTTTTAATGACAGATGAAACTGTAGTTTCTTTTAAATTTATTTTAAATATCAGTTAACATTTCTAACTACTAAAATCGGTTCATTATCTAAGTTATTTCATATTGCAAATGTACCGGCCTAGTCGGTTAGTTACCATGGTAGTTCATAGCACTCAGTTTTGACAAAACCCTACCAATTGTCAGATGTATTGTCATTTACCCCGTAATATATATAAACCAATATGGTATTAAATCTAGCCTGTAGTCATGAGATAATCTCAGTAGACCATTAGGTCTAGATCAGATTTCAGCAAAAAGCTTCTCTTCTGTTTTCACACGTATGAGCAAAAAATAAACAAGGAGAGGTAAAGAGGAAGCAAGTGGAAAAACATAGCGCAAAATGGCCTAAGTGAGGGACTCTCAATTACTACCACAATTCTAAAATGCATTATTAGTTTGCCGAACGCTGGTCTAGATTCAGATCACCAAGGCTGTATGTAGTTGCGAGAGAACTTGTTTCTTTTGGAAGCTAGGGCCGAGCTTTTGTAGAGAGAATCGAAGACCATTTCTATATTGTCTCTCTCATGTCAAAAGCAAAAATATTCATTAAAGGGTGGTCCGAGTAGACTCGCATCGTTATCTTAAATTTATACATTTATGTTTAGTCCCTCTGGTTTAAAATCTGGTGCTATTGGTGTTGATGATATAAATCTCAAGCTTTTTAGGTTTATTGTACCAAAAATTCTACCATATGCTACATATTATTAAACAGAACTTTGACTAAATCTGTTTTTCCTAATGGATGGAAATGTCCAGAATTATTTCTATTCCTAAACGAGGCAATGATTATAGATGATTAATGCTATGATTAACGCTATCCTTCCATTCCCATCTAAGGATAAAGAGAATATTATGAGCAGACAGAGAAACGAGAATCTCAGAGAATCGAAACTTTTATCTGATAGACAATCTGGCTTTGTAAAAGTTAGGAGTTGCATCACAGCTCTGGCGGATATGATTGAAAATCGTAAAGCTGATCTTGACAACGGCATGATGTCTTTTTTAATAATGTTACGAAAATGAAAATGCCTCAAAAGATACACCAAACATTTTACATTTAGAGGAGCTTTAAACTTTATAATGGAATTTATTCTATTTGTTTGTCTCAAAGCTACAATCATCCTGTCAAGGCTGTATTTATTTGAACAGTGCTGCCAGTACCACTATAGTCACATATGTAATTCAAATTCTTAAGGGCAGTTGAATATAAAGGTTTTTTGAATTTATTAATTCGAAATTAATGTTAATATACTATAAAAGGCAGTGTATTATGCTTAGTCAGTCAGTCATAATTAAATAGACAAAAAGTAAAGTTGTGTTTAAGGCGTTAGTAAAAGTGTTGAGTAAATTTGTGTATGAAGTTGAAGTGAAATACGTTTGGCATCGTATAAAGATAAATAAAGACTTGAAAAATATAAATCGTGTCATTTAAATGACCTCAAACGGTTTAAAAAGTTTAAAACGTAACAATAGTTTTAGAACATAATAAGGAGTTCGATTCAGTTGATCATTTGTTTCTGATGTAGAAAATATAGAAACTGTTTTTATTTTTCTTCAACAGAAGGCAAAGTTCTACACAACCATCTTGCTGGACGATTTCAGAAGATTGAACTGACTGAATTCTGAGGACCTCAGGAATATGTACAAAAAAATTTCCACGCCAATAAAATAAATTTAAGCCCGATGCAACAAAAATGAAAACGGATTTGAATTCAACGCATCAAAACCATCATAATCCATATAGTTTTTAGAAAATTTATTGTTTTTTTTAGACCAGTGTTATCAATAGTGATTTGGTTAGGGTTAATAAATGGGCTATGGACAATGTGTGTATCTATACATTAAATCAATATGTATCGGGTCTACCATTTAATGTTTTTTTTCAACTAGTGCTGATTTGACAGATAATTAGTTTTATCTTTTCGCTGAACGAATATGGTTGAACAACGCTGGGAAATATTGCAACATTACTTTGAAAATCATGGTAATGTAGCCATGGTAATGTTGGATAGGGTCCGCCAAATACATTTTTTTTTAAATGCTATAAAAAGAAACTATTGAATATTGTTTCAAATTTCTTTTTTTAATTGAAAGTACAATCCTTCCGGTTAGTAATTGAAAATAATTTCACTCAAATGGCTGCCTCGGCTGGCCATGCAGTAGCCTACACGATCGGTCCAATTTTTAAGCACATTATCGATTGTGTGAAGCTGTATTTCACCAATGGCTTCACGAATATTGTCCTTTAAAGCGTCAATTGTCTCTGACTTGTTGGCGTAACACTTATCTTTGACGGCACCCCGCAAATAATAGTCCAACGGTGTCAAATCGCTGCACCGAGGTGGCCAAACGACATCAGCTCTGCGGCTGATAATCTTCAAAAACAGGGCGCAAAACATCGAGTATAGCTTCGGCTGTGTGGCACGTAGCTTCGGCTGTTGAAACCAAATGTTGCTAATATCCTCCTCTTCAATTTTTGTGAACAAAAATTCGTTCGTCATGGCCCGATAACGATCGCCATTGGCTGTAACGGCCACTCCTTGCTCATTTTCGAAGAAAAATGGCCCAATTATGCCTCTGGACCAAATCCGCACCAAACAGTGACTCGTCTTGGGTGTATCGGCTTTTCAATGTATGCGTGCGGGTTTTCTTTGCCCCAAATGCGACAATTTTGCTTGTTTACATACCCGCCAAGATCAAAATGTGCTTCATCTGAAAAGATGAGTTTTTTTTTGGCAAAATCGGCATCTTCTGTAAGTCGATCGATCAAAGTAATATCGCAATATTTCCCAGCGTTGTTCACGCGTATACGCAACCATATTCGTTCAGTGGAATGATAAAACAAATTATCTGTCAAATCAGACATGAGCTAAGTGTTACCCTTCACTAAATAAGCACTAGTTGAAAGAAAACGCTAGATGGCGGACCCATTATAAGGCTTAATCGGCCCTTATGTTTTCGAAGAAATGTACAATAGTAAAGAACTTTGTATAAAATCAATTAAGGGAAATAGACTTTGGGAAAGTGGTGTAGGGTATCAAACAACCGGTTTATATAATTTTCATTTAAAAAATATGTTAATTTTGACCATAATTCTTCATTAACTATTTTAAAGACTTTTGGCAATTTTGTTAAAATCATTTATTTATTTTTTATTTTTTTACTTTGTGAAAATAAAACAAAAATATTTTTAGTTTTATAATAATACATAATAATTTTCTACAATATATTTATTTGTTCATTTGTTAATTAATTTAATATGTAAATAATATATTATATTAATTATATGCTAAAAGTAAAAATATCTATAAAAAATGAAAAAAAATTAAATTAAAACAATGATTCAACGTATATATCATAGTGGAATATTTTGAAACACTATATTGTTACAAAAAAAAAAAAAAAAAATAGCAAAGAAACAATTTTTGTAAATAAAGTTTCAAGTTTCTTGGCTTTTGCATATTTATTTCATTGCCTTTCATTAACATATTCACTATCACCCCCTACTGATGTCAGAGTGTCAATTACGCCTTATCCGCTTTAGGCATCTACTTTTCATGATGATTTCATTATCTTCTTATTGTTGTTGTATAAAATGAATTCACAAAAAGTTCAATTACATATAATAATTTCAATTAAAATTTCATACTTTAGCATGGGTAGTTGAAGCATAATGCATGCTAATGTATTCCGCGTCTTAAAATAATGGCTCCAAAGGAACTTTTCTACTGTACATATTGACTCCTAATCTCACTATATATTATTATTTATATATTTAAAGATGCTTCAGAGTTGAATTTTTTTAAATAATTATACTAATAGCGTTTTTTTTAAAGAATGTTGCCTTTTAAAAAGGTAAAATTTTAAAAATGTTGCCTTAATTTATTAAAATGTTGCACTTTTCTTGCCTACATATTGTTCACACTCGATAACACGTTTCATCCTCCCAGCACTGCAAAAACTGTATCATCCAGCAATTCATCATCATCGCGTCAGGATAGAATCTTAGTGAAATCTAAAGCTGTAAGTACACTAAAAAAAGTAAGCTTGTGGCCAATGTCAAATAAAAATTGAATTCAAAATATCATCTGTTTTTCAGGGCAATATTTTTACTTTGTACTTTTTTTGAAGTTAAAAAGTGCAGCATTATAAAACTTTCTGAGGTTAAAAAAGAATATGATATCCTTGCTTAGTGCTTATTTTGTTTATAAAGGCACTCAAAAACCCATACAAGGGTACAGGGCAAAAATATGCTTAATTATTTGCCTGAAAAACGTGTCATAAATTTGAGATTAACTTTTTTCTACAGGCTATATAATTGTAGAAGTAGATAACTCCATACATCAAGTGAATACCGGTTGAAAGTTTAAAATGACTTTTTTAATTAACTATGAGAACTAAATTGAATGAGCAATAGCAATTAGAAGACAAAGTCATTATATCGCACACTATATCATGAACAGTCACAACTCTAAATTTTGAAATGTGCAGTAGAGGCTGTTGTTGTAAAATTAAATTGATCGTTTATGAAGTAATGTTAAGCACCACTAATCGATCACAGCGTTGCCAACACGGTTGGCTTGTCACGTTGCAACTATGGCGTTACAATAAGTCACTTCTACGTGAACCTATACTTGACCATGTTCAATCGACACGAGTAACATAACAGTATTTTACTAGTTAAGGAAGACAGATATGTAAACGATATTTTTGTGATCGTTACAGATTCGGTCTGTGAATTGATTTATGCAAAAAAAGCGATTTTGATAAATGTTGAGTTGTGCCATATGTCATATGTCACATTTGCATATATTTTGACTGATTCACATTCTATTGAGTAAGCGATTCCTAATTGTGATGAAGTAAATCATGTTTTTATCTACGTAACTATTTGCTCGTAGCCAACTATTAAGAATCATGTTTTAATGACATAGTTGTCGCATTTCCCTCCAACGTCCACCATGCAGAGAGGAAATTCCACCTGCTGGTTGAGTACTTGTAGTGCGACATCACTTCCCAGCAGAAGCAGTTAGGCTTGTAGATAAACGAGATGATATCAGAAATACCGACCAATCCACATATTACATAGCTTAACCAGGAAATCTCAAGGTTGGTAAATAAGGGCAAGCTGAAACGTCGCTTCACTTGGAAAACTGCAACTGAGTTCCGGAGTTAGTAATTTGTGCTCAACAGTTCGTCCGCACTCCAATCCGACAGAGGATTTTGGTAGGGTCGCAATTAAGTATAGAATCATTCCTATATCCGACATGCAGCGATGTTCACATGCATTTTGCCGCACAATTCATTGAGCACCAAGAAAGCAACAGAGGCAAGCAAAGTATTGCTCCCAATTTCCATAGCTTACCATTCTCTGACTCATCACAGCCCTACACCCCTGCTGAAGTTACAAGCATCATCAACAATGCCAAACCCCGATGGAATAATATCCACGCTGATGTGTAAACACCTCGGCGAGAGGAAAGTTGAATACCTGACCTTGGTTTTCAACATGTCAGTATACAGCCTTATAACACCACAACTTGGAAAAACGGTAGAATTATTCCGAATCTAAAACCTGTAAAAGACGCGACAGAAGGAATATCAAACAGGGCGATCTTCCTCCTGTCAGCAGATTCGAAGACATTAGAAGCGCTTTATCTCCTGCAGCTGTCTTGCCACCAGCATAGATTCTGAAATCTGCACAGTACTACCATAGCATCAATCGCCATTGCTACTTAGATCTCACAGGGCTTAAACCAACAGAGAACGGTCCTTAAATTCTCGATAGCCTTTGATACAGTCAGCATGCAACTTCATTGTAGAATATTTTGCAATCCTCAACGTCGAATAACACCAAAAAATGGATGGCGAATTACCTGAGTGGCCGTCAGTTGGTTATAAAATTTAGAGGCAAACGCTCAAGACCTTATAGAGTTAAGCAAGAGGTACCCTACGGTGGAATTTTGTCAGCGCATTTGCTTAACTTCTCTCTATATTCCCTACACTTCCTCAGGGTGTTAATATAATCTCTTATGCGGACGACTGTACTATCTTGGCGATGGGTCATAACATTGAAGAATTATGCGTTCTGGAGAATGGTTATCTCAGCGAAATACACCAATTCTTCACTGCGAGAAATCTGATATTAACACCGGCAATATCATCTGCAAAACTTTCTACCACCTCTACGAACAAGGTAAACTTTATTGTATTGTAGTCGATGGAGCTCAAATTCCAACGTTGAACCGACTAAAAGTTCTGAGGTCACCTTTGAAAGCCTTTTTGCCTGCTTGGCTCACGCCACTGCGATCTCTCAGAAAACCTTCTTGGCAACGTCTAAAACGATATAAACGATTGGCCGGTAAATTATGCTGTTCCAGTGTGGTCCTCATCAGTTAGTGCTACTCAGTGCAGATATATTCAAAGCGGTATGAATGCTGCTTTAAGGGTATTTAATGGCACCTTCCAAAACCACCCATACGAGGAAACGATGGTCCTACC
The DNA here is from genome assembly GCA_023159175.1 of Wohlfahrtia magnifica. Lineage (NCBI taxonomy): Eukaryota > Metazoa > Arthropoda > Insecta > Diptera > Sarcophagidae > Wohlfahrtia > Wohlfahrtia magnifica. The sequence continues at coordinate 3,552,949 of JAKWBJ010000226.1, read as the reverse complement.
GGTCAGGAAGCATAAAATTGTGCTGCGAATCATTCTAACTTTAACATTAGACAGTTGTATTCATCCAAGGCACGCCAAGAAGGCCTTCGTGTATTCAATGAGAACATAATAAGATATGTGCAATGTTCATTTGATCGTTTCTCATATTTAGCAGCTTTGAATGACATTCATAGAGATGTCGTTCTTTTTGATCGTCCACCGTCCATTACAGATACAGAGAAAAACTTGCGCGGTGGTGCAGCCGATTGAACACCTCCTGGTCTCGCTTACACAGTACGATTCCTTACGAATATCTGGATCCCCACGTTACCAACCACATCTTCAACTGCTCCTATAAACGAACCGCGTAGGCCTGAACGTGAGTGCCGTGAATTAATGTAAATTATTGTATAGTCATAGACATTACAACAACAACAATCATGTTTTCGAATCTGTTAATTTTACACTTCATTCCTATATTGACTTCAAACAATATAGGATTTACCCTCTGAACATGCAATAGATTCCGAATGGATATTAACATCCATTCCTCTAGTTTGACACTTGTTTAAGTGAGAGTACATTGCGTTGGATTAAGACGTAATCGTAGGTTGACATGTAGTCGTGCAAGACCATCCATAATTTCACTATTTGCTTATAAAAATATGAATATTAATCTGATTTTTTTATATTTTTATTTAAATGGTTTTTTTTTTTTTAGAAACCTTATGGTCAAGGGAATTCGTTATTTAATTATATTTTTATTAATATGTATGTATTTATTTTATGTTTGTTTCTTTTTTTAATTTTATTTTAATTATTAATTTAAAAATGGTAAAATAGAAATAATAAAAATATCGTAAAAATATTTTTTATTTATTTATTTTTTTTTTTTCCTTTGAAGAGGAGAGTTATACAAACTATGTAACTTAATTATTAATGTTAATACAGTTTAAAAAAATAAAATAAAATAAAATAAAATAAAAAAGGTAAAACGAATGTAAAATTGAGTTTGTTTAGAAATGAATTATTTATAAAAACTGAAACCATTATAAGACTTGGAAATATTTAAAGTTCATTTTGGGTACCCCAAAGCAAAATTTAACTTTAACATATAAACCTCCTTTTACATAAAAATACTCGGAATTGGGTTTTCACACTCTATTAAGTTTTGTTTTAAAAGTTACTTTATTACTCGCAAAATTCTGATTAAGGTAAAACAAAATTTTTAATTATGCAGCGCTAATTCGAAATCGTTGCAATGAACTTTAATAAACAATTTTGTGTAACGTTTTTTCACTGAGCTGAATAGGCAACTTAGCAACTGAGAAGTTGAGAAATACAGAATATAATCTCTACAGACGTCATCAGCAGGCTTGCCATATTTGCCGATTCATCGGCAAATTGCCGATTTTTGTCCTTAAAATTATCAAAATGCTGATTTGCCGATTTGCCGATTTTTCGAGAAAATCTAAATGCATGGCAACTTTATTTTATTTATAAATATAAATATTATATATATATTTGCTATATTAAAAAGAGAAAATTGTTAATAACACAGTTATATCCTAATAACTCCGTCATTTCCAACGAATTCTTAACCATAAGTCTCGTTCTATTCATAACTTAATATAATTCGCAAAAACGCATATAAACTTGAAAAATGTGGAAAAAATTGGATGAAAAACCTGACTGCTTGAGAAATACACCAAGATTCTTCAAGGCTACTTAAACTACATATATATATCATTTAAAAGGTCTGTTTCCCTTCTTTCAAAATCCGAAAATAAACTTAAAATCGGGTAATATTCAGCTAACATATGCTAAAGGGTCCACCAAATAATTTTTTTTTTTGTTTGAAAATGCTATAAAAAAACTACTGAATATTTTCTCAAATTTCTTTTTTTATTTGAAAGTACAATCCTCTCGGTTAGTAATGGAAAATAATTTCATTTAAATGGCTGCCTTGGCTGGCCATGCAGTAGCCTACACTATCGGTCCAATCTTTAAGCACATTATCGATTGTGTGCAGCTGTATTTCACCGATGGCTTCACGAATATTGTGCTTTAAAGCGTCAATTGTCAATTGTCTCTGGCTTATTGGCGTAACACTTATCTTTGACGGCACCCCACAAATAAAAGTCTAACGGTGCCAAATTGCAGCTCCGAGGTGGCCAAACGACATCAGCTTTGCGGCTGATAATGTGATCTTCAAAATCAGGGCGCAAAACATCGAGTGTAGCTTCGGCTGCGTGGCACGTAGCGCCGTCCTGTTGAAAGCAAATGTTGCTAATATCCTCCTCTTCAGTTTTAGTGAACAAAAATTCGTTCAACATGGCCCGATAATGATCGCCATTGACTGTAACGGCCACTCCTTGCTCATTTTCGAAGAAAAATGGCTTTAATTTTACTTTTTATTTTGGTTTTTACGTATCGTATAAACGTAAAAAAAAATTGTCGTATGATTTTTACCCTCATTTTTAAAATACGGATGGAGTTTCATAATATTTTCTCTCTGATATTACGTACGTAGTGTATTAACGTGTAAACTAGCCTTGTAATCATCGATGTGGTCGTATTTTTTCCAATCATAATGAATCACTTTAAAAGCCACCAAAGCAAAGTTGAAACGATTTTCAGTATCGCGACAGAGGTGGCAGTTGCTTAAAAATAATGACTTTAATAAAAATTGGCAACTTTATGAAACGTGCGTTTTGAGTTTAAAGGTGCCACATTGTTTAGAATTTTGCAGGAAACATTGTTTAGAATTTTTTGGAAAGCCTCAGTGCAGCCTATATTAAGGTCGACCTAGATTTTGCTCCAGGGGAGTCTGCTTCTTCTTTTGTAACTATAACATATTGGCAGGTAGAGTTTGAACGAGGACGTACAAGCTACCAAAGCGAAGTTTTGGCTTTTGCATTTTCTCTTAAAAGTAATGATGCACATGTACGAGTAAGTGAAGTTAAAAATGGAAAAACACGTGTATTTTGCTGGTGCGTTTGAGACAACAAAATAGTATTGGATGATGGTCAATTGAAGTTGCGTGCGCTCGCTGAAACGATGAGAATTTCAAAAAGTGTTATTCATTGTATATTGACCAAATATTTGGCGATGAGGCAGATGGATCCCCCATTTGCTTTTACTGAAACAAAACAGCTACGTAAGATGCTGCAAAATATGTGAGGTGCTTACATATGTAGATCTGTTACGAACAATAAATCGCCTGGCAGGGACGATATTTCTCTAGACATGCTAAAGGCTGATTCAAAGGTTCTTGTTCTATGATTAACCAATCGTTGAAGGTGTGATGATCGTTAACTTGCCAAAAAAGGGAGATTTAGCCGATCGCAAAAATTGTTGATGTGTTACAGTTCTAAACATGATTAACAAGCTGGTCAATCAGTCCCATACTTGAACTTGGAAGGAAACAAGTCGGTTGACGAGGTCCTGAATCTTTTGTTGACTATGTTAACAGCCTAAGGATGATCATCGAATAGTTCAAAAATAGATATCGCCGATTTTTAATCTAGAATTCATAGGTTATGAAAACCTTTTGCACTGCAATTTAAAGATTCATCAGACTAGAGCTGAAAGGCTTTTTTCCACTCGACTGACTGCTCGCTGGTGACTCTCAGTTTATGTGATTAACACTAGAGCGGTTGGGGCGAAATCCAGCTTACTGCCTTTGTGTGGTCTACTTCAGTTTATTGTTTTTACGGTTAAGCGGAATCCTAGTGAGTATCTTTGATGGATCTTATGACCGTTTCTCGGAATTGTGACCAAAATTCCCTTTAATCAATCTCTGGGTAATTTCTTGATCTACCTTATTATTGAGAACATCGCGAATAATAAATGTGCGGTGGTTCTGGTTGATAGCTAGGCATTCCTGTTACTAACTGAGTATCGAAGCTTTTGAATGTGTGTGCTTCTCATACAACAATTATTAGCGCTTAATTCACATGTATTCTTGCGCTCCAATTGTTTAGTCGTCACTGAAACATCGACGAGTGAACATGCGTAGCGGGTGTATGCAATTTTTTTATATTTTATTTCAAATTTTTAAATGTTTAATAAAAAAATAAATTCATTCACATAATAATAATGCTAAGTACTTATCAAACTTAATTCGCAGAGTGCAATTTTCATGTTCTCACTAATACAACAAAAATTTTTTAACAACACTGGTTTAAGGGTATCGAGCTATATGGAGTTTATATTGACAAATAAAGAAAATGTTTTACAAATATGTTGTGCTTTCTTTGTCAGGTCGTTCGTTCAAATGTATATCAAGTACTGAACTATGTTCGTAGTCTTAAAAGAAAGAACATAATTCCATCTTAAATATATTATCACATCTTAGACAGTATACACACGTGTAGTATAAACCATAATTAAAATGTTTAATTTGTCATCAAAGTGAAATCAACTTAAAATATACATTTTTTTTTTATCAAAGCGCTAAAAAATATATGGAAAAGAATTACAACATTTTGCAGTAAATTAACAAAATAAACCGCGACATGTTTGTATATGGAAATGCTAAATTAAACCTAAAACCATAAATTAAATTGAATAAAAATTTACTAAGAGTATAACTAATCAACATAATGTTAATTATTGTAATAAATTATAAAAATTTTATTTTAATGCCAGCATTTTAAAAAAGTGTGTACATATTCATATAAAGGGTCCGCCAAATATTTTTTTTTTGTTAAAAATGCTAAAAAAAAAACTACTGAATATTTGCTCAAATTTCTTTTTTTATTTGAAAGTAAAATCCTTCTGGTTAATAATGGAAAATAATATCATTCAAATGGCTGCCTCGGCTGGCCATACAGTAGCCTACACGACCGGACCAATTTGAAGCACATTATCGATTGTGTGCAGCTGTATTTCACCAATGGCTTCAGGAATAGTGTCCTTTAAAGCGTCAATTGTCTCTGGCTTGTTGGCGTAACACTTATCTTTGACGGCACCCCACAAATAATAGTCCAACGGTGTCAAATGGCAGCTCCGAGGTGGCCAAACGACATCAGCTCTGCGGCTAATAATGCGATCTTCAAAAACTGGGCGCAAAACATCGACTATATGGTACGTAGCGCCGTCCTGTTGAAACCAAATGTTGCTAATATCCTCCTCTTCAATTTTTGTGAACAAAAACTCGTTCAACTCGGCCCGATAACGATCGCCATTGACTGTAACGGCCACTCCTTGCTCATTTTCGAAGAAAAATGGCCCAATTATGCCTCTGAACCGAAATCCGCACCAAACAGTGACCCGTCTTGGGTTTATCGGCTTTTCAATGTATGCGTGCGGGTTTTCTGTGCCCCAAATGCGACAATTTTGCTTGTTTACATATCCGCCAAGATCAAAATGAGCTTCATCTGAAAAGATGATTTTTTTTGTTTTTTGGCAAAATCATTACCATGATTTTCAAAGTAATGTCGCAATATATCCCAGCGTTGTTCAAGCGTATACACAACCATATTCGTTCCGCGGAAGGATAAAACTAATTATCTGTCAAATCAGACATGAGCTAAGTGTTACCATTCACGAAATAAGCACTAGTTGAAAAAAAACGTTAGATGGCGCACCCTTTATAATTTTAGATTTGAAAGCCCAAATGAGGAAAAACATAATTTAAAATTCGAATGGCACATGGCAACAAATCAAATTAAAAAAAAAGAAATGTCTTAATGCTTATACTCGTAATTTATAATTAAAATAAAATTGTAATAAAAATTTAAATAAATACAGCATAGATTTACATCATCATTATCACATTGTATCATAGCTCTAACGACATTCTCTTCAGACAACACTTTTTAATTAATCGTATTATGATGAAAATTAAAAAAATTAAAAATATTTTAAAGGCAAAATAATTTGAAAATAATTATTTAAATAATGTCATATAATATAAATATATATACATACATACATACATACATACATACATACATACATATACAATGCATTTAAAACAGTTTCTCTATGTTTCATGTTTATTTCCTTCTTAGCATTTATTATTATGCCTCCCATGAAACGTGACCTGGGCCAATATCACAACTTGTTTTGTGTGTTGGCTTTAGCAACCTACTTATTGTCTATTTCTATTTTAGTGAGTCACTATTTGAAAAGTTAATTTCAAGACAATATTTATGCTGCAAATTTGATAGTCAGTTTTTAAAAGTGAAGCTCATTCAACCCAGTTTTTTAAAACTAAAACTTTAATAATGAAACAAATGCAGAATTTATCAGCATTTGAAAGCTTTAAATAACATAATGCGTATAGACTTCCTGAAAGACATTAAGGGCCTTCATATTGTTTAACTTAACATCTTCATTATTATATGGTATGTGACACAGAGAGTTATATTATATGTGTATTCTACAGGTTGTCACGTTAGACTAATGAGTCATATGAGATTCTCTAGCGCATTGTTTCAATTTTTGCTTTGTTGTCTCGCACAGATTCGCGTTATTTAAGGTCTTTCCTATATAGTATAGAGCATCATATAGTCGCTTTATTTATCTTGTTAAGGGTGAGTAAATTTGAGGTTAAGAAGTAGAGCTGCAAAACAATCGATAGTACTATTGATAGCATCTATAGTTTTGTTTTTGGCTGACCATCGATAGTTTTTTTTACTATCGTTACTATCGTCAAATTCTAAGAGTAAATACGGAGCCCACTAAATGTAGTCAAAGTCACATTTGCAAAAATTTGTTCGACGCTGGTTGTTAGCCGTCTTTAAGCTTTTATAGTAGTGCATAGGGACACAGTTTAACATTTTCTTAAGTTTCTATTTATTACTCTCAAATAAAGTATGAATTGTAACTAAAATATGTTCGTACATACGATTTGGCATTGGACCCAAACAAATTACTCTTCGCTTCGTCAGACCATATCATGCTGTTCTAATTATTACGGTGCAGGTGTTACTTCCGTTTGCTGAGAAATGATATATTTCGAGGACTTACCATAATTCTAGCTTCCATAAGATTTTTTCTTATTGTGCGACTTGAAACAGGAGAATAAGTCCATTTTTGAGGCTTTTTGATGTCTTGAAGAGATTAATCTTTGAAGTACGAATTAGAAATTGACATTTGTTCTACTCTTTCTTCCCATAGTCTGCAGTTTTCTTTCACTGGATCTTATTTATTACTTTAGTTTTGGAGCACTTAACGGTCTGAGCAATTTTCGGCATATACAGGGATTAATCTTCCATCCAGAATCTTCAATACTTCAAAATTTTATTAGATCCTAAAAATAAAAAATAAAATAGTGTCCCTTTTCTTTGTTTCAACACTGTATTTTTATTAATATTCTTCCCCTTTCACTTATATTCTAACATTGTTGCTACCAATAGTACTTAAAATAATGCGATAGTATCGATAGTTTTTTTTTTTGCAAACTATCAAAACTATCGAGTAGGCCGACTATCGATAGTTTTGCCACTCTATTAGGAAGTAAATGACTTACAAATACATTTTTTTCAGTTTTATTGATACCAATATAAAATAGAAATATGGGAATTAATAATAGAATATGATGTCGGGCAAATGTTCCCCTCTAGCTCATCGGCTGACATCCGCTCTTTTCTCAAAATTTTTAACCCTATCTTGCAACAAAGCTTCACTTATATTGTCAATGCAGCACAGAATTTCATCTTTCAGAGTGTCAGTTATTTGTGGCTTGTTAACGTAAGCCCGGTCTTTCAAATGGCCCCAGAGAAAATAATACATCGGCCTTGAATCACAATAACGAGGCTGCCAATTGACGTCGCCGAATCTAGAAATTACGCAACCGGAAAATTTCTCATTCAATAACTGCATTTTGACACCGTGCTGCTAAAACTAAAGGTCACTAATGCTAACCTTTGCCAATTGTGGCTACAAAAAATTGGTTATCATGGTTTGATAGCGCCGAGAATTCACGGTGACGGCGCTTTCTTGCTCATTTTCGAAAAATACGGGCCGATGATGCTGCCTAACTACAAACCCCACCATACAATCAGTTTCTTTGGATATAATGGTTTTTCGAGGACTGTTTGTGCGACAATTTTGTTTATTTACCTAACCGCCTAATTGAAAATGGGCCTCATCATTAAAGATGAGTTTGTTGAAAAATGTGTTGTTTTCGCTCAGCTTTTCAGACAGCCAATCACAAAAGTTCAACGCAAACAATGCTCGGCTGACCTTAATTAGTTAAAATTTTCCAAAGGTTGACAGCTCAATTCATGGCTCTTCATCATTTAACAGCCAATTTATTTCCTAACCTCAAATTTGCCCACCCTGTACAATGATGGCTTAAAAAAAATGAATTAATCATTCCAGGAATAGTGAATCGTCAGAATATCTTAATTATGAATTTATCTAATTTGTAACGGTTTGTTTTTAAATTTAAACGTATGACACATCTAATGGGACTCATATCTAATTATAAAAAAATAATTTATAGAAAAATATAATCATTTTATTTTCAACTATGGAGTCACCCACCAGTCATCATAAATGGCGTGTAGTTATATTACTGAATAAAATCATCATCATGAATATTTATTATATTTTTTGTTGTTTTTTTTACAGTTTTTGTTATTTTTATAGTTTCTTTTTAAGTAGGCGTACTTTCTAGCATTTAATAAATGACAGTAATTTATTTAAAAAAAATATCTATTTTTATATAATAAAATAAAAATAAAAAAACATGCAAATACAAATATACATACAGAAGTATACATAAGTATATGTTTGTATATATGTATGTTCATATATTATCGGGTGTGAAGTGGTAGACCCATGTCTAATCCGTAGTTAAGAATTGACGCAAGTATTCGGTTTTATTTATTAAAATGAAACATCGCTAAAAGCTTTTATAGTTCTATTGTGGGCAAATGTGATTCCTACCTTACTTTCCGACTTTCTCATGTACGAGGGCGAATTGATATTGAAGCTACCTAAGTAGGAAAAAAACATTTTTTTTTTTTCAAAAACCATTAATTTCTGAACATAGTCTTCTTTTAACTCAATACACTTAGTAAGACGATTATCCAACTTTTTTATACCATCTGAATAATACGATATTGGGAACTCCTCAAAATACGCATTAGTTTCGATAATCACTTCTTCGTTTGAGATGAATCCTTTTCCTGCGAGCCATTTTTTCAAGTTTGGAAACAGGAAAAAGTCACTAAGGGCTAAATCTGGACTATAAGGTGGATGATCAACCACTTCGAAGTGGATTTCTCGTAGTTTTAGCATCGTATCTAATGCTGTGTGAACCGGTGCGTTGTCTTGAAGAAAGAGCACTTTTTTCTTGTTTAAATGTGGTCGTTTTTCCTTGATTGCATCAACCAATTGATCCAATAATGCACGATAATACTTTGCTGTGATTGTGGGTTCCTTTTCAAGATAATCGATGAGTAATATTTCGTGTGCATCCCAAAATACAGTGGCCATAACCTTGCCAGCCGATTTCGCTGTCTTTGCCTTCTTCGGAGCACTTCCACCAGCTTCCACCCATTGCTTCGATTGATTATTGGTTTCAGGTGTGTAGTGGTGGACCCACGTTTCATCAACAGTTATTAATCTACACCAAATATCAGCAGGATTATGCTTTATCATGTCCAAGCACCTCTGTGAAGTGATCTGTTGAACTCGTTTTGTTCAACACTGAGCAAACGCGGCACCCATCCTGCCGATAGCTTTTTCATATGCAAATGTTCATGCAAAATGTTGAACACACGTTCATATCACTTCAATCTCACGTATTTTGACCCGGCGATCATTCGTAACGATATCGAGGATTTTCTTGATATTTTCTTCAGTAACCACCTCTTTTGGCCTTCCTGTTGATGGTATTGTTGCAGTGCTTGTTCGGCCGTGTTTAAATTCAGCAATACAATATTTGACCATATAATCTGACGGAGCATATTCGCCGTAATGTTTATCAAACTTTTCTTTTGTCTCTTTCGCCGTTTTGCCTTTCAAATAATAGTGTTTAATCACTACACGAACTCACGTTTTTCCATTTTCCAAGAAACACAAAAGTTGCTTACTTCAAACGACTACAACAAATAAACTAATCGATGAATTTGGCTAAAATTTTAACAGCTGACGTTTGACAGATCGTTATTTCTAAGAAAGAAAAAGTTTTTGTCTTTGTGCTGCCATGTAGCGTTAGGTAGCTTCAATGTCAATCCGCCCTCGTACAATTTTTCGGTTATTATGCGATGTATAGCAGTATTTGAAATACCTAGCATTTTAGCTAGTTCATGCACTTTCCGAATACCAGAATCGGTTGACCAATGTGGTGTTCGTCTTAGCAGCTTGTACGGCCTCCTTTAAACTTATGATTTTAAAGTCATAAACAAAGGGGCAGACTGCCCTTGATAAAATCTATCTCTGCTGAAATATTGCATCTTTTTCTCTTTTAAAAAACGTTTATTAATGAGTCAGTAAATTGCGGTTAAAATAAAAATAAATTTGTGTTTGATTTTTAATGCAATTCCTTTATTTAACACACAGTTTTGTGTTTCACTGCTCGTAACCTTTTTACAATTAATAACAAATACTTTTAATTATCTTCTGTTTACTTGTTAGATCTTTCTATCTAAAGATATTAACACACCCGTTTTGTGACAACTATCACACAGAATTTATACCGCAACTTTCTCTACAACTTGAGCTCGATCCCACACACTAAACTCTCGGAGTTCAAGCCAATAAACTCCAAATATTTCACAAGGTGGTGGAGAGTATGTGCCGAACAAATTGCTATTGAGGGGTAGTTTTCAGTGTTATTAACTTTACCCTTTTTAGAGATTGACGCAGGGAAAAGATTAGCCAATGAACGCGCAAGAACATTGACATTGACTGTTATGAGTCGACAACATGTTGAAAATGAGCGACATTGTCTGTTATGAGTCGACTATATGCTGACCAATGCAGGATTTTGTCTGCTACACCTTCCCGTAGACCAATAAAGCAATGTTGCTCGATTGTATTGTCAATTAGAACTCATTAATAAACAGACGCCTGTAAGGCAATATCAACTGCTGTCATCTATGAAAATTTGGAAAATTACTTTAAAAAGTCATATGTAACACCAAAGAAAATTCACTGTCAGTCATCGATGATTCACCATTTTGAGTGTTTGTCCCCATGATTCACTATATTGTTCAGTACCAGGTTATTACAATACTTTTTTAACTTTTAATTAAATTTGGTTACTTGTTAGCAAATAGCTTTAACCGAAAATAGAATCCATTAAATGGCTTTTTGCTTTTTTTCTGTTATCAGAAATTCAGCAATGTAATAGGTGTGTTTTATGGCATTTTAAAAACTAACATTAATTAAAAAAAATAACTTAAAATAATTTATGTATTAAAGTATTACAAAAAGCTAAAAACCGTTTCCAAATAGTACAGGGTGTGCGCCGGGAAGGTGTACTACTTTGTTTTGGCGCTATTTTGGTAAACACTAGTCTTGACAGTTCATATTTGGCAGTCGTGAAGTGGAGACAAGGCAAATATATTATGAAAAAATATTCGGTAAGTCGACGTGTTTTAATCGTTAAAACAGCTCGCCCATGACAATCCCGATTTTCATGAAAAAATCATAATGAGTGACGAGGCACATTTTCATTTGAATGATTATGTGAATAAACAGAATAGTCGGTTCTGGGCAATGGAAAACCCTATTCATTATTCATCAGTCACCTTTACATCCATTAAAAGTGACAGTCTGGTGTACAATTTTGTAAGGAGGAATCCTTGGATTTTACTTGATTGAAACTGAAAACGGCGTAACGGTAACTGTCAATGGGGAGCAATATCGTGATATGAGTGAAAACTTTTTAACGCCACAACTGCATGCTTTGGGCTTGACTAACATGTGGTTTCAACAAGACGGTGCCACTTCGCAAACAGCCAGGATTACAATGGAATTATTGCGAGATCTCTTTGCACAACAAATTATTTCAAGGAATGGTGATGTTGATTGGCCTCCACGGTCGGCTGATTTGACTGCTCCGGACTTTTTTTGGGGGGATACCTGATAAGCAAGGCTTATGCAAACAAACCAGAAACGCTGGAGCAACTTAAGCAAAATATTCGTGATGAAATTAATGAAATACCGCGTGAAATGTGTGGGAATGGCTCGCATTTGTGAGGCTAACAGAGGCGGGCATTTATCTGATACTGTATTCCATACATAATTGCCGACATTCAATAAAACATTTATCAATATAAGATCCATTCTCTCTCATATAATCAAAAATTATGAACAATCAAGGTAGTATACCTCCCCGGCGGACACCCTGTATAATATGTATAAGAGTAGTTTTCCTTCCACCTCTAAATATTTTCTTTGTTTATTACTTTGTTTTTTGTTAATTTATTTTATTATTTATGGTTTTTTAACATTAATTTCTGTTTTTTTATTTGTTTTAATTTTTTTTATGATTAAACAAAAATGTTTTTTTTTATTAATTTTCTTGACTTAAAAAAAAAACACTTGTTTAGGGCATAAGGCAATTGCGGTAATAATCGCAGTTTTGGGCGTGCATGTGTTTTAAACTAAACTCAAGAAATTCTCCAAATTTTTTGTTTTATTGTTACTTAATGAAGGCATTTGGGTCAGAGACGCCTTTAAAATAAAAAAGTTTTTCAAAAGAAAATTAATGATTATCCACATAAAACATTGTAATACCAGTTTAAGTATTTTTTTTTTTTTTCAGAGGCATTTGAACCGACTATTTAATTACAAAAATTGTATTTGCACTCACTCATAAAATGAGTTTTAAACATGAAACAAAATTAACTATGAATTGCAACATTTTATTGTGATAATTGTTGTAGTTCAAACGAGTTATACTAATTAAGTTTAATAATTAATTTTAATGATTATGGAAATAAGCCAAAAATATAAAAAAGTTTTCGAAGGGAAATTCAAATTAAACAAGCTCTACTGACCTAACAGTTAAGCTGAAACTGTTAAGTCAGATATGATAAAATTAAGCACAAATCGTTTCAGCAATTGGTTTAAGGTGTAAGGTATTAAATTGTCTGCCTTAAAGGCTTATAATTTCTTCGTTTATTTTTATAGTCTCTATGGCATACCATTAGTTTTTTATTATTTGCAATAAAATTAATTGGAAAAAATTATTGTTAAAATAATTGTATACTTATATGCACATAAAGTAATATTGTAATTATTAATGCATTAAAACTAGAAAAATAAAGAAAGAAACTTAAACAATAATTAATAATTTGATTTGTTTGAAATGCTAAATAAATTATATTTTAATTAAAATGTTTTTTTTTTGTACTCAAAGTTTAATTAAAACACATACTCATACATGAGTTTTGATTATTATATCGATTAGAAAACAATTTTAATGTCACCAATTGCTGCAAAGTGCAAATTTCCACTATTTTAATCAGTGATGAAGGGTCCGCCAAATTTTAAATTAAAATTTTTTTATTTGAGAGTACAATCCTTCCGGTTAATAATGGAAAATAATTTCATTCAAATGGCTGCCTTGGCTGGTCATGCAGTAGCCTACACGATCGGTCCAATTTTTAAGCAAATTATCGATTGTGTGCAGCTGTACTTCACCAATGGCTTTACGAATACTGTTCTTTAAAGCGGTAATTATCTCTGGCTTGTTGGCGTAACACTTATCTTTGACGGCACCCCACAAATAATAGTCCAACGGTGTCAAATCGCAGCTCCAAGGTGGCCAAAAGACATCAGCTCTGCGGCTGATAATGCGATCTTCAAAAACAGGGCGCAAAACATCGAGTGTAGCTTCGGCTGTGTGGCACGTAGCGCCGTCCTGTTGAAACCAATTGTTGCTAATATCCTCCTCTTCAATTTTTGTGAACAAAAATTCGTTCAACATGGCTCGATAACGATCGACATTGACTGTAACGGCCACTCCTTGCTCATTTTCGAAGAAAAATGTCCCAATTATGCCTCTGGACCAAAATCCACACCAAACAGTGACTCGTCTTGGGTGTAACGGCTTTTCAACGTATACGTGCGGGTTTTCTGTGCCCAAATGCGACAATTTTGCGTATTTGCATACCTGCCAAGATCAAAATGAGCTTCATCTGAAAAGATGATTTTTTTTTTTTGCAAAATCGGCATCTTTTGTAAGTCGATCGCAGGCCGACTTAGCGAAGCGTATACACAACCATATTCGTTTAGCGGAAGGATAAAACTAATTATTTTTCAAATCAGACATGAACTAAGCGTTAGTTGAAAAAAAAACGTTAGATGGGCGGACCCTATATGTAAGCACAAAAACAATAATAATAAAAATAAAGTAAACAACCAAAACAAGGGCCACTCGTTGAATTAATTGCATTTGCTAGCAGTTAAAAAATGCCGTGCGAACGAGATAATTCAATCGAGTAATAAAAACAGAGAACGAAATTCTCTGAAGTTTGGTGCGAACATAGCATACTCCGATCACCCACGGAGTTATATGTTGTAGTGAATAATTTTTAAGTGAAAAAGGGATTTGAAGAAGTATTTAAACTCGTGTAACAGTTATATACAGAATTAAACAATCTTTTAAGTCGATGAATTAGTATTTATTTGCCTTTAATTTTTGTAAAGTTTAAATACCCATTAGTAACAACGCTAATTCTTATTTAAATTGTTACAATTTAAATCACTACTTCTTCGAATTTTTCTATTCTTTTAATTATTATTTAAAATAGGAATTAAAATCATAATCTTTTAAGCCGACTATATGCTTTCAAGAGTATTATTTCTTTCATAATTTAAATATTTCGTCTTAAGTACAAACAGAAGAAATCAATAAAATTAAAAAGGGAACTACTTTAGATATAAAGGCATCGTGGCATACTGTACGATATAACCATTCGTACTTTTTTCTTGTATCCCTTTTAAACTGTTAAGCCTCTGACTGGCAACATATGGTGCCAGAGAAAACGATTAATATGTAGTTTGTGATGGCACCCACCCCTAAAAGAATGGTCTAACAAAAAAACAATAAAATCGTTTACGTCTTTGTCGAATTTTATATGAAAATTATTCAAACTAAAGAAACAAAACAAATACTGGAAAAGGGTACACCAAACCATAGATACCATAAAACCAAATCGGATTAAGTAACTTGAAGGGTAAATTCTTAAAAAGAAATTAGAAAAAATGATAACAATTTTTTAGCAGAAGTTTGTAATGGAATTTATCCCTTATTTTTTATTAAAAATATGAATTTCGGAAGAAAAAAAGGTTTAAAAGAAAATAAACATGTCATGTGCCGCTGTGGTATGGTAAAACACCCGCCTACCAACCTCGGTTCAATACCAGGCCAGACCATCTGAAAAAAAGAAAACGTTTTTCAACAGCGGTATCACCTCATAACATTGGCTAGTAACTGGCTATGAGTATTACAACTATTGAAAACTTCTCTAATGCATTTGCCGTTCGGAGCCGGAGTTAAACTGTAGGTTCAGTGTGTCTTAAAATAGAATCGGGTGCAGCTCATTGACTGAGAGAAGTCCCCGTGTTCCTTTATGGGAAATATTATGGGAATAAAACAATTAAACGTGACTTAAAATATTAAAAAATTAAAGTCGATAAGGTACTTTCCTTATAATTGTAATGCATAATGTTGCACTGTATGCCTTGTGCAGATCAAATAAAGGGTCAGCCAAATAGGTTTTTTTTTGAAAATGTTATAAAAAAAACTACTGAATATTTTCTCAAATTTCTTTTTTTACTTGAAAGTACAATCCTTCCGGTTAATAATGGAAAATAATTTCATTCAAATGGCTGCCTCGGCTGGCCATGCAGTAGCCTACACTATCGGTCCAATTTTTAAGCACATTATCGATTGTGTGCAGCTGTATACCAGCAATGGCTTCACGAATATTGTCCTTTAAAGCATCGATTGTCTCTGGCTTGTTAGCGTAACACTTATCTTTGACGGCACCCTACAAAAACATCGAGTGTAGCTTCGGCTGTGTGGCACGTAGCGCCGTCCTGTTGAAACCAAATGTTGCTAATATCCTCCTCTTCAATTTTTGTGAACAAAAATTCGTTCAACATGGCCCGATAACGATCGCCATTGACTGTAACTGCCACTCCTTACTCATTTTCGAAGAAAAATGGCCCAGTTATGTATCGGATTTTCAATGTATGCGTGCGAATTTTCTGTGCCCCAAATGCGACAATTTTGCTTGTTTACATACCCGCCAAAATCAAAATGAGCTTCATATGAACACATCGCACACATTCTGCAACGTTAACATGATTTTCAATGTAATGTCGCAATATTTCCCAGCGTTGTTCAAGCGTATACACAACCATATTCGTTCAGCAGAAGGATAAAACTAATTATCTGTCAAATCAGACATGAGTTAGGTGTTACCATTCACGAAATAAGCACTAGTTGAAAAGAAAAAAACGTTAGATGGTGGACCCTTTAGTATACACTGCGAATAATTATTGAAGAGTCTCTCAAAAGACGTACACTTCTATACATGTTATTTGTCAATTATGAGAAGACTTTTGACTCCATAAACAGAAAGTGTATATGGACTGAATTGCAGACTGAATGGAGTACCAATCGAGATAACCTGCATTATATGAACTAACAACACCAAAATGTTCCCGGAATAACCACCGTGTGGCGGTCCAATCGTTTCGATTTGAGTTTTTGTTTGAGTTTTTTGTTAAGTTGGTACATCTATTGTTGATATTTCTGCAAAATCTAAGCATCATTGCATTGACATTTGCAAAAGCTACGTAACCAAGAGTACATCTATCTCTATGTGTGTGAGCGTTTTTTTATAATTTTAGAAATGGATTTAAATTTGCAACAACGAAATTGTATTAAATTTTGCTTAAAAAACACATTAAATGGTGAGCGAACGTTGGAAATGTTGGAAAAATGTTTCGGCAACGATTCTCTAAAGAAAACGGTCGTTTACCAGTTGCACGAGCGGTTCAAAAGTGATCGTGAGTCATTCGAAGATGATGAACGCAGCAGCAGATCATCGATATCGAAAACCGACGAAAACACTGATAAAGTAAAAGAAACGTTGGTCAATAACCGCAAGTTAACCATCAGAGAGATAGTGAAGGACTTGAACATTGTCTATGGATCCGTCCAAGACGTTATGTAGCAGCAAATTTGGAGCCAAAAGACCTCAATTTCATGCAAAAAAGAGACTGTATTGAGGTCTCAAAAGACTTGATTTGTGAGACTGAATCTGATCGCACATTTATCAAAAGGATCATTACTGGAGACAAGACGTAGAATGACGTTCATCAAATGAACCGAGAGCAAAAAAACCACGTCGTTTTCAGTCAGAGAAGAAGGCAATGCTCACAGTTTTCATCGATTACAACGGTGTAGTGCATCATGAATTTTTGCCAGAAGGCCTGGCGGTAAAAAAAGAGTATTATTTGGCGTTATGAGACGTTTGCGGGAAGCAATTCTCCGAAAGAGACCAGAATTGTGGGCAGAAATATCTCGGTTTTTGCACCATGATAACGCACCGTCGCACAGTGCCATCATTATTCGAAATTTTTGGACGAAAAATGCAACAAATACCATCCATCAGCAGGATTGGCAACCCACTGGGTAACCCATTAAAACCCGGGTGGGTTTTATTATTTAAATGTTTTGTACTTTATTTCCAACATAAATACTTAAGATTTACGTATTGTGAGCACAAATTAATTCGAACCGGTTTTTTTAGCTTAAAAGAGATAATAAATTAGCAAATTTATCGAAATAAAAATTTATCAAATCACTGATTACATTCTTCCCCATCTTTGAGCCACTATCCGAACTCCGTCTTGGAAAAACTTCTCGAACATTGAGGCGATCCACTGATTTTATATTTCTTCAAAACAAAAAAAAGTGATTTGGTAACACAGCCAATAGTCAGAAGGAGTAATGTTTGCAAAATACGTCGAGTGTGGCATTTGATCATTTCTAACAATTGTTCGGCAAGTTTTGCGATGTGAGACCGAGTGCTGTTATGCCAAAGAAAAATTTCATCTGTCTGTTCGTATTTTGATTCCGATTTTTTTTCTCAGAATGCACAGTTCAAGCGAAGTAATTACCGATCACCGAGCTT
Source organism: Wohlfahrtia magnifica (assembly GCA_023159175.1). Classification (NCBI taxonomy): domain Eukaryota; kingdom Metazoa; phylum Arthropoda; class Insecta; order Diptera; family Sarcophagidae; genus Wohlfahrtia; species Wohlfahrtia magnifica. Next base: position 3,534,839 of record JAKWBJ010000226.1, on the reverse strand, counting down.
TAACACAGTACACATTGCCGTCTTGATCCTACAGAGAATGTAAAATTGCTTCGTAGATACTAAAACAACGTAATTTTACTTACAAACAAAATATATTGTCGAAATGAACGAAATTTGGAAGCGATAATAAAACCCAAAACAACTCGTTTTTTTTAAATCATGGATTTTTGCCAACCCTGGCTAACAGCCACCGAACTCACCTGGTTTGGCTGCCTGTGACTTCTTTCTGTTCAATCGAGTCAAAAAAACCATTACGGGTAAAGCGTTTCAGTCCGAGAGGAACAAATAGAAAAATCGTAGCAATCACTATTAGACATACCGAAACAGAATATAAAAATGCTTCGAGGATTGGCTCAAACGCTGACATAAGAGTGTTACAGTTGAAGGGGACAGTATAGATTTAGATGAATAAACTTGTATTTTTAATGTTCAGAATAAATTCCGGGAACTTTTTGATCAAGCTGGTATATGGAATATTATATATCTCAAAATAAGCCGCGATAATTGCAGAAATAAGACCGGAGTTTTTGGCTGAATGAAATTTCTGGTGAAACATTATTGAACCTAATCGAGTCCATACTATGAATATTTAAAGAACTTTCATGAAGATAAGGGCTAGACATGTGAATATTGGTAAAATAATATTTTAAATGAATTTATTGAAGACGTGCTTATGTTTTGTCGCATTCAAAAAACTGCGTTCAAAGTACGCAGTGACTTTTTCTAAGTTAAATAAAGGGTCCACCAAAAAAAATTTTTTTTTTTTTTTTTTTGAAAATGCTATAAAAAAAACTACTGAATAGTTTCTCAAATTTCCTTTTTTATTTGAGAGTACAATCCTTCCGGTTAATAATGGAAAATAATTTCATTCAAATGGCTGCCTCGGCTGGCCATGCAGTAGCCTACACGATCGGTTCAATTTTTAAGCACATTATCGATTGTGTGCAGCTGTATTTCACCAATGAGTTCACGAATATTGCCCTTTAAAGCGTCAATTGTCTCTGGCTTGTTGGCGTAATACTTATCTTTGACGGCACCCCACAAATAATAGTCTAACGGTGTCAAATCGCAGCTCCGAGGTGGCCAAACGACATCAGCTCTGCGGCTGATAATGCGATCTTCAAATTCAGGGCGCAAAACATTGAGTGTAGCTTCGGCTTTGTGGCACGTAGCGCCGTCCTGTTAAATCCAAATGTTGCTAATATCCTCCTCTTCAATTTTTGTGAAGATAAATTCGTTCAACATGGCCCGTTAACGATCGCCATTGACTGTAACGGCCACTACTTGCTCATTTTCGAAGAAAAATGGCCCAATTATGCCTCTGGACCAAAATCCGCACCAAACAGTGACTCGTCTTGGGTGTATCGGCTCTTCAATGTATGCGTGCGGGTTTTCTGTGCCCCAAATGCGACAATTTTGCTTGTTTACATACCCGCCAAGATCAAAATGAGCTTCATCTGCAACATTACCATGATTTTCAAAGTAATGTCGCAATATTTCCCAGCGTTGTTCAAGCGTATACACAACCATATTCGTTCAGCCGAAGGATAAAACTAATTATCTGTCAAATCAGACATGAGTTAAGTGTTACCATTCACTAAATAAGCACCAGTTGAAAAAAAAACGTTAGATGGCGGACCCTTTACTTTAGTTATTGAGACATTTTGTACTGAGCAGTGCATGTGTTTGTCGCACACTATATGTATGTAGTCATGCTTAACCAACATTTACAACTTTATCAACTTTGTTAACCTTTTCATATGAATGCTCTTCCCATGTTGGATTGTTGCCTACGGCAAATAGTTGAAGTAAACCGACGGTGAATTGTGTATTGAATTGCTAAAGAAATGTTTGTTAGAGAAATGAAACACAGTTTGGTTTTAATTTTTGGTAACATTTTTTGTTGCACATAAATATCGAAATTTATGGCATATTTAACATGATTTTCTTTTTATTTATTCGTCATCATTTAATTAATTATTTTTTTGTTTGTTTGTATTGTTTGTTTGTATTGTTTTCATAATGAATTTCTTTTCTAATTCTTGTTTTTTCTTCTTCTTCTTGGATTTGAATGTTTCTTTTCTTTAGAGATACAATTGCCAAACAATTTGTTTTCTTTAATTTATTTTGTTGTTGTTGTTGTTGTTGTTATAGTTGTTGTGTATTTTGTTATATTATAATAAAAATAATATGTATTACTATACAATACTTTAGTTTTATAAATAAAATTTTTAACAGAGATTTTAAATTAAATATGAGAAGAAATTAAAATAAAAATGCAAAAAAAAAATGAAAATTAAATTAAATAAGATTTTTAAGGGAAATATTTTACTCAAAAAAAAAAAAAAAATACAAATACAAATACAAATAAATTAAAATTAAAAATAATTTACAAAAAAGAAAAAAAAAGTTGAAAAAGTTTTATACATAAAGTGGGAGAAGAATTATTATTTTGTTTTTCCGACTACCTATACAAAAACGTTTAAAGGGAATTGAATTTGTAAAGGAAAGAAAATTTGTAAGGATAGGAGGGAGTCGTGTGGTAGGCATTAGGACACAAATGATGAGTTTTGGTTTTTGTTTTAAATATTATTGTAATATTTTTATGTCATTAGTTAATTTATTAATATTATCATTATTATTTATATTTATATTAATAATATGTTTTTAAATATCTATATATATGTATGTATATATATAAGTTTAAGTTAAATTAATTACTAAAAAAAAAAATTATTTTATAACAAATATCACTACCATACGTTTTTTTATATTTTCAATAATAATGTTTTGCTTTAATTATTTTTTGTTTTTTGTTTTTTGTTTATTTTTTTATAAATATATTTTTAGATGTATTTCCTTGACTATTATGTTGTTGTTGCATGCATAAATATGCTGGTTATGTAATGTTATAATTTGTTTTTTTTTCTTAATTTTTTCTTTTCTAGTTTGTCTAATATTTGTTTAATCTTGTTGTTGTTGTTGTTGTCGCTTTGATGTATTGATGATTTTACTTGTATTTCTGTTTTTTTTTTTTTAAGAAATAAATTAATGCTTAAATATTATTATTTGTTACATTTTGTATATAATTAATATAATAATTAATGTAAACTATGCATTTCTTTAATTTAGTTTTACAATTAATTTATTTTTATACTTATATATGCAATCTTCTTAATTTTGTTTAATAATCTTGTGTGTTGCAATAATAATAATAATATTTTTAAGCATATAATTTAGTTTATCAACGGCATTATCTTTTCTTTTGCTTGTTTGTTTATTTGTTTGTTTAAATTTATTTAATTTAGCTTTGTTTCAAATATGTTTTTCAAATTTTTTTCGTTTCATATAAAATAAAAGCAATAATTCCTTCAGAACTTGTTATATCTATACTCTCATATAATAATGTAACTAAACTTTTAAACCCAGTTAATGAAACAATTTGGTAAGAGTTTTATGTTTAATAAAGAAAAATATTAGAAATACATTGTGTTCATATGTAGAAAAAAATGGCTTTAAAAATAAACGTTTTCTAAAACAAATATAAACAAAATTGTTTTCAGCACGTTTAACAACGTACTTGACGCAAAAACCTACGATTAGTGCTAAATATCAATTACGATTGATACATACATACTCGTACATAATTCCCGCAACATTCCAAGTAAGAAAGAAGGGCCTCTTCTCTCAATCAATAAGCTGCATCCGATTCTAGTTTTAGACTTATTGAAAAAGGAGCTACAGCTTAATGCTTAATGCTCCGAACAGCAAATGCTTTAGGTAGTGATGTTTGTCATAGTGTACATACTCATAACTAGTCACTAGATATGCTATGAGATGAACCGACGACCCCATAGACCGGTATCTTACAGGATTACGAATAATCCGAACATCCGAATCTATTTTTAGACTCATTGAAAAAGGACCTACAGTTTAATGTCGACTCCCAACAGCAAATGCTTTAGATAGTGATGTTTTTCATAGCGGACATACTCATAACTAGTCACCTGATATGCTATGAGATGAACCGAGGACCTCATAGACCAGTGTCTTACAGGATTACGAATAATCCGAACATCTGAATCTATTTTTAGACTCATTGAGAAAGGACCTACAGTTTAATGTCGACTCCGAACAGCAAATGCTTTAAATAGTGATGTTTGTCATAGCGTACATACTCATAACTAGTCACTAGATATGCTATGAGATGAACCGAGGACCTCATAGACCACTGTCTTACAGGATTACAAATAATCCGAACATCCGAATCTATTTTTAGACTCATTGAGAGAGGACCTACAGTTCAATGTCGACTCAGAACAGCAAATGCTTTAGATAGTGATGTTTGTCATAGCGTACATACTCATAACTAGTCTCTAGATATGCTATGAGATGAACCGAGGACCTCATAGACCGGTGTCTTACAGGATTACGAATAATCCGAACATCCGAATCTATTTTTAGACTCATTGAGAGAGGACGTACAGTTTAATGTCGACTCCGAACAGCAAATGCTTTAGATAGTGATGATTTTCATAGCGTACATACTCATAACTAGCCACTGATATGCTATGAGATGAACCGAGGACCTCATAGACCGGTGTCTTACAGGATTACGAATAATATTTTGAAGCAAAAATTATTTCAATTAAAAATAAAGCAAAATTAGTCACAAAAAATAATACAAAATAATTTTAAAAGGATTTTAATGAAATAATTATCTCTGCTCGCAGTCACAACTATCCACTGATAATTATCAGTGAGCAGTGAATCCAAAACATCGTGCATCGGCAGTGGTAGTTTGTATAAGGCTGAGGACGAACGACATTTAGTGACTCAAACAAAACGCAGAATTACTAGCTTCACGCATGCAACAGTGGACTCATCTTGCAATTGGGACAATAGAGTAACAATCTTTAGAGATAAAAGCGTGGAATTGGCTGCCTATTTTGAAAAGCAACACTCTAACCTATACTGTACTGATGTAAATGTTTATTTCCAATAATAAACCAGACATATGACAAAACTGAATGTAGATTATTTATATATGGGCTCTAAGTACGATTTAAAGGCTCTTCTTTTGCATAATGGGAATGGAAAACCATTCATAATTACTTATGCCAATCAATGACTGAATTTTTGACATCAATTTTGACTCAAATACCATACAACAATAATCAATGGAAGATCTGTGGTGACGTCATTGGTTTATTGCTGAATTATTGAAAAATTATCACGAATTGGGTGCACGAATGTCACTCAAAATGAATAATCTTCATTCACATTTATATTTTTATGCAAGAACGTTTCACAAAATATTGTTCATTTGTCTATGGGATAGTCGCGCTACATGTCATCAATATGTCAGAACAGAGGGGCCAAAAAGACCTGGGTATTTACCAGGAAAACAAAATATTTCAAATAAACCATTAATTGGTCCCAATGACGTTCTTCTACCGCCGCTACCGGTTTTTCCTAAAAGTTCATATGTTTAAATCAAAGAAGGCATACATATTTATTGGGCCTCAGATCAGGAAGCTATTGAATGATGACAATTTTTCACAATGTTTATTGGAGAAAGAATATGCAGCCTGGGAATCTTTCAAGGACAACATCGTGAACAGTTTTCTTGGAAACAATAAGAGTGAAAACTACAGACAAATTGTTGTTGTTCCGAAGAATTATCTGCAGTTATAAAAGGATTCCCAATCATCTTTATTCAATGGAATTTGTTTTACTGAAATAAGCTACGAACTTATTATCCAATACAATATAAGTAGATGGCATCAACAAATTGCTTAAAGATGATCGTTTCTTATGTTAACGATTAACGCGAGGTACCAATTAATTATTGGCACGGCAATCGTGCGACGGCACAATAGGTAATTATGCATTTCTTGTGATATCATCCCATGGTATTCTAAGGATTAATTTCTGACTGTAAAGGAAATAACTTATTCGAGGACGCTTAATTAAATGTGGATAAATAGACGAGACAACTTAAAAGGGACAACAAGTGATGGTTGTTAAATATCTGTCATCTGAAGTGTCATTTATTTAGTGAAACGTGTGCCATTTACGACTATGGGTCGTTTAACAACCGAAAAACGTGTATAAACTTATTACAAAAGTGTTGATTCAAACGTGAACAAACTTTCTATCAAAATTTTATTCAGCGAAGAATCTAGGTCGCCATATGTGCTCTTTTAAATAGTACACGTACTCTTTGTTACAAAATTTACTCGGAAAAATATGAAAGAAATCTTAAAAGTACTCTTCTTTGTTTACATATATATTTATAATGATTAATTTCTTTAACTGCATGTAGAATTAATTTGAAGCCATTTGTTCAGATGTCCACAATGATATATTAATCGATTGTGAAGTTTAGCTGGAATCTGATATTGTGGAAATTGAAAATATACTTAAAAATGGCCTGTTTTTAGCATTTGTACTTTTTATACTCTTTCTAGAATCTGACATCCCCAGATAAAGCTCATTTCTTACGCGGTAATTACGTCAACAAACAAAATTGTTGCATATGGGGCTCGGAAGACCCAGAAAAGTTTGGGAAAAAGCCATTGCAAGTGGAAAAAGTGATTGCTTGATGCATATTATGGTATGAATGGTATGCTGTGCTATGGCCTGAGGCGTTTGCTTAACATTGGCATTGTATTACGTACAAGGTCCAAGCATTATAATGAAATGAAAGTTTCATCGAAATCATAGCCTTATGTGTGTTTTATTTAACTTTGCTTTTGAAATCGAACACCGGATAACGGTTTATTTATTTGCAAAGTTTGAAGTACGTATTCCGAATAAGCACTTGTTGATATAAGATATATATTCTTTCAGCCCTGCTGTCTTTAGCTGTTTACTTCATTACATCTATTAATAATACACATGATACACAAGATTAGCGCACAAAGTAATAATGATTATGAGAATACGATACTCATATATGGTAAGAATTGAAAGTTAATACAATAGATTTGCTTTAATAATAGCGATTATGATCATAGACAGACTAATTATAAAATTTAGTTCAGTGATAAGATGTAATGGATAATTTATTTGGGTTTAATATCATTTAAAAGGAATGAATTTAAAATCTCAACCATTAAATAGGAGCGATTTTTATGAAGCGGATATAAAAGTACTTAGAAAATGAGCTAAGTTTAATACAGATGATGATGATAAAGATAAAAGTGCTTTTCTGGATGTGGATTTATTTGGTAGTTATAGATTTTAAACAAACAACAATAGAATTCGTTGTTGTAGAACAGGGAAATATGTTCGATTTCATTTACATATAGACAGACGCACAGACGGACGGACAAATACTTATTTTCAACTGATTGGCATAACTGATGTTGGTTTTTGGGGTGTAAAGAATAAATTCATATTTAATTTACATTTTAAATTTAAAAACAATTAATTATTTAGTAATTTAAGGCATTTTAAGTTTATAGTTGTTTAAATGAAAACGTTTTTCTTCTTGTTTTAAACATGTTCTTCATAAATTGTATTCAAGCCAATTTTTATAGTTTCTCTTTCTAATATTTTTCTTGATCTTTAAAAATCTAATGGAAATTAACTAAATTTTTTTTAAGCCAAATAGGTGTGAAATTTTTTCGCTAAAATTGCATTAAATGTGAAACTCTTCAGACAAGTAATCAAAAAAACAAAAAAAAAAAAACAAAAAAAAAACACAAAAAAACACATTTCAAAATTATTGTGAAACAAAAATATTAAAAAATAAATAATTTTTTCAAAACTACTTCAACCAGCATATTCATAAAACTTTAAAATGAGTTTGAAATGTATTTTTTTCCAAATTTTTCATTTTCCTAAAATAGATTTCAAATATTTGTTTAGTTTTTCATGAATATGAGGGTAAATAAATACGTTAATGCAATTTTAAATGTTTTGAGATATAAGATTAACTCATGTACATATTTAAGGTATTTTTCTTTTAAATATTTTCGCTCTCTCTCTCTTTTGGTTAAAGAATTTGTTGTATTGAAATAAATTTAATTTTTAATTTTTCTTCAAATGCTCGAGTTATTTAGCATAAATAAATAGGTATGTACTTATAATGTAATATTTTACAACGATTTTATGTTTATTTTGCATTTTATATATGTACCTCGATAGTAATTCTAAATATTAGGTTTTATTTATAAGTTTTTCTATATATATTTTTATAAATATTCCCTTGTATAACTTTTTTTTATTATAATAATTATTTGTATTCTTAAGGTTTTAGTTGATTACTCACTCTTACCAAATTGTTTGCTGGGTTATACATAAGTATATATAACACAAGATACAAATTGAAATAAAAGTATTATACAATTAACCGTTATATTATGTTCTCCTCTTCCTTTAGTTAGATAGTAAGAAGAGTTTCGATCTTAGTATTTTGTTTTTGTTTTACTTATTTTGCAAACTTTTTATCAATACTTTTGTTATTTACTTCTTTTGTTTTTGTTTTTGTTTTTTTTTAAAGAGTGTATAATAGTATGTAGTAGAGTTATAAAATATTTGTTTTTACTGTTATTTCGTATGATTTTATTTTCCTTTACTAGTTTTATTTTGTATCAGGCATATCCAAGCATAACAACAACTCAAACATCAAAAAGAAAAAAGAGCATAAAAAAATCGGGGAACAACAATTATAATCAAGGTTTGCTTTGCTGCTTGCTGTTGTTCATCATCATCAACTTGAAAAGAAAAAACTCTCCACTTTTTCCTTCAGCCAAATGGATCCCTTTATAGCTTTTAGTACTTGATGAGAAGAGAAAGAGAGAAGAGATCCACACATACATATGTGATAGAGTTTCATGCTGGAATTTTATTTGTTGAGATTTTTGAGATTTTAAGGTGTTTTGTTGTTTATTTAAGGTTTTTAATCTATGACTATGGCTAGTATTTATTATTTATATAGGGTTTTTTGTTGTTTTTGTTTTGTTTTTTTATTTAATTCTACGTATACTTTTTTCAGTTCTAACCTTAAAATCATATTTTTTTCGTTTTTTTCTTTTTGGCATTCCGTAACTCACTTACTCACCCTCTCTCTCTCTCTCTCTCACTTTTGCTTTTACAGTTACACTAGGTATGAATATTTATTGTTTAAGTGGTAGTTATAACCCCGTTAGTTTTCTTCCTTTATTCCTTATTTTTTTATATAATTTGTTTTGTTTTGTTTTGTTTTAGTTTTTGTTTTTGTTTTTGTTTTATCACTTATGCTGCCTTTAATTTTTATTTAATTTCATAAACATTTCTTTGGATTTTTGTGTTTTTTTTTTTTTGTTTAAATTTTAATTTCTTTTATTTTTTTAATTTTATCACACATTATAACAGGAAATTTGTTGTAAATGTTGGAATGATGGTGTGGCGGCGACAGCAGCTGCTGCTGCTGTGGCAGCGGTAAATTGTGGAAAACTTTGTTGTAGATTGGCGGCAGCAGCCACAGCTGCCGCACTTGAACTGGCAGCCGCTAAATAGGGATGCATTCTTTGAGATCGTAAATATTGGCGATATTTGCCACTTATTTTATCGGGATATTGATGTGTATGATGGGAGGCAGCAGCCACAGCGGCTACATGATGCTGATGATGTTGATGGTGTTGTTGTTGTTGTTGCTGCTGCTGTTGTTGCTGCTGCTGCTGTTGTTGTTGTTGTTGAAGGTGATGGTGTGTGTTCAAGGCAGCAGCCGCCGCTACATTATTGTTGGTGGTGGCTGTGTTTGTAGGACCGGAACTGTAAAGGCTGGTAGTGTTGTTACTAGAACGTATTGTTGTTGTTGCGTGTGGTTGATTACTATTTGAACTTTGGTTTAGTAGGGGCGTGGCCTCAGGACCAGCCTGATAATTACTAGGAACTGTAGCCATAGGACTGCGATCCATCATAAGATTTGTTATATTGGCTTGCGAACTGCTCAAAGCACTTGAGGCCGATGTGGCAGCTGTTGCCGCTGAGGTGATAATATTATCCATTTGATTTGTGGAATTCCATAGGAGTTGCTGTTGTTGCGTTTTACTACCATAAATGCCACTGCCCGATATCATGGCATCCCGTTTGCCAACATTGGCATTTGATGCTTTCGCTGAGCTTTTGATACCATTGCTACCGTATGTGGAGGCTGGTGTCATGGATGAACGGGCTGCTATGGCTGCAGCAGCAGCTAAATGATCCCATTGATGAGTTTGCTGTTGTTGCTGTTGTTGTTGTTGTTGTTGTTGTTGTACTAATAGGTGACTTTGGCTAGATCTTTGCGTTTGTTGGCCATTTGTATGAGATGAGGATCTTTGGTTGGATCTTAAATATGAATTATTTGTAACTGTGGTAGAGTTTGAGGCGGAGGAGGAAGCTGAAGTCGAGGTTTGCTGCTGCTGCTGCTGCTGCTGCTGTTGTTGTTGCAGATGATGTTGCACCGGGTAGTGAGCCTGCTGAGACATTTGTGACATTTGCTGAGATTGTTGCTGCTGTTGCTGTTGATTATGCCTGAGTTGTTGTTGCTGTAGATGCTGTTGATATTGTTGAGCTGCTACGGCTGCCTGTCTTTGCTGTTGTTGTTGCTGCTGCTGCTGTTGTTGTTGCTGTTGATGGTGCTGCTGTTGTTGTTGTTGCTGCTGTTGCTGCTGCTGTTGTTGTTGCTGCTGTATAACCTGAGTTTGACGACTTCTTCGTGTGTTTGTTGCAGCCACCACCACACTATTTTGAGTGGTGGTAGCAAGTGTCTGTGTATTAGCCGCTAAAACGGCGGTGCTACGTGCTGCCGCCGCCGTAGGCATATTATTAACAAAAGGACTCCGTCTTTGTGACTCCATTTTACGGAAATAACAGGGATGTATCATAAGTAAGGGTTCAACTCTTTGGCCCGCCGGTGGCTTAGGCTGATTGGGTAATTCATATTCCACACTACAGTCCACATGTAATGGTATCGAATAGTCTTTGGCCGTTGACGACGTTTGTGTCACGCCGCTTGTAAGTTGCTGTGTAGAGGAGGAGGAGGCGGGTGTTAAAGCTGTTACAGAGGCATTTTGGTTACGTTGTTGTTGTTGCTGTTGTTGGCTAGCTGACGTTGACACGCCAACCGTATTTGTTGCAGTATTTGTTATGGATGTACTGTGAGAGTTTGTGGCTGATGATGACGATGATGATGTTGTATGTAACAAAGCGGCAGCAGCGGCGGCGGCAGCAACAACTGAACTACTACTATTCGAGGAGCTCAGAATATTTTGTGTAGCCGCCGACGCCGCCAATGATGACATTCTATTGCTCGTCTGTTGATGTTGACTGTGATAGGAGTGTTGTTGCTGCTGTTGCTGTTGTTGCTGTTGCTGTTGTTGCTGTTGTTGTTGGTGGTGATGATTATGATGTGTTGCTGCTGTTGTTGTGGAGTGTTGCTGTTGATAAAGTTGCTGCTGTTGCTGCTGGTGATGATGATGATGATGATGATGATGTTGCATTAACGCCTGAGCTGATTGGGTTTGAGCCAATGTATGAGAGGCCAATGAGGCCATATCATAACTGGCATAACAAGCGGCCATAGTCATTTTGTTGAAATTTTCTTGTAGTTGTTGTTCAATAGCGATTTTTTTTTTTTTTTTTTTTTTTTTTTTTTTTTTCAAAAACGCTTTCAACGGTTAAAGGAGCCAAGGATATAAAATCCTTTTTTCCTAAACCGCACGCAGTAAATTATTTAGAAATTATTTCAAGGATTCTTTTCAATAGGGTTTTGCGATTTATAAAATAAGTTTTAGCACTTTTATTTGTTGTTGTTGTTGTTGTGATTTCTTTTAAAAACTAAAGGAATTTAAACACATGTTTAAGCAATTTTTTTCTCTAAATATTTATTTTGTTTTGTTTCTGTTTTGAGGTTAGAAAATATTTTTTTTTTACAAAATTGGCACTGGTAATCCAAGCTTTTTTTAAATTTGTTGTTTATTTATTTAAATGAAAAATATATATAATATAGGTAATCCACAGGGCTATTATATATATTTTTTTCTATTTTAATTATAAATGTATTTACATTAGTGGTTATATTTTGAATATTTCTTTTTTATTAAATTTTAGTTTGATTTTTATTTATTTTTTTTTTCTAAACTTTTTTAGCAGGAACGTTAATCCATGTACATATGTATGTATGTATGTGTGTGTATGTATTGAGTAAAAAAATTATTAATTTTTTTAAATTTGATTAGCAGGTATTTAGTTTTAAATAATTTTTAAAGACCCGTAGTTTCTTTCTATTATTTTCCTTTTTTTCGGTTTTTTTATTGTTTTATTTAAATGAAAATTTAAATAAATTTAATCAGTCTTTCTATAGGGTATTGTTTTAATAGTTATAAAAATGTTTAAATTTTTTTTTTTTAATTTATTTCAGTCTTCTTTTATTTTTTAATGATGATTTTTATTTTTCATTTAATTAGAGCTGCTTTTTAAACATAAACGAGGCGACGGCTTTAATTTCTTTTCCAGACACGTTAATTACTATTTTTATTGTCCGTCCGCATAGCACGAGCAGCTTAAACGTTATGGGAAAGTTAGTGGTAAGTAATAAGAAAAATTCTTGAAATGAAATATATGCGTTGCGTTGTAGACGTTTAACATAAAATTGCGTTATGATTACGTTCAGTGTATTTTAGTTTTTTTATTTTTTCAACTTTACGCTCTCTTTGACTCTCTTGCCAACGAGTAACTCTCAAACATAACACTAAATCTCAGCTTTGCTCTTGCACTCTATATTCACTCTTTTCTTTTGACACAATTTTTCTTTACATTCATTCCTCTTTTTCATCAAATCAAAAATTTTTTTCCTTTACACTTTACAACACGTTTTGTTTTTCTTTCCTTTTTATTTATTTTGTTTTTCTTCTTGTTGTTATAAAATTTTTCTTAATTTATTTTTACGTGTTTTTTTCTTTAACATTCCAAATTTTAAGACTCTTTAAAAGGTCTTGTCTTACTTTCAATTCATTATTTTTCCTTAATATCACATTAAAATTTCTTTAAATATTTTATTCATTTTTTTTCTTTCTTTAACGGTAATAAATTATTTTTAAGCTGAGCTCTCTTTGAATTTTGGCTTTGAAATGAGTTGTTTTTATTAATTTTCTTACGCTTATTTCACGTATCGAATAGACATTAATCGCGTCTTTACCAAACGAGCTCTCTTAACCGACTGACATGTTTAAGTATTTAATTTGCCGCATATGAAATTTTGTGTATTGCTTTTACTTGTTATTATTTTCTTTTTCTTTTTTTTTTGTTTGCATTTTTTGCTTTACTTTTCTTTCTCATTTTATGACTCTCCCTTAGTTAAGCATAAAATGCTCAACATATTTTGTTTTTATTTTTTGCTTTGATGATTACCTAGAATCTTGAATACCCTGTAAGAAAACAGCTGTTGTTGTTTGTTTGCGTTATAGCAAAAACAACAATATATCTCTCTGTATAAATGAGAGTTTATAAAAGCAACAACAAACAAAATAAGCTTAAACAAAAGTAGTCAACAACCAATTACATTGTATTACAAATTCAAAATTTATTTACCTCTCTCGTTCACTCTCTCTCTCTCTCGATGGCCAAAAACCACTCATTTATTTGTGCTAATTACATAGCTCTCTTATACTCGTCTCTATTACTTTGTTGCTATAATATTACACACTCATTTATACATTTATGGTGTGTGTTTTTTTTCTTCTTTTACGTTACTAAAGCTAATTTGTGTTTACAGCAGGTTTGGTTGTTTTAGGTACATAAATGCGGGTACTTTTGCTCAAAAAATACTAATTATTCATTAGGTAGCAGTCTTAATTCTAATTAACTTCTAAATTATCCCCATATCAATGTGGTTTAGATTGTGTAAATGCATGAAACCAGACAAAATGTATACTAAATTTAGCTTTTTCTATATGGCAACACAGTGGATAATCATCCTGAATTCAGAAAATTATGTACTATTGTGAATGAATGTTTAATTGAAAAAATTAAAATAAATCCAATGGATTATGGAGCAGTTTCTGCACTATTAATTTAAGATTTTTCTTCAAATATATAATAATATTTCACCAACAGCGTGGCTGCTAATCGTACTTTCCTGTTTTCTATCCATTTGATATATAAAAATGCCGAAAAATTCATCATAATAACGACCCTCAGAAACTGAGAGAGCTTGGTGGAAATTTTTGATGCATCCACTATATAGCCAGGAACTAACACCTTCAGATTACAATTTGCTTCCATCTCTGCCGAATTCTTTTAATGGTGAAAAGTTAAATTTCGTAAGCCCCCTGCAAAACGCAATCGGATCAGTTTTTCTCTCAGAAGTCCTAGGGTTACCCCAAAAATGACAAAAAGTTATCTACTAAAACGACCCAGGAGTTAAATAAAGCTCTAAAATACAAATACACTAAAAACGCATTAAGTTCTTAATTAACTAAAATGTTTAAAAGCTTTTTACAAAACTTTGTTTTCAAAATTTTTGACAAATCATACTTTTTCCTGATTCTTGCCAAGCTATGAAAATTGTTGTAAATCAAGCGAAATCAAGGCCATCTGGCAAGCCTAATTACCACCACTCATAAGCATTAAGTTTACAACAATATTCCATATCAGACACCCTTTTATCCAAATTTCTTAAACTTTCATAATATTTTTTAAAGTGATCGTGCTAATATTCTTGAAATGGCCTGTCTGGTTATATACATTCTGAAGATATTGTAATACATTAGAGCTCAACAATAGCATAAAAGTGATACACTGTCCTTTTTTTCAACTGGACTGCTTTTACAGATGCCATTTATCCAGTTTTACAGTATCAAATAGTTACTAAAAAACTAGAAATATTTCTCCTTCCAAGTCACCTGATGAAAATATAAAATTTCTCAAGGTCATGTTACAATTTTTTCATTTCTTCGACGTAAGTTAAGATTTACATGAATATCTTTAAAAAATCCCCTTATTTATTAACTATAAGCGATAATAGAGTAGAAAAATGGTTGGGTACTGTCAGGATATAATGTAGGGTCTGCCAAATAAATTTTTTTTTTTTTGAAAACAGGATGCAAAACATCGAGTGTAGCTTTGGCTGTGTGGCACGTAGCGCCGTCGTCTTGAAACCAAATGTTGCTAATATCCTCCTCTTCTTGAACAAATTTCGTTCAACATGGCCCGATAACGAACGCCATTGACAGTAACGGCCACTCCTTGCTCATTTTCGAGGAAAATTGGCCCAATTATGCCTCTGGACCAAAATCCGCACCAAACAGTCACTCGGTTTGGGTGTATCGCCTTTCAATGTATGCGTGCGGGTTTTCTGTGCCCCAAATGCGACAATTTTGCTTGTTTACATACCCGCCAAGATCGAAATGAGCTTCATTTGAAAAGATGATTTTTTTTTTGGCAAAATCGACATCTTCTGTAAGTCGATCGCAGGCCCACTTAGCGAAGCGAAAAAAGCGTATACACAACCATATTCGTTCAGCGGAAGGATAAAACTAATTATCTGTCAAATCATACATGAGCTAAGTGTTACCATTCACGAAATAGGCACTATTTAAAAAAAAAACGTTAGATGGCGGGCCCGTTATTTACATTTGGTCCGGTGCCCGCAGGAAAAAACCTTTGATATTTACTGTTGCTGTTTTTTTTAGGGGAAAAGCTGAATCGATGTGAAGCTCTTCTAGACAGAATTCACTTGAGTTCATCAACTAATACCACTTTTAAAGGGATTCCCTTTCTTAGCATTTTGTCAGCCATCGGTCATTTTTGCAGTAAAAGAATGTGGCATAGCACACGGTATATACCTTCTCTGTACTATCAACATAGCTGATTAACCTCTAGTGTAGATCTTGGCCTAAAAAAATACAAAAATCAGTCGAGAATAACTTAGCGTCATTGCCTATGTCCGTTCTCGTTCTGTAAAGAACCTAAAAGTATTAAACCCGAAGAGAAATTCCTTGTATTATTCTACTTTTCGGTTTTATAGGAATATAAACAAATTCGTCTCATAAGACGGTACTTTGACGCTTTTATGAGGGACTAGACTCTAAGTTATTAACTTATAGCTATTGACCTAATAAATCTATTAAATTTGTAATAAAGTTTTAGGGTTTTAAGAAAATTTAGGGATTTGTTTTCGCTCAGAGCGTAAGGACCTCTTTTTTATTGATGTCCTTGAAGGCTTCAATGAATAGTTAGTACCTTTTCTACCCAACATTGCATCTAAAGCAAAAAGGAAACATTTTCAACCCCGTATTGTGTAGATTTAATTTTTTTTATTACTCTCTCACAGTGCTTACAATAGAATGAGTTTTGCAATGAGAGCGAGCTTCTCTTCGAGATTAGTTACTTTTGTTTTGTAATAACATACACAAATACAATGCATTGCAAAACTGTTGTTGTTTTCTACATATATTGTATGCCATATTTTATTTTGTTGTTGTACATTCAGCCATTTATTTAGTGGCGGCCATCTTTATATTTGAGTTTAATTTATTTTCTTTTAAATGTATAGATTTTTTAGGCATTATTTGTTGTAGTTGTTTTCGTTTTAGACATCGTTGTTGGTGTAGAACGTTTATTATATTGTGAAAAGAGTTGAATTGTTTGTAGTGGCAGTAGTAGTAGTAGTAGTGGCAGTAGTAGTTGAAAAGAAAAATCATTTGTATTATTAAAGTGTGTTCTCTTTCTAACATTTTCAACACAATTGTTGTGTATTATTTAGAAAAGGATTATATTTTTATGCTCTCTCTTTGAAAAACGATATTGTTATTGTTGTCATTGTTGTTTCTTTTTTTGGCAGGTAGTTACACATATATAACGTTATTTTATTATTTTTGTTATTTATAAGAGTTGGGAGCAAGAAAAGGGACGTTTTAAGCTTTTGTGTTAGTTTAGATATTTGCGTTTTGTGTGTGTGTTTTTTTGGAAGAAACACCAAATTAGTGTCACCACCCGCAGTCGGTATTATTGCTTTTGACGTACATAGATGGCTGCCATTAAGCCAATAGTCATCTCTTTTTCGACTATTGTTGTTGTTAAAAAAACCTTTTATGATTTTTATTGTTTTATATCTGCCTATTTGCTAAAAAAAATAAAAAATTTATTTTCATTTTATTTTTAGCATAAGTACTTCCAAATTATTTTGTTTTAAATAATACAGTACCTATCTATTTCCAAAAAAAAAAAAGAAATTTAACATGTGCTTCATACTATTATTCAAAGAAAGTAAACAATAAAATACATAGGTATACAAATAAAAATAAAGCAGAGTTTCTCATCTTTAGTAAAAACAATAATACTCATAAATACTCGAACAACAACAACCGTTTCTTTTTTTCTTTCGAAAATATGAAGGTCGTTGCCATAACAGGCATTATACGTACACATGAAAACAATATTGAGTTTTCAACGCGCACACATGCACACACACTCATGCCCATGTAAAAAGCACAAAACAAATGATCATAAAATACAAACTAATTGAGGACGTCTGCATATTACTGTTGTTATTGTTTTGATGCGAAAAAAGGAGAGAACACTCATTTTACGAGCGTCATGAAAATTTAAAAACATTACACACTTCTAATAAATAGCAACAACAAAAGCCGGACTTCCTCTTTCATAAAGAGAGCAAAAAAAGGAAAATAAAATTCCCAAAACCATAAACAAAACTCTCAATTTTCTCAATTCTCAATTGTGATTTTTATTTGTAAACTCAGCTGTTTTTTGTTTTCCACTAACGCAAAAACTGTTGTTGTTTTTATTACTTGTTTTGTATGACATAAACAAACAAGAAAAAAAAACAGAAAACAAGTTTTTTCTTATTGTTGGTGTTCTTGCCTAACAAATCAGCTGTTTTTCTAAAAGTTCAAAAACAATACAAAGCCAAAACCATATCCATAACAGGAGGTGTGTTTCTTTAGCGTTTGCCCAGTTGTAAAACTCACTCGTTTACAAAAGCAAAGCCAGAGAGATAGAGAGAGTGAGAGAGAGCGAAAATTGAGAAAATAAGTATATAGTTTTTCTATTTGCTAGTAAATGAGTATAAGAAAATAGAGAGCGTAATTAAGTTTTTTTTGCTTTCTTTTTCTCTTTTAAATGAGAAATAATTTATTATATACTCTCTAGAAAAATACAATTTGCAATAAATTTTTTGTTTTTGCTTATGCTCTCACTATTTCAAACAATGATAAGCATTTATCTCTGACAATAGCAACAATAATAAAAACAGAAAGCATTTACATGCACATTATGTTATTACTTTGCAAGAGAAATATAAAATTTTTTGTGTGTTTTGTTTGTCACTCAGTTACATGTACTCACTCAACAGTGCTGCTTTCAAGTTTAAAGTACTTTTTGCACTAATAGGCTTAAAACTTTTTAATTAAAATGTTGCTCTAGAAGCAGAAATGATTTTAAAACGGATTTTTTAATAATAAAAATGGAATTTATTTAATTTTATTGTTTTTAAAAAATTCCAATTTATGGAAATTATTTAAATTTTATCCAAAAAGATTTTTAAGGCGTTTATTGTTTGTTAAAGTCATGCTAATTTTTACTGACAAATATATGAGAAGGTGTGACACTACATATGGAAATAGACATTTTTTAGCACCTATTCAATAAAATGATAAAAAAACTAAATATTTAATTTTGTTTTATTTATTTATGAAATTATTGCCTTAAATAGTTGGTTGGTTAGAAAAAAAAAAATCTAAATAATCAGTTATTTCAAGCCATAACTGCCAAAAAGGTCATAAGCGACAAAAACCAAATTTCACAGTAGAAAGCTTTTGTTAAATATTTTTTGTTCCAGTGTGTACGCACTGTAATGTTACAAATCTGCATTTTACAGCTAAAAATTTTGAGTGATGGTGCGAATGATCGATCGAGTTTTGTTTTAGAAAATCTATTTAGAAACGTAGGAAATTCAAATTTAAATTAAAAACAAAATTAAATTAAAAAACAAAAAAAATTAATTTCTCAAGGTCATGTTTTTTTTTTATATAAGACCAGCACCCAGGGGATGGCCCCTACTCATACAGTGCATTGTGCTGGTACTAGGAAAATAGGTTATTGGAGGGAGGACAGAGGGAGTAGTGTTTATGGACGTTGGATTTAAACTTACTCATGTCGTAAGTGGCAGGAAATACTTTCGCTAGAAGATTATTCCACAACCGAACAGTGCGACCAAAGAGCGAATTCTCCCGATAATGCGTTGTGCGATTTACTGGACATTCGACTACAAAGGGATGCGCTCTACGAGAAATACGAGTACTTCGTAAAAATATATGATTTTTCGGAATTAATTTCTTAATTTCGTTAGAACACATTCCGTTATAGTACCGATAGAACAATGAAACACACGCCACATTGCGACGGAGTTTCCTACCCTACCGTCATTGATGAGCATCTTCGCCCTCTCCTGTACGCGGTCGAGAAGCCCCAGAATAGACTTTGAAGTACCGGCCCATACATGAGAGTTGTATTCCATTTTGGGTCGGATATAGGTCTAGTAAATATTAAGGAGATCAGATGGAGTGAAGTATTTCTTGCACCGTCTCAAAAAACCAAGGCACTTGAATGCTTCTTTCGACACTTGAAATATGTGATCATTCGAACGAACGTCACAGTGAATTCTCACGCCCAGAACATCAAGAGCATCTGATTCCTCAATATCCACATTACCCATTGACACAGATGACAGCACACCACCACGCCTGTGTGTTAAAAACAACATTGAGTCTTACGTGCATTAAAATCGACCCTCTTCGCACGACTCCACTCGGAGACCTTCACCAGGTCACTTGTAAGTGTGACGTTCATATTCATCCTTCTTACCCCAACCTCCAAAAGGCTCGATCTACGATCAAAGGAATATGAGTGACAAATGTTGCTGTCATCCGCAAAAGAGTAGATAGGATTAGAAGTGAGAAGAAGAAAGTCATTAAGAAATATTAGAAAAAGAGTAGGAGAAAGAACAGAGCCTTGCGGTACCCCTGAGTTTACCCTGAACTCGTCGGATGAGACCCCATCTATAACCACTCTTATACAGCGAAGTGACTACCGACACCAAAAGCATTAAGTTTCGAAATGAGAGCCTCGTACCAAACTCTATCAAACGCCTCTGATATATCCAGAGCCACAACCTTACTCTCGCCAAAACCATGAATGGACTTGTTCCACTTCTCCGAGAGCAACGCCAGCAGGTCACCAATAGAACGGCCCTTTCGGAAACCGTACTGACGAACGCTAAGTAAATCGTTGGACTCCAGATAACCCATAAGGTGGTGATTAATCATACTCTTCATAACCTTGGAGAGTGTGGAACAAACTGCTATTGGACGGTAGTTCTCAGGGTTACTAGCCTCGCCCTTTTTGGGGATTGGCGTTACATTAGCAACCTTCCAGCAAAATGGAAAAATACCGGTGCGATATGACGCACTGAAAAGGTGAGCTAATGAACGCGCAACCGTCGAAGAGCACTGCTTCAGGACCAGTGCTGGTATGCCATCCGGCCCAGGAGACTTGTTAACGTTGAGATTTTTGTTACCATTTTGCCATTTGTTCGACGTGCATAAGTTAAAAAAAAATAGGCGATGTTTTTAAAAATCCCCCTAATAAACGTACTATAGGTATGAAATATCCGAAAAGAAAATTGATTCTACTTATACTGGCAGGACTTAAGCGTGTGCCAGTTCCTAAAGGGGAAAAACATTTGAGACTAAGCTGCCATACACATATTGTTTACTGTTAATTCATTTTCTTAATGACACCATTCCAAGCAATCAAGAAAATATATTTAAGAAAAAAAAAAAAAAAAACAGCAATACTGGTGGTCTGCTAGGCTTTCAAAGTCTAAGCTTTCGACTTTGAAACACGTGTTTTTAAATAAGTGTTAAAAAATAATGATACAACTGTTTAACGAGCAAACCTTAAAAAATCAAGTTATAAAGTATTTAAGAAAAGGTAAATGTAGCCCAAGGCAAGTAGTTTCATGGTAAAGGGTCCGCCATCTAAAGTTTTTTTTCAACTAGTGCTTATTTCGTGAATGGTAACACTTAGCCGATGTCTGATTTGACAGATAATTAGTTTATGGTTGTGTATACGCTTGAACAACGCTGGGAAATATTGCGACATTACTTTGAAAATCATGGTAATGTTGCAGAATGTGTGCGAAAATTGCGTACGGATTTTGGAAGTAGAGAAGCACCGTCAGTTCCGTATGTTCGTTATCTTGTGAAAAAAGTGAAAGAAACTGGCATTCTCATCTATAAACCAAAGAGTGAAAAGCCAAAAACAGTGCGTACACCCGAGAATATTGCAGGTTTGGCAGAAAGTGTGCGTGAAGCGCCATCAACATCAATTCACTATCGTTCTCAACAATAGAACATTTCGGAGACATCATTGAGACGAATTTCGCATAAAGACTTTGGTATGACGCCATATAAAGACCAATTGGTTCAGGAAGCCAACTGACCATCCAATGCGTTTTCGCTTCGCTAAGTGGGCCTGCGATCGACTTACAGAAGATGCCGATTTTGCCAAAAAAATCATCTTTTCAGACGAAGCTCATTTTGATCTTGGCGGGTATGTAAATAAGCGGTTTTTGGTCTAGGGGCATAATTGGGCAATTTTTCTTTGAAAATGAGCAAGGAGTGGCCGTTACAGTCAATGGCGATCGTTATCGGGCCATGTTGAACGAATTTTTGTTCACAAAAATTGAAGAGGAGGATATTAGCAACATTTGGTTTCAACAGGACGGCGCTACGTGCAAGACAGCCGAAGCTACATTCGATGTTTTGCGCCCTGTTTTTGAAGATCGCATTATCAGCCTGATGTCGTTTGGCCACCTCGGAGCTGCGATTGACACCGTTCGACTATTATTTGTGGGGTGCCGTCAAAGATAAGTCAGAGACAATTGACGCTTTAAAGGACAATATTCGTGAGGCGATTTGTGAAATACAGCTGCACACAATCGATAATGTGCTTAAAAATTGGACCGATCGTGTAGGCTACTGCATTGCCAGCCGAGGCAGCCATTTGAATGGAGTTATTTTCCATTATTAACCGGAAGGATTGTACTTTCAAATAAAAAAAGAAATTTGAGAAAATATTCAGTAGTTTTTTTTTATAGCATTAAAAAAAAACAAACAAAAATTTTATTTGGCGGACCCTATATCCGTAGGTTTCAAAGCAAATTCCACACTACTTGTGGCGCTCGAATGTTCCCTCAAGATGTATGCTGACCATTTACTTATCTTCCTTTCAGGAGACTACTATTGAAGCGAAAAGATAGAGTGGAACCAAAGTGGGGCCATGCCCTTTTTTGGCATGTATATGCACATGACCAGGGTTACCTTATTCTGAATAGCCAGTCTGTTCAAGGCGTTCTGATATTCCAGTGTTGCTCTGGCCTAAAATGCACATCTGGCCTTAGGGACCGATGGACTGCCCGAGAGTATTTTGATTCACTTTCGGATAGGATTAATACCGTCCTTAATATTACGGAAAGTTTGGTCTGGAAAATTGTGGCGTCCTTGTTTAAAGTTATCGATCTGCGTACACGTGGAGCGTTTTGGATCCATTCGGGTACCACTTTTGTGAGTCATCTTGTAACCACTTTGGGTCTGCGCTCCACACTTCCTTTGTAGAAATGATAAGGATCCATATAGTCCTTAGGATCGCTCTGCCGCCTTAAGCGCTGTTGGTTTCAGAAGACCTTGCATGCCCATCATTGGGATAGATTTGATTGTCCCTGTGATGCACACTTAGGCAAACAAGTCTCTACATTCTACATAGCTACGAGATAACCTTTATCTGTATTGTGTTCTTTCGCCATATAGTGGCGTAGGCCTGACTATTTCGGTATATATCCAGTAGATAATATGAGAACTTAGGTCACAAGTATAGTTCTGCTTTCTAGTTTACGCCAGTCTGTTTTTCATTCCAATATCCTCCCCTCTATTCCAATATCCTGTCGGATAATACTTTAAAAAAGTGAATTGTATTAAGGAAACTGCGATATATTCTTCTCCAACCTATTCTAATATATTGGGTGATTTTTTAGCAACGTTTCTGTGGCAATTCTGTTTTTGGCAGCTCAGCTGTTTTCGTGTTACATGTTACTGTCAAATATGTTTAGTTTGGTCTATAATTTAACCATGAATCGACTTATAAACGAACAACGCTATCAGATTGTTGTTATTATACTATCAAAATTCAGTTGGATGAAGATACACTTTTTTATTGGAAAATTATCTTCAGCGACGAAGCTACGTGAACAAGCAAAATTGCCGTATTTGGTGCGAAGAGCAGCCAGAAGCATTGCAAGAACTGCCAACGCATCTCGAAAAATGCACTGTTTGGTTTGGATTATGGGTCGGTGGCAGCATTGTATCGTCCTTTTTCAAAGACGACGAGGGCAGGAACGATACTGTGAATAGCGATCGCTACCGTGACACCGTTGGACTATTTTTTGTGGGGCGCCGTTAAGGACAATTGTTATGCCGGCAAACCAGAGACAATTGAGCATTTGAAGGTCAACATTGGTGATGCCAATTTAAAAATTGGCGTATTTGGTGTGAACAGCAGCCAGAAGCATTGCAAGAACTGCCAATGCAACCAGAAAAATGCACTGTTTGGTTTGGATTATGGGTCGGTGGCAGCATTGTATCGTCCTTTTTCAAAGACGACGAAGGCAGGAACGTTACTGTTATGCCGACGATTCAGAGACAATAGAGCGTTTGAAGATGAACATTGGTGATGTCATTGCCGAGATACGACCTCATACACTCTAAAAAGTTTTCTGAAATTGTACCGACCGAATGTTGTACTGTGAGGCCAGCCGCGGCAACCATATACATGAATTGGTTCGTAAGATACCGGCTGATATATTAGAGAGGGTATGACAAAATTGGACCCAGCGTATGAACTATTTGGTTATGGAGGTGTAGCCGCGGTCAACATTTACATGAATGAGCGCACGCATAACAAAGCAAACGACCCAGGTTCGAGCCCCAGTAGAGGACATGACAAAGAAAAATTATATTGTGTTTTCGAATGTTTAGTAAAGAGGCTACAACTTTCCTTCAGACAATATCCCATCTAAAAAATAATACCCCTGGCGATGATGACAAACATCAGGCGAATGATCAGGAAAACATGTCACATAATGGGGAAAAAATTACAAAGTAAAGATCACCACCAATTAGCAAGGATCTTTACCACCACGCAAAATCATATAAAGGAAGCTACAGTGGACTAATCATCTACTTAGTTTGAAAGATGCTTTGTTGAAAACTAATATGCTCCCAATATGCTATGACAGAGAAGAAAAACCTTGAACTTTGAATTATACAGATCGCTCTATGGACTCAAATAAAGGTTTCATACGTTTCTTTAAATTTTATGTGTTTTTTTCTAATCAAATCCGAAAGCTTTTAAAAATCACTCAATATTACATCTACTTAGTGCGATTCTCATTAAAAGAGGAACACATCCTCTCTGCGCATCATCTCTAAGGGATATTACTTTGAAAAATACGAAATATATGGCGATTTTTAATTCGACTAGTACTTATTTGAATTCCATTTAAAAAATATATTTTTTTAATCATACAACGATTTTAGAGACTAATTAATGCTCTCTATCACTTTGGAAACAACCCTCTTATAACTTTTTTTCCAAGTTCGTTAAGCAGGTATTCTGATGTTTAAAAAACTTGAACTATAATACTCGTATGTGTATCGAAGTCGAAATGAGAAACAATAAAAACAAAATGATAACAAAAGGTACTGTTAAGTCAACCCTCGTTTTCAAATGAAATTTTTATAAAAGTCAGCAACAAGGGAACAAAAAAACCTTACACTGACATGTGCGCTTAGAAACACAAACAACAACAACAACAAGAACAGATAGGCAATAGAATAAGAAGAAGAAAAAGATATCGAAAAAAGTACCTGCAACAAAATGTCACGTTTTATAATTGATGCTTCACATTTTGTTGTCATGGTGCTGCAAGTATGCGTAACGACTTAATGCTCTTGCTGCAGCATCAACTAAAACAATTGTAATCACATCTTGCCCTTTTATTCGTACTGCTCTATACGATAGGCAGTGGTTACTACGCTCATATGTTCAGCCACATATTGTTTGTTTTTGGAGGATAAGGAACACCGCTAGCAACAGCAACATGAGAGGAGAGGATTAATGTTGAAACACACAGCATGTTGCATGTATTGTCATTGTCATATTTATTGTTGTTGTTGTTGAAGTTAGATTTTAAATTTTATTTTAATTATTTTTCGATATGTGATGTTGTTTCTATTGTTGTTTTGTTATTGTTATAAAAACAGTCCATAGAATTTCTTTTTTTATGCCATCCTGCTTATAAGTTTATTTCAGTTTTTTTTTATTGTTCCCTACAGCCTTCAATGTGGCTGTTATTTTATAAACTCGTTCTTTAGATTTTCATGAACTTGCATTACAGCGCTTAACTATTAGGACAAACAATCAATATGTGACAAAAATAAAATCTACACAAATAAAGGGTCCGCCAAATAAATTTTTTTTTGTTTGTTGAAAATGCTATAAAAATAACTGAATATTTTCTCAAATTTCTTTTTTTATTTGAAAGTACAATCCTTCCGGTTAATAATGGAAAATAATTTCATTTAAATGGCTGCCTCGGCTGGCCATGCAGTAGCCTACACGATCGGTCCAATTTTTAAGCACATTATCGATTGTGTGCAGCTGTATTTCATCAATGACATCACGAATATTTTCCTTTAAAGCGTCAATTGTCTCTGGCTTGTTGGCGTAACACTTATCTTTGACGGCACCACACAAATAATAGTCCAACGGTGTCAAATCGCAGCTCCGAGGTGGCCAAACGACATCAGCTCTGCGGCTGATAATGCGATCTTTAAAAACAGGGCGCAAAAACATCGAGTATAGCTTCGGCTGTGTGGCACGTAACGCCATCCTGTTGAAACCAAATGCTAATATCCTCCTCTTCAATTTTTGTCAACTAAAATTCGTTCAACATGGCCCGATAACGATCGCCGTTGACTATAACGGCCACTCCTTGCTCATTTTCGAAGAAAAATGGCCCAATTATGGCTCTGGAACCAAAATCCGCACCAAACAGTGACTCGTCTTGGGTGTATCGGCTTTTCAATGTATGCGTGCGGGTTTTCTGTGCCCCAAATGCGACAAATTTGCTTGTTTACATACCCGCCAAGATCAAAATGAGCTTCATCTGCAACAGTACCATGATTTTCAAAGTAATGTCGCAATATTTCCCATCAAGCGTATACACAATCATATTCGTTCAGCGGAAGGATAAAACTAATTATCTGTCAAATCGGACATGAGCTACATAAGTGTTACCATTCACGAAATAAGCACTAGTTGAAAAAAAAACCGTAGATGACGGACCCGATATTAAGTTCACGATACGCCTGCCTCGATTGTAACATAGGAAAGGCTTTGACAAATTTTTCGTACGAGGTTTGTTAAAAAATAAAATGTTCATTCATATTTTAAGTTTTATTCCTCTTAAGTTATTTCCCTCAGCTATAAGGCGATGGTGTCCCGATAACTTTTTTTGTTTTAAATTCTTAAAGCACTTCTGAGAACATTGGTCTGCAGTAAAAAAAGCCTTTAAATAAAAATATATGGAATATAATGGTTTTAATGCGCTGAATTTAAATCCGTTTCAGTTTTTTTTCATCGGGCTCAATTTTTTTTATGGGCGTGGCAAATTTTTCACCCAAAATGTGATAGTTATGTCAATATATTTCATCATAACTTGAAAACGACTTGACCGATTTTAATGCAATCACCATCAAATGTTTAGCCACAAAATTTCCTATAAATCAACTTAATAAAGCTTTTTTGTATTTTCAACAGTTTCGGAGTTATTCGTAACATAGTGGCGAAAAAATTTTTTTTCGCGGCGAATTAGAGCAATTTTTTTGTTTTTCAAAAAGTCGTAAAAAATATTTTTTTAAATGAAAATTTTACATATTAAGCATATTAATTAAAGCTTAAAAAGTTGAGAATAAAATAGGGTATAAATCATGAAAATCGGTTGGCTATTGCAGATTTTATTCGAAATTAAATGCACGTACCTAACTTTGACCAAAACTCAATTCATTTAATTTGTGTTAAATTAGAGCAAAACCAAAGAAAATGGTTAGACAGTAATTTAGCACAAATTAAAAAAGAAAAGAAAATATTTTCCTCCAAGAAAAAACAAAACTACTTATTTATTTTATTCACAACTAAGTACTTGATAGGTTAACGTTTTTACTTAATAGCAGTGGTTCCCAATCTTATTTTCGTTACAATACATATATAGTTTTTTGTTTGTATGCAGTCTATAGCCTGTAATTTGTTATCAACGTTTTAGTTAATAGTCCGATTAATTACCCCAAAATCGGTTCAATATAGTCTTTTATACTAAAAAATTAGAAAATTAATGTAAGCACGGAAAATAGCACCGAAAATGGACACTCATTCAGGGTAATTGCTGACAAGTTAAAAGTTAGTTAACGTACCGTAGTTGCTGTGCGAAAACGGCACAAAGTAGCATATAAGCCGAATACTGGAAGCCATCCTAAGCTATTAATAGTAAGATGAAAAAAGGTCGTAAAAACACCCAAACAAGCCGCTAGTGCTGTAGGCAAAAGCGTAAGCGAGGAAACGGGTTATATGGTTCGATGAGACGAAAATAAATAGATTCCAATCAGATGGAAATGAATACTTCTGGAATAGACCTAAGGAAGTCATTTGGAAGCATGAGGTGTTGTGCATGATGGCGTTTGGGAGCCACTGAAAAAATTTATGAAAAAAAAAGAAGACTGCCTCCAAATTCTTCAAGCTCAAGCAAGTGATGGCATGGTAAGTAAAATTATTGTGAACATGCTTTCGGTATTGCTCGCCAATGTAAGTAACATGTTTTCCTCTGCAAATGAAGTCATTGTATTCAAAAGTACTTCCTTCTTACGATACCGATCCATTTGCGTATATATTTTAATTTTAGAATCAACACCGTGCCCAGAAATTGCGACCCAATCCATCAAATTTTCGTCACCATGCTTTACTGTCATTGACGTGTACCTGGGGTTGTGTTGGTTACTGAAAGAACGCCATATATATAAAATTGTATTTGAGAATACTTTTCCAAATTAGCGGTTGCTTGACTGTATGCTCAATAAAATTCTGGACTTTAGGTTTTTGTTTTCAACCGAGTATATAACAGCTATGAGCAGAATTTATCAACATGATGGTGGTTCAATCGTGAATATAGCAGCTGTGATGAGCAGGAGTGTTGAAGAAGATCCAAAAACATTAAACAAAAAACGATCCATATTATTCAACCTTTTACATCGTTATCACCATTTAAAGGCTTATTGATCCCGCTGAACCGAAAATTAAAACCTACGTCGAAAAACAAGAAGAAACTGAGCATTTTTTTAACAAAATAATCCTCGCCGACAAAGCTCATTTCCAGCACAATGTCTACATCAACAAGCAGAAATGCCTCATTTGGGGCGAAGAAAATCCAACAGTCATTTTAGAGGAACCATTACATCCACAAAAAGTTACGGTTTGGTTTGGACCATATTTTTTAAAAAATGGAAATCATCAAAGGTAGATGATCCGAAGATTTTTGTGGCGGAAAATTAATGATTGACGGCTGAAAATAAGTCTTTTTTTTATGAAAATTAAAATGATACCTCAAATTTGGACACCCTTTAGTAGAATTGTCTAGCTCTTTGAAATACCCATCAATTACAGACTCTCAGTGTAAGCAAAACTTTTGCAACCGAGTCATTTTTTTTTAATTTGAAAATAGAAAATAATCTGAGAAAGCAATATCTCGTGAATGAAGGCCCCGCCATAATATGCGTAGGCTAGCTTCGACGACTGTGCGAATGCACATAATCGAATGTGTATAACCATAATGTACCCTACAAGCTTTTCGTTCAGTTTCATTTGCTTACGTTTTGAACGAAACTCATCGCACTTTACGTACGTAAGCAGTTGTTTGTGTGTTATATGCAAAACAATAGCAAAAGGTGGTCTTGCTTTTATTCGTCACTGGAACAGTGACTAGTGAATATGCGTATTTTTCTGATAATACTTACATTCTGTACTATAATTTTAATAAAAAATAAATTCATCCATATAATAATAGGGGTAATGACCTATTTAACTTAACTATTAAATAGGAATTTTCATGTCATCACTAACACAACAATTCAAAAAGTACAGTATAGAAGAAGTTGATTAAGTATTTGACAGAATTTGACAGACGCAAAAGTAAAAGGTGTGCTTCAAATGATAAGGTCACCTTAATATTTGCTCAATTCAACCAAACTATAAAACGTTATGTATGGTCACCTTATTAAAAAAATTCTACGTTCAAATAAGTGAATAATAAGCCGGTTTTGCTCTTAGAGGTGTACTGTTATATTATGTTTCTTTAAATTTATGTAAAAAAGTGCAAAATGCAATGCGTCAAAATGATAAGGTCAGTGATTAATAAGCAATTAATCTAATCAGAAGGTACCACAATTGTTATGTTTTTTTTGTAATAATTTATAATTTAAATAATATCTACGCGGTATGGATCGCGGGAAACCTTTGTCACCTTATGGACAAGGAAATATTGTGGCACTTCATGAGCATGGATTGAGTATGCGTGGAATGGCGAGAAAACTGTTTGTTGTCTGCATAAACATTACGCACAAGTAGTCCTAACAAATTTTCCATGGGGTTTAAGTCAGGGAACGTGTTAGCCAATCAGGTACTTTAATATTGTGCTCCTCAAACCATTGTCTGGTCGACTTGCTAACATGAATTGCTGCGTTATCTTGCTGAAAGGTGAAGGTTTTGTCAGCATTTTGGGCCAATTAAGGCAGCAAACGTTCAGATAGAATGCCCTGGTACTCTAAACTATCCATTCGAGTGGAAGGAAAGTAGAGTTCCAGGATACCATGTGAGCTAAAGCCAGCCTAAACCATCAAACTGCCACCGCCGAAATTCCGTTTGGAAAAAAACAAGGGCTCCTCCCTTAAATCTCGCCAATAGCAATTTAAACCATCTGGTCCATCCAGGTTAAATATTTTCTCATCAGAAAAAATTACCTACAAACCCAAAAATTGAAGGATTATCTTATAAACTTTAAAAAAAAAAAAAATGTTTATCTGATGCCACTTAGTTGCCATGTTCTTTTTCGCAAACTCCTTACGCTTAATCTTATGCTGCTTAGCCAGACAGGGAGTTTTTTCAATTTTGCTCGAATAAGCCTTGGCTGGGCGTTGATAGCTCTTAGAATTGTGCTTTTTGCAGCTTGTAACTTCAATTCCTCTTTTATTATTACCACACTTTTCATGAAATTCGAGGCCTTTCGTGAAATTAGCCGAGTTTCACGGGCAGTCAGGACCTTTGGACGACCCGTGCTTTCTAATTTTCCAAACACACAAAGATCGTCCAAGCATACTCAATCCCTGCTCATTAAGTCCTTGTTCATATGGTGGCAAAGGTTTCCCGTGACCCATACCGCGCAGATATTATTTAAATTAGAAATTATTACAAAAAAAGTAACAGCTGTGGTACCTTCTAATTAGATTAATTGCTTATTAATCACTGGTCTTATCATTTTGACGCATTGAATTTTGTACTTATTTACATAAATTTAAATAAACATAATAAAATGGTACTTCGCTAAGAGCAAAACCGGCTTATTATTCACTTAATTGAACGTAGATTTTTTTAATAAGGTGAGCATACATAACGTTTTTTAGTTTGGATGAATTGAGAAAATATTAAGGTGACCTTATCATTTTGCAGCACACCTTATTATGTTTGGGCCTTAAGGTGAGTAATAAAGCAATTCGAACGTTTATTTATTGACTTTAGCCATAGGCATTAGTGGAACTGCTGAAACTACCCTATATTTTGCGCCAAATGCCGCAATAAATTGAATTAGTAATCGCCATTGATTGTTTTTCTTTATGACAGATATTTAATAAAATTTAATTCACGCGCTTCAAAAAAAAAAAAAAAAAAAAAAAAATCTCGCCATCAGATTGCCTGTGGAAAGAAATATCTTCGATTTCTTTGGACATCATTGTTACGAATCAACGCAAAAACTAGGCATCGCAATACACTCTATGAAAACAAGTTTTCGAGGCTGTTTTCGTTCTAATATGAGCAAACGCTACAATTCTCATCAATCGTTTTTTTTTTACAATTCCAGGTACTACGACAGGGAATTCGAAAAGAACAGCTAGGGAAACCCTAACTATGAACGAGCATGACTTTCTTTTTAAAGTCTTTAGAAGTTTTGATGTCTTTTTTAGCAATTTGACAAAAACTTTAAATAATTTCTGGTAACTGATCAATACAAACCCTTACTTTACCTGAATTTAATATTTGTAGACCCATTGTGATATCTAATATAGCGTGTTTTTTATAAAGGTATAGAACTTTAAGTTGGCATTACTTTTCAAGATGGCGACCGATTTAACAGCTGTCAAGTGATTTATTCTCAGTTTGGCTTGGCAATTTTTATGAATAGACTCACGCCTGAACAACGCTTGCAAATAGTGCAATTTTATTTCGATTTTTCCCAATTTTCATAAGCGAATTTTGTTTAGCGATGAAGTGCATTTCTGTTTGAATGGCTACGTCAACAAACAAAACTGCCGCATTTGGAGTGAAGGTAATTCTCAAGTGTATGTGAAAACACTGTTACATCCAGAAAAACTGACTGTTTGGTGCGCTTTATGGGCTGGTGGAATCATTGGTCCGTACTTTTTCGAAAACGATGGTGGTCAGAACGTTGCAGTCAATGGTGATCGGTATAGAGCCATGATTACTAACTTTTTTCATTCCTGAATTGAATAACCGTGATGTCCAGGAGATGTGGTTTCAACAAGACGGCGCAACACGTCACACAGCTCGTGCCACAATAGATTTATTGAAAGACACGTTTGGTGACCGCCTAATTTCACGTGATTTAACGCCGCTAGACTACTTTCTGTGGGGCTATGTAAAGTCATTGGTCTATGCGGTAAAGCCACAAACGCTTGACCATTTGGAAGACAACAATCGCCGTGTTATTGCCGATATACGGCCACAAATATTGGAAAAAGTCATCGAAAATTGGAAGTCCATATGTCAGAAATCATATTCAAAATGCTTACCTTTCAGACAAATAAAATTCATGTCAATCGAATAATCCATCGTTGTTTTATTGCAACTTAAAGTTCTATACCTCTATAAAAAACACCCCTTACAATAAATAGAAAAGAGCAATTATATCATCGAGATCAACCTTGAAAATAAGTTTAATCTTCAAATCAAACACTGACCACTATTTATTTCAATCGAACACGCTTAACGTTATTACAGGTTTTGTCAAAAGTACAACCTTTACTTAAAGTACCTCTGCAGCAGATACTATTTCCACATCTCAAAATCGGTATTTTTATTCTGCCTGTTGTTTTAAAAATACTTCAATTTCGTTACTTGTACCTTAACAAGTGCTCATATGTTATGCTCCAAAAAAAGAAAAAACAAATATTTCATTCGACAGTCAATTTAACAAAACGATTACGGTTTTAATTAGGCCATCAATCTATCCAGCTTAACAAGACAGTCCGTTTGAAAAAAAAAAAACGTCGTCAGTCTCATCAAATAAATCTTTTTGGAATTTATTTGAGTTGAATACTGAAAACAAACCATCACAAAACAGCTGTACGTCCGTCCCTGTTTTAAGAATTGAAACAAAGATTTTTATTAAAAAGGAAAAACAAAATCCCTAAAACAAAAGACGTTTATTGTTGGGGTTTAAACATTTTTGTTTTTTTTTTTAATAAAATTGTTATTGTCATTCTTTGTTGTTGTTGACTCGATTGAATATCAAAAACAATGAAACAACTAACTTAAGAACCTTTTTGGATATGATGGAAATAACAATAACAACAAATACATGTTGAAAACAGAAGAATTCCATTGTTGTTTTCATAAAATGCCACAAAACACAAATATAAAGCCAAACTAACGAGTACGAGATAAGAAAAGCAGCGCATATATTAATAGGTAATCATTCTAAACATTATCTTTAAATCGCTTAAAACCGGGTTTTCCGGCATTAAAAAGCTTTAAAACTCAGCTTTAATGGCTGATAATGGAACTATTTCCCAAGTTTCACACGACGGCAAGGTCGATCGATTGTTTTGCAGCTCTACTGTAAGTACACATGTATATATGTATGTAGTTAAGCTGCTCATATGGATTACATTGTAATTAACATTTTCTTGTTGAATATTCCATATATTTTTTTGGTATGATTTTAGATTTTTTAAAGCTTTTTATGGTTTAGTAGAGTTACGACGAAGAGAGTATTAATGATGGGATTAAAATTTAAAGACGAGTCTGTAATTAATTCATCGTCATCTTTGTTGTGAAGTGTGTTTCTTTCTTAAACATCTAATAACGATGTCGACGTATAAGTATTTTTGTCTCTTTTAACACTAATGTGGTATTTGAAAAAAAGAAAACTTTCTTCAAATGTTTAAAACAAACAAAAGGTGGAATATGTCTGAAAAATAATTAAAGACACTTAACGATTTAGTGGCAAATTATTGAAGATTGAAATATTTTTAAAGGGTGGTCCAACCACAAGGCAAGGTTGTTTATTGTAAGTCACACATTAACACCAAGTTTTTTTGCCCAACTTAGTTTGACTTGCTTTGTCTAAGTGTTTGACAAAGTCAACCCTGGAGAGGTACACATTTTACGTATATGGGCATTCAAATCAAAATCCGTTTCGTGCACTTCGTGATGTTTTTGGTCAGCATATTGACTACAATCGGGAGAAATGTGCGCAATTTTTCGCCAACCGGATGTGTAGGAAATGTTGAAACACCTGTGCATGATCGCAAAGTTTGTTTTGGGCTGGCGACGTCGTCGGGCCGTACTTCTTCGAAAATGAGTTCAGCTTAGCAGTTATCGTGATTGGTATTCAATATCGTGAGATGATAACGGACTTTTTGTGACCAGAAATTAAGAATATGGACCTGGACGACATGTGCTTCTGACAGAATGTTACCACTTGCCACAAAGCCAACGAAACAATGGCTCTTTGGTGCAAGAAATTCAATATCCGTGTTATCTAATGTCGTGGCAAAGTTAAATGGACGCCAATATTTTGTGATTTGACATCGTTCTTCTTCTTCCTTTTTTGGGGATATTTAATAGAAAAAGCGTATGTCAATAAGACAAAATAAAAAATAAAAAAATCAAGAGCTAAAGAATGAGATACTTCGACACATTAACGACATTGAACCTCAATAATGTGTCAGAGTCATTGAAAATATGGACCAACGGATAGAGGTATACCACCGAAGACGTGGCGAGCATTTAATCCATATTTTGTTACATACAGAATTGTCATAGACTCTTCTATCATAGTAAAAAATATGCAGATAATTCTCTGAGAACTTTTTTATTTACAATTCACATCGTGCGCTTTGGTTGGACCAACCTTCATATTTTATTGTTGTTTTTGTGCAATCCAACTTTACATCGAGTCAGTAGTTGCTCTTGGTGTGATTTACACTTAAACCAAAGCCATTGAGCATATTCTCAGAGAACCACAAGCAATTATCAGTAAAGAACCTAACTTTCTGTAACATTTGGCATCATATTCGAATTCAGTCTCTGGCCGGATCTTTAGGAACCACTGAACACTAACATATATACATAAAAAAAGTATCTCAAATTTAACGCTCTATAAATCAGTAAAGGTCTGTAGAAGCTTCCGAACGGATTCGTTTGTGTGACAGCCAGTTTACGCGGTAAAAAAATTTTTTTTTTAAGATTTACATTTTTAAGCAAATGGATGCAACTGCCAAAGTTCACAAATTGGTTTTTAAACTTTCGTTTTTAGTACCACAAAAGTACCAAAATATTTGTACAGAAAGAGAGAAAAAATCTGGCTTAAGTCTTAAGTAATAAACAAGCCTTATCAGCTATGCGAAATGACAGCCGTTAGTTAAAAGTCTATAAAGCAGTGCAGAAAATTTCCGTTTTAGCCAATACAATTGAGTTGATTTTCTGGTACTAAAAACTGCTACAAATTTACATGTTCCACGAATATATACCATATGACTCTTTGCAAAGTTTTTAAAAGCAAAAGTTCAAGAAAAAAAAAAAAACTAAAATCTTACCACTATTAACCGCTGGAGTATGTAAGTATGTCTGCAGTAACAACATTTCTTTTTTTTCGTGGAAGTTATTACTGTGTTAAGTATTCAGTAAAACCAGTTTACTTTTTGACACCATCAAAGTTACTTAATTCTTTCGACGAAGCTAAAGAGGCTGATGAACACAACACACGAACACAGGAACATAAAGAAGTAGCAATGAAATCCAATAAGAGGGTCATAAAAAAAAGAAATAAAACTGGCAGTCAAAGTCAGTCAACAAAACACGTTCATTCATTCATTCATTCTAAGGTTAGTCTGACTAAAATATTGGTTGGACTAGTCGTTCCCCTAAATAATATGGCTTAAAATCTTTCCCGTTAGACTTCTAGAGGAAAAGTAAAAGGGGCAAAGAAGAAATTATTTAAAAAAAACCAGAAGCTTGGTTCCAAAAAAAAAGAACATCAAAGACATTAACTGATGGAAATCCTTAACAACGACGGCAGCCATAAAAAAAATCTTTGTAAACGATAACTGCGGCTGTTGCAGCACCAACAGACAGTAGTAGTAGACAGTCTATAAAATTTATTCAGTAATAGCTATAAAAATAAGAACAACAACAACAACAACAACAATAATAATAACGACAAAAGCAATAATAATGTTTAAACATAAGTTTGAATTTTTTTTAGGGTGTCCCTTAAATTTTTATAAAATATTGCTTAGAAATGTTTTAGGTGAGTTTTTCTTGTTCGGGTAAGTTTTCACTATATTTATTGATTTGTCTCACAAGGATATTGCCCCAAAAAGTTATATGATGCAACAAAGTCTTATTATTTTTAGTCCAAAATTGACCACAAGCATTAATGGATAAGCAGGTACATTATCGTAATGCAAAGGCCATTAATCGCTTTTCACGAATTCGGGTTTTATATATAGCTGAGGTATAATTTTTATTGACTGTATGAGTGGCTCCCATACACGATTTGGAATCAAGTCACCGAAGCAACATGGAGCTTAGCTTTTCCTCAGTAGTTTAACGTCTAACTAATATCCTGCGATCATATTGATCTGAGACTTATTTGGTATACCAAAAACACTTAAGGTCTTAACCAGTGCTTAGGTAAAACACTTCAGAGAGTACAATTGGTGTTTCAGTTTTAAACCTAAATTGCATGTTATCGTATCGTATTACTTAATTGGTACCAGAGGTTTTAATAGTTTTCAGCAAATCCGCAAGAAGGATTGTATGTTTTATGCCTAAAGCGAACGATGAGCATGGTAATCTTGGGCGAACATGAAACACTTTTTTTCCATATCGGGTGTTGTTTAGAGCTTCATAACTTCCAGTTGGCAACACGCTTTATTCAACACCCGACTTAACAGCTGATAGTTGCTGTTTGTATAGATTGCTTTGACATTTCATTATGGTTAAACTTTCACTAGAGCAACGCTTGCGAATTGTTGAATATTTTTGTTTTTATCAATATATTGGTTGTGTTCGTCAAACTTCAAAATAAAAAATTTCGTTTTCCGATTAAAACCATTTTTGGTTAAATGGCTGGGTGAATAAGCAGGATAATCACACAATATTTTGTTGAAACACAATTACATACACAGAAAATTACTGTTTGGTAGACTGACGGAACTATTGGTCCATACGTCCTCAAAAACAATGATGGTCGGAATGTTACTGTCAATAGGGACAAGATTATACATTTTTTCGTACCTCGATTAGCTGGCACAAATCTTGCCGACATATGATTCCAACAGGACGGAGACACATGCCACACAGCGCGCTCTCAAATGATTTGCCCAAAAAAAAAATTGTGATCAAAGAATAATTTCAAATCATGGTCCAATTAATTGACTACCAATATCGTGTGATTTAACCACATTATATAACTGTCTTTTGGGTTTTATAAAGTCACTTGTCGACGTCGATAATCCGTATACAATTGATCACCTGTAAGTCAATACTCGAAACGTTATTGGCGAAATACGGCAGCAAATAGTTTGTGAAAGTGTTGCTCCACATTGAGCCTTGTACGCGCCAGCCGTGGCGGCCACATGGCCGATCTCATATTTTAAAGGTAATGCCATAAAATTTTCTATCCAACAAAGCCCGTTTCATTGATATTAAAAATACATTTCTTTGTTTTATTATAATTTAAACCGGTGTAACTGTTAAAAGAACACCCGATATTTGCAACAAGCTTTATAAAAGCAACTGTGAGCCATTTAAACCTTCTGGCAGTTTTGGTACAAAACCATTTTTCAGAGTAGAACCTCTGGGTTTTCTGAGCTAAAAACTGATCAATTGCATTTTGTAGGCCTCTATGGAATTTGAATTTGATCGAAATAAATGATAATCTAAAGGTACAAGGTCCAGCATATATGGTGTATGAATCAAAATTTACCAGCTGAGCTCTCTCAGTTTGTGCCGGTGCATTGAATATATGTATAGTCTGGAGTTGTCATAATGGAACACAACACCTTTTCTATTGATTAATTCTGGCTTTTTTTTTATTAAATTAATTGAACCCCAACAGAAGACATGAAAAAAAAATTAATTGCGGTTTCGAGTGTTTGATAAGAGACTTTAATCTTTCCAAATCCATCTAAAGAAGATACCCCGACTTTCCATCTTACCACTGGCGCGAATGATCAGGAGAAAACGCCACTTACTGGGAAAAATTAACATCGCTAAGTAAAAATCACCACCACCATTACACACACTCATATGGACGTGATCTACAGTCGACTAGTCATCGACTTAGTGTGGAAATCAACCCGATTACTAAAATTGAAACAAAGCAATGCATGCTTTGTGGAAAGTCAATATGCTCCCTAGAGTGATGGAGAAAAAATATCAAGCTCTTCGGAAATGGTTCCATCTTGTTCCGTTTTAGCAATGAATTACAATTACAAATTTGGTCCATTAATTTTTTGAAATTAATTTGCCACCCACTTTGATCGTCATTCCAAAGGGTCGGCCATCTAACGTTTTTTTTTCAACTAGTGCTTATTTCGTGAATGGTAACACTTAGCTCATGTCTGATTTGACAGATAATTAGTTTTATCCTTCCGCAGAATGAATATGGTTGTGTATACGCTTGAACTTCGCTTCGCTAAGTGGGCCTGCGATCAACTTACAAAAGATGCCGATTTTGCCAAAAAAAATCATCTTGGCGGGTATGTAAACAAGCAAAATTGTCGCATTTGTGGCACAAAAAACCCGCACGCAGACATTGAAAAGCCGATACACCCAAGACGAGTCACTGTTTGGTGAGGATTTTGGTCCAGAGGCATAATAGGGACATTTTTCTTCGAAAATGAGCAAGGAGTGGCCGTTACAGTCAATGGCGATCGTTATCGGATCATGTTGAACGAATTTTTGTTCTCAAAAATTGAAGAGGAGGATATTAGCAACATTTGGTTTCAACAGGACGGCGCTACGTGCCACACAACCGAAGCTACACTCGATGTTTTGCGTCCTGTTTTTGATGATCGCATTATCAGCCGCAGAGCCACCTCGGAGCTGCGACTTGACACCGTTGGACTATTATTTGTGGGGTGCCGTCAAAGATAAGCGTTACGCCAACAAGCCAGAGACAATTGACGCTTTAAATGACAATAATCGTGGAGCCATTGGTGAAATACAGCTGCACACATTCGATAATGTGCTTAAAAATTGGAAATGAAATTATTTTCCATTATTAACCTGAAGGATTTTACTTTCAAATAAAAAAAGAAATTTGAGGATATATTCAGTAGTTTTCTAGCAACGTCCTGCTTATGTGCTTATGTGCTTTTTCCATGACTTAATCGATTTTTTCTAGTGTTTAGTCGACCAGAGCGAGGTGCATCTTTAAGATTAATATTATCAGATCGAAAATGAGCAACCATTTTGCTGCTGATTTTCTAGTTAAACCCTCTGCAAAGTTCACAAATTTTTTCAGCAGCCTGCAATGCTTTCTTACCTTTTCTACTTATGATAGAAAAGCCAAATATGATGGTAATATTCCGAATATTTACACATTTTTAAACGTAGATAACTTGTCACAGAATAATGCGATTTTAATCGCAAAGTGAAGTTTAGAATGTCACCTTTCCAACAAGTAATAGTGTTGCCTGATGCAATTAATATTACCAGAGATATAACCATTTGTAACCGAACTTAACCGAGCACTTAGTAGCACTTAGTATTATGACTTATTAACTTCTGGTCTCTTGGACGCATACTTATGATTTGTCATTAGCTATGAACTTATGACCAGATAATGAACATCATTAACGATATCCAGAAGATATCTGCGTGTTGCTCATGCCACGATTTATTTATTCATTCTTTTATTTAAATAAAACAGTTCTGATACAAGCTTTGCAGTCACGGTATAAGCCAACCGATATGTCGCTGGCATTAGTAATTTATTGCTATTCACCTGCAGTTGTCATAAAGAACACGCTAATGTTGAATTCAAACTTCCACTAACATAACATTAGACATTCAATACTTGCCATTATAGGCTTTTTGTCTAACACACTTTTCATGACCACAGGAAGTCTAGTATGAGTGTAATAGGCTGCAAATACCGATTTAAAGAAACAAATGGTGTACCAGAGTTAATTCAAAAATTTTTATTGAGTAAAATGCATAGTTTTGAGTCTTAGGATTGGTTTTTTCATTTTATCTTTAAGTACAAAGGATAGGTTGTAGACACTCCACGGATTTGTTGGCACACATACGCTGTTTTCTGTAGAAATTTTCTATGACTATTTGGCATAAATTTGTCAAAATTTTGTTGATGTACTGTTTTATTTCCACGGTTTTATCGCTTTTATTAAACTTAAGCTGTCAGGTTGCCTTTTTTAGGGTTGCCTACATTTTACTGCACACATGGCGGTAAATTTAAATTATCTCGATGCCGAATGTCATAGTGAATTATCATGAGAAATGATGACAATTGTAAATCATCGATGACTGAACATGATTTTTTTTTTGGTGTCACACATAACGTTTTAGATAAATTGACCAAATTTTCATAGATGACAGAAGTTGATTTTGTTTTGAGTCCTAATACACAGGCTACGTACATCATCCAGAATCATAAATAATTTATTCGTTAACTTGGTTGTGTAGCAGACACAATCTTCCATTGTTCATTATGTAGTCGACTCATAAAAGAAAATGTCACTAAATTTCAGCATGTGGTTGACTCATAAGAGACAATGTCGTTGCATTTCCTCATGTAGTCGACTCATAACAGACAATGTCGTTAAATTTCAGTTTTTTTAGTATATTGACATTACAATTAAGTTTTCCCAACCAAGGTTCACCAAAGAAATTTTTCGTCTTTTTTAATACAAATTTCCACTTGATACTGGTCCTGTGACAATGCTTCATTTAATTTTAAGATATCCTTTATTTTGTTTCATTACTGGGGGTCGGAGGTAATCATATTCAAACAGATAATTTTAATTTAAAAAATAATAAGGAGGCGGGCGAAGATTAACTACCAGCGAAAAATTCTACGGGTTGACATCAAAACCACAGGTGAACTTCTACTGCCTTATGTCACATCAGTATGGGAGAAGGAGAGGCTGCCTCCTACTAGGAAGAAGGGCATCATTTTAAAGTTAGCGAAAAGTGGAGATTTGAAAGACTGTAATAATTGGAGAGGAATTACTCTACTTAACAGGGAAGGCTTCAGAGCGGAATAGACAACGTACTGCGAGATGAACAAGTTGGCTTAAGACCGAATAAAAGCTGCGTAGCTCAGGCCAACACTTTGCGAATAATCAGTGAACAGCCCATAAAATGGCGTACCCCCCTCTAACTACTGTTCGTCGATTTCAAGAAAGCGTTTGATACCAACAGCTGAACGGCTATATGGAAAGCACTAAGAACAAAAGGAATACCCCAGAAGATAACTCGAATAATCAGAGCGATGTATGAGGATGCAGTTCATGCTGGCTGACATAATGAGCAAAGTCTGTTCGAGTAGAAGATGGATCACGTGGAGTCTCTCACGCC
Source organism: Wohlfahrtia magnifica (assembly GCA_023159175.1). Lineage (NCBI taxonomy): Eukaryota > Metazoa > Arthropoda > Insecta > Diptera > Sarcophagidae > Wohlfahrtia > Wohlfahrtia magnifica. The sequence continues at coordinate 3,493,553 of JAKWBJ010000226.1, read as the reverse complement.
AACTCGAAGACTTGGACTATGAGGATGACATTTGTCTACTCTCGCATAAGATTTCCAATATGCATTCGAAACTGGAGGACCTGAAAAGATGGGCCCGTATTGTAGGACTTGAGATAAACATAAAGAAAACCAAGACCATGAGAATAAACAATACGAGCACGCAAAACATCATACTACAGGGTCAACAAGTCGAGTGTGTAGATAGATTCTGCTATCTAGGAAGTAGAATGACTACAAACGGTGGCGCAGAAACAGACGTAGATAACAGGCTATATAAACCGACTGCAGTCAGTATGGAGAAGCTCATATATGTCTGGACGGACTAAGCCCAGAATATTCAACTCATGTGTTAAATCAGTACTGCTATATGGCAGTGAAACTTGGCTTGTTTCGAATAACATCACACAGAAACTGCAGGTATTCATTAACAAGTGCCTCAGAATTATATGCAGAATATTCTGGCCCAACACCATAAGTAGCACAGAACTATAGAGCATGACTAATGAGGAATCCATACTGAAACAGATAAGGAAAATAAAGTGGGGATAGATCGGTCACACCGTCCGAAAAAGTCCAACGAGTATCACCAGAATGTCACGCGAATTGAATCTTCAAGGCTCAAGAAATAGTGGTCGAAAAAAATACCTGGAGACGCACAATTATTCAAGAACTCAGACAGAACAACCTAACACGGTGGGAGGCAAGGTAAACCGTGTTAGATGGAGCTGCTTTGTGGAAGCCATATGCTCCCAAGAGGAGTAACGGAAAAAAAAACTTTAATTCAACATTTAATCGCAGTGCACATATTTTGGGCAGAAATATGTAATTTTTTTATGTAATTAAACATTTGAATTAATAATAATCAAATAACAGTTGTTTGCAATTTATTGTTTTTCATAATTTTTAATTTGTTATTAAAATATTATTTTTCCATTTACCTCGCCAGAAGGAGGGTCTGTAAAAACCTCCTTTTTTGTCATTATTTTTTAATGTGACATGAACATGTTATAAATCGCTAAAATTAGTTATAAATTTAATGTTGTTTTACTGCTGTTGTTGTTGTTGTTGTTGTTGTTGTTGTTGTTGTTGTTGCTGTTTTTGTTTTATGACAATAATACTAAATGACACTTTGAAAGCCAAATGGTCGAATTTGACGTTTATATTGCCCAGGCATGTTGGTTGCTTGTCTGGACATTTGCTGCTGCCTGACTATGTCTGGCATTTCTTATTTTTTTGTTTTTGAATTTCAAACATTTGAATTGACTGGGGGAAGGGTAAAACAAACAAAAAATTAACAAAAATTAAGGAGTGACTGAATGACGGCAATACCAAAAAGGCGAAGAGAATTACAAAGTTGCAAAGAAATAAAAAAATTATTTACAGTTCAGTGCTTTAAAAACAAAAATATTTTAAAAGATGATAAAATAACTAAATTTTTTGGTATTTTCTATGTATAGATAAATAATTTTTATAAATAATTCTGATTTAAGGTTCATTAGTATGTTTGATATGAAAAAGCCCATTCTATTAATTTTCTTTAAACAAAATACCCTCGTAAGATTTAAACCATTACTCTACCAATATGGGAAAAGTATTTCGTTAACTGCTTTTTAGATCTGGCGTCCCCATACAACTATTACAACCATTTACACTAGCCAACAAGGCTTGAGACTGGAGCAACCAAGTATCTTTCCAAGGGTAATTTGAATGGCTGAATCAAAGCCGTTTTCAGTTTTTTCCATCGGGCTAAAATTTTTTTATGGGCGTGGCAAATTTTTTTGTTCTTGCAAAATTAAAGGAAATTTTTTCTTTTAAAAGCTCCGTCATCTAACGTCTTTTTTCCAACTAGTGCTTATTTCGTGAATGTTAACACTCAGCTCATGTCTGATTTCGCAGATTAATAGTTTTATCCTTCCGCTGAACGAATATGGTTGTGTATACGCTTGAACAACACTGGGAAATATTGCGACATTACTTTGAAAATCATGGTAATGTTGCAGATGAAGCTCATTTTGATTTTGGCGGGTATGTAAACAAGCAAAATTGTCGTATTTGCGGCACAGAAAATCCGCACGCATACACTGAAAAGCCGATACACCCAAGACGAGTCACTGTTTGGTGCGGATTTTGGTCCAGACGCATAATTGGATCATTTTTCTTCGAAAATGAGCAAGGAGTGACCGTTACAGTCAATGGCGATCGTTATCGGGCCATGTTGAAGGAAGTTTTGTTCACAAAAATTGAGGAGGAGAATATTAGCAATATTAGCATTTGGTTTCAATTTGGACGGCGCTACATGCCACACAGCCGAAGCTACACTCGATGTTTTGAGCAAGGTTTTTGAAGATCGCATTATCAGCCGCAGAGCTAATGTCGTTTGGCCACCTTGGAGCTGCGATTTGACACCGTTGGACTGCCGTCAAAGATAAGTGTTACGCCCACAAGCCAGAGACAATTGACGGTTTAAAGGATAATATTCGTGAAGCCATTGGTGAAATACAGCTGCACACAATCGATAATGTGCTTAAAAATTGGACGGATCGTGTAGGCTACTGCATGGCCAGCCGAATCAGCCATTTGGATAAGATTATTTTCCATTATTAAGCGGAAGGATTGTACTTTTAAATAAAAAAGGAAATTTGAAAAAATATTCAGTAGTTTTTTTTTATAGCATTTCCAAAAAAAAAAAATATTTGGCGGACCCTTTATGTCCCAAAAGTTATAAAAAAAATTCTTAGAATATAAATTTTACATTTTAGGCGTTAAAATGAAAGTCAGATATGTTGAATTAAAATAACCCCTAAAGGTAGGTGCCTAACTATGCAATTTTTCAATTCCAGTACTTGGGAGAGAGTCAAGTAACCACCAAACCGATTGTTAATTCTGTTTAACAAAAGTTGCTGGATTCAATATGAAAAATCTAAAAAAAATATTACTTTCGCTAATGTCACATCAGTTCCAAACCAGTTCAACGTTTACTAAATGATCCTTTACCAGCTATTCCCAGTGCTACGAGTCGTGAGTTCGAAACATTGTTCACCAGCAGTGGTAGTGTGTATAAGGCTGATGATGAACGCCATTTAGTGACTCAAGCTGAGCTGAATGGTCTAATACGGGATTTACATTTAATGAAATAAGACGGAGAATTACTAGCTTCAGGCATGCAACAGTGGAAACATCTTGCAGTTGGAACAAAAGTAACAATGTATGGATATAAAACCGGAGTGTACATGGCTAGATAACTAGGCATTTATCAGCAAACAATTATCAGGCACTTGGAGCTGGTTTTCTTTTGCGATTTACTGGTAAAGCAGGACCAACTCAAACCATTTCTGAAGTGAATGATTACAGGAGATATCTACTGTCAACCATTAAAGGGATTGAAGCAAGCAATTCAATTAAAGCGACTGGAGTTGATCTACAATAGATGAAAACTTAAAATTTAGTAAAGCAATCGTTAGGTAATATAGAAATTTTGCAAATGTTTGTTAAGCTTAAAGTGTGTGTTAACTAAGGTGTACTTCAAGTCTACTTTTAGATTTTTTTTGCATATGACCGTTAGTCTTAAATCTCTAAGTCTGGCATTTTTTACACTTTTCTTTTTAATTTGTTAAGTCACAATGATTTTCTTTTTTTTTTCTTCATATACCCTCATTAACTTCCATTTCTATATCAAATCAAAAACATAACATTTTACTCCCTATCTATCATACAACCATTTCATTTTAACACTCCTCATACATATTTATGCGATTAAATGAATTCATTCAATTAAATTTAAAAAAAAAAAAAAAAATTGTTGTAATTTCTGAAAATTTAATTCAAATTTAATGCCACACATTAATAATAAAAAAATAAAATAAAATAAATAATAAGATAAGAAGAAGAAAAAAAATTGTGGAAATAAAAATCCACTCCATGCAACCAACCAACAGCATGTGATGCATGAGGGTAAGACCAATTGAAAAGGAAAAACCAACTGCAAACAACTTTGTATAGAAAAATTCAGTCGTACATGTAGTGAGTCAGTCACTCAGCTATTCATCATCAATCACACAAACATTGTTTTTTTTAATTTTTTTGTGTTGTATCTTAATTATCTATGTATTTATATATGTACATGGAGATATAAAAACAAATCATATATAATTTGATACTCGCATGAATATTGTAAATGCAGCAACAACAACAACAACAACAAAAATAAATAATAAAACAAATAATGATAATGTTTAAGAAATGCCCTACAATTGTTTAAGGAATTAGTGATGGGTCGTATAAACAGTTGAAAATTGATTCATTTTTTTTTTTTTTTCACTAAAATTAATGGATACGCTAACAAGTAAAATTGAAGAATCTGTAGTTAAGCCAATTAAAGACAATTATATTTGACACCATTGTATCCACACAAAAAATGTACTATTTGGTGTCGCCATAGAATTCATCAGTTCACAATTCCTAAGAAATGTGACCGCCGTTACAGGGAAAAATGTACGTTATCAGGGTATATTCAGTTATTATACGCAATTATATTGTTTTATTCAATTTATAACAAAATTATTTAATTATTAAAACATTATTTAATATGATAATGATATTTTACAAAATGGATTACTATGGGGGTAAGCATTCATTATTATGCTATTAATGACGGAAGTTCTTTAAAAATTAGTTAAAATTGTACTGAAAGGATGCGCTGTGTAACAGCCAGTAGTAGTGTTCACTTATCACCATGGAAGCCATAAATATGCAATTGCATGTTTTTTCCCATGCAACCAATCAAGCCGGAAGTAAAATATCTATGCGTTTCATGAATTTTTATGAATTTAGGCATCAATTTGTTACTGCATATTTTTGCATAATTTGCTCATAACAGCATTTTTATGCATATCTTAGTTTTAAGAGCATACTTTCGTTTTTAAGGCATATTTTAAGCTTTTTATAGGGCATATTTGGGTTTTTTGTGCTCTGAAATATTTTTATAAAGGGTCCGCCAAATAATTTTTTTTTTTTGAAAATTCTATAAAATAAAATGACTGAATATTTTCTCAAATTTCTATTTTTATTTGAAAGTAAAATCCTTCCGGTTAATAATGGAAAATAATTTCATTCAAATGGCTGCCTCGGCTGGCCATGCAGTAGCCTACACGATCGGTGCAATTTTTAAGCACATTATCGATTGTATGCAGCTGTATTTCACCAATGGCTTTACGAATATTGTCCTTTAAAGCGTCAATTGTCTCTGGCTTGTTGGCGTAATACTTATCTTTGACGGCACCCCACTTATAATAGTCTGACGGGGTCAAATCACAGCTCCGAGGTGGCCAAACGACATAAGCTCTGCGGCTGATAATCCGATCTTCAAAAATAGGGCGCAAAACATCGAGTATAGCTTCGACTCTGTGGCACGTAACGCCGTCCTGTTGAAACCAAATGCTAATATCCTCCTCTTCAATTTTTGTGAACAAAAATTTGTTCAACATGGCTCGATAACGATCGCCATTGACTGTAACGGCCACTCCTTGCTCATTTTCGAAGAAAAATGGCCCAATTATGCCTCTGGACCAAAATCCGCACCAAACAGTGACTCGTCTTGGGTGTATCGGCTTTTCATTATATGCATTCGGGTTTTCTGTGCGCCAAATGCGACAATTTTGCTTGCTTACATACCCGCCAAGATCAAAATGAGCTTCAACTGAAAAGATGATTTTATTTTAGCAAAGTCGGCATCTTCTGTAAGTCGATCGCAGGCCCACTTAGCGAAGCATATACACAACCATAATCGTTCAGCGAAAGGATAAAACTAATTATCTATCAAATCAGACATGAGCTAAGTGTTACCATTCATGGAATAAGCATTAGTTGAAAAAAAACGTTAGATGGCGGACCCTATAGAAACTGCGATGCTTATTAAAGTATTCAATGTGGTGGGAATGCAAGCGGCAGATAAACGACGTTGAAACGTGATTGTTGAGGCGTTATATTCCTTGTAGGAACCAAGGCATTAACTGGCATGTTTATAACATCCGTACTTTGGGCCTGCATGGAATTTTATTTTCCATCTATCGTCAGAAAGGCAAAACTATCAATGCTAACTTTTCCATGGTATTGTTCAATCGATTAGGTAGGTAGGTAGGTAGAAGCGGCACACAGAGGCACACGAAAATTGATTAAGATCATACCTATATGCAAAACAAAAAAGGGCTGTCTCAATAGGACAAAATCATGGTTCTACAAGGTGCTAAAAATGATCTGGATGCATGGTATTTCACCCAACATACTCATCAAATTTGGCCTCCACCAACTACTGGCTTTTTGCAAATATGAAAAATATGCTCCAGAGGGAAAAATTTTGTTCAAATGTAAGAGTTATCTTCGAAAGGGAGATCTATTTTCAGAGCAAATCTTTTTAAATAAAAAGCAGTTTCTAGATGTTGTAGATTTAATGAGTGATGTGCTTACTGATTATGGTTTAAAATTATTTTTTTGATTGCATTTCCTTGCACTGTACGGCTCTTGTTAAAGTCTTTATTGACGTTAGTTTTCATGGATGCATTTCTTAGGTTTCTTTCACTTTTGAAATCACATGAAATCGTTTATTAAAATGTCATAACGCCTAAGAGCAACATTTTTTCTTGCCATTTTTTTTTTTTTTTTTGCCAAACGCATAAAGTGTGAAAGATAAATGCGGGGCAAATGGATTTGAAGAAACGACTAAGAAGGCAATCAAAAAAGGACAGACGGACTTTATATGTATGTATGTATGTATATAAAAAATTCAGCTCTGCAAAAAAGGACAAAAAAATATAAAATAATAATGATTGAATACAATGTTTATGCAATTGCGACGTGTACGTCAAGTACCAACGCTGGTATCTGCATATAAAAATGTTGCCAAATGTTGCAAACTCGTACCGAGTGTTTGACATAAAAACATATAAAACTTGGATGAAATGGTAAAGGAAAGAAAGCAAAAAATGTGAATTATTTTTTTCCCCTCTGTTTAAAATATTTTTTTTATGTAATACTTTTTTTGTATTCACTTACGGTTGTTGCTGTTGTTTTCCATCGTGATAAGTAGTATTTTCATGCATCGCTGCATATTTCGTAGCGCTCGCTTATGGCTTTTGAAAGATAAAATGGGTTTTCCGTGGATGAATGTAGTTTTTTATTCCACTTGACAATCGCTCATTCATTTGTTTAAATCAGTTGTACATTAATGCATTAATTCATACAGTTATTCATTCATTCATTCCCTTATTCGTTCACTGAACTATTAATTCATTAATTTGTTCGCTGTTCATACTGCTTGTACACTTATTTGCCTCAATGTGAGTTCACTAATTTTTCTTTTGTTGTTAGTTAATGAGTTTAAAAATGTCAAATAGAAAAATGAAAAAAAATTTGAAATGATTATAAATTAAATACAAGGACAGTGGTTGCCAAAAGTAGGGAAAAAAATTAAAATGAGACAAAAATATTGTTATACTTTAACCCTTTTTAAAAACTTTGAGTTCGTTAAATTGCGTTAAAATAAAACAAACACCGCTTGATCTATTGTTTTATAGTTTTATTTATTTACTTCACTATAACTTTTATAATATTTGTCTTAATACAACACTTAATATTCGTTTATAAAACAGTTTTCTTTCCGGTTTAACACAACTTTTTTTTGACAGCCAAACGATAAATGAACAGCGAGGGCAAAGCAGTCTCTTAATTGCTTACAGTTTGGATAGTTCCAGAAATGTCTCAAATGATCTCATATCCTCTACCCGTTAATTTTAAACATGTAAAATTGTGTTACCCAGAGATGATTTAATTGGCAGTGCTGCCAGATACACAAACAAGTATGACATTCACAGGGTGACACAAAATAAATCAAAATCTTAGGCGTTTTTATTCTCGTAACAATATTGTTAGTCAAGCTACTGAATGTCAAGCTGCAAGCTGCTATATGAAACGCTACACCATAATGTATTGGGTGATTTTTTAGGAGCTTTCGGATTTGATTTAAAAAAACACATAAAATATAAAGAAATGAATGAAATCTTAAATGGTTCACACGCTGGTTCCAATTTTAGAATACTCTCTCAAACATATCGGCCTGTATCTCACAAATCAATATTGGCGTTAACCGTTGCAGACTTGTACCTATAGACATGAGCCTTAACATAGCCCTACAAAAAATCGTATATGGCGTTAAGTCTTAAATCTTGCTGTGTGGCTTGTGGTATTGTCTTGTTCAAACCACATCTCAGCCTAGTCCAACTCTTCTATTTTGGTGCAAAAAAAAAAAAAAAATAAAATTAATCATCACACGGGAGCGAACGCCATTCACAGTAACGTTCTTGCCTTCGTCATTTTTGAAAAAGTACGGTCCAATGATGCCACGGCCCCATAATCCACACCAAACCGTGGATTTTTTCGGGATGCATTGGAATTTTTTGCATTGGTTCTTGCTGCTCTGCTTACCAAATACGGCAATTTTGCTTATTCACCTTTCCATTCAACCAGAAATGAGCTCCTGCAAGCGTTATTCGTGTGTTTGACAGTAACAGCTAAGTCGCCAAAAACAGTGTTGCCAAACAAAAAGCTGCTAAAAAATCACCCGATATATATCGTACATTCGTATACTATGATTGAAAAAGAAAAAACCAAGAAATCATATTGGACCGACCACGTACACAATAGTGATCGAACTTAAAATAACCTCTCAAACCCTAAAAGATTCTTAACACCCAGACAATTGTTTAAACGTTGCGTTAAATTACGATACATTTTTCTAAGACAAGTTTTATCTTAACTCTATTGAGCCCGATTGGTCATCGTAGATTATCTAAGACATCTTATACATAAAAATAAATGTGTGTTGTTTGTTGTTTGTTTGCAGTCTATAGACAGCTAAACGGCTGAATCGACTTTCCTGAAATTTTTACAGTATTTCTCTATATGTCTGGAAGTAACTATAGGCTATATAAGTTTCAAAAATTCCCACTGTTCGGTGCCACGCCCATACAAAGTAAATATTTAGTTTTCTATATCTTCAAAACCGTAAAAGTAAAAGTCTCTAACTTTGGCCCAAATAGATAAAGTCATTTTGATTTCATTATATCTTGAGAACGGTTACAGTAAAAGTTTAAAACTTTGGTCTGATAAAATGCATAGTCAAAACAAATCATCGGCTAAAAAGTTGGAAGAATCTGACAAGTGGGCGTGGTACCACTGATATAAACTAAATATTGATTTCGTTTTATCTTGAGAACGATTATAGCTTATGGTTCAGTATTTGGTCTCAGTTACTCCACGACCAATAAAAATCATCTATCAAAAAGTGGGCCGAAACGAACAAGTGGGCGTGATATCTCTTATACAATCTAAATATTGATTTCTAAATATTTTGAGATCGGTTAGAGCAAAAGCTTCTGCATTTTTTCTGCATGATTTGAAAGTCAATACAAATCATCAGACAAAAACTGCACAGTATTATAAAGAAGAGCGTGGTGCCTCCCATATAAACTTTATAACTTGAGAACGGTTAAAGATAAAGTTTCAGTATTTGGTATAAATAGCCTCATAGTCAATACAAATCATCAGTCGAAGAGAAGGTGGAATTGGACAAGTGGGCGTGGCAACTCCCATTCAAAGATAATATAGATTTTTTTATAGTAGAAATTTCTAAATTAGGTTCAAACAAAACCGTGATAATACACATTTTTAGCCAGTAACTGAGTGAAATAGTTAAGTGGGTATGCGCCTTCCATTCATACTAAATATTGGAATTTTGTATTTGGTGGATAACGGCAATAATTATAGCAGCGTTATCTATCCACATTAGCCAAAAAGGCGGGTATTCTAGCCCAAAATCCACATCTAATAGTAGCTGTCTTGGAATGTATTGGACGCTCTGCTATTTCATATGGATTGGTAGCGGTCAGAATTCGCCAATTTTGTTTGTAGATGTACCCGTTCATTCAGAATTGGACTTCATTACGGCAGATAACGTTATGATGAAAATTAGCTTCAGTTACAAATTTGGCGATTTGATAAAATAAAATAATTAAATGACTGCCAACTCGACAGATGTTTTGGCAATAATATGACTGCTCTATTGCAAGACGCGATATATACATATACCATATACCGATCAGAATTATCTTTGAGTGCGACAGGAACAAGTATGACTTCCTATACAGATCTTTGAGTAGAAATACATTTTTAATTACATTTTATTTTGGGGTGTTCAACAATAAATTATTATGTTTTTATGTACAAATTGGTCCATTATTTTTGTTATCTTTGACGATACATTCAGAAATGCGCTTCTGGGGTCATAATAAATAAGTCAATCGTTTGCTATCGCTTTGTACAACCACCAAAAGCAATCTTTATTACTTAGTTTTTCGTAACAAATGTAAATCCAAATATTTTATTTGTGCATATGTCTTTCAAGAGTTAGTGGAAGGGTATAGGGCTCCCTAAGGACAATCTGTTTATTTCTGTTACTTTTCTTCTTTTTCTTATTAAATTTACTACTAACTTTGCCAGAGCGGAAGTTCACGCATGTTTGCTTACGGGTGTTTTCATTCTTATTTTCCATTTCGAGTTTTTCTTTCTTCTTTCATTTTGAATTTGTTGCCATTTATTTCCTGTAAAATGCTTTCTGTTGTGAAAGCATTTTGACAGACAGTTAGTCGGTCAGTCTATCACTTACGTAATGCCACCATCCTACCATCAATGTATTTAGCCATTCGTTCATGTGGCCATCTGTCAGTTTATATTGAAAAAAATTGTTTAGTTTTGATTGAAAGCAAATAAGAAACGAGAAATAAAAAGTGTTCAGATGAATAAACTCATTGAATAATTCTTTAGCTTGTAACGATGACCGTTTTTTTTTTTATTAGACTAGAGATTCGTTATGCTTTATTCATTATGAAAATGTTACTTAAACTCTATTCTTCTCATTATCTGTAGTAACCTAAGACCCATTTTCATAATCTTTGGAATAGAAGTGAGCGCTTGCAATTGGAAGCCTGTGACAATTGGCGAAGTATCTGCGTTTTTACGACAATAGTGAAATCCCCTTGATGACAACATAGCTCATCACGGATATTGATAAAATATCTATTTTATCTATATTATCAGCTGAGTATAATACGAAACGATTTATTCGCTTACTTTTCCATATTCTCGCAAGAGAGCGTTAAACTCAACTAATTTTTAATAAAAAATATCATGTAAATGTTTGATTTTAGGTACTTCAGAAAAATAGCTATAAAAACTTTATTTATTTACGAAATTTTTAAAAGTTTGGCTTTTTAATTACTTTACGAAAATATAAATGAAATAAGGAAAAAAGGTTTTAAATTCTGTTTATTGTTTTTATTTTTTACTGCTTTGAAAAAAGCACTTATTTCAATAAAATTATAATTTTACCAAATTTTGATGAAATATTAAAATAAATATTAAAAAAAATATGTTTTTTTTGTTTTAATTTTTGAAACTATGTAATATGGTCTATCAAATAAAAAAAAAAAAAAAATAGAACCAAGTTTGACTTACAACTTTAAAAATTTTGAAATTTTAAAAATGTTTAATTAAGAGAATTTTCAATATAATGACTGGTTCTAAGTAGCTTAAGACAAATAAGATATGGGGTGTTTTTTATAGAGGTATAGAGCTTTAAGTTGCTATGAAACAACGATGGATTATTCGATTGACATGAATTTTATTTATTAAACGATAATTTTGTGGCATTACATTTTAAATATGATTTTTGGATATGACCGCCACGGCCGTCGCGGATGTAGTCCAATCTGGACGTCTAATTTTCGATAACTTTTTCCAACATTTGTGGCCGTATATCAGCAATAACACGGCGGATGTTGTCTTCCAAATGGTCAAACGCTTGTGGCTTTACCGCATAGATCAATGACTTTACATAGCCCCAGAGAAAGTAGTCTAGCGGCGTTAAATCACGTGAAATTAGGTGGTCACTAAACGTGTCTTTCAATAAATCTATTGTGGCACGAGCTGTGTGACATGTTGCGCCATCTTGTTGAAACCACATCTCCTGGACATCATTGTTATTTAATTCGGGAATGAAAAAGTTAGTAGTCATGGCTCTATACCGATCACCATTGACTGTAACGTTCTAGCCAACATCGTTTTTGAAAAAGTACGCACCAATGATTCCACCAGCCCAACAGTCAGTTTTTCTGGATGTAACGGTGTTTCCACATACACTTGAGGATTACCTTCACTCCAAATGCGGCAGTTTTGCCTGTTGACGTAGATATTCAACCAGAAGTGCGCTTCATCGCTAAACAAAATTCGCTTATGAAAATCGGGAACAACGGTATTCTCGTTTTGGGCCCATTCGACGAATCCACGCCGGGCGTGAGTCTATTCATGGTGAATTGCCAAGCCAAACTGAGAATAAATCACTTGACAGCATTTAAATCGGTTGCCATTTTGAAAAGTAGTGCCAACTTAAAGTTTTATGCCTCTATAAAAAACACGCTTTATTAAACATAATTTGGGTTATCAATTTATATATGATGTATTAACACAGAAATAATAAATTTTTATATTCATATTCAAAATTTGCAGTATAATACCGAATTTTTTCAGATTGCAATACTTTTTTAATTTTTTTTTAAGTCCACAATATTGCATACGTTAAAAACTTGTTATTTGGATTTTATTAATTTATATCAGTAACTAACACACCTCTATGCTAAAAAGAACAACTTTTTATTAAAAAATTTAAATACAAAAAACTATCGTGTGCTTGTCAATTGTGCTATTTGGTTCAAATTTTGTACATATCTTAACTTTGCCCTAATAATTGTCTGCATGAAATTTTATTTATCTACGACAACTATCGGGTCCGCCATCTAACGTTTTCTTTTTCAACTAGTGCTTATTTCGTAAATGGTAACACTTAGCTCATGGCTGATTTGACAGATAATTAGTTTTATCCTTCCGCTGAACGAATACGGTTGTGTATACGCTTGAACAGCGCTGAGAAATATTGCGACATTACTTTGAAAATCATGCGATGTGTTGAGATGAAGCTCATTTTGATCTTGGCGGATATGTAAACAAGCAAAATTGTCGCATTTGGGTCACAGAAACCTGCATACCCAAGACAAGTCACTGTTTGGTGCGGATTTTGGTCCAGAGGCATAATTGGGCCATTTTTCTTCGAAAATGAACAAGGAGTGGCCGTTACAGTCAATGGCGATCGTTATCGGGCCATGTTCAATGAATTTTTGTTCATAAATATTAAAGAGGAGGGTATTAGCAATATTTGGTTTCAACAGGACGGCGTTACGTGCCACACAGCTGATGCTATACTCGATGTCTTGCGACCTGTTTTTGAAGATCGCATTATCAGCCGCAGAGCTGATGTCGTTTGGCCACCTCGGAGCTGTGATTTGACACCGTTGGACTATTATTTGTGGAGTGCCGTCAAAGGTAAGTGTTATGCCAACAAGCCAGAGACAATTGACGCTTTAAATGACAATATTCGTGAAGCCGTGGGTGAAATACAGCTGCACACAATCGATAATGTGCTTAAAAATTGAACCGATCGTGTGGGCTACTGCATGGCCAGCCGAGGCAGCCATTTGAATGAAATTATTTTCCATTATTAACCGGAAGGATTGTTTTTTTAAATAAAAAAAGAAATTTGAGAAAATATTCCGTAGTTTTTTTTATAGCATTTAAAAAAAAAAAAAATTATTTGGCGGACCCTTTAGTTCACACACTGGGTACATCTTCGGGATACTCTCTCCTCCATATCGGCTGGTATCTCACGAATAAATTCTTCAATATTGGCTTTTAGTGCATCAACCATTGCGAGCCTGTGCCTATAGACATGAGCTTGACGTAGCCCCACAAATAACAGTCTAAAAGCGTTAAATCGCACGATCTAGGCGGCCAATTTACCAGCCTAAACGTGAAATAAGCTGTTCACAGAACTCGACTCACAATTGGGCTATTGTTTCGCGTACTGTGTGGCATGTGGCATATGTCAGCCAAGTCCAGCTCTTCCATTTCGGGGAAAAAAAAATTTGTAACCATCGCATTGTAGCGCTTGCCATTCACAGCAACGTTCTTGTCCTCGTCGTCTTTGAAAAGGTACGAACCAATGATGACACCAGTCCATAGTCCACACCCAACAGTACATTTTTCCGGATGCATTGGCATATTTTGTAACGATTCTGACTACTCCTCATACCAAATATGGCAATTTTGCTTGTTTAGGAATCTATTTGGCTAAAAATATGCTTCGTCGCTGAAAACATGAATTTTGAACATGAATTGAACAATAAAACTTAAAAATCTGCAAGAGTTGTTCGTTTTTACGTCGATTCATAGTTAAACTATAGACCAAACTGAACATGTTTGGCAGTAACACATTACACGAAAACAGCTGAGCTGCCAAGAAGAAAAATGATGAAAAATCACCAGATAGAAAATCAAATCGCTAAGGCTAGAGCAGTATCTAAAATGTTATATACGATTTGACAAAATAAGAGCATAAACCTGCGCATTGAACGACGTTAAGTCGTTTTTACTCTATGTTTGTAACGGGTGATTTTTTAACCACTTGAGTTTGAGAAGTGAATGAAATATTTATTTGGGGCAATAAATGAATGCCTGCCATTTACTATTTAAGGATAATTTTATGTATTATTTAATGGACTGCTTCAAAAAGTGAAATAAATTGCTTATCAAACTCGCCACTTAATACGTTCATGGTATCACCTTTCATGTTAACCAAGTCCAATTCTTTCATTTTAGCAAAAAAGTCTGTAAGAACAAAACTGTGCTTTGCATCATTGACTGTAACGTTAAATAATGTTGCCGGTCCACAAACTGCATCAAAAAGTGCATATTTCAGGGTGCATTGGCAGCTCTTAAACAGCTTCTGGCTGCTCTCTACTCTAAAAATAAACTTTTTCGCTGAACTTTTTTTAAACTGCAAAAAAATAACACTGAAAAACCAAATAGCAAAAAATTTACCCGTTGCCACCTGAAATGTTGCCATTGTTAACACCAGACACTTACAAGCCTTAATAAACCATAGTATTAGACGAATGCTGCGTATTTTCTGATCGGTGATGGTATTAAGTATGGAATTGTGTAGAACGAATCAGGTAGACAGGGCAACTGAAATACGCAAACACAAACGGCAATGGATTGGGTCATGTACTTAGGCAAGTGGGTGATAATAGAAAAGCCAAAATGAAATCTTTGAATATAACATGGAACGAATTTAGAAATTTAGTCCAAAATCGAGTACCATAAAGAACGGCTACAGTTGGTGACCTCTGAAGTAAACATATAGTGTAACAGTAAAAGTGCTTACCTTCGAAACCAAACATCATAAGTCCTCGGGTTGATTTTCAAGTTTTGAAAAATTAAGAGGCAGCAAATCCCCCTCTAAATGATTCCATGTAGGAAGAGTTTTAAAAATGGTCCTTCGAACCACAAAACTTTTTATATAAATTTCTTTTCTTATGGAAATCTCGGTTCATTCGAAGGTAACTCTTATATGGGTTCCGGAACACAGTTATCGCCGAGAATTGCGTTGCTGACGAATAAGCCAGGATGGGTACTGAGCTTGATATCTTCGAACAAGAGCCTATCATTGGTGTCCTGATTGCCTAGGTTAAGCTGGATATTCTCCGGTCAGTTTATGTCGACGACCAATATCGTTGGCAGCATGAGGACTCGTTCGTTATCGCTAGGCTCTGCTGGACCGACCTCAGCGAAAGGAGGATTAAATGTCTTCTCTCCCTAAGTCGAGTCGCCATACACCGCACAAATGCGGTCCTAACAGGTCACAGTCTTATCGGGAGGCATGCCGATAGACTTGGCATACCCTCAAATGATTTTTGCAGGAGTTGTGTTTTCGATGAAGAGGAGGAGACTGTCTTTCAGCTCTTGCTGCTAGAAGGCGGAGGTTCTTGAACTCCTACTTTTTGTCATCTTTGAGGCCAAATCGTTTTCTACGGAAACTGTTTGATCCCCGGGTTGGGATTTATGCATGTTTCATCACAATGGGCCAATTACCTGGCCTAAGTGGGACTCCTTCCCTTTAGGGGATTCACCACCTTACCTAACCTAACCTAAAACGCCATTGTAGCGCAATTTATCATAAACACCAGCTTAAAAGTAATGGTTCGCTATTTTAAGCAGTTTTTATCATTAATCTGACCGTTACCGTTATTACTTTTTATTTTTTGTCATCAATGATAGAGAATGAAAATTCCCATAATTAACATGACCATCATCAATAACAGTCACATTCTGTTATTCTTTCGTTCTAAGTACTGTTTTTAACTTAATGGTACTTTTTTGTGTAGGTACGAGTATGTGTACTCGTGTAAAGAAAAAAATAAATCTCAGATTTTATTTCATTTTAAGAAAACGTTCCATTTTCGGTCTCTTCTTTCTTAAATATCCGAAAAACACATGGATGCCAGTGACTTTTTATACATACTCGTAAACTGGCAAATATGTTGATCATTAGGAGAGGGAATAAAACGGAAAAAAAGAAATTCTTCCGAATACAGATGACATATATGCTTTTGGAGTAAAGACTTCAAAGAAAGTAAGAGGTAGCAATGATAAGTCGAAAAAACCGTCGGAATTAAGAAAAATGATTCTTAAATTTCTATTAATTTAAGTTGAAAAAAAAATCTCAAAATCATATTAAACACACGTACTCTCTTGTACTTGTTATTTAACAATTCATCTGACAAACATCATTCCATTTAGGCAGTACATGCTGCACACGTCTATGTTTAATATTCCAAGTACAACAAGTATTCGTATTTGAATATGAAATTTGATGTTGTTGTCTCGGCTGCTTATTTTCCCATTAAAATGTATTTTTCAAGAGTATTTGACAATCGTTAAGCGGCAAATAAAAAAATTTTATTTTTAAAATGGATTTTCTCTGCTACTCTTCCTTGACAAAGTTTCGTTCCTGTTCTGCACTTGTCTTCCCTCATACCTACCACCCTTCAATACAACCACATTTTACTTAAAAGTAAAGCAAATAAAACGTTTTATTTAAAAACATTTGAATGGTGTAACAACCCCATTTTAAAGTGTATTACAGTGGTACTACTTAGATGGCATTTTAAATAAGTATACTGTGGTTTCTACGAAAAGCTTTTAAGACAAAATATTTTACAGTAAAAAACAGATTAAAATAAAGAAAAGTGGTAAACTTATCTTAATCATGTCCCTTGTAGGTTACGTTAGGATATACGGATTGCTCACTATTTACGAGGCCCATTGTGATACTTTTTACAGAACAGACCCATTAATGAAGCCGAATGGCCAGACATGGTAGAGTCCCAAAAAAGATCCCCACCTTAAGACCCAAAAATTTCAGTTTCTCACTTGAGCCTACCGGTACTCTTGATGCAGTCAGTAAACTTCGACAGTGACACATCCCTAAGACAGTCCAAGTCATGGAAGTGAAATGCACCAAAGTGCCTTTCTCTAGACTCTCTTAGAGCGGGACAATCACAGTGAAGATATTGCACTTATTCCTTCTCCTTCTCGTCTTGACAGATCCTACGGTAGCCATGATCAGGGCGTCCCATGCGCTCAGCCCAAAAAAAGACCGATCCTAAGAAGCCCTTAGAAGATATTTAGCCCTTTCCATAGAAAGAAAAGGTCTAAGCATTCTGGATATTCTACAAGTGATGATATTAGTCCACCTTCACCAGTGCCCATCTATCTATGAAGCACGACAACGCGCTCAGCATGGCATGAACGTTCCCCCCTGCACGGAAGCTAGTGAAACCTCCTAGTAGGCCTAGCATGACTCGGAACCCGATATGAATTCGATATGATTCCATTCCAGGCGGGCCAGTGAGCGAATGTCGCTGAGGAGATATTTCGATTTAATCACGTACGAGTTGAGATTGCTTGATTGATTGCTAACAGTCCTTGAGGCCTCGAGATTTAATTCCTGGATACGCCTAGCGGCTCTGTCCATAGCGTAAACCTCCGTCTAAAAAACAGTGCAATCATCGAGTTGTTTGAGAGAGACCCTGACGACCAGATCATCAGAGTGGAAACCCGATCTTGTACCCAGTTCTGTTTTCGAGCCATCCGTATAAGACGCGACTATGACATCTCGGAGGAGAGATCCAGCAGCCCACTCATTCCTAGAAGATATCCTGCTGCCTTAAGCTCTACCGCAGTTCAAAGTAGATAACGCCCAATCTGTGCAACGCGCCAGGATCGGTCCGCCCACTTTCTGTAGGATGTTACTGCGTCCAATGCGAATGTGCTTCAGTCCATCCGACTCCTTGAGTCCAAGTACAGACTTTGCAGAGACACATTTCACAAAAATATCCATCATTGTTTTCAGACCGGCCTGAGGAGCTGAACTCATGACATCGGTGATTACAAGACAGGCTAGCCTGTGCACCCTATTTAGAATGGCGAGTTGTGATCCAATATCCACCGTCTACCAGCAGGCAAGAGCGCCATAGATAAGAATTGGTCTAATGACCGCGGTGTACATCTAATACAATGCTAAGCTAGGATCACCACCACCACTTAGCAAGGATCTTCACCACTATACACTCATATGGAGGGGAGCTACAGTGGATTAATCATCTACTTTGCTCGAAAATGAATTTGATTAATGCAACTGAAACAAAGCTTTGTCCAAAGCCAATATGCTTCCTAGAGGAACAGTAGGATGCTCCTTATATGTATGGGCGACACACCCTATTGTAGGCAGATGCAATCTTTGATGCAGTCTGCCTAAAATTTTTCACAACGGAAACATTTCTAATAATAATGCGCAATCTAATACACATGTACCTAAAGAAGCATCGAAGCTCATATCCACTGGTAGAAAAGAGTCATCATCCAGCTGCTGTCACGGTTTGGTGGCGAGTCTTTGCCTATGAGGTCACCGACTTGCATTTCTGTGTACAAGGTGTTAAAACATCAGCCAAAATTTACGAAAAAAGCGTTTGAAAGCTGTTGTAAAGTCATTTAACTAAGGCCAAACGACGCAAGCTGTGCTTTCTGTTAGCCTTGATCTGAGACCTTTGAATTGCTAGTTGTGGATCGTTTTGAAGAGCCTAGGTTTGGCTGATAGGTGTATTCGCCACGCTGTCTCCAGTCAAAATGACTTACTCCTAAGTCATAATATGCTTTCTGTGCTTTCCCAAATCATGGAAAATCAAAAAATTACCCGTCTTTAACGAAAAACAAACGTTCATCTTTAAGGAACTTAGTCTCTACAACCTTAGAGTTCTCAGGCCAATGTTATTCTCTCAAAAGTAGGGCATGTACAGTGAAAATGTTCGCAGGTCTCAATGTCCTACACACATGCCTTACATTTATTAAATTCTGCACAAGCCTTTCTATATTACCGGACTTTATTAGTCTCTCCCTTTAGCTATTGATAATTGGCCCGTTAGATGTAAAGCATGCACCTAAGGACTAAGGCGTATAAGACTTAGCTTTCAGTATTTGTATCCGTATTAAGTACATACATTTACACATTTTATACTAATTTTTCTTCTTCTTTTATCCTTGACTCCATAATGAGCATATGACCGCACCTATTCTATTATACTGAACTTTATTGCGAGATGTTTGGCTCACGTCATTCTTCTGAGTAGTCTGTTGCTTACAGCACCGCATCAATTGACTTTCTCCAAGTTCTAACTGATGCACCAACATGCTGGCCTCTTCCCTCAAAGTATGTGGCCAATCCACTACTATATCCGCTGACATACCTTTACAAGAGTAAAGATTTGGTTTGCAGCATTCAATCGATCGACGTTCCATATGCAATTCGGCCACTATTCGATTTGTAGGGGTGTAACTTACGCTTGTGCGATTCGAAGATTCGCAACCATAAAACCCTATAGATTTTTTGTAATAATAAATCTATTCCTTCTGTGTAATTTTATAGGTCAGATTATGGATCATGAGCAGGTTTGCCTGCCTACTGCTTACAGTCCATGGCAGAGGCGCTGAAGGTACTTACCTCACAAACATATTTCCGAAAAAATTTTTAGCCCCCCTCCCACAACTTTCATTCACTGTTCCACTGTTTTATTTGAACATGTACGTGTAAAACGTTTTTCAATTTTATTTTGAAAAAAAAAAACGAAGAAAATATTGAAATAAAATTACTTGTTATGCCTTTAAAAGTTTAATATGAATTTGAAATTATTTACACATGACTGAAATCCAAATGTCGCCATAGATGACTACAAAAGCAACAAAAACGTGTGAATTATTCAACTTTCAGCTGTGGAAATCATAAACTCATGAAAAACGTATGCACTTAAAAGTTTTCCTCCAACTCTCTTTCACACACACACACACACACACACACACACAAATATAGATAAAATTTTATTTACACGTTTGCAATCTTATAGACGTACATGTGAGAGCATAGGTAGTCATTCTGTAGTCCTTCAGAGAATAATATCTTATTGCGGCATAAATGGGTTCACATTGAAATAAACGAGATTGTTTGTGTTTTACCATGAACGGCTTAAAATTCTTTTTCCATCATGTGTCAGTTGTCTTTTATTTAAATTTCTCCTCCCCCCCTCCCCTACTTTCTCAGCTGTCGTTAACAATTTTATTTTTATTTATTTATTTATTTTTTTTTTGGGGGGGGGGGGGGGAACAATCACATCAATTTACTGAAGAGATGGAGGTGCAAGTATAATTTTTGGAAGTTTCACTGGAACGAAAAATGGGGTTGATAGCATTGATAAAAAATTTTTGTTTACAAATTATTTCCTATTTCAAGGAATTAAATGATTAGTTAAGACACTCCTCAGCTTTTTTGCCAGTTAAGTACCAACTGTGTGCTTTTCACAAACAAATATTTTTAATAAATGTGCACACTTTGGTTTTGGGTGGTACTCTCGAAACAGAGTGTCAATTAGCACCTTTGTATCATTTTGGTAAAATGCTCACATCAAGCCCATTCGTATTGACTGACTTATTAGCGTAGACTAAGAGCTTGACATGGATTTAAAAAATAATAATAATAATCGAGCAATATCAAGTCGTATATATGTATTTTTGTGTATCAGGGTTGGCAAAAACCCGGGTTTTTTTTAATGAAACCCAGCCAATTGGGTTTTATTGGGTTTTATAACTGCTTCCTAATTTCGTTTAATCAGGCAATATTTTCATTTTTTAGTAAAATTATAATGCAATTTTGTACTCTTGGTCGGACCAATGTGGTGCTGTGTACTACGGGCTGCTAAAGCAGACTGCACTTATTTCGTTTAATGCGTGCATTATGAGAAAAAGGCCGGAATACAAAGACGCCAAACAATTGTCAAACTCGGGTAAATGCCGCACCCGTCGTATTCTCCGAGCATTGCTCCCCAACACTGTTGGCTGTTTCGACGAATACAATTTTTTTTATCATGTCGCCGTATCACTTCTTGTCAAGAAGTATTTAATCGGTTGAATCGCCTCAAAAGACGAGATTCGGAAATTGGCTCAGAGGTGGGGAAAAGATGTAAGCAGTGAATTTGTACATTTCTATTTTGATATCTTTCTTAATTCATTTTTATTTATTTTTGTTGTAAATAAACTGCGAAGTACTTTAAATTAAAAATTCAGCCGGATTTTTTTAAATTTAATGCCCAATAAAACCCGGGTGGGTATAATTGGGTTACCCAGTGGGTTGCCAACCCTAGTTGTGAACATATTATTACCTCAAGGAACAGTGTTGGAGAGCCCAGACTTTGGCTTTGGCTTGAGTCTGGGGTACCTGTTGACAGGGTATGGCTAGCTTAATGCGTTTTGCACAAGGGGGCCCTTAGTTTATCTGCTGACTATAGGTGTGGAATGGGGCTTGAGGATTTGCGATATGTATTGGAGGAGTGTTCACTCTATGATAACATCAGGGATTTGAGGGCGATGAGAGCCATCGTCAGGGAGGATGTGACTCTACGGAGTCTCGTCGAGCTTGCTCGCTGTGTCTTTAGTAGAAGGATATGGGAATGTTAGGTTCTTTTGTGACATCATCTGCGATGTGTGTGTGAGTGCATTTCAGATTCTTGATCTGGTGTATGCTTCTCTGATTGGGTGATGGATTAGTGTGATTATTGGATCACTTTGACCAGCACATCATGTAGCGCGACAGCTGTAAGAGTTGGCCGGTGTTGTCGCTCTGCCTTGATAGTCTTTTTAGCGAATATTAAAGAATTTTAGAGCATATCCCATAACCCTTTGAAGCCTTTTAAACGAGTTTCTGTGGTTTATATCACGATATCACCAAATTTTTCGAAGTCTGACTGGAGGCTTATTTCTGGTACCACGGCAGTCAGAAGTCCCATGGACCTTGGTGCCTGCCTGGCTATGATAAGGCGCTCCATTGTGGGAGTAAAGTAGTGGCTGAAGTTTATACACAAATCGCAGGGAAAGCGTCAGCTCAGTGTAGTATTACACTCTTTACCAGGTGCCGTGATTCATTGATCGGTAGGAGTTTAGATAGTCTCAGACACATTACTAAGGTGTGGAAGTCGCGTCTATACAACTCGCTTTTGAATTTGATACTCACTGGTGGTTTTCATCATAAGTGGAAGCGTTGGTGGACGCATTGTATTTACTTGTGGCTTATTCACTGTGGTGTACGCCAGCGTGGCGACTTATTTACCTCAAGGAACATTTGGGGATTGTATTCTCTCCTAACGCTTCCTCCATTAAGGACTTTCATACTTTGAAAGTTGATAACGGTCATAGTGCTAAAGCTACATCTGTCGATGGCTGTTATTTATTCCCTTTGCTTTGTCAAATCTCTATGAACGGATGTGGCTTTTAGCAACGCATGCAAATGATAATTATGCTCCAAATAGATGATACCTTTTTAAAAATATCTTCCTTTTTAAATGTATCTTCGATTAACACCAAGCGCCTAACCGGCGAATTTGCAGCATGTCAGTATGAACTTATGTGGCTACACATGTACAAACGTTCCAATCTAAACGTATTGGGTATACAAATTAATAATGTCGATTTTAACAAGATATGGTATAACTATCACATAGGAGTTGTGTCAATAGCAACAAATATGGTATTTTGGTAGGTTAACATCTGTCACTATAATTCAATATTAGATAGACGCCAAAGTGTAAACACACATTTTGTTCAATCGCTATAATAATGTCGAATTTTGTGCGTAAAAAAGATGTTTTGCAGGGAAATCTGATAACCGTCTTTAATTTGAAGAAAATGGCTGCTGAAAATTATCGAGTGTCGGTCAATAGGCTCTAACTCAAAAAACTTGTTAACGATGGTTTGCGCGATTAAAAAGTGGTGACTTCGACACAGAAGACGAAAAAGTTTGAAGATGAGGAATTAGAAGTATTACTGGACGAAGATTGTTGTCAAACGCAAGAAGGACTTGCATTATTATTGGGAGTTACACAACAAGCCATTTCCTTACGTTTAAAAGCATTGGGACTCATTCAAATTGAAGCCGAAAAACGTTGAAAGGCGAGTTGAATGTCGAAAATGACGCTTGAGCGCTACAAAATGAGGTCATTTTGGCATCGTACTGTTACTGGTGATTACAAATGAATACATTACGATAACCCCAAGCGCAAAAAGTCATATGTAAATTCCGGCCAATCAGCCAGATCAACGTCGATGCCGAATATCCCTGACGCCAAGGTAACGCTTTGTTGTTGGTGGACTTAATTGATTCGTTTGAAGAAAGCAATCAACGAAAAACGACCAGAATATTTGACCTGACACGTGGCTATAATCTTCCAAAAACTACTTGAAAAACAGTGGATGGGAAGTTTTGGCTCACCCGCCTTTTAGCCTAGACCTTGTCACTTCTGACTTCCATTTGTTTCGATCGATGGAGAACGCCCTTACTGGAATACGCATCACTATAGAACAGGGTATCAGAAATTGGCTGGATTCATCCTTTACATCAAAGCTGGAACAGTTCTTCTGGCACGGAATCCATATGGTATCAGAAAGATGGGAAAAAGTAGTGGCTAAAGATGGATAATAAATGCATTTCTAAAGCAATGAACTTATTAACTTGTATACCCAATAATTTACTGCGAATGGAATGAGAGAAGAACGAGCTATTCTGTTCTGCTTTGGTTTCTTTCGAGCTTGGGTTCTTAAAATTTAGATTTATAAAGCCTTTTTGACAAACTTTCAAATGCCAACACAAATAGCTTTTATCCCTGTTTTGGTACGTTTAAGGAAAGTATTTAATCTCCCATTTAATAATAATTTCTTATATTTTTTGTGCTTACCCAGCTGTCAATGGTGCTATGATGTAAAGTAGCTGTCTTTGTTGCTGTAACTGTTGTAACTGCCACTGCTTCTGTTGGTGAGTTATGCTGTCATTCAAAGTGGGTAGAAAAACTGTTGTCATGTTGCTGTAGGCATGTTGCAGTATTAAAAACGTTATTCATCAAATGAATTCGTTCGTGGCATCACATTTACTTGTACTTCAACACAATTGTAAACAGTTTGATTGTGGAAAAACTTAAATATTTTCCTTTTTCGTTTCTTTTAAATTTTTTATTTTTTATTTATTTATTTTTTTTTTTTTTTTGTTGACTTCAACAGCGCTTTATAAAATTTCCTTCAATTAATTATAAAAATTATAATTTTTTTTAACGATTTTCTTCTTTTTTTCTTATAAAAGGAGTGGGTGTTTAAGAGGAGAAAAAAAATGAAAAATCATTCCTTTTATGCTGAGTTGCTTTTGAGATTATACATAAAGGGTCCGCCAAATTTTTTTTTTTTTTTTTTGAAAATGCTATAAAAAAAACTACTGAATATTTTCTCAAATTTCGTTTTTTATTTGAAAGTATAAGCCTTCCGGTTAATAATGGAATATAATTTCATTCAAATGGCTGCCTCGGCTGGCCATGCAGTAGCCTATACCATAGGTCCAATTTTTAAGCACATTATCGATTGCATCGATTTAAAGCATCTGTGTCTCTGCATCATTGTCTCTGGCTTGTTGGCGTAACACTTATCTTTGACGGCACCCCACAAATAATAGTCCAACGGTGTCAAATCGCAGCTCCGAGGTGGCCAAACAACGTCAGCTCTGCGGCTGATAATGCGATCTTTAAAAACAGGGCGCAAAACATCGAGTGTAGCTTCGGCTGTGTGGCACGTAGCGCCGTCCTGTTTAAACTAAATGTTGCCAATATCCTCCTCTTCAATTTTTGTGAACAAAAGTTCGTTCAACATGGCCCGATAACGATTGCCATTGACTGTAACGGCCACTCCTTGCTCATTTTCGAAGAAAAATGGCCCAACTATGCCATCAGCTCTGCGGCTGATAATGCGATCTTTAAAAACAAGGCGCAAAACATCGAGTGTAGCTTCGGCTGTGTGGCACGTAGCGCCGTCCTGTTTAAACTAAATGTTGCCAATATCCTCCTCTTCAATATTTGTGAACAAAACTTCGTTCAATATGGCCCGATAAAGATCGCCATTGACTGTAACGGCCACTCCTTGCTCATTTTCGAAGAAAAATGGCCAATTATACCTCTGGACCAAAATCCGCACCAAACAGTGACTCGCCTTGGGTGTATCGGCTTTTTAATGTATGCGTGCGGGTTTTCTGTGCCCCAAATGCGACAATTCTGCTTGTTTACATACCCGCCTAGATCAAAATGAGCTTCATCTGAAAAGATGATTTCTTTCTTTTTTTTTCAATCTGCAACATTACCATGATTTTCAAAGTAATGTCGCAAATATTTCCCAGCGTTGTTCGAGCGTATACACAACCATATTCGTTCAGCGGAAGGATAAAACTAATTATCTCTCAAATCAGACATGAGCTAAGTGTTACCATTCAGGAAATAAGCACTATTTGAAAAAAAAAACGTTAGATGACGGACCCTTTATATTAATTACATTTATCCTTGCAGTCCTTGCTACTTTTGTAAGGATTCTTTAGTTTTACTTATTCTCTTTACTTGTAAAGAGTAAAATTTAATTACAAGCGTTTTTTATGATTTTTTAAAAGTTATTATTAATATTGTTACGATTATTATTTTTTATTTTTTTGAAGTAATTTTTATGTTAAGCTGAAAGGCAGGAATTAAGGATATTAATGCGAAAATGCTGTTTAAAGGACTTCCAAATGACATTTTATAATTAGAAAAAGTATGAATATGAAAAATGTTTTCTTTATGTTCACAAAAGTGTAAAAAAAAGTGAAATTAATATTAATAATTGCTTAAGAATTTTAATTAAAATTAAAAAAAATATTAAGCAAAGCAAATACAAGTTTAAGAAGCATAAAATAATATGTAAATATTTCATAACTTAGCCTAAGAAGCGAAAACACTAAATAATTTATAGGAAATTAAAGTTAAAATATTGTTAGGCTTTTAGCTTTTAAAAGCGTTTATTTATAAAATAAAATAAATCTTATGTTTGGTTCTAATTAATAATTCTTTATTGATACAGTTTCGTCTTCCACTGTTTGTAACTTTTTTTACAAACAATAACAATTTCTAGTCTTAATTACACTTTCTCTTAACCACTTTGTAAGCAACAACAATTACTCGACAGATCTTATAACTCGTTCGTTATAACAACTTAAATCCTTTTCAACCAGACTTTAACCACACTAAACTCTCTTTACATTGACTCTCCTCACGCTGAGTTTACAATTCTTCGAAAGCTCTTGAACCTCTCGATATTTCGGGTAGATTCCATTTGTTTTGTTTCCTTTATTTTCTTTTTAGTTCTTATGAAACCATGCGAATGTAAACATCTAAATCTTTCAGATTTTGTTGTTTGTTGTTGTTTTTTATTGTCTGTTACTTGTTTTCTTTTCTGTCTGTTTTTATTGTTGCCGTCTTATTTTGTTTTACTACATTTCTGCTAATGTTGTTGCTTTTGTTTATTTACTTCAGCGATTCAACAAGCGACAGCGGTGCCCAACCTTATTTTCGTAACAATATGCAAGAAATTTCTATCGAGTTGACTTGAGTTCAAATATATTATATTCGTCTCTCTATTGTTGCTGAGCGCCTTATTAATAAAATGGGAAATGAAATAATCAATAATGAAAATAGGAAAAGTAGAAATCAGACGGTTCATGTTGGTCTATAGATATGAAACCTCGTCCACTGTAGGGCCAGCCATGTCAACTCTATAGGAAAAGAAGGAATGAGCTGTGCAAGATTATGTCATTAGATCTAAGTTGATGTAAAACTAAGCTTCTGTTCATATATGGTATTTTCAATACTGTAAATAAAGATGAACTAGGATCTCTATGTTAGGATCTCTATGTTTTGAAACAATTGTATCGTGTAAAAGACAGCACTTGCAAAAATAATGCGAGATAATGCGGAGTCTATCGGTATGTAAACTTAGCAACGTTTGCGTTAATATTTTGCATTAATTAACAAAATCCGTGATCATTTAAATATTACTTTAACCTATACCTGCCCATAGGATATAAGTAAATATAAAATAGATGTAAAAAAACGCCAATTTTACCAATGTGATTAGAGTGGTAAACTTCAAATAACATAGATTAGCGAGTCATGAGTTTTTAAAACCATTACCTTTGAATTTTAAACTTTTATTTTAATGATTTTCTTTTCTTTAATTTTAAATGACGAAATTTTTTTGTCAAATGTCATCTTTTATAGAGGGTGGCGTGGTTAGAGCGCACGCAAAACAACACAAGCGGCCCAGCTGCGAGCTCCAGCAGAGGACATGACGAAAAAATTTAATTGTGGTTTTGAGTGTGTAATAAAAAAAACTTTCACTTCCCTCCGGACTACTTCATCTAAATAATAGAGAAGAGGCCCTCTTAACCTTCCAGCTTACCTCTGGCGATGATGACAAACATCAGACAAATAATCATGAGAAAACACCATCTACTGGGAAATAAATACAATGCTAAGTAAGTATCACCACCACCACTTAGTTAGGATCTTCACCACTACCCAATCATATGGAGGAGAGCTACAGTGGAGGAAAGAGAAAAATAAGTAATCTTTATGATATTGAACTCAAGGGTAAAACCATTAATAAAGGAACGATGTTAATTGTAAATAAAACAAATTGTTTTCAGAGAATTGTCTTAACTAGTGTACGTAGCGGCTGACACAATCAGCCGCATTCTAGCATCTAACATTTATTTTTTTATGTACATATGGATGTATAGTATTTAAAAATGATTTTATTTATTTATTTGTTACTTTAAATATATTACAAATACATTTTTTTATTTAAGCCTAAAAATATAAAATAATTGTTTTCCAAAAAATTTTCTTTGAAAAAAAAATTATTT
This sequence comes from Wohlfahrtia magnifica, assembly GCA_023159175.1. Lineage (NCBI taxonomy): Eukaryota > Metazoa > Arthropoda > Insecta > Diptera > Sarcophagidae > Wohlfahrtia > Wohlfahrtia magnifica. Next base: position 3,465,196 of record JAKWBJ010000226.1, on the reverse strand, counting down.
TTATATGACAAATAATAAAAATATACATTCACACATACATACATACATACATATTTTCTTTATCCCAGTTAGAAGACCGTTTTTCGATAAATTACCTTGCTGAGTCTTTTTCGAGTCCGTTTAGTGATTAATAATTACTAATCACTTACACGGTTAATAAAGGACTCGAAAATGATCGCGCTAATGGTTCAAAGAGTTGGATCTCAAATACAATAACAAATTGAAAAGATATTACAAATTAATCATACAGAAGTTTAAAATGTGAGTATTGAACACTACCAGAAAATGGGTCGAAAATGACTCTCAACTAACAACAAGAAAGACTCGTAAATGATTCATTAAGAAAAGTCGCGGCTAGAGACAATTTTATATTTTTGATTAGAAAATGAGCGCATATTCCAGCTGACAGATTAGTCCAGATTTGGGTTATTTCTAGGTTCACAAAAAAAAAAAAAAATGTTTTTCTTTCTATGCGTGAATAAAAATTTTATAGCCCATTTACTCCCAAAGTACTGAAGCAACTTAAATAAAATTGATAATCTGCACATCTGCACAGAAAAAGCTTTAAACCCATATACTCGTATATCTTTTCCAAATCGGTGTAGTAGAACGGGCGTAAAAGGCATACAAAGAAATTTAGTAGCCTTTTAATTATATATGTATGTATATATGTATGTATAATTTTAATTATGATAGAAGAATCTATGATAATTATGTGAGAAACAAAATACCGGCCAAATGCTCGTCACGGGTTCGGTGTCATAACTCTATCAGTCGGTCTATATTTTCCATAACTCTGAGACACCATTGAAGTTCAATGTTGTTAATGTGTTGAATTATCTCATCCTTTAGCTCTTGAAATGTTCTTGACTTATTGACATACACTTTTTCTTTTAAGCATCCCCAAAGAAAGAAGTCCAACGGTGTCAAATTACATGACAGTGGCAGCCAATTAACATCGCCACGACATGAGATAACGCGGCCATTAAATTTCTCTCCATAGTTTCGTTGGCTATGTTACAAGTGACACCATCCAGCTGCAACCACATATCGTCCATATCCATATCCTCAATTTCTGACCAGAAAAAGTCTGTTATCATCTCCCGATAGCGAACACCATTCATGATAACTGTTTGGCCGACCTTATTTTCAAAGAAGTACGGCCCATAAACCGCACCAAACAGTCACTTTTTGTGGATTCATCGGCCTTTTAACAATCAAGGAAAGGCCGATTCTTATTTGCCTAAATGCGGTTATTCTGTTTGTTAATGAATCCCGTCGCTGAAGATAATTTTCTTTTGTAAAGTCACCATTCACTTCTGCCTGTTCAACTAACCAGTCGGCATATTGACGATGCTTGAAATGTTCAGTAGGCTTCAGCTCTTGAGTCAATTGAACCACGGAAGCGTGCAAATTCAAATCTTTATTCAAAATTCGCATCAGTGATGTTCGTGAGATGTTGAATTGTTGAGCACGACGGCTTCTCTGCCGTATTATCGCGAACAACAGCAATTTTTCCGCATAACAGTTTGCTGAAATTTGCTCACAATTCTCCTGATTGTGGACACATTTGGTCGATTATATTGGACAAAAAAATCACGAAGTACACAATATTCATTTTGATTTGAACGCCCATTTTCGTAAAAGGCTTAAACGATTTTAATACACTGCTCAATTGTGTACCTTTCCATGGTTGAATTTGCCAAACTCTGAAGCAAAAAATATCAAATTAAATTGGCAAAAAACTTGACGCTAAGCTGTGACTCACAATTAATAACGTGCATTATGTTTGGACCACCCTATATATAATCTGACAGCCAAACTGCCTTAAGGGCACTTGGCTCGAACCGTATGATATCTAGACATGCCAAATATTTCTGCGATATGATGCAAAAGCTTTCGCTTAGAAATATATGCTTACGAAACAGTTGATATGCGGCACCATTTACTATCTAATCAAGAATTTACAAATTGCCAGATGCTTGGAACACTGATATACCACTCTCGAGCGACGATCAGCTTGTAATTTGGGTGTCGCTCTGAGGTTCTCAAGTATGGCAGGCCGGTCTCAAATTTCCTGACGAATTTTCCTACGAGCCATTGTAGACTGAGAGAGCGCATCTGAAAAGGATATAGATGTTTGTAGACAGTGCTCATAGGCGTCAGAGACGTTAGAACACATGTTGTGTGAATGCGGTATTCTTCTTAAGTTTAGATAGAGGGGTTTCTGGAGGCATAGGGTCTCATTGGGAGACATATCCACCACTGGGGTTTTACATCTGCTGGTAACGGATCTGCTGAACAAACTGTAAACCGGATCCTAAGGGTTACAGTGTCCTGAAAGAGTGTCTTGTTAAAATGATAACGATATTGTATTACACTATTTGCTAGTATTTTAACAGAGTCATTATTCCGATAAAACAAAAAATAAAATCTTAAATATTTTCTTTATAAAACTGATACCAAATCTTTTTTATTAAAAAAAGAAAGAGTATTGTACGAGTTGTGCAGTCTTTTGAAGAAGAAAAAACGCCCCTAAATTATACAATCTAACAGGCCATACCAAGAATATTGTCAAAAAATTGTTATTAACATACACGAAAAAGAAGGACAATTAAATCCTATGATCAGAGTGATAAACAAAATTTATTTATTTTTTATTCAAACAAATAATTTTTCTGATAAAAATAACAGACAACCTTAATGATCAACATATGCTGCGAAAGTACAAAAAAAATTGAATTAAAATAAATGATGAATAGAATGAAATCGATCCTAATGAAAAATAAATAAAATTAATAGACAGACGACAGGCAGATAAAGGGATGGACAGACAAATAGATCATAAAATCCAGACTTTACTTAAGACCACATACAAGTTTCATAAAAAGATGAAATAACAAAAAATTGCTTCCAAGTATCTAATGAAACCACAAAAAATACAAAAAGAAAGAAATAAATTAAAACCCCAGGAACTGAAAAAACGAGAATATAGTATCAAGTAATAATAATAGACTTTCACAGCCAACAGAGCTCAAGCTACAAACAATTGTGACATGAGGCGTCACTAACAAAACTAAAAAAAATCTTTTTAAAAACAAAAAAACACATCAGTTACAGATAATAATGAACCGGCCATTCTAAAGAGGAAAGAACACACATAGAAAGACAGATGGATGGCCAAAAAGAACGACCCCTAAAATAAACTCTCTTACATTTTATAGACAGACAGACAGACAGACAGACAGACGGACATATCAAACAAATATTTCTTTAAGTACAAAAGTACGTCACACCGACTGAGTGAGTGATTTCATCATAATGAGTTTGAGTTTAACAAGTGAAATATTTGTTTCCTTTCTTTTTGAAAATATTCTTTACTTCAAAGATAAGGGTTTGAATAGTATTTTATTGGCATAAATAAAAATAAATTTTATTTAAATTTATTCTACTTTGAGAGATTTGTTTTTCTTTTTTTATTAAATGACAATTCCCATTATCTATTAAATCCTTGATTAGTCTTAGACTAGTCCAAGACCAATTCTGATTATATCGATAAACTTTAAATTACAGGGCATTCGGGCTTTTTCAATTATCTATTAAATCCTTGATTTAGAAACTAGTCCAAGAACAACTTCGGATTAAAGCAATAATCTTCAAATTATGTATTTGAAACTATTTAGTTGATGATTAGCAAGATTAGCAAGATTAGATCTGAAGTCTTAGACAGTTCATCCTCATCTTCACACATCCTACAGCTATCCAAAGCACCAATACCCCTCCCATAGTACGATTTCCATTACATATTTCCATAGACAATATGCTCAATTGCCTCCAATTCATCCCTAAATTCACAAATTTTACAGAAGTTCAGCTTACCGCTATTCTAAAGGGTCGTTCAACCATAATGCACGATGTTAATTGTGAGTCACACCTTAGCGTCAGGTTTTTTGCCCAACTTAATTTAGCATTTCTTTGTTTCAGTGTTTGATAAATTCAACCATGCGGAGGTACACAATTGAGCAGCGCGTTAAGATTGTTGAAGCCTTTCACGTAAATGGGCTTTCAAATCAAAAAGCATTTCGTGCACTTCGTAATTTTTTTCGTCAGCATAATCGACTAAATGAGTCCACAATTGGGACAAAAGTGCCACATTTGGACAAATCAAAATCCACAGGGGATTGTTGAAAAACCGATGCATCCACAATGCGTTGCCGTATGGTGCGGTTTATGGGTTGACGGCGTCATCGGGCCGTACTTATTTGAAAATTATATCGGCCAAGCAGTTACCGTGAATGGTGTTCGCTGTCGCGAGATGATAGCGAAATATGTGATTTCAACGGGATGGTGCCAATTTCCACACAGCCAACGAAACAATGGCTCTTTTGCGAGAGCAATTCAATGACCCTGTTATCTCTTGTCGTGGCGATGTTAATAAGCCTCATGTGATTTGACACAGTTGGACTTCTTTCTTTGGGGATATTTAAAAGTAAAAGAGTGTATATTAATAAGCCAAGAACAGTTCAAGAGCACTTGGTCGATATTTTGTTTCACACATTATTGTCATAGATGCTTCTACCATAATAAGAAATATTAAGATAATTCTCTGAAAACTTTTCCTTTTATTTACAATTAACATAGTGCGTTTTCGTTGGACTACCCTTTTTAAGAAGGTTCTTAATCGGAAAAGATAATGTTCCATTACGTTCCCCACTAAACCTCAGTTTGGCTCATTGACTCTGTTTATCCTGAAGTCACTCCTGCTCCTCCATTAGCTGTGGGACCATCCGAACTTAAGCTCCATCCTCAGGCCTTTCGTGCTGCCTATCATCATGTGTATATGGTAACCTCTTCCTCCACTTCAGTATTCTAAGCTGTAATCTGGGTTGCCCTAACAACAGCCAAGATTTTAGCCTAGAAAACGCTGTAGTTATCAGATAATCTATACGAAAGCTGTATACCACTCTCCGGTTTATAGAGCCCAGATCGATATAGTATAACAGACTAGAGTTTCTGGTGACAATCGAACCAACGTACTACGTCCTAATAGACTAGCACACATTCGAGAAACCTATTAGCAATTTATAAAAGAAATTTAAATTATTTTTTTTTAATTCTATCAAAAGAACTTTGCAAGCACGGAAACTTAACATGCCATCGTTGAACTTGTGTGTTGTCTTCCACTCTCAATGTACTGCATTTATTCCAGGCTGGGTGAATTCATATTTGAGCAAGGCAAGAACTTTTTGCCACCACATAGATATATGCAGCAAAATAGAGTCTAGGTTTCTTCCTTACCTTAGGTATATGGAGGCAGACTTTTCCACTTTTACGAGACATTGTTGAAACCTCCTGAAAAAAAAATGTTGACTTGCATGTTTACCTAGCACCTAATGTTGAATTATTACCACTATATTGGGCTATAAGTTATATAGTAACTTTATTAAAAGTGGGCTACTCTCAAAGTGACCAGATTGCGTCATTTGTTTTTAGCATCATGGGAAAATAGTCCGATAATACTACTTTTAATAGACCCCAGCGGAATTGCAACTGAAAATGCGTTGCGGTTATTTAGAGCAGATATTGTTATTGATATCGTTTTTGGTAACTCGGCTGCCTCTTAAATACCACATTAGTCTCTATGAGCAGGGACTTAAGCTAAGCAATGACAGATAAGTAAGTCACGAGCTTAACGCTGGCATACCTAAAGGCACGAGTGAATACAATGCGTCCCCCAATGCCCCCATATATGATAAAAACCACATGTGAGTACCAAATTCGAAGGCATGTTATTTGGACATGAGTAAAGTGACATAGTAAAGTGTCGGAAACTATCTAAACTTCTACCGATCTATGGGTCAGGGCACCCTGTTAAGAATCAGGATTGGCAACCCACTGGGTAACCCAATGAAACCCAGCCGGGTTTTTTCTTTGGTATTATGTTTAAATAACCCGGTTGGGTTTTTTAATTTAAAGATTTTCGTAGTTTATTGAAAACAAAAATAATTGCGATTACGGATTAATTCGATCAGTTCAAAAGCTCAAAAAAAAAACAAAAATTAATGAGCAGATTTGTCAAAATAAAAATGTATGAAATCACTGCTTACACCTTTTCCTCTGCCTCTGAGCCAAATTTTAATTCCCTTTTAAGAATAATTTCCCATCTTATAAGGCGGTCCAACTTTGAAGCCGATTTTATATTTCTTTAAATAAATTGAATTGGTGACATGCTTGCAGATAAACTCATACCTCTTTATACGGCCTGGATAAGTTCTGAAAATGTAGAAATGCCGTAAAACGAGATGAATGTGTGTTGTGTTGGCTTCTCTTACATTAAAAAAAGAACGGGTTAATTTGCACCGTAAGGCGATTGTGGTCCATAATTCAAGCAGGCAGTTATAGCGCAATGCTGTATAAAAATGGCCATATCAAGAGATGTGAGTATGTTGTATCCGTAAAAACAGCCAATAGTTACACGGATAATACGGCCGAAGCGGATTTTGATTGATTCTTATAATGGTTTTGAAAATATACGACGTGAGTCCAGACATTTTCATCCAAAAGAAAATTTTATCGTCAGCCTTTATACTCTGGCCGTTTTTCTCATAATGCATGTCCCAAACGAAGTAATGACAGTCTGCTCTGATCATCATAGCTCCAACCAAGAGTGCAAAATTGCATTATAAATAGTAAAACAACGTAATTGTATTAACACACAGAAAATATTGGCGACTTTAACGAAATTTTAAGGCAGTTATGAAATCAAATAAAACCCGGTGGGTTGAGTTAAAAAAAAAACTCAGGTTTTTGCCAAACATGTTAAGAACTGAACTCCACACCGAGCTAGCATTTATTTCGAGCTCGGTTTGGGTAAAAATCACAGCCATCACGTTGCTCCCACAAGGTGGTCTCACCATAGTTGTGCAGGAACCCAGATCCTTGAGGTTCCTAATTCCCGTGGTACCGGAATTAAGCCTCCTTTCCTATTTCCACTACATGTACTATATTTTTTATATGTTCGAGTTCATTTAGATTTTAACGGGTTCGCCATCTAACGTTTTTTTCTTCAACTAGTGCTTATTTCGTGAATGGTAACACTTAGCTCATGTCTGATTTGACAGATAATTAGTTTTAACCTTCCGCTGAACGAATATGGTTGTGTATACGCTTTTTTCGCTTCGCTAAGTGGGCCTGCGATCGACTTACAGAAGATGCCGATTTTGCCAAAAATATCATCTTTTCAGATGAAGCTCATTTTGATCGTGGCGGGTATGTAAACAAGCAAAATTGTCGCATTCGGAGCACAGAAAATGCGCACGCATACATTGAAAAACTGATACACCCAAGACGAGTCACTGTTTGGTGCGGATTTTGGTTCAGAGGTATAATTGGCCATTTTTCTTCGAAAATGAGCAAGCAGTGGCTGTTACAGTCAATGGCAATCGTTATCGGGCCATGTTGAACGAACTTTTGTTCACAAAAATTGAAGAGGAGGATATTGGCAACATTTGGTTTCAACAGGACGGCGCTACGTGCCACACAGCCGAAGCTACACTCGATGTTTTGCGCCGTGTTTTAAAAAAAATTTATATGGCGGACCCTTTATATTTTCAGTCCCGTCATTTATAATTCAATAGTTTTAGCTTCACATTTGGCTCTAATGGCTGTAGTGTCATTCAAAAGGCATTAAAAAAAACTATAATCATGCTGAGGACTTAAGAACTTTAGTATACAATGGAAAACGATTTAAAAAAAATAAATAAAAAATAATTGTAATTCGAATTCAATACAATCTGAAATGGGCGTTATTTGTAATAAAACATTCTTTCAAAATGGATTTCTTTTTTTGTCGTTTCATTTTCAATTTTATCACCAATAGTGTGTAGTCAGCATATGAATGCCAGTGTCGGTGGTGGTAGTGGTGGTGGTGGCGATGGTGGTGGTGGTGATGAGTAATGTAGGTGTTATTCAAGGATATGAAAAATAAAGCTTAAGGCGTTTTTCTTTTCCTTGCTTTATTCCTTTTTTTGTTTTATAAATGCAGTTGTTATTGTTGTTATTGCTGCTTAAATAATGTTAAAGGAAATTGCAAAGTATTTTTTCTTGCCATTTCCTGTCTAATAATTACAAATTCTTTATGCTCGTTTTTTCATTATAATTTTTTTGTTTTTTTTGTTTTTGTTCCTTTTGATATATATTTCTTTTAATGTTTGCTGTTTTTTATGAAATCCTTTGTTTTAAAGAATTTTAGTGGAGAAAAAGTAATTTTATCGAATTTTTTTCTTTACCCACCATCATCCTTCTTTCTGCTCTTGTCATCGGCAACGTCATTGTCATCATCATTTTCATTGAAGTGCAAGTGAAGCAAAGAAGCGATTAAAAAAAAGGAAAAAAATTTATGCACTTTTCTGCACTCTTTTTTTTAAATTTATTTTTTGACTAAATTTCCATAAAAAGTATTTTAATTCTTTTTTTTTGTTGCTTTTAATCTTTTTTTTTCTTTTTTTCAATTTCATACTTAAGCAGGCACTTTTTTTTTTTTTTTTAAAACTCATCTCAAGTATTTTGTTGAATTTGGTAAGAGAAGAACATGCAGGAAGGGAATTTTTAAATGGCATGAAAAAAAGTAATTTCAGTTGATTCTATATAGTTGAGCGCTCATTTAAGCTCAGCACACTAATGTGAACAAAAGAATTTTTTTAATTATTTCTGATAAATAACCACCGCGACTAGCATCCTGTCAATAAGATGTTTGACCAATTTTTCAACTTTTCAGAGTTATGTTGACATTTATGGCTTTAAAATAGTTGGATTATTGGTATAATACAAGGATTTTACGTTCTCCCAACAAAAGTAATCAAGACCACACAAGCAGTACATTCTTGAAGGCTATAAAACAGCATCATTTCATGGTATAACATTATTACCAAAGCGGTTGACTAAATACTTCAATGGTTTTGTATTTATGGGACTTATGACAATTGTGTTGAAACCACAAGTTGTTGGTGATTCTCTTATTAAACTTAAGATACGTTGATAATGTAAACAATTCATTATAATGAAAGCTTTTGCCCAATTTCGAAAGTAATACAGACAGAACGAAAATGAATCTGGCAGATTATCCACACTGACCGTTAAATTCGGCTAAAAAATTTCAAACACAATGAAGATTGTTGTTAAACTCAACAAGGAACCCGCTAAATGATTGAGAGACACATAACTCTTGCAAGCAGCAGGATTTATTCAAAAGGCAGGAAATTAAAGTGATTTTGAAGGCTGGCAACGTAGTAGGGCACATAAGCATATTGAGGCTTTTTGATGGCGATCTCCGGATCGGAATAAATGATTATATGTCGCCCACTTTGATGTTGGGCATGCACTTTAGAGTCCTTTTACCCAAATGGATTTTATGGTTGGACCAATCTTGGTGTCGTAATATCGCGACTGGCGACGAAACTGGAGCCGGTGTAGTTGGTCACAATTTCCAATAGGAGATTTCCACGGGCGAGTACCTTCTCCGGCATGAGATAGGCAAGGAAGATTATTTTGCTTCTTCTAGCACAATAGGTTCAAACTCAGAGTACTAATGGGTCTATTTATCGGGCTTCGTAGTTTAAGATACCATCAGCGTATTTACGATTAACACGTACGTTTCGAGTACCCCCAAAATACAGATGGTGGAATAAACGATGACCAATAGTATGAATGAATTTACTATATAGTGTGCTAACAGTATCTCATAAGAAACGTCAAAAATTTGGCACAACCATCGCATTCTTAAGTTATGTACGAGTATATATCCCATAATAAAGATCGAAGTGATCAATATAACTCTTGAATTTGGTATCAATTTTAGGTTTTACTTCTTCCTCTAAAGTAATTTTTTATGTAGTATCTTGAAAGGATCCTTCGTTTTTTTTTTTTTGGGTGTTCGAAAAAGTTTATTAACAAATTGTCGGTAGATGGCTTTAAAATGTAATGTCTTTAGTACGAGGCGGATTGATACTGAAGCTACCTAAGTAGGAAAAAAACATTTTTTTTCAAAAACCATTCATTTCTCAACATGGTCTCCTTTTAGCTCAATACACTTAGTAAGACGATTTTCTAACTTTTTTATACCATCTGAATAATACGATTTTGGGAACTCTTCAAAATACGCATTAGTTTCGATAATCACTTCTTCGTTTTAGTCATTAGGGGCTAAATCTGGACTCTAAGGTGGATGATCAACCAATTTGAAGTGGATTTCTCGTAGTTTTAGCATCGTATCTAATGCTGTGTTAACCGGTGCGTTGTCTTGAAGAAAGAGCACTTTTTTCTTGCTTAAATGTGGTCGTTTTTCCTTGATTGCATCAAACAATTGATCCAATAATGCACGATAATACTCTCCTGTGATTGTGGATCCCTTTTCAAGATAATTGATGAGCATTATTCTGTGTGCATCTCAAAATACAGTGGCCATAACCTTGCCAGCCGATTTCGCTGTCATCGCCTTCTTCGGAGCACTTCCACCAGCTTCCACCGATTGCTTCGATTAATTTTTGGTTTCAGGTGTATAGTGGTGGACCCACGTTTCATCAACAGTTATTAATCTACACCAGAAATCAGCAGGATTATGCTTTATCATGTCCAAACGCCGCTGTGAAGTGATCTGTCGAACTCGTTTTTGTTTAACACTGAGCAAACGCGGCACCCATTTTTCCGATAGATTTTTCATATGCAAATGTTCATGCAAAATGTTGAACACACGTTCATATGATATGTTTACCATTTCAGCAATCTCACGTATTTTGACCCGGCGATCATTCATAACGATATCGAGGATTTTCTTGATATTTTCTTCATTAACCACCTCTTTTGGCCTTCCTGTTGATGGTATTGTTGCAGTGCTTGTTCGGCCCCGTTTAAATTCAACAATCCAATATTTTACCATATAATCTGACGGGGCAGATTCGCCGTAAAGTTTATCAAGCTTTTCTATTGTCTCTTTCGCCGTTTTGCCTTTCAAATAATAGTGTTTAATCACTACACGAAATTCACTTTTTTCCATTTTCCAAGAAACACAAAAGTTGCTTACTTCAAACGACTACAACAAATAAACTAATCGATGAATTTGGATAAAATTTTAACAGCTGACGTTTGACAGATCGTTATTTCTAAGAAAGAAAAAGTTTTTGTGTTTGTGCTGCCATCTAGCGCTAGGTAGCTTCAATATCATCCGCCCTCGTAGTATTCAATTGAGTCAAGCAGCACTATAGACTGTTTGAAAGGCGATATTTTAGGCTTCACTTTCTTGGAAAACTTTATTAAAATCACTTTATTCAGTGAAAAGTTATCTACGCTTGAAAATGAGTGAAAATTGTACTTTGCTAAAGGGTAATCCAACCAGAACGCACGATGTTAATTGTAAATAAAACAGAACGTTTTCAGAAATGATCTTAATATTTTTATTATGCTTGAGGGATCCATGACAATTATACGTGAAACAAAATATCGGCCAAATGCTCGCTACGGCTTCGGTGGCATACCTCTATACTTCGGATCATAATTTCAATAACTTTGAGATATAATTTAGGCTCAGTGATGTGCCGAATCATCTCATCCCTTAGCTTTTTTGGCGGCCAATTAACATCGTCACAACATGAGATAAAACGGCCATTAAATTTCACGTGTAAAATAGCCATTTTTACGTTGGCTGTGTGGCAAGTGGCACCGTTATGTAACAACCACATTTCGTCCAGGTCCATATCTTCAATTTCTAACCACAAGAAATCTGTTATCATCTTGCGAAAGTGGCGAGACGAGGTTGACGGTTCTTCTGCCACACTATTGCAAACAGAAGCAATGTTTTTCGCAGAACGAACTGGGTGAGCATGCACAGGTGTTTCACATTTCCTAATTTGTGCACAATTATCCAGATTGTGGACACATTTGATCGATTTCGTTGAACAAAAAAATCACGAAGTGCATGAAATGCATTTTGATTTGAACACCCCTTTTTTGGTAAAAGGCTTCAACAATCTTAACGCGCTGCTCAATTGTGTACCTCTCCATAGTTGAATTTATTAAATACTGAAACAAAGAAATGTCAAATTAAGTGGGGCAAAAACCTTGACATTAAGGTGACAGTTAACATCGTGCATTAAGGTGGGACCACCTTTATTATAGAAAAGATAAAAAGCCTGCGACGCTTTTTGCTGAAAATGTGTATTAAATTAGAGAAACAACAGCAAAATTCTTCGCTCGTCTTCAATAAGTATAATTTTAATGTTAAAGATGCACCTCGTCCTGGTCAATCAATCAGTAAAAAAGAGTACAAAATCATTGAGATCAAGTGAGAAAGACCGGCACATAAGCAGCGTCGACGTTGCGAGGAAACTAGGCATTTATCTTCAAAAAAGATCGATGTTTGGGTGTCACATAAATTAAATAACAGTGACAATATTTAATAAAACGAATTTTCATTTACGAAATGAACCCATTTCTGTAGCGAATGCTTACGCGCCATGATAAGTTTCGCAAACAATGGAAAAATCATGATTGACGCCAAGAAATAGATTGGAAAGGAGTTGTTCATTAAGAGTTTCTACGAACAATGGAAAAATCATCGTTGACACCAAGAAAGTGATTGGAAAGTAATTGTTCATTAAGAGCTTCTACAAACAACATTTGTGGTTTAATAAAGCTCGTTCCAAATGTAAGAAAAGGTGTTTCATTTTTAGTCAAGAGCTTTTTCGAACACCGATTATCTTACAATCATGATTGACGCCAAGAAATGGATTGGAAAGGAATTGTTCATTAAGAGCTTCTACAAACAACATTTGTGGTTTAATAAAGCTCGTTCTAAATGTAAGAAAAGATGTTTCATTTTTAGTCAGAAGCTTTTTCGAACACCGATTATCTTAAAAGAAGGACCTATAATATGAAGTGCAGCCTTTTTATTACTCGTATATTGTATTGTACGTCAGTGAAACCTGTCTTGTGTCTAACACCATACGCAAAAACTACTGGTATTCACCAACAAGTGCTTTAAAATCATATGTAAGATATTATAGTCAACACTATAAGCAACATAGAACTATGGAATTTGCAAATGAAAGGCCAATACTGAAGTAGATAAGGCAAATGAAATGGGGATGGATCGGCCATACGTTAAGGAATAATCCCAATAGTATTAAAAGTATTGCACCTGAGTGAAATCCTCAAGGATCAAGGAACCATGGTCGAACAAGAAACACCTGGCCACGCACAATTATCGAAGAACTAAGGCAAACAATCTAACATGGGAAGAGGCAAAGACAATGGCAGCGAACCCTGTGAGATGAAAATGCTTCGTGGAAGCCATGTGCTCCCAAAAAGAGTAACGGAAATAAAATAATTATTTTAGTTTCCTAGATAGAGGATATGTAACATTTTTTTATTTTGTAAGAGGAAAGCTTATGTTTGTAAGAAAAGGATCTTTCTTCTTGTGCTTGACTATGGGCGTAATATATGATATATAGTAATGCGGTTTGAAATTTTAAAAACGTTATGTACTACCGTTTGATTTCCAGATTTACTTATTAGTTTTTATTTATTTATTTATTTGTGTAGCCCCATACACAAGACCTTTTTATGTCTTATATTTCAGTATGAAACTGAATAGCAAGTAAGACAAACAACTTCATGCATATGCATATAATTAAATAACAATACAAATATACAAATAACATATAAAAGAAATCAAGAAAATAAAAAAAATTAATTTAAATTTACATACATATCCAATAAAAACATTTAGCAACTAATTACATAGAACAGTTACATAAGTTGTGCCTTAAATTGTTGTGCGTTACTTAATACCTGATAGCTATAGGGAATCGAGTGCCAGAGAGATGTTGCGAATATATAGAAATGCCACTTAGACATGAGGCTCCTGTACCCAGACGACCGCAACCATTTACCTCTGCAATTTTCCGCGAAAGACCATTTATTATAAAAATATTCAAGCTGGCGCATATATATTATCTTGTGCATCAAAACTAAAACTCTTAATTTGAAAAGATGATCAAAGGAAATCCATACAACTTGGATGAAAAAATGGATATTCTAGTACATCTGTTCCATATACATAACGAACAACATTTAACCTTCTCTTACTGGTAGAATCACAACTAAGAAGCTCACATCCATATAATGAAGTGGAAATTAAATAGGTCTTCGCCAGAAGAATTCTAATCTTAATTGGGGTGCAGTATTGAAACGCCCACATAGTTCTTAGCATAATTGACGTGATCAGACCAGGTAAGGGTTCTATTAAAATACACACCAAGATTTTTAGCAGATTTCACTATTTCAACTCTCCGATTATTTATGTAGACATCAGGTATACTTATCAATTGTGTAAGCCTCTTCGTAAGCCCTGGATTTATAACCAATCCACTTGCAGGTATGAATCTGATGCAGCTGTCTATTCAATGAGCTTATGCATTGTGCTATCATCTCGTTCTTGCAATTAGTATATAGCTGAACGTCATCTGCATACATCATAATATTGCAGTCCGTTAACACTGTTGGGGTGCCGCTGTGGTATGGTAGGTAAGATACCCGCCTACCTGCCAGAAGGTCCTCGGTTCAACACCAGACCAAACCATCTTATAAAAAAGAAAAGTTTTTCGACAGCGGTACCACCTCATCACATTAGCTCGGAGCCAGCGTTAAACTGTAGGTCCCTTTCAATAAACTTAAAAATATAATCGGATGCAGCTGAGAAGTCCAAATGTTCCTCCATGGAATGCTATGGGAGTTAATATATAATAATGTAATGGAAGGCCTACTATAGAACCCTGTGGAACTCCCCTTGATACAGGGAGAGCTCTAGATTTTCCATTATGTGCTTCAGTGTATTGGAATCTTTTGTAAAGATATGTCGATAATAACTTTGTAGCAGAAAAAGAGAAATTAAAGAAATGTTCTAATTTATAGCAAAGAATACTATGACCCACGGTATCAAAAGCCTTAGATTAATCTAACAGTAGCAAAAAGGCGGTATTACCATCATCCACTTGTCTGCGAAAATTCTCAGCAACTTCAACTAGTGCCGTTAGACATCAATGATTTCTTCTAAAACCGGTCTAACTGTGTATCAGCATATTGTCTCGATCCAGAAAACGAGTAATCTGTCTATGCGTAATTCTTTCGAAAACTTTGGACAAAAATGTCAAAATGGTGATCGGTCTATACTCAGAACTGGTTTTAGGTATAGGTACAATCCTGGCCATTTTCCAATTCGAGGAAAATTGAATACTCGTAAGAGTTTTATTAAAAATTAAAGTAATATATGGAAACAATAGAGGTAAGGTGTGCTTCAAAATGATAAAGTCATCTTAATATTTGCTCAATTCATCCAAACTATAAAATGTTACGTATGGTCACCTTATTAAAAAAATTCTACGTTCAAATAAGTGAATAATAAGCCGGTTTTGCTTTGCAGGGATTGAGTATGTATGCAATGGCGAAAAAACTGTGACGATCTTTGTGTGTTGAGCAAAATTTTCTCAAAAGCAGAGAAAATTATGGAAAATTAAAAAGCACGGATCGTCAAAAGGTCCTGACTGCCCGTGGAACTCGGCTAATTTCACGAAAGGCCTCGAATTTCATGAAAAGTGTGGTAACAATTAAAGAGGAATTGAAATTACAAGCTTCAAAAAGCACAATTCTAAGAGCTATCAACGCCCAGCCAAACTTTATTCGAGCAAAATTAAGATTAAGCGTAAGGAGTTTGCGAAAAACAATATTTTTAAAAAGGTTATAAGATATTCCATACATTTTGGCGTTTGTAGGTGATTTTTATTTTTTTTTTTGATGAGAAAAAATTTAACCTGGATGGACCAGATGGTTTCAATTGCTATTGGCGAGAGCCCTTGTTTTTTCCAAACGGAATTTCGGCGGTGGCAGTTTGATGGTTTGGGCTGGCTTTAGCTCACATAGTACCCTGGAACTCTACTTTCCTTCCACTCGAATGGATAGTTTAGAGTACCAGAGCATTCTGTCTGAACGTTTGCGGCCTTATTTGGCCCAAAATGCTGACAAAACTTTAAACTGTCAGCAACAAAACGCAGCAATTCATGACAGCAAGTCGACCAGACAATGGTTTGAGGAGCACAATGTTATAGTACTTGATTGGCCAACACCAATTTCACGTTTGGTTTGCTATGTCCTCCGCATAAAATTCCGATTTTGACCTTTTTATCCATTAATTAACTTTTCCCTTCAAGGAACGATAAACCTCACGTAATTCAGGGATTTTAAATCTTTTCCATCTGTCCCTTTCAATCATGGTTTCCTTTATTTCAGTTGAAAACCAGGGTTTTTAACGCTTTTGATTATTCTAGTTTTGAGAGGTACCACTAAATCGAACATGATGCTCTAAAAATGTTACTTGATCATCCACCGTCAATATATGTTAACCCATTCAATTCCAAAAAATTCGAAAATGGTACTGCTTGTAGCCGTAAAATGTGTCGGAATTGTAGATGTTTTTGTATATTTTTCTTAACAAAATTTGTCTTTTAAAAAAGCCCTATGCAATATAATGAATTTCCATTGTAAATTCCTGTCATAGATTTTTTTTTTTTTTGTTTGGTAAAAAGTATGGGTGAAAAAGCCTGCCAAAGGAAGTCTTTTGTATTCCTTTAAGCAACAAAAACAATAGAAACAATATTTTCGAATAATAATAATGATGAGAAAAAAGAAAATAAATTGCAAAAGGATATGCACACACATATAGGGTCCTCCAAATAAATGTTTTTTGTTTTTTTTCTTGGAAATGCTATAAAAAAAACTACTGAATATTTTCTCAAATTTCTTTTTTATTTGAAAGTACAATCCTTCCGGTTAATAATGGAAAAAATTTTCATTCAAATGACTGCCTCGTCTGGCCATACAGTAGCCTACACGATCGGTCCAATTTTTAAGCACATTATAGATTGTGTGCAGCTGTATTTCACCCATGGCTTCACGAATATTGTCATTTAAAGCGTCAATTGTCTCTGTCTTGTTGGCGTAACACTTATCTTTGACGGCACCCCACAAATAATAGTCCAGCGGTGTCAAATCGCAGCTCCGAGGTGGCCAAACTACATCAACTCTGCGGCTGATAATGCGATCTTCAAAAACAGGGCGCAAAACATCGAATGTAGCTTCGGCTGTGTGGCAGGTAGCGCCGTCCTGTTGAAACCAAATGTTGCTAATATCCTCCTCTTCAATTTTTGTGAACAAAAATTCGTTTAACATGACCCGATAACGATCGCCATTGACTGTAACGGCCACTCCTTGCTAATTTGCGAAGAAAAATGGCCCAATTATGCCTCTGGACCAAAATCCGCACCAAACAGTGACTCGTCTTGGGTGTATCGGCTTTTCAATGTATGCGTGCGGGTTTTCTGTGCCCCAAATGCGACAATTTTGCTTGTTTTGAGCTTCATCTAAAAAAGTGATTTGTTTTTGGCAAAATCGGCATCTTCTGTAAATCGATCGCAGGCCCACTTAGCGAAGCGTTGTTCAAGCGTATACACAACCATATTCGTTCAGCGGAAGGATAAAACTAATTATCTGTCATATCAGACATGAGCTAAGTATTACCATTCACGAAATAAGTACTAGTTGAAGAAAAAACGTTAGATGGCGGACCCTTTACATACTCGTTTTAACAGAAATGATTATGTAAAAAATCACCCATGAAATGGGTTGAGTGTTGTATGTGTTTTATAGGAATCAGATTAAAAAAAGAAAAAAAATTCAAATTTATTCCCTACTTCTATGCAAATCTTTATACAGAAATTATTTTTTGTGTATAATTTATGATTTATTACTTTGCATATACATATGAATGTATGTATGCATGTGTATATGTATGTATGAATGTAAATATATCGTTTCTTATTATAATTTTATATTAAAGAGTCCATTGTTGTATTATATTTGCATATTAAAATGTATTCCTTCGTTTTTATTTCATTTGAATTCTTTTGTTGGCTGTTGGTTTTTGTATTTCATTCTTTTTTATCTTTTCAGGCTGTGGTGGTGGCGAACTTCGTTATTAAGAGACTTTATCATTAAAATTAGTTTTCTTTTTTTGGACCAGTTTGATAATACCATGAGTTATATGCGCTGCTGAAATCTTTATTTTTTTTATTTATTTTTTTATTGAAATTCTAATTAAAATTGAAAATTTGTATAAAATAACTTTTAATTGTTGTTTTTTCTTTTATTTCTGCATTAAAATATTTTTTCATTTCATTTAATTGGAATCAGCAGAAGCAGATGTTGCATGCAACATTGAAATTAAAACTTGAAATTAAAAATTAAATTTTGTCTTTCTTTGTAAGCAAATCGTGATGCAGTATCACAAGTTAGTTTTTGCAGGACAATGGAAAAGTGTTTGAGGGAACAAAGAATTTGACAAAAACGCAATAAGTCCCTGCTTTCGAAACTTAGGGAGGAAACAATCATTCTGCTTATAAAGAAAGGCAACTTGTGCTTGTGTATGAACTGGTCAACAAAGTAATCGCATTCTTAAGAAGAAACTGTCCACTCTACGCATAATAGTGGAGAAGTCCGTCGAGAGGCGCAAACCAATATA
Organism: Wohlfahrtia magnifica; assembly: GCA_023159175.1. Taxonomy (NCBI): domain Eukaryota; kingdom Metazoa; phylum Arthropoda; class Insecta; order Diptera; family Sarcophagidae; genus Wohlfahrtia; species Wohlfahrtia magnifica. Next base: position 3,446,574 of record JAKWBJ010000226.1, on the reverse strand, counting down.
CTGATCCTTTTAAGACTTTGAGAAAGCCTTCAACGCTAAAAGTCACAAAGTAATCTTAGAATCGATAGAATGTAAGGGAGTTTCACTCCACGCAAATTCACATCCCCGTTCGAAAGTCTATAAGAGGATGCAACCTGCCGAATACGTCACGAACAACAACTAAGCGGTCAAATACGGCTAAAAGGTGTACGCCAGAGATGTGTCCTCTCAGTACTCAAATTTAACATCGTGCTCGACGCCGTAATGATTCCTGCATTTCAAAGTAATAGAAGAAAAGCTTTGGGGGAAACTTCTCCAATCTCGGCTACATTTTTTTATTGTTTAAAATCTTCTTGCGCATAAGCACACGTACCCAAAGGGTATGCTAAGTGATAACAAAAACTGAACTTAAGCGCATAAATACAAGTAATGCCGAAACTATTAAAATACCATAGAAGCGGCCAAACCGGGGTGTGCAATTATTCTATAATCGAAGGAGAAATAAGGGTCGGGCGGCATTCAATGCGCTTGAGAGGAGAATATGGCGATAAGTACTTAACTCCCAAAATGAAAAGAAAACTACAGGCTCTTCAAACATTTATCAATCGATACTACATAACAACAAACAATAGTTTTGGAAATCCTACGCAGCAAATCGTTGTGGATTGGCCATATCCTCATGATGACTGGAACCCACAGGTTAGTCGCCCTAGGGAGACGGACTCGGAGGCTAGCTGTACATGACATGGCATTAGTTACGAATAAGATCGAATCGAATGAATTTGTAAAGGCCCTATGTTCCTTCTAGGAACTATTTAACGAGTAATTTTTTAACCGTTTGGGTTTTGAAAATTGAATAAAAAGTGAATGAATGCCTGGCATTTACTTCTTGAAAATTAACATACTTCATGTAAATGTTGCATGTGGCCACGCCATAGCTGCTTCATCCGCAAACTTCATACTTTTTCCAACATTTCGACTGGTATCTCACCAAAAGCAGCTGTAATATTGTCTGCTAGGGTTGGAATTGTAGCAAGTTTCACGTATCTTCACGAAAAATAGCCCAGTGTAGTCTAGTTGCACGATATTGGCGGCCAATGAACTGCTCACTTTTCAATATTTTCATGGTATCACGCGCAGTGTGGCAATCATCACACTGTACCTTAACTCCATTGACAGTCATATTTCGATTATCGTCGTTCTTGAAGAAGCAAGTTAACAGTTCAACAGTTCGCACAAAACAGTGCATCTTTTCGGGTGCATTGGCTGCTTTTTAACTGCCTCTGGCTGCTTTTCTCATCAAATTCAGAAATTCTGTCTGTTGGCGCACTCATTGAGCTAAAAATAAGCTTTGTGGCTGTGGATAACACGGTGCGACAAAGAACAAAGTTAAATACTTGGGAAACAATACTACTTTTCTGATAGGCATTATCAAGTAGAACAGGCATCGGTTTTTGGAATCTTTGAAACACCTTCAAAATTTTGAGTTACGGGTATAAAACCGGTTTTTGGCCTTTTATGCAATTATAGGCTAATAATTAACTGACTATTACCAAATTTTAAGCTTCTCTTCTGGATTTAGAAAGAAGACAAACAGACCTTTGAAATAATATACACGTATGTACCACCTTGATCAAGAAATTCATAGAATTTATTCAGAAAATTAAAAATACAAGTTTTTTCATCTTCCTTTCAAAGTACTCCCCATCGACTGTAACACACTTAAGTCAGTGTTTGATTCAAACCCCAAAGCATTGTTTATATTCGGTTTTCGGCATGACCATCAGTGCTCCTGCGATTTTTCCATTATTTCCTCTCGATTGTAAACGCATTCCCCGCAATGGTTTTCTAACTCGATTGAACAAAGGGAAATCACAGGGAGCCAAATCAGGTGAATTCGATGGCTCTTGGATGGTATTTGTTGCACTTTTCGTCAAAAAATTTGAAATTTGATGGCACTGTGCGACGATGCGTTATCATGGTACAAAATCCACGAGTTTTCTGCCCAGAATTCTGGTCTCTTTCGACGAATTGCTTCACGCAAGCGTCTCATAGCACCCAAATAATACTCTTTTTTTACTGTTTAGCCCTCACACTTTTCCAACATTTTCAATGATCGCGTTCGCCATTCACTTGGCTGGTGTCCAAATTGCGTGTCGTACTCATAAGCCCATGTCTCGTCTCAGTAATGATACTTTTAATGAATGTGGGATCGGATGCAGCCTCGCAAATCATTTCTTTTACAACCTCAACACGGTCTCTTTTTTGCATAAAATTAAGGTCTTTTGGCACCAACTTAGCTGCTACACGACGGAAAGCCAAATCATTAACCAATCTTTGGCGGATCCATATGCAATGTTCAAGTGCTCCGCTATCACTCTGATGGTTGATTTGCGGTTATTGATCAAAATTTCTTTTACTTTATTAATGTTTTCGTCGGTTTTTGGTGTCGATGGTCTGCCAATGCGTTCATCAGTTTCGTTTGATTAACGACCACTTTTGAACCGCTCGTGCCACTGGTAAACCATCCGTTTTCTTTAGAAAATCATTGCCGAAATACTATTCCATTAAATCTGTTCTTTACACAAAATAGATGTACTCTTGGCTAAGCTTTTGCAAATGTCAAGCTTAGCAAAAAAAAAACTTAAATCGTAACGATGGGACCATCACACGTGGGTTATTTCGTGCGATTTTTGATCAAGATGATCAAAAGATGGGGTTTGTGTACTATTTTATATAGGAACCATACTGTTTATGAATTAAATGAGACTTCAGGTTTACAAAAATTGTTTAGTAAAGAAACTCATAAAAAAAATCATAAATTGCTGTTTTCCTACTTGAATCGAAGCTATCCATAGTCTGAGTCTCTTAATCCCCGGAAATGGCTTAATAATATTTGAATTGTATTCTATACTAAAACCCTATACACAGCTGTCTTTAAAGAAATGTAAATCAACAAGAGTCTTAACGATTTCTAAGAGCGTTAAGCAACACTAACAGGTCACACCTGCTATTGAAGCATCGAAACACCGAAACATAAAGAAAACAAGCGAAAACGGCAGTAATCACTAAAACAACAATTGCAAACTAACCATCTTCAAATACACAAAAAAAAAAAGGAAAAAAAATGGGCAGGAAGAAAAGTACACCCTAGACAAGGTACGAAAAAAACTATTTTACAGTTACAGTAGCAGTAGCAACAAGAACATTAGCAGCGAGAATTGTTTTCATTACACTTTACTTTGGGTTGGACATGGACAGACAGGCTCTGGATAGACGACGGACACATACACTCAAACATGGCTATTTAAACACATATACTCGTACATGGATGATCTATGTATGCATGTATTCACACTGCCATAGAAATATTTTGTTTTCTGCAACACACGCGTTCTATATTTTCGTATATCTTTGCACATCCAATGAAGCGAAACATTTGGTGTGCCCTCCAAGGGCAGAGACTACTTTTAAGTACAGGGTATATATAAAATTGGTATTAAAAGATAACTATTTAGCTGTAACTAGAAAATATATGGGTTAGTACAGTCTTTTGATATACCCTGTACAATAGCTATAAGCCAGTAAGCCAATATTCTTTTGTAGCAATACGGGCGATTCTATTTTTATACTTTTTTTTGTTTTGTTTTGTTTTGTTTTGCTTTTTTACATGCCAGCTAGTGTTGCTGTAATTTTACACAGCAGGGTTTAAAAGATTAGAGCATTTGACTGGCACATTTCTATAGTCATTGGCACCAACAACATTAACAATAGCAAAGTGGAAAATGATCTAAAATTACAGTTAAAGCGGTCACAATAAGTGACAGCAGTTAAAACTATACTTTATAGCAGTGCAGTGTCAGTGGTCGCTTAAAGCCAGTTTCGTGCATTAAGTGGGATTTAAATAAAAAATTTTTTTTTCTGCCATGAAATCATTTTAAATTCTTTTCTTTTTTTAGTGTCTCTCTAAGGGTGAACATGGGATTTTTAGTTTCGTTCTGGCTTAATATTGCTAATGACCTGATTTTCAGGCACGTAATTTAATACTTTTTTGTTTAATGTTTCTTGTGATTAAGTTTCCTTTGCTTCTGCATTAAGATAAAGTGTGAAAAAAATTGTCAGTCACTAACAAAGAACGATTCAAAATAAATTTTTTTAATCCCTCTAACCATCTACGAATATTTTGTATTTCAAAAAGAGATCGAAATTTTGAAAAAAAATTTATGAAATTTAAGAGACGGTCGTGTTGAGAATGGTACTAAAGTTTTTAGTCGCCATATATGCAACATATGTACATTAAACAAGTCCTTATATGGGGGACCCTTAAATTATTCTTATTCTTGAAATTGATATCTTAGTTTTGAACTTTAACATCAGATCCACTATGGGAACATGATTGTGGAGTCGGGGATGATAACGGGGAGCGATTATTAGAATTTTGCCAAACATTTCATAGGTGGCTCCATCTTCCCGCATAGGGAAATACACAAATATAGTTGGACATCATCGAGCGGCAATACACGTAATCAGATAGACCACATATGCGCGAGCAGAAGGCGGAGAAGCTCTGTATGGGATGTCAGTAATAAGAGAGTAGCTGACATCGGCAATGACCACGAGCTCACCACCGGTGAAATCAAAATGAAATTTAAATGTAAAAAAAGAACAATCAGGCACATAAGGCGAACAACGACTCTACCCACGGAAACTACGGAGTAATGCAACCAGGCACGCATTAACCTTGGCAATCTGTGAACGGCTACAAACAAACCAATATCACTAATGGGAAGAAGAAAACAACACATTTTTCAATCATCTTTAGTGATGAGGCCCATTTTCAATTAGAAGGTTATGTAAACAAACAAAATTGTAGCATATGAGGCTCACAAAATCCCCAAACAGACCTCGAAAACCCATTAAATCCAAAGAAAGTAACCGTATGCTGCTGTTTGTGGTTAGGCGGCATCATCGGACCGTATTTTTTCGAAAATGAGCAAGGAAACGCCGTCACCGTGAATTCTCTGCGCTACCAAACTATTATAACCAATTTTTTGTGGCCACAATTGGCTAATGTTGATATCAGTGAGTTTTGGTTTTAGCTGGACGGCGCCACAATTATCGGATGAGAAATTTCCATGACGCGTATTTGTCCATTTGGCGATGTCAATTGGCCGCCTCCTTCTTGTGATTTAACGCCGCTGGACTATTTTTTCTGAAGCCATATGAAAGACCGGGTTTACGTGAACAAAATACAAACAACTGACACTCAGAAAGATGACATTTGGCGGTGTATTGAGGAGATAAGCGAAGCTTTAGTGTAAAATGTGTTTCAAAATTTTGTGAAAAGAGCGGACGTCTGCCGACGTATTAGAGGTGGACATTTTCCTGACATCATATGTCTTTATTAATTCCCAGTTTTTAAGCCAATTTACTCTCTAACCTTAAAATTGCTCACTAATCGAAAGTGCAATAGGAAATGGTAAACTAATAGCGAACAATGATGTACAAACACAGAGGTGGAGAGGACATTTCAATGAAAGTAGTAACGTCACAAACACCATGTAACCCACCCAATCTGACTGAGATAAAAGAGGCGATTGGCAAATTGAAAAATAATTGGGCGACAGGCGAAGATGGACTACCGGTGGAAATTCCGCGGGTTGGTATCCAAACCAGCTGAACTTCTAAGGCCTTACACAACATTAGTATGGGAGGAAGAGAGGCTGCCTCCTGCGTGGAAGAAGGGCATCATTGTAAAATGTCAACTTGAAAAACTGAACTAATTGGAGAGAAATTACTCTGCTTAACACCCTATATAAGATACTTGCAGTCATTATACAGTTGAGACCTTAGGGCAAAATATAGAGCATATTGCGAAACGAAAAGCAGGCTTCAGAGCGAATAGAAGCTGCGTAGATCGATCAAGACTTTAGGAATAATCATTGAATAGTCTATACAATTTTAAAAAAGCGCTTGATACCATCAGACGAACGATAATATTGAAAGCACTAAGAACAAAAACAGTACCCCAAAAAATTATTCGACTAACACTGGTCTACAAAAAAAAAAAAAAAAACAAAAAAAAATTATCGCCTTTAAATAAAACAAAATGAAATATAATGACTTTGATGCGAATTCAAATCCGCCAAATAATTTTTTTCTTTTTGAAAATGCTATAGAAAAAAACTACTGAATATTTTCTCAAATTTCTTTTTTATTTGAAAGTACAATCCTTCCGGTTAATAATGGAAAATAATTTCATTCAAATGGCTGCCTCGGCTGGCCATGCAGTAGCCTACACGATCGGTCCAATTTTTAAACACATTATCGATTGTGTGCAGCTGTATTTCACCAATGGCTTCACGAATATTGTCCTTTAAAGCGTCAATTGTCTCTGGCTTGTTGGCGTAACACTTATCTTTGACGGCACCCCACAAATAATAGCCCAACGGTGTCAAATCGCTGCACCGAGGTGGCCAAATGACATCAGCTCTGCGGCTGAGAATGCGATCTTTAAAAAGAGGGCGCAAAACATCGAGTGTAGCTTCGGCTGTGTGGCACGTAGCACCGTCCTGTTGAAACCAAATGTTGCTAATATCCTCCTTTGACTGTAACGGCTACTCCTTGCTCATTTTCGAAGAAAAATGGCCCAATTATGCCTCTGGCCAAAATCCGCACCAAACAGTGACTCGTCTAGGGTGTATCGGCTTTTCAATGTATGCGTGCGGGTTTTCTGTGCCCCATATGCGACAATTTTGCTTGTTTACATAGCCGCCAAGATCAAAATGAGCTTCATCTGAAAAGATGATTTTTTGGCAAAATCGGCATCTTCTGTAAATCGATCGTAGGCCCAGATTCCCAGCGTTGTTCAAGCGTATACACAACCATATTCGTTCAGCGGAAGGATAAAACTAATTATCTGTCAAATCAGACATGAGCTAAGTGTTACCATTCACGAAATAAGCACTAGTTGAAAAAAAAAACGTTAGATGGCGGACTCTTTATAATGTTGTTGGTCGATAATACTTCAATTCGCTATTATTATGTTTATCTTTCTTCTATAATTTTAAGCACATATTCGATAGTGCTTATTTACTAGTTGAAAAAAAACGTTAGATGGCGGAAACTTTATTACATGATTAAACTTTTTTTTTCGCAAACTGTTGAAATTACAAATGTTGTTCAGGTGACTTATAGGAAATTGTGTTCCTAAGCATTTGGTGGTAATTGCATTAAAATCAGTCAAGTCGTTTTCAAGTTATGATGAAATATATTGACATAACTACCATATTTAGGGCGAAAAATTTGCCATGCCCATAAAAAAAATTTTAGCCCGATGGAAAAAAGAAAAACTGAAAACAGATTTGAATTCAGCGCATCAAAATCATTATACGAGTATTTCATATGGTTTTATTTAAAGGCGAGAAAATTTTTTGTTTTTTTTTTTATAGACCAGTGTTGTTAATGCATATGCCTGTGTTTACTGATTTTATGTACTACTCGTATGTATGCAATGAAAAAAATAAATCCGAATTTAAATCCTATAAAATACCATTTGTGTTTCATATTACTTTGTTAAATTATATATTTATTATTAGATTTAGGGGTCTGTTGTTGTTGTTGTTGTTGGTGTTGTTGTTGTTTTATAAACCCCTTTTTAATCCTTTGACAAATGTCATAAAATAACATGCTATTGTTTAAATTATTATGATGTCATTTAATAAGCATTTATTTAAAACATCCAGATTAAATTGTCATTTGATAGAAAGGAAATGGGATGTAAATTTTCCAAAAAAAAAAAAAAAAAAAAAATTGTTTTCTAAAAATACTATAAATAATAGGAATAACTGCAAAAAAAGGTCACAATATATGTACGTACATACATCCATATACATATACATCTAAATCGAGGTAAAATGTATATACATACATATAAAGGGTCCGCCATCTAACGTTTTTTTCAACTCATGTCTGATTTGACAGATAATTAGTTTTATCCTTCTGCTGAACGAATATGGCTTTGTATACGCTTGAACAACCCTGAGAAATATTGCGACATTACTTTGAAAATTATGGTAATGCTGCAGATGAAGCTCATTTTGATCTTGGCGGGTATGTAAACAAGCAAAATTGTCGCATTTGGGACACAGAAAACCCGCACGCATACATTGAAAAGCCGATACACCCAAGACGAGTCACTGTTTGATGCGGATTTTGGTTCAGAGGCATAATTGGTCCATTCTTCTTCGAAAATGAGCAAGAAGTGGCCGTTACAATCAATGACGATCGTTATCGGGCCATGTTGAACGAATTTTTGTTCACAAAAATTGAAGAGGGGATATTAGCAACATTTGGTTTCAACAGGACGGCGCTACGTGCCACACAGCCGAAGCTACACTCGATGTTTTGCGCCCTGTTTTTGAAGATCGCATTATCAGCCGCAGAGCTGATGTCGTTTGGCCACCTCGGAGCTGCGATTTGACACCGTTGGACTATTATTTGTGGGATGCCGCCAAATATAGGTGTTACGCCAACAAGCCAGAGATAATTGACTTCTTAAAGAACAATATTCGTGAAGCCATTGGTGAAATACAGCTGCACACAATCGATAATGTGCTTAAAAATTGGACCGATCGTTTAGGCTACTGCATGGCCAGCCGAGGCAGCCATTTGAATGAAATTATTTTCCATTATTAACCTGAAGGATTGTACTTTCAAATAAAAAAAAAATTGAGAAAATATTCAGTAGTTTTTTTACAGCATTTCAAAAAAATAATTTATTTGGCGGACCCTATTTATATATATATATATATATATATATATATATATATATATATATATATATATATATATATATATATATATATATGTATGTATGTATGTATGTATGTAGATTCTTTTATTTATTCATTATTTATGATTGCAGATAAAGAAATTGTTTCCTTTTTGTAGTTTTGGAATATAAAAAAACAAGGTATCCTGTATTCTTTTAATAAATCAGGATCTGATATTTATTATTCTGTATATTTAAGGGCTGTTACTTATGCATTTAAGCAGAATGAATCTTTATTTACATCGAACATCCTATGGAAACGTTTTTGTAGTTTTTTATAAAATTAAATTTCTCGTACGTACCTGACTTTAATCGGAAACTATTGCTATTCTATATTCTATTTAACCTCGAACATAGAATCCTACTCCACCTATATGTTACCCATATTCCTTTTTCCAGACACACACGAAACCAGACAGCACTCCTGATACTTAAATGCCTAAATATTTTAACATCTAAACTAATCTTCAAGTGAGTCTGACTAATCAAAACAGTGAATTCATTCGAATATAATTCATGTCTTTTCAGTCAAAGAATACAGTAATCGCTAGATGCTGGAAATTTGCAAGTGGCTCAAAAGTCGAAATTCATAGACTTTAAATCCTATGATCTCTATAGAATACTCTTAAGGTACCCCTTTAGCTTTGATCTCTCCGTTAGAACGTCAGCAGCATTACCTAAATACTCAATTGCTGTTGTCATCTACGAAAGAGTAGATAGGAATAGAAATGAAAAGAATAAAGTCCTTAAGAATTATTAGAAATAAAACGAGAGAAAGAACACAGCTTTGTGGTAAACCTGAATTTATCCTGAACTCGTCGGATGAGATCCCATATAAAACCACACTTATAGAGCGATCTCTGAGAAAGCTCGATATAAATCTAGAAAAGTAACTACCGACACCAAAAGCAGTAAGTTACGAACTACTTAGAAATATCTAGAACCACAACTTTGCTCTCACAAAATCATGAATGAATTTGTGCCATTTCTCAAAGAGTACCGCCAGCATGTTGCCAGTAGAACGGTCCATGCGGAAGGCGTATTGAGGATCACTTATCAATTCGTTGGACTCTAAATACCTCACAAGGTGGTGATTAATCTTACTCTCCATAACCTTGGAGGGTATCGAACAAGCTGCTATTGGGCGGTGGTTGTCAGGGTTGTTAGCCTTATCCATTTTAGGGATTGGCGTTACATTAGCAATCTTCCAGCAGGATGGAAAAATACCGGCGCGATATGGCGCTCTGAAAAGATTGACTAATGGACGCGCAAGCATCGAAGAGCACTCACATGTTAACTTTGAGATTTGCAAGAACCCTTTTAACAGCACGGACTCGAAATAATATACTAGGCATACTTACTGATACTCTTTCAAGTTCGGGTAGTGGTTGAACATTTCAGCCAAAAGGTTTTACTTTTCAATCGCGATTATGAATGCTTAGCCATTCATTGGTATCAAACTAGAGCTATTTCTCAGTATTTTAGCGAAAGACCGAAAGATTTTACTTCCTCTAGGAAAAGTAACAACTTTGGCGCGATGGCGCTGATCGTAAAGAGCCTTTTTGCGCCTAAATACTGCGGCACAGGAAAATCTCACCTGCTTGCGTAGCGAATCAATAAGGTCGCATTTATTGTTCCGCCAATTAATGAATCCACCCTCTCTAGATCTGATTGCTAGCTGCACGTCTGATTCATTTCTTGATTTAATCGAAATCTGTTTGGATGGAAAAAATATATCCATCCCCAGCTTTATTATTATCATCACCATCTCTGCATTGGCGTTGACGTTCAAGTCAAGGAAACATATTTTCCAATTGAAATGTCCAAAGAAACGGTTGAGCTCAGCCCAACGTGCATTTTTGTAGACAAAAACTAAGAGTCTCGTAGCTCGAGGTAAGACGTTATGAAGAGAGAGAACGAAAAAGGGGCAGAAATGCTACAGTGCTCAGAATTACCGAGAGGTGTAAAACCCCACCTTGATGCTTTTCAGGGTGTGAAGTGAGGAAAAGGTGGTGGGTGTTGTTTTGATGCCCATCTACGATCTATGTATAAGATTATGAGCGATTAGCATCTGAGAGTATGTATGTCTCTCAAGATATTTTAGCTTGGCCTACTGCAAGAGAACGTATGACATTAAACCAACGAAATTGCACTGACGTCTCTTGCAAAAGAAGTTCTATAGAGTTAGATCGCTTGGTGGGACGGTGCGAACAGGATCGATTTTAATGCTCGGGTTAATGCAAATATCGAACAGGCAGATGCTTTTAAAGTTTTGGGCATGAGAATTCATAGTGATGTCTCTTAGAGCGATCAATTTTTCAAGTGTCTAAAGAAGCATTCAAGGGCCTTGCTTTCTTGAAACGGTGCAAGATAATCACCCCATTTTACTTTCTTAGGGGTGGCATGGTGTAGTGGTTAAAGCGCATGCATGACAATATAAGCGGCCCAGGTTCGAGCCATAAAAAAATTAGCGAGCGAAAAAAATTAACTGTGGTTTCGAGTTTTTAATAAAGTGGCTTCAGCTTCCTTCCTTTCTTCTAAAAAATAAAGCTGAAGCCCTCCTAACGCTCATCATCTGGCGATGATGACAAACATCAGACAATTGATCAGAAAAAAACGCCACCTACTGGGACATATTTACAATGCTAAGGTTAAAATCATCACCATGTAGCAATGATAGTCACCACCAATACACAATCGGTATGGATGGGACTACAGTGGATTAAGCATCTACTTAACTTGAAAAATCAATTTCATTAATGAAACTGAAACAAAGCAATGGATACTTTGTGGAGAGCTAATATGCATACGAGAGGACTGATGGAGAAAAATTTTACTTTCTTAATATTAACGAGACTTATGTATGTATATCCGAAAAGTCTTATATACAATTCTCACGTATGGGCCGTTGAAGCTGCTCTTTCCATCGGTCGCAAATGCTTCTTTACTTTACTTTACTTTACTTTATTTATTCAAATATTCTGTTCCTACATAGTTTATCTTAAACTAATTAATCATGTAGGTACTTATTCTATGCGTAAATGGTACTTATCATAGACTTATCAACTAAAACTTAATATACTGCAGAATAGCCGTAATCCATCACCACAACAAGTCAACTCTTATACTATATTCCGCAAAAAATGGAAAAACGGAAACACTCATATACTTAAAATTAACTTAAAACACTACTTACAACTAATTAACAACAACAGGGAACAGACATCTACCTCACTGTGCAGTGTTATACACCAGGCTGTCCAAATCCAGCGTATTAACCCTCCTGTGATAAAATAGCAGGCCCTCGTCGCCATAGAGCAGCCGCATGTCCAATGTTAGGAGATCCACAGGCAACAGGTACCCGTACACCCTTAGGGTCTCCATATCACCCCTCCTTTCGAAGCAGCCGGTCACCATCCCATTCTCTAGGGCGGACGATCGTACCAAAAATGTCAGCGCAGTCCTCATAAGAAAAACATCGATCCTTTCGAAACCCGCATGGTCATAAATGACCCAACAAGACGGTCTCCAGAATTGCTTCAATATGATGCAATTTTTATAATCTGCATTATTGCCGCTGAATGTCTAAAACACCAAAATTGTTTTAGGGAAATATCAGGCAACACTGCTTTGTTTGACAACCCATTTAACATATGATAGTTGCTTTCTGTTCAGTTTGGTTTGACATTTCATAGACTTACACCAGAGTAAATGAAATTTTTTTTTTATCAAAATAATGATTCTGTTCGTCAAACTTCAACATTAAAAATTTTGTTCTCAGATTAGGCCCATTTTTGGTTGAATGGGTACGTAAATAAGCAGAATTGTCGCATTTGAAGTGAGGATAAGCCACAAGCTTTACTGTTTACTGTTTAGTGCGCTTTATGGGCTGGCGTAGTAATTGGTCCATGTGTCTTTGAAAACGATGATGATCAAAATGTTACTGTCAATGGTAAACGGTATCGGGACATGATTAGACATTTTTTCCTTATTCATTTAGCTGGCATTAAACTTGCTGACATGCGTTTCCAACAGGAAGGAGCCACATGCCACACAGCGCGCGCTGCAATTAATTTACTCAAAGCAACTTTAGATAAAAGTATAATTTCATGTAATGGCTCTATTAATTGGCCAATAATATCGTGTGTCATTGAATTTTTTCATTCATTTCTCTACGCCGATTCACCAGAGAAAATTGAACACCTGGAAATCAACATTCGATGATTTATTGGGGAAATACGGCCGCATATGCTGCGAAAAATTTGGAAAAATTAGTATCCCAGATTGCCAGCCGTGGCAGCCACATGGCCGAAATCATGTTTTAATATTAAAGTTACAAAATTTTCTATTGAACAAAGCCCGTTTCATTTAAGTTAAAAATATATTTTTTGTTTTATTATGATACCAAATTGTGTAAATGTAAAAAAAACACCCGATATATTACAAATTTTAAATATTGATGCGTATTGTCTGTCCACTTCGATTGTCGCCTATTGAGCCGTCCCTCTGTTGCAGTACCAATCATTGATCTCTGTGAACCCAGCTTAACATAATATGTTCTGACGAAATAAAAAAAAACTGATTCCTGATTCTCATAGAGAGTACATCCGTTAGTGGTTGTCCAGTAAATTGTACAACACTTTATAGAAGGCATGTATCGTTTATGTATCGAGCAATTTTTCAGCGAAGAGCTTTCCTGTCACTTACCATGTCAAGAAATCTAAATCAAATGCACACTACTCACTCACTAGAAGTCATCCCTCCAGAAAAAGAAACGCTTAGAATTCGAGCTATGCTTTGTGAAGAAAAGGTCAAGATTATAACAAGACCATATTTTAATTTATGGTTTTTAAATTTACAAATAAGTCTTCAGTTTGCTTGTTGTGGAAGAAATGGTTCGTAATACAATTATAAATTTAAGGGTTAAAAGGAAAAAGCAATCAAATATTTTAAAAGCAAACAAAAAATATCAAATTTTAATACAAAAAAGTAAATAAATAACGACATTAATAGAAACATAAGAAAACATTTGACTTTAAACGCCTTTTTCAAGTCGAAAAGAAAAAAGAAAAACATGCCACAAAATTAATTACCAAATCAAGCCATGAATACTTAATGGCAACAACATGGTAAACATAAAAAGGTTTATCTTCCTCTTACCCTTTTAACCACATCTCCAATTTCCACATGAGGCAGTCACAAAATTATGCAGCCCAAACTATGTGCCTGTATGTCCCACCACAAGTCTGTCCTGTTGCCTGTTTGTCTGTCTGCCTGTCTGTCTGTCTGTCCGTCTATCTGTTTGACTCAGTAGATATAATTTTTAACTGCCGCCTGTCGCTTTTATTAATGGCAGGTTTTCACTTGTTTCAACATGAAAAACGATAAAAGTTGACAAACTCGTTAAAATAAAATTATTTCGTTTGTCTTACCCCCTGCCAAAGAAAACACAGAGACAAAGATATTAAAAATACACAAATTAATGGGAGGAATAAAATACAAATTAATTTGAAATTGAAACTCTTGTTAAGAATATGTTGAATGTTTTTAATAAGCTTCTCTTTTGAGCCATTATAAAAGCCAACTACATACTTACTCGTACTTTAGTTAGCAAATTAGCAAACTAACTAAAATGTATTGTAATAATTATAGGACGTTGCGACAAAACATACCAGGAAAGTAATAATATTTTTCTGGTAGGCGCTATCGAGTAGAACATGAAACTATTTTCGGAGTTTTCGAAATACCAGCTAAATCTCGAGTTACGGGTAACCAATCGGTTTTTCGGATCTTCATGCACTTATAAGCTAATAACTTAGCTAATTATTAACCGGTTTTAAGTCTCTTCTCGGATTTGGATAAGTGCATGAAGGTCAAAAAAATTGTTTTTTTTACCTATAACTCGACATTTTAAAAGTATTTCGAAAACTCCAAAAACATATCCTTGTTCTACTCGATAGCGCCTACCAGTAGTATGGTATCATTTCTCAGGTATCTATTTTGTCACACCGTGTAGTTAAACCTGCAAGTGATTTTAGGGTTAATTTAAAGGAACCATCAGAAATGATAGATTTAAAAAAGTAAAATTAGTGTCTATTGTGATTTATTTAAAAGCTTGAAAAATATTAATTTAGACCTAAGGAGTCTTGGATGAAGTGAATCAGATATTTGATACTAAAACAAAGAGTAATCATATATATAGGGTGGGCAAATTAGAGGTTAGGAAGTAAATTCGCTGTCAAATAATGAAATGTCAAGAATTGAGCTGTCAACCTTATTTAGTCACTTATTTAGTAAAAAATTGGGAAATTTCAACTATAAAATTTTACTGCATCACTTCGTAAAATTCTAGTAGTTTTTCCTTGCAATCAAGCTTCTTCTGAGACCGCTGTGCGTAATTTAATCGCTAAATTCGAGGCTCATGGTACTGTTGCTAACAACGGATCAAACCATTACGCTCGTAGTGGCCGTAGTGTTGCAAATATACCCGCTGTACAGCAAAGTGTTGAGAATGAGCCTGAAACATCAACTCATCGACGTTCACAACAATTGGGCATCACCAGAGGAACTTTGCGCAACATTTTGCTTAAAGATCTTCATCTTCTTGCTTACAAAGTTCCACTCGTTTAAGAAATAAAGCCTGCCGACCATTGCTTACCTCGAACGTTTGTGAATTGGCTGTTTGAAAAACTTTTTCAACAAAATCATCTTTAGTAATGTGGCGGTTATGTAAACCAACAAAATTGTCCACAAACAGTCCTACATCCAAAGAAAGTGACCAACCATATGGTGCGGTTTCTGATTAGGCGGTATCATCGGCCGGTATTATTTAGATAATAAGCAAGCAAACGCTGTCATTGTGAGTTCTCTGCGTTACCAAGCCATGACAACCAATTTTTTGTGGCCACAATTGGCTAATGTAGACATCAGTTAGCTTTGGTTTCAGCAGCCAATGTCCAGCCAAACAAGCCAGTTATTACATGAGAAATTTCCCGGTCGCATAAATTCTCAATTTGGCCATCTCAATTGGCCGCCTCGTTCTTCTGACTTAACGCCGCTGGATTAATTACTATGGGGCCATTTGAAAGACCGGGTTTACGTGAGCAAACTGTAAACAACTGACGCTCTGAAAAATGCAATTCGGCGCTGCATTGAAGTAGAAAGCAAAGCCTTGTTGCAAATTGTGGTTCAAAATTTTGTGAAAAAATTTTTTGGACGTCTAAAGGTGAACATTTGCCCGACATCATAATCCATTATTAATTCCCTTATTTCTATTTTATAATGGTATAATAAAACTAAATTTGTCAAAAAAATGTGTCTTTAAGCCAATTTACTTCCTAACTTCAAATTTTACCACCCTTTACTTTGTCTCATTCACCGTCAGACCCATTTTGACAAACTCTATCCTAAGACTACTGAAGGCAACAATAACATTTCGCTTAGTAAGCTCAATGATGCTTACGCTGCCGACGTACTTATGCAAAGAGCTGGACACTTTTGTAGAAGATGGTGCCACAACAATGCCCTCCCGCTTTCCATAGAACGCTCTCAATGATGAAATTGAAAAGGTCACATGCAAAAAGGTCGCTTCTTCTAAAACTTCGGGCAGCATCACAAAACAGCAAAGTAGTATATACGAATTATTACAACCTTTAAAGCAATTCTTAAGAGCAGAGACATTCCATTTACAGGCATCATTACTACATACATATGTCAGTTATTATACCTAAACTTTTTAAGACATTAATCGTGACCGACAATGTTTTGGAAAAATTAACTACTGAATTTGAAAATGGTAGGTATTTACCATATGTACATACATATAAAGGTCCGCCATCTAACGTTTTTTTTTTCAACTGATGCTTATTTCGTGAATGGTAACACTTATCTCATGTCTGATTTGACAGATAATTAGTTTTATCCTTCCGCTGAACGAATATGGTTGTGTACACGCTTGAACAAAGCTGGGAAATATTGCGACATTACTTTGAAAATCATGATAATGTTGCAGAATCAGAAATCATTTTTTCAGATGAAGCCCATTTTGATCTTGGCGGGTATGTAAACTAGCAAAAGCGTCGCATTTGGGGCACAGAAAACCTGCTCGCATACATTGAATAGCCGATACACCCAAGACGAGTCACTGTTTGGTGCGGATTTTGGGCCATTTTGCTTCGAAAAAGAGCAAAGAGTGGCGGTTACAATCAATGGCGATCATTAATGGGCCATGTTGAACGAATTTTTGTTCACAAAAATTGAAGAGGAGGATATTAACACCATTTGGTTTCAACAGGACAGCGCTACGTGCCACACAGCCGAAGCTACACTCGATGTTTTGCGCCCTCTTTTTGAAGATCGCATTATCAGCCGCAGAGCTGGTGTCATTTGGCCACCTCGGAGCTGCGATTTGACACTGTTGGACTATTATTTGTGGGGTGCCGTCAAAGATAAGTGTTACGCCAATAAGCCAGAGACAATTGACGCTTTAAAGGACAATATTCGTTAAGCCATTGGTGAAACACAGCTGCACACAATCAATAATGTGTAGGCTACTGCATGGCCAGCCGAGGCAGCCATTTGAATGAAATTATTTTCCACTATTAACCGGAAGGATTGTACTTCCAAATAAAAAAAGAAATTTCAGAAAATATTCAGAAGTTTTTTTTTATTGCATTTTCAAAAAAAAATAAATAAATTTATTTGGCGGACCCTTTACATTCCATTTTATTCTAAAGGAAATGAAAAAAAACATTGCTTTTTACTAATGTTAGAGTGGTAAAACGCAGGTAATTGGCATTTTTCTTGTTTGTTTTTATTTCATTTTGAACAGGGTTTTACGTTCAAAATTCTTCTTATCTGGGTTATAATCAGACATACGAAAATAGCTGCTAGGAACATAAAAGCAACAGTAAGAACATAAACTATAATAGAATTTTTTAATTTTTTCCGAGCTGCAGACCAAAAACCTTCATTGTGTTCCATCTTGTTTTACCAAAAATGACCCCTTTGGTCACGCTGTTCCTCTTTTTCGTCATTTTTTTAACAGCATTTCACTTGTGTAGCGAGTTGTTGTCTGAAGAGCACAAACAAATTTGTTTTTCCAAGCTAAAGAAATAAAACGACACAATCGCCATTAAGTCTCGAAATTTGTACTATAAATTGTAATAAAAACAATAATTACATTATCCAATACAACGACTATTAAAAAAATTAAAAAATTATTACTGGCAGTGAGGAAGAAAGAGGAAAACTGAAATGCCAATAAAATTCATTGAAATTTTAAACGTCAATCACTCATTTCATGTATTTCCGAAAAGTAAAATTATCACAGGGTGACATTTTGTTTAAAAAATGAACTTGAGAATTGTTTTATAAGGTCGTTTCTTGTTTCTGACAGACACTCAATTTAAAGGCAATTTTTGTTTCAATCATGCAGAATTAGTTTTTTTTTTGCTTTAATTATGTCCAACTGTTTGTTTCAGTTTATAATTAAATAAAATTCTATTGAAAAATATTTATTTTTTTTAAATAAAGAGTCCGCCAAATAAATTTTTTTTTCGAAAATGCTTTAAAAAGAAACAACTGAATATTTTCTCAAATTACTTTTTTAGTTGAAAGTACAATCCTTCCGGTTAATAATGGAAAATAATTTCATTCAAATGGCTGCCTCGGCTGGCTTTGCAGTAGCCTTCACGATCGGTCCAATTTTTAAGCACATTATCGATTGTGTGCAGCTGTATTTCACCAATGGCTTCACGAATAATGTCCTTTAAAGCGTCAATTGTCTCTGGCTTGTTGGCGTAACACTTATCTTTGACGGCACCACGCAAATAATAGTCCAACGGTGTCAAATCGCAGCTCCGAGGTCAGGGCGCAAAACATCGAGCGGTCCTGTTGAAACCAAATGTTGCTAATATCCTCCTCTTCAATTTTTGTGAACAAAAATTCATTGAACATGGCCCGATAACGATCACCATTGACTGTAACGGCCACTCCTTGCTCATTTTCGAAGACAAATGGCCCAATTATGCCTCTGGACCAAAATCCGCACCAAACAGTGACTCGTCTTGGGTGTATCGGCTTTTCAATGTATGCGTGCGGGTTTTCTGTGCCCCAAATGCGACAATTTTGCTTGTTTACATACCCGCCAAGATCAAAATGAGCTTCATCTGAACACATCGCACACATTCTGCAACATTACCACGATATTCAAAGTAATGTCGCAATATTTCCCAGCGTTGTTCAAGCGTATAAACAACCATATTCGTTCAGCGGAAGGATAAAACTAATTATCTGTCAAATCAGACATGAGCTAAGTGTTACCCATTCACGAAATAAGCACTAGTTGAAAAAAAAAACGTTAGATGGCGGACCCGATAGGTTGCGGTTAAAAATGAAAAATTATGTCGGTCACCTAACCTCCCCCTGGCTCGCCTGGATCCCAATCTCTTACCAAAATTTTTAATTATGCTGATATGTGCTCGATAATATTGGTTTTAAGGTCTTGAACTGTTGTGGGATTATTACTGTACAATTTCGATTTTAGAAAACTCCACAAAAAAATCTAAAGGTGTCAAATCGCCCGATCTTGGTGGCCTATTTATTACGCCTCTACGAGAAATAAAGTGATTTTCGATCTTTTCTTTCAAAAGATCCATTGTTTCTCTTGCTGTGTGATAAGTGGCACCATGCTGTTTAAACCAAATATTCTCTACGGCTAAATCATAAATTTTTCGCCACAATTATCTTCGTATTGTTTTCCTGTAGCGATTTCCATTAACGAATGGATGTTGTCGGATTTTCTTCCACACTTCTGCTCACAACTGCTGTATTCTCGGTTGAACAGCACTACGTTGATAAATTCTGTATCTTTTGTCATGATCGGATTCAGTTTCTTCAAATTTCTCAATCATTAGCTTGATGGCACGAATTTTGTTCTTCCGTCCTGACAATATCTAGTATTTAGAATGACCTTAATTTAATTTTTGTAACTATGCTTTAATAAAACTATGATTTGATAAATTTTTCCAGACGTTGAACCTCAATTATGTCTCAGAGTCATTGAAAATATGAACCGATGGATAGAGGTAGGACACCGAAGCCGTGGCTAGCATTTGGCCGATATTTTGTTTCACACATAATTGTCAGAGATCCTTCTATCATAATAAAAAATATTCAAAGTTAGTGCAATAATTTTATTTAATAATTCAACATAAGCAATATGTTGTCTGTCACCCAAGGAAAATCCTGTATGTTTTTTATGTTGAAAAGTAATCTGCAGAGTAGAAGTTTTTTTTTTATCATTTTGTGTATGTTTTCAATTAATTAGTTTAACAAATTATCTAAAATACTAATTCAGTTTAATACAAATATTTGGATTTACTTAAAATCCATACTTAACTTATCGTCGACAACAAAGTTTTTTTTCAGTCATTAACTACATATCTTCTATTATTTAACGTATAATTTATTAAATAACCCAGTTTAATACTTGTCATATTCAAACAAACCATTAACCTTTCATTTCAGAAAAGTTAGAAAAAACTCAAGACAGTCAGTCAGTCATTACAAAAATAAACAAAAACCTTCGACTAAGGAAAAGAAGCCACCTGTCCCATATATATTATTATGCATCGTTGATTTCTTTCAACCCAAAATTATCGAAAATAGCAAACGACAAAATTAAATGGTCTAATAGATAGGTTAACTAAATTTACAAAAAAAGAATCGAATTGTTTTATTTTTAAATAATTACAAACAGTTTTTTTTGTATATGCATTTGCTATTTTATTATTTAAAATAAAATTAGAGAAGTAAGCCCATATTAAATATTTCATCCGCTTAATTTTAAAACAAGTCAAACGCAATAACAACCCTTTTCATAAACGAAAACAAAATCTTGTATTACCTGGTTAAACTATACTCGTAAAGTATAATTTTAAACCTTTGATTACCACATGCTACCATTCAATGATATATTCAAACCATTTATTGTTTAAAAAAAAAAAAAAATCTGTAAAAACTTGTCACAAAAGTCCACCTTTTGTTTTCAAATACTGATTGTCATGTCACCACTTTTTTTGCCCTTTATTAGATATTTGATTTCTTTATATATTTTTTTTTAGTTCGTTCCTCTTTGTCAAACGTTAACTTGGGCATAAATAAAACTAGTGCAGGGTTTTAATATTTTCTTTTTTTATTAAAACACTTTTGGTTCGATTATGAGTTTATACACTCGAGAAAAAAAATTAGTTATGATAATTGTTTGATAATACCTATCGTTTACGAATATTGAGCGAGTTCCTTTTATCATTCAGGTCTTATTTTATAAAAAGCACTCTTTAGAGGACAAATTCATGTTCCAAAGATCCAAACCTAAGCCTGAAAACCAGTTCATGAGTCCCTCACAAGAGTCAAACGGTTTCCCTAATGAAGTTGACCATTGAAGTGGCATGCACTTAGGTGTCTTAGTCTGAGCGGGGCAAACACAAAGAGTCTGCTTTACCGATTTGTTTTCTTGACAGCTCCTATAGTTACCATGACTATAGAGCACCATGCAGGCTGAAATGCGCCCTATCATACTATACTTTTCTCTCCATAGACTGAAAATGCCAGAGCAATCTGGATATTTTACAAGTAATTAAATTAATGCACCATACAGTTTCCATCATACTCAGCATTCGCATGTCTATCAAACTAGACAGCTCGACAGTCAAAGGAGCTTTCATTGGGTGCATGTTTTTAGATCACTTTTATAACCTTTAGTTGACAACACCGATTTCTCCTTCTGACAGATCCTACAGTTGCCATTACTATAGAACACCATGCGGGTGACATGCGCCCTATCATATAGTGCTTTTCTCCCCATAGACTGAAAAGGCCAGAGTAATCTGGATATATTACAAGTAATTATATTAATGCTCAGCGCTCACTTGTCTATCAAATTAGACGGCTCGACAGTCAAAGGAGCTTTCATTGGGTGCTGGTTTTTAGATAACTTTTTAACTTTTAGTTGACAACACCGTTTTCTCCTCCTGATAGATCCTATAGTTACCATGACTATAGAACATCATGCGGGCCGACATGCGTCCTATCATATAGTGCTTTTCTCTCCATAGACTGAAAGGGCCAGAGCAATCTGGATATTTTACAAGTAATTAAATTAATGAACCACACAGTTTCCATCATGCTCAGCATTCACATGTCTATCAAACTAGACAGCTTGACAGTCAAAGGAGCTTGCATTGGGTGCTTGTTTTTAGATAACTTTCATAACTTTGAGTTGACAACACTGCTTTATTTGACAACCGAGTAAACTGCTCATAGTTGCTTTTTGTTTACTTTGGTTTGACATTTCGTTATGGATATTTCATTACGCCAGAGCAACGCTTGCAAATTGCTAAAAAAATTTTATTGGGTGATTTTTTATCAAGTTTCTATTTGGCAGCTCAGCTGTTTTCGTGTAACAGGTTGCTGCCAAACATGTTCAGTTTGGTCTATAATTTAACCATGAATCGACTTACAAACGAATCACGCTTGCAGATTATTGCATTTTAAGATCAAAATTCAGTTGGATGAAGATCCACTATTTTAGCGGACAATTGTATTCAGCGATGAAGCTCATTTCAGGTTGAATGGATTCGTGAATATGTAAAATTGCCGAATTTTTCAGAAGCATTGCCAGAACTGCCAATGCGATTATTACAATTTTCTTTTGCCCAGAATGGAAGAGCTGGACTTGGCTGATATGTGGTTTCAACAAGACGGTGCCACATTCCACACAGCAGGCGAAAAAATGACCCAATTGAGAGGCGAGTTTGGTGAACAGTTTATTTCACATTTGGGGCTGGTAAATTGGCCGCCTATATCGTGCGATTTAACGCCTTTAGACTATTTTTTGTGTAGGGCTATGTGAGATACCGGCCGATATGTCAGAGAGAGTGTGCCAAAATAGGACTCAGCGTAACATCAATTTGAAATGTAGCCGCAGTCAACATTTACATGAAATCATCTTTAATCACTGAATTATATAGATCTTTCTATCGACTCAAAGATTTCATACTCTTCACTATATTTTATGTTTTTTTTTTTTTTTAATCAATCCCGAAAGCTTTTAAATATCACATATTATCAAAATAATGATTCTGTTCGTCAAACTTCAAAATTCAAAATTTTGTTCTCCGATAAAGCCCACTGTTGGTTGAATTGTGAATGGTATATGGACATGAGTAATAATTTTTTTGCTGACGATTTAATCCCATTGTCTTATTTTCATTGAGGTTATGTAAAATCACTAGCCAGCGTTGATAAAGCAGAGACAATTGTACCCAGGAATTCAGCATTCGAAGAGTTATTGGCGAAATTCGGCAGCATATACTGCGAAAAGTTTGTGTAAACCGTGGCGGTCACATGGCCGAAATCATATTTATCAAACAAAGCCCGTTTCATTGATATTAAAAATATATTTATTTTTTATTATGATTTAAACTTGTGTTACTTAAAAAAAAACACCTGATATGTTTCCAAGAGCCAGAGAGGAGCCTTTAGTAGTGCACTCATCAGTAACGTCATTCCCTCGGATACCCACATGATATGAAACTACTATCAGCTCGACATGATGCCGTTCCAGTAGGGCTAGTGAGCGAATGCAGCTGAGAAGATATTCCGATCTTACTACTCTTGATTTGAGAGCATTGATTGCCGTAATATTGCCCGAATAGATTCCAGTAGAACCCGAGGCCTTGAGATTTTATTCCCGAATATGCACCACAGTCATGTCTATGACATAAACCTTTGCCTTAACCTTTGCAGTCTGAGAAAAGTAGTGAGATTAAGTTCATCAGAGTTCTACAAGTTTATCGGTATAAACCGAGACTGTGTTCTGCCGAAAAACAAATTCCTCAGTTCACTAGCCTTAGAAGGGCTTTTAACATGTTGAGTGCCATGTGTACCACCGGTTTGTGGTTTTCCTGCAGTGGCGCCTGTGCAAAGATACATTATTTTACTAAATAACATTTTTTAAGTCTTTGTCCAAACAAGTCGAATTTTTGATTGTTAATATTATGGGCCAAGTCGAAATTCAGAGTAGGTATCGCACCATCTGTCGTGTTCTTTATGAACGTGCTGCCCGATTCCCTCAGCATAAGCCCAGACTTCGCACAGATACGTTTGATAAAGATATTCAAGGGAGGTATGCTCAGCATTACCTCTAGATCGGGAATTTTTTTCATCACTTCTCTATGGAACATATTGGCTTTCCGCAAAGCATTCAATGCTTTTCCTCAGTTTTATTAATCAAGTCGATATCAAGCTATGTGGATGATTAATCGACTTTAGCTCGCCTCCATATGATTGTGTAGTGGTTAAGATCAATTTTGAGTGGCGATTGTGATCCCTACTTAGCATTAAGTGGCATTTTCTCCTTTTCATTCGCCTGATGTTTGTTATCATCGCCAGAGGTAAACTGCAATGTCAGGGAGGCTTGAAGTCATAAACACTCGAAACCACAATTATATTTTTTTCATGTACTCTGCTGGGGATTCGAACCTTGGTCGCTTGTGTTGTATGCGTCTGCTCTAACCACTACACCACGCCATCCTCCGGTCCTTATGTAAATGTAACTTTAGCTGACTTCAGCTTTAAAATGATTATTTGCCTAAAGATTAGAAATTCTCAATGTGTCAATGGTTTTATGTGCTCAGCTGCATCTACCCATGCCCCCAAGCTTAACCGTTTTTAAGGCTTAACCAAATTTGGAGTTTCACTGTGTTCAGTGTTCAGGATAGCCTTTGTTGCAACATTGCTAGAAGACCCTAAAGTAACCAGACGCCTAAATCTCTATTCAGATCTTTGCAAGGGTGCAGACCGGTGCAGTTGTTAAGGCAAAAATCTATTAATTAGGCTACATATTGCTCCCTAATTCGCCCTTTTCTCCTGATTTAGCCACAAGCAACTTTTTTACGTTTAAAAAAAATAAATTTGACAGCAACAATGGAAATTTTTCAGAAACAAATACGTATTTTCAATAAAAAGGGATAAAAGAAGTTTGGAGAAAAGTTGAAGACTCGAGAAAGACTATGTTGAAAGTCAAAATCCTATGTTTTATTAAAAAATTTACAGTCTTAATGAACCCGTTCTTTTTTACTGCAATTTCTTTTTCTTTGAGTGTATCATAGCAATTGTTTATGAGTAAATGCTTGACGGATTGTTTAAATGACTGCCTCGTCTGGCGTGTCATGGCCTGCCTGACTGACTGACTGTCTGTTTGATTTGTTGCTTGTGTTTAAAATTGTATAAAATTTTGAAAAGTTCCTCCCTTGGATATTCTCTAAAAAATTCTTTGAACAATAATTGCCGGTTTTTGTTTTTCTACTTTAATCGTTTTCATAATGATCCCTTATGTTTTGTACGAGTACGTTTCCCTTTCAATTGTTGGCTGTTATTCAAGTTAAAATTTTTTTATTTTGAAATTCTTGTATTTGTTGCCTGTTAATGTAATTATTGTAGATTTTTATTCCAAAAACTTTTCTCTTTCTTTCTATTTTAAATCCCCTGAGTGTCATGATGTATACTTTTTTCCTATTATAATGGATTATATTTTTCTATTGTGTATCATTATTTATTTATTTATTTTTTGTTGTTTTTTGATTTTGTAGCTGGTTGATCTTCTACGGTCGTTTAATTTTGACTGCCTAAGCCAGGGTATGGGACGACAATTTTCTTTTCATAATTTATTTGTAATTTTAATTCTTTTTTTTGTTTTTTTGAAATCATGCTGTCATAATCAAAGATTTCTTTCCTATGAAACATTCGTAACAATTTTTTGTACTCCATAATCACAAATGAAATTTTAATTACTGGAAATAATAAATTTTCTGAGATTCATAACAGATGGTTAAAGAACTTTATAATCGTAATTATAACTTTGAAATCTTTTTCAAATTAATTTGTACTCGTTCAAGTACAAGTTTAAATTTATTTGTTCAAATTTAATAGCACTTTAGAGCACGCAGATAAAAAAGTTTTTATAAGTTACTAAAAAACGTTTGATTTAAATTAGAAACCATAATAAGTAATTAAAAAAATAAGACGTTGTCAGTCTAACCAAGCAATGGGTTTTATTAGAAAAAATTTTTTTCTACAGTTATCAAGCAGTGCTTACCTGCACAATTACTGCATTTCTCTATCCTGATTTTTTTTTCTCCGTCACTTTTCTAGGGAGCATATTGGCTTCCCACAAAGCATCTATTGCTTTGTTTCAGTTTCTTTAATCAATGTGATCTTTCAAGCTGAGTAGAACATTAATCCGCTGTAGCTTTCTCCATATGATTTTTTTGTGTAGTGGTGAAGATCCTTGCTAATTGGTGGTGATCTCTATTTTAGCATTGTAATTTTTTCCCAGTAGGTGGCGTGTCTTTACTGATCATTCGTCTGATGTTTGTCATCATCGCCAGAGGTATGCGAGAAGGGTCAGGGGGGCCTTGAAACTCATTTTTATTATTAAACATTCGAAACCACAATTAAATTTTTCTTCGTCATGTCTTCTGCTGGGGCTCGAACCTGGGTCGTTTGTTGTTATGTGTGCGCTCTAACCACTATATAAGAATAATATTATTTGATACATTATTCAAAGTATTGTCCACCGTTAGCCACAACTTTTTCCCATCTTTGTGCATTCCGCGCTTAAAGAACTGCTCCGGTTTTGAGGTAAAGAATGAATTAAGCCAATTTCAGACACCTTGTTTTGAACTGAATATTCCCGTAAGGGCGTTCTGCATCGATCGATACAAATGGTAGTCAGAAGGGGCAACGTATGGCCTATAAGGTGGGTGAATCAAAACTTCATATCCACTGTTTTCCAAATAGTTTTCGTCCCGTCTTGCAACATGTGGCCGAACGTTGACATGATGAAAGATTATGTGGTCGTTTTTCGTTGCTTACTCTCTTCAAACGAATAAATTGTAATACAAAATACAAAACACGCTTTTGATCACACCAAATACAGAGCATTACCTTGGCGTTAATTTGGCTAGTTGGCCGGGCTTTACATAACCATTTTTCATCATCAGTAACAATACAATGTAAAATGACTTTTTTTTGTAGCGTTCAAGCATCATTTTCGACATGCACATCGCCTTTCAAACGTAGGGAAATGGCTTGTTGTGTGACTTCCAATAATAATGCAAGTTCTTCTTGCGTTTGACAACAATCTTCGTCGATTGATGCCTTCCAATTCATCATCTTCATACTTTTTCGGCTTACCACGCCTTTTCATGTCATCTGGACTATCGTTCACTAATTTTTTGAGTTGGTGCATATTGACGGTAAGCTTCTAACAACAATCGATAACCTTCAGTAGAAGAAGGTTATCAGACTTCCCGCAAAACATCTTTTTTAGGCCCAAAATTCGACATTAAAAATGTCTGTTTACACTTTGGTATCGATCGAATATTGAGTTATAACGACAGATATTCACCTTCCAAAAAACATTATTTGTTATTATTGAGACCAAGCATATGTCGTAGTTATGCTACATGTTGTCCAAATCGACATTATTAACTTGTATACCCAATATTATATATCACAATTGTTAGCTGTTGAGTAACTATGAATATGAGTAAGAGCGTATATACATATGTACCTATGTATGTATGTATGTAAGTATGGATATGCAAATAAGAGGTTTTTAATTTTTTTTTAAAGTTATGATGATAGAGTTCTACCCAAAACAACTTAAAAACTTTTATATTCCACTCTTGTTCTATAACTAGAATCCCTGTTTAGAATTCAAAAAGAATTTTTTTTTTAATAAAATCTTAAAAACATACAAAACTTTGCTTAAACAATATAAAAAAATATTCTAAAGATTTTTTGTACTAAAAACGCTTGTTTCTGTTTCAAAAGAAAAGCAAAAATTAAATTTAATTTTTTAGAGGGTTTTATTTAAAGACCAGCAAAATAGCTTAAATTCTATGAAAAGTTTTTCTATTCTGTTTCTTCCTTTTGTTGGTTGGATTGTTCTACTTTTAAATAGAATTTTATTTTATTGTTATTACTGTTGTTGCTTCAAGCTCAAATTCAATAGAGGACAACCAAACACTGATAAATGAGTATAGAACAGGGAAAGAATGATTACTTTCCCATTTGTTTGTTACATCTGGCTTCCCACAGTGTTGGCTAAAGATGCATTCATTTAAATTTGCAAACAGTTTTCTGAGTCAGTCTAAGCCCTGACACCCACACTTTTTCTAATGCCGTGAATTATTCAAATATCAGCTGGATCATTGTCAGCTCTTGTAGTAAAAATTTCGAATTGTACAATAATTGGAGCACTACCCTATCCAGCGTATTTAGGTCAAAAAGCCCACTGTGATACCTGCAATTCACTTATATATCTGATCAAACTCGGTGTGAAGAGACTATATTTGCTGTAAACAAGTTTATGTACTAAACTCAGTGAAGTGTGGTTAAACTCTGGTAGAAGAGGTTGCGATCGAACCTAAGTGGTAACATCGATGGTGTTGGAAGATCTTTCGATAGAAATATCTGTTAAGTAATAGTTGTTGTTTACAAAGTTGTAAGTAGAGATTGTAATTAAGAATAAAAATTGCTATTGTTTCTGGAAAGTTACAAACAAACTGTCTTAATAAAGAATTATTAATCAAAAACTCAGCACAAGATTTATTTTATCTTAACTACAATCTCTAGGCAGCATATTGGCTTTCCACAAAGCATCTATTGCTTTGTATCAGTTTCTTTAAGTAGATGATTAATCCGCTGTAGCTTCCTCCATATGATTTTTTTTTGTGTAGTGGTGAAGATCCTTGCTAATTGGTGGTGATCTTTACTTTAGCATTGTAATTTTTTCCCAGTAGGTGACGTGTTTTTCCTGATCATTCGTCTGATGTTTGTTATCATGGCCAGAGGCTTGCGAGAAGGGTCAGGGGGCTTTTTTCTTTATTTTTTTTTAGATGGAGTTGTCTGGAGGGAAGAAATTGAAGGCTTTTTTTTATTATTAAACATTTGAAACCACAATTAAATTTTTTCTTCGTCATGTTTTCTGTTGAGGCTCGAACCTGGGTTGTTTGTGTAGTTATGTGTGCGCTCTACAGCACGCCACCCCCCAACTACAATCTACGAATTCAGAAATAAACGTTTTTAAAAAGGTAAAAAAACGTAACAATATTTTAAAATAAAATGTGTAATTAGCTAGACCCATGTGGAAGTAGAGCTGCAAAACAATCAATAGTACTATCGATAGTATCGATAGTTTTGTTTTTGACTGACCATCGATAGTTTTTTTTTCACTATCAATACTATCGTCAAATTCTAAGAGTAAATACGGAGGCCACTAAATGTAGTCAAAGTCACATTTGCAAAAGTTTATTCGACGCTGATTGTTAGCCGTCTGTAAACTTTTATAGTTACATATGGACACAGTTTAACAATTTTTTTAATTTCTATTTATTTGACTCAAACAAAGTGTAAATTGTAACTAAAATATGTTCGTACATATGATTTTGCATTTGACGCAAACAAATTAATCATCGTTTCGTCAGACCATAACATATTTTTCCAAATATTACGGTGCAGGTGTTGCTTCTGTTTGCTGAGAAATGATACATTTCGTGGACTCTTACCACAAGTCTAGCTTCCATTAGTATTTTTCTTATTGCGCGACTTGAAGCAGGAGAATAAATTTATTTTTGAGGCTTTTTGATGACTTGAAGAGATTAATCTTTGAAGTACGAATTAATGGTTTACAGTTGTTCTACGCTTTCTTTTCATAGTCTTTGCAGTTGTTTTTTTTTTCACCGGATCTTTAGTTTTGGAGCAATTCATTAGCTAGAGGTATAGAACTTTAAGTTACAATAAAACAACGACGGATTATTCGATTGACATGAATTTTATTTGTCCGAAAGATAATCTTGTGGTATTGCATTTTAAATATGTTTTCTGGCATATGACTGCCACGGCTGGCGTGGATATAGTCCAATCCGGACTTCCGATTTCCAATGACTTTTTCCAACATTTGTGGCCGTATATCGGCAATAACACGGCGAATGTTGTCTTCCAAATGGTCAAGCGTTTGTGGGTTTACCGCATAGACCAATGACTTTACATAGCCCCACAGAAAGTAGTCTAGCGGTGTTAAATCACAAGATTTTGGAGGCCAATTCACAGGTCTAAAACGTGAAATTAGGCGGTCACCAAATGTGTCTTTCAATATATCTATTGTGGCATGAGCTGTGTGACATGTTGCGCCGTCTTGTTGAAACCACATCTCCTGGACATCATGGTTATTCAATTTAGGAATGAAAAAGTTAGTAATCATGGCTCTATAACGATCACCATTGACTGTAACGTTCTGGCCACCATCCTTTTTTAAAAAGTACGGACCAATGATTCCACCAGCCTATAAAGCGCACCAAATAGTCGGATTTTCTGGATGTAACGGTGTTTCCACATACACTTGAGGATTACCTTCAATCCAAATGCGGCAGTTGTGTTTGTTGACGTAGCCATTCAACCAGAAGTGCGCTTCATCGCTAAACAAAATTCGCTTATGAAAATCGGGAACAACGATAATCTCTCTCTTGCACTATTTGCAAGCGTTGTTCAGGCGTAAATCTATTCATGATGAATTGCCAAGCCAAACTGAGAATAAATCACTGGACAGCTGTTAAATCGGTTGCCATCTTGGAAAGTAATGTCAACGTTAAGTTCTATACCTCTATAAAAACACCCTATATAAGGATTAATCTCCATCAAAAAACTTCAATACATACAATTTTATGACATCCTGGAAAAAATTTTTCTTTCCTTTTTACTTAAATTATAATAATCCTGCCACTAGTAGTACTTGAAAGAATCCGATAGTAGCGATAGTATCCATAGTTTTTGAACAAACTATCGAAACTATGGAGTGGGCCGTCTATCGACGGCTTTGCAGCTCTAATGAAAAGAATTTAGTATTTTCTTGAGTAGACAAACGAAGTATTGTAAGATGAATGAATTCTTTTACATCGCTTGCCATTACAATTATAGCAAAAACAGACCCTTGTTTAGCAGCTGGATTGTTGAATCTAAACTAATATTCATTTTTTTATTTGCATACATATTTCCTTCCATTTATATTTTGCAAAGCTTTGATTCTAAATGTTAAGAAATTATTCAAAAAGCAAAAAAAAAGAAACAAAAGGAAAAAAATCGACGGAAGACAAACAAGGCAAAAAAATAATGATAAAATATTGCGTATTGTTAACAAAGTATGTTTTTCCAGTAGATTTTTTGCAAAACCGAAAAAAAATTAAAGAAAATAACTTTAAGATAAGGTTTCCCCGCAATACAAAATATTTTACACTAAAAAAAGAAGCCCTCAGGTTTACTTTGTTTCCTCATCTCTAGTAGCGGTCGGTGGTGGCATGAAAGAGACTCGCCTCACATATATAAAATTTAAAACATGCGATTATTTTTCCCTTCTTGGCTCATTAATTATGCCTTTCAGCACGTTTAGATGTTTATCCAAAGGAATGAAAAAATTACAAATAAAATAAAAAAATGAAACGAAATTTAATTTTTCTTTTATTTTTTGTTGTGTTACAAAAGTAACTTTGGGTCTTGTTTGCCTCACTTTGAGGTTTTCCTATTGTTCGTTTGGTCGTTTGGCCAGTAATGTAGAATAACAAAGGAAACCCATAAGGGTTGTATCTTTAGCGTTTTACTTTTATGCAAAGTAACCCATTTATCAGATTTTGGTTTGTGTTTAATTTTTCTTTTTTTCGATATCATTTGTTGCACATTAGATTTTTATTTTGTGGCAGTATTTATAAAAAAGGGGTTTACAAATACCTTTGAGCATAACTATTTAAAAAGAATTCCTTGATTAAAAAAAAATATTGAAAAAAATTTGAAAATTAAATGAGTGTTTTAAAGGAAACAAAACGAATATTTTTCCACTTACATGTTTAAAATCCTTTTGATGCCTATTTTATTAATAAACTAACTAAAACCCGATGTGTTTCGCTATCCTGATCTTAATAATTAGCTTAAATGCTATTTTAGTTACCTTTTTTTGTTTTTCTCCACCTTCTGTACCCATCCGGCCAAAACCCCATAATTTTCTCCTTCAAGAAAGACACTGTAGTATCTGTCGTTTAGCTGTATACAGTCTTCAAACAAGCACACATTCATATATAAGATACATATTAAGATAGCTTTTAACAAAACCCGCTTTGTGGCTAATGCGTATAAATAAAGCTGCTTAAATTGTTCCCGTTCTTCACTTGTACAAAAATCAATATTTAGCAGGAACCGTAACGGTTATAAGTTATATCCAAAAACTTATTTTTTAATGGTTATTTTGAGAGTTTTTCCACAAAAGCTCAGCAGAAAAAATCATTTTTAACGGAAAGAAAGTTTAAATAAAACTCAAAAAATGAGTTTTATTTTAACTTAAAATAAAACGTATTTTTTGAGTTGTATTGTTCCGTCAAAAAGTAAAACTCTATTTAAACTCTACCAAATAAAAAAATAAAACTCTATTTAAACTTCGTTTAAATTCTCCCAAATATAGTTTTATTTTCTGACGGAAAAATACAACTTAAATTGAGGGATAAAAATAAAACTCTATTTAAACTCTCCTAAATAAAAAAATAAAACTCTAATTATTCTATTTAAACTTTCCTAAATAGAGTTTTATCCTCTTCCGTTAAAAAATAAAAAATTGAGTTTTATTTTTCCCTCAAAATAAAAAAAATAAGACTCTATTTAAACATCATTTAAACTCTCCTAAATAGAGTTCTATTTTCTCCGTCAAATAATAAAAAATTGGGTTTTACTTTTTCCGTCAAAAAATAAAAATAAAACTCTATTTAAACTCTCATAAATAGAGTTTTATTTTAAATTTTAAACCCTCATAAATAGAGTTTTATTTTATGACGAAAAAAAACTCACAAAATAAATTTTGTTTTATGACGAAAACATAAAACTCTCCTTTTAAGGGTTTTGTCTAACCTCTTATTTTTCCATCTAAAAGTAACAGTTAAAATCTGATTATTGATAATTTTGTCAAGATCACCACAAATTCTGTAAGAGCTCTTCAAGACAATTAATTTGGTATATAACATCACATGTGTCTATCGACTCTAACACGATGATTTTTTAGTTGAATTTTTAAGCGATAACTGTAATTTACGAGCCCTGGTATTTAGAATGAATGGAAGGTGGATCGCCAACTAATTCAATTCGCACAATTATTGGCTGATGACGTGTATTGTTCACGAGTTTGTTTGAACCTAATTTAGAAACATTTACTATTACCGTTCGCAAGATATACAAAAATAATATTTACTTTTTATGGGAGTTAGCACGTCTACATGTGTAATTCCGCCCACTTTTTGGCTGTTGATTTATATTGACCATAAAGCTATTTGGACCAAATACTGAAACTTTAGCTTGAACCGTTCCCAAGATATAAAGAAATCAATATTTAGTTTATATGTGAAGTACCACGTCTACTTTTTCCATTCCGCTCACTTTTGTCATTCAGACAAAATTCAGAAACTTTTGCTTTAACCGTTCTCAAGATATACAGAAATCAATAATTAGTTTGTATGGAAGATTCCGCTCTGTTTTAGACTGATAATTTGCATTGACCGTGAAGTCAATCAGACCAAATTCTAAAACTTTAGCTTTAACCGTTCTGAAGATATAATAATATATACTTTGTATGGGAGCTATTTGGATCAAATACTGAAACTTTAGCTTGAACCGTTCCCAAGATATAAAGAAATCAATATTTAGCTTATATGTGAAGTACCACGTTTACTTGTCCCATTCCACCCACTTTTTAACTGATGATTTATATTGACTTTAAAGTCATTCAGACAAAATTCAGAAACTTTTGCTTTAACCGTTCTCAACATATACAAAAATCAATAATTAGTTTGTATAGAAGGTACCGCGCCCTCTTGTCTAATTCCGCACTGTTTTTGACTGATGATTTGTATTGACCGTGAAGTCAATCAGACCAAATTCTAAAACTTTAGCTTTAACCGTTCTGAAGATATAATAAAATCAATATATACTTTGCATGGGAGGTAGCACGCCTACTTGTGTAATTCCGCCCAATTTTTGGCTGTTGATTTATATTGACCAGAAAGCTATTTTGGACCAAATACTGAAACTTTAGCTTGAACCGTTCCCAAGATATAAAGAAATCAATATTTAGCTTATATGTGAAGTACAACGTCTACTTGTCCCATTCCAACCACTTTTTAACTGATGATTTGTATTGACTTTAAAATCATTCAGACAAAATTCAGAAACTTTTGCTTTAACCGTTCTCAAGATATACAGAAATCAATAATTAGTTTGTATGGAAGGTACCGCGCCCTCTTGTCTAATTCCGCACTGTTTTTGACTGATGATTTGCATTGACCGTGAAGTCAATCAGACCAAATTCTAAAACTTTAGCTTTAACCGTTCTGAAGATATAATAAAATCAATATATACTTTGCATGGAAGGTATCACGCCCACTTTTTGGCTGTTGATTTATATTGACCATAAAGCTTTTTGGACCAAATACTGAAACTTTAAATTTTACCGGTCCCAAGATATAAAGAAATCAATATTTAGTTTATATGTGAAGTACCACGTCTATTTGTCCCATTCCATCCACTTTAAAATCATTCAGACAAAATTCAGAAACTTTTGCTTTAACCGTTCTCAAGATATACAGAAATCAATAATTAGTTTGTATGGAAGGTACCGCGCCCTCTTGTCTAATTCCGTTCTGTTTTTGACCGATGATTTGCAATCAGACCAAAATCAAAAACTTTGCCGTTCTGAAAATATAATAAAATAAATATTTAATTTGCATGGGAGGTATCACGTCCACTCTTCGACTGATGATTTGTATTGATAATGAATGTATTTGGGTCATATTTAGAGACTTTTCCTTGTACCATTTGGAAGATATAGAAAAAGAAATATTTTCTTTGTATGAGCGTAGAACCGCCCATTTGAAATTTTTTAAATTTATATAGTCTATAGATCCTTCCAGACATACAGTGAGATACGGTGAAAATTAAAAGAAAACCGGTTCAGCCCTTTAGCTGTCCATAAAGCTCAAACATACATTCATTTTTATATATAAGATTTGAAATTTTAAGTCCTTTGTGATCAAGTTTGTTTACCTTGGTTTCATTTACAAAAACAAATTAATTTTCAATTACTTTATAAAAAAACAAATAATGCGGTTTTAACTCTGAAATGATATTTACACTTCTGTTTAAAGCACTTTATTTGCATATGATAGACGGACGGACTAACCGTATTTTAAAGTCTATTTAATTAAATTATACACTGCCACTCACTTGATTAGGTTGATACATTTTTGGAATTTTACAATATTTGAGCAAAGATAGCATAATAATGATATATAATGGAAGAAAACGCTTACAGATTTTTGAAGGAAAAAAATTTTGTAATTCAAGAGTAAAAAGAACTGTGAACTTAATCAACTGATCGGCAGTGTTTATAAAATAAAATTTAATTACATTTCAGATTATACAAATTATAGGAATTTTAAAATTTTTTACCAAAAAACCATTTTTATTATTAAACTGCAATTATCTAATGAATTAAAAATTTTTAATTCTCACTACTCAAATTAATATTATGCAGTGTACAAAATCAATTTGTGACTATAATTTTGTCAATATTTAAACAAATATTATATGAGGAAAAAAGCAATTTCGTACAAACTACGAGTATTGGTGTTGATTTCATAGCTTAAGCTGGGATCACACGATTGCATCAAATACACCAATCTGAAAAAAATTTTTAATTGTGACAAATTAGCGCGCAATAATAAAATTGTCCCAATTAAAAATTACGTATTCACACGTTTGTCTTATTTTATACAAAACTTATTGTCACAAGATGGCGCGAAATTATGTATTGACAATAATTGTCCCAACGCTGTCACACGATTGTTTTAGTTTACGGCAACTCTGTGAATCAGCTGCTGTGCTAAACTAAATTTATTTTTGTTGTTGTTGGTGTTCAAAATATTTCGCTCTTTAAATAAATAGCGTCCTCTTTATTTATGTAAATAAAAAAGAAAAGAAGTGTGCGGGTCAGGCTCACAAGAAGGGCCATTGATGGTGCATATAGGAAAACATTTCGATAAGTTAATATACATTAATTTACTAATATTTGTATTTATTTAAATTGAAATATGATTATGTATTATATTTGATCCTCTAAAGATAATTTGCAATGATTTTTTAAAAAATTGGTTTACGCTCGATTAAAAAGAAGTACAAATAATGAAAAAAAGAAATGTGATGCAATTTACTTATAAATAATTAAAAAAATGCATATTTTATGGAATGACAATTATAAATGCCGTACAAACACGTGTTAGAACGAAATTAATTAAAAAATAAAAATTGGTGAATATTGCCTTCTTCAATTGCCGCACAAGAATACAATAACTATTAGTGTATTTTTGGCACTTACATTGGTGCATGATTGCCTCTAAAGCTCTCACAGGATTGTTGCACCAGGGTTGCATTTGATTGGGATATGTAAGCACAATAATATTATGAGTTTCCGCATGAGCCAATAAATTGTATAATCATACGTTTGGCTTATAAAGAAGACTAATTATTGGTGCATTACGACAATCGTGTGTTCTTAACCTTAGAATGTTATATAAATTTGATTACTTAAATAAAACATGAATGTATGTAAAGGTCTTACCTGAATTTTATCGTGATATCAATAATTCCAAAAAATAGTTTCATATTTGAAAAAATAACAGCATCATCTTACAATTTTATATCTCTTTTCTTTTCCTTACTTAAAGTTCAGTAAAATGAGAGTAAATATGGAAGAAAAATGTACGAAATTACGGGAACACAAAAAACTAAATATTTTACCAAAAAAAAAAAAATATTTGATTTCAATTTTTATAAAATTATAAAAAACAAGAAATACTAATTTGTAAAAACACGAATATGTTAATTAACTAATGCTTGGTAATTAACAAAAAAGAAAGTTTTTAGTTGTCCAGCACAAGTTTTCTAATATTTTCTTACATTAGGTTCGTTCTTCAGTACAACTTTTCTCTTATCAAATCGAATACTGTGGACTGATAGATGCCCATTAACATTTGTTTGGAAAATATACCCTTTTATTGAATCCTTCATACTGTTATTAGTTTAATACCATTTTAACTACTTCACAGTATCTTTTTAAATGAAGTACTCCCGTCCCAGTTAGAAAGAGAAAGATCACAAAATCGTTGGTGAGCTTTAGTAGTGGAAACTTTTATTAGTTGAAGTACTTACCACTTATTCACATTTTGTTCCGAAACCATTTTTTTTATATGTAGTTTGACGTTTCTATTTTTGAGAGAGAGAGAGAGAGCGAAAGAGATTTAACTTACTGCGGAACAATCTCAGCTTGAAGTGGTTTAATTTTAATTTTTGTTCCGAAACAATTGAACTGTGCTGCCAGCTACTTCAATTTTTTAAGCAAAGTTGAACTGAGCTGTCACATTATATTATATGTACAATAC
The DNA here is from genome assembly GCA_023159175.1 of Wohlfahrtia magnifica. Taxonomy (NCBI): domain Eukaryota; kingdom Metazoa; phylum Arthropoda; class Insecta; order Diptera; family Sarcophagidae; genus Wohlfahrtia; species Wohlfahrtia magnifica. The sequence continues at coordinate 3,409,170 of JAKWBJ010000226.1, read as the reverse complement.
AATACATATCACTTGTTTTGCATTGTTTGTTTTAAAACTTAACTGTTGATTAATGTTATTATATTAAAAATAAAATTAAATAAATATTAACATGGAGTTATATATCTCAGTTGCACTGAAGCTTATTTCGGAAATAAAAAAAAACCGGGCAGGGCACGAAACACCATACAAGGTCGGGAGTACCGGTACCATACAAAGTCGGGAGTATTACTTGGTCTCATGTGGGATATTGCGGAGATGTCGTGTGCAATATAAACTACTAGCCAAAGACCTTTTGACGGCGGTTCATAAGAGCCGGGCCTTTATGTAGCAATTGCTCAACCGGCTCTTCCTCCCCCGCAGTTGCGACAGTAATCGTTGTAGGTTAACCCCTTTATGTGGGCATGGTTTCCAATCGGTCATTGCCCGAACATATCCCTTCTACCATGACTAATGAGTGATCAAGTGTGCCTCACATCTTACTCAGGCCAGGTCAGCTTCTTGATCCTACAGGATCCTTCAGATTTTCACTAGTAGTCCGTCCGTTCGCATGAGGTTATGATAAATATATTTTGTAACGGACATCTATATATGGGCTAGAATTAATTGGTTTAACTTAAGTTATGGATTGGAAACTAAGTATACGGATGATTTAAGGTTAAATTTTAATCGCAAGAACACTTTTAAATGTTTATGAATTATTGGATCAGAAGCTAGACTTCAGATATGATTTCAACCTACACATGTATACCATATATTCCATCTATCGCATAGCGCATTTTCAATCTAAATCATACGTACGAGTATGTATATAGCCTTCTTGGGCTAGACTATGTACAATGTTTAAGTATGTACATACTCGTATGCACGCATGTGTAAAAAAATATAAAATTTTTAAACTTTAAAATTTTTTTAGTTAAAAAAAAAAATATATACTATATATTATTACGTTGTTACCTTTTTAAAAAACGTGTATTTATGAGTTCGTAGACTGTAGTTAAAATAAAGTACATCTTGTGTTTGGTTTTAATTAAAAATCCTTTATTCAACACAGTTTTGTGCACCACTGCTTTTAATCTTTTTACAGGCAATAACATTTTTTATTCTTAATTTCTCTGTCTGTTTACAACTTTGTAAACAACAACAATTACTCGACAGATCTTTCTTCCTAGGGATCCAACCCGATCGTAGTTACAACTTAGGTTCAACCACAACCTCTTCAACCAGAGTTTAACCACAGTAAACTTTCTTACACTGAGTTCAAGCCAATAACACATACGCTGAGTTTACATCAAATAAACTGATTGCTGTTGGCATCGATGTGCTTTTTATATGGCTGAGTAAACAACATATCGAAAACTCTCGGACCTCTTGATATTTCAGGTAGATTCCATTTCTTTTAATTTATTTTTATTTCTTTTGTAGCCATGCGTATGTGAACATCTCTACCTCTTTCAGCTCTTAGTATTTGTTGCTGCTTGTTTATTGTCTGTTACTTGTTTTCTTTGCTGCTTAATTATTGTTGCTGCCGTGTTATTTTTATTTACTTTATCTCTGTTAATGGTTGTTGTTGTAGATTTGGTTATTTGTAAACAGCGATGTTTATTTTAGCGATGTAATAAACGCTGTGGTGCCCAACCTTATTTTCGTAACAATATTTTAGTTTTAATTTTTTGTTTGTCAAACAACAAAGAAAAAATACGGGTTGTGTTGTGCATGAAAAATAAAAATATTACTCTCTCTCTCAAAATGTTACTCATTTACCCAATTTTTATGTACGGGAACGCTTTTCGGTAAAATTACGATCCCGAGAGTGCCAATTGTTGAGTGAAGAAACAGACCTATTGTAAGCGAAATTTATTTTACTCCTAACCACTGCTACCATAACTAATTTAAAACGCATTTTTTAAATTAAAAAAAGAAAAATATTATTAAAGCAGGTCCATATTTGCAATAAGACAGTTTTTCATGTTGCGCATAAAAAACAAACAAATCAATAGCAGTCTCATAAATTTTAATATTTAATTGACTACTTGACATAAAAATAAAATAATGAAAATCAAAAAAATTTTTTATAAAGAGAAAAAAATATTATTTTTTTTGTTTTTAACAATCATACACATAAAATGCAAAACTAATACTCAAACGAATATTTTGTAATCAAAATTTAATTAATATTAAGCATTAATAATAGCTTATATGTAGTAATTACTGTACATGTAAATGTTGTACGTATTGCCTTCCGAATGATTGAAAGTAGCATAACGTATTTAACTTAGGGGCCAAATTGTTGCATTAATATATGTTGTTTAGTTTATGCCTATATTTCATTAGATTTTTTATTATTATAATTTGACATACAATTTTCCTTTTTAATTTTTATTAAGTTATACACCATATGGCTTGACTTTAGTTTCTTTAGGATCAGGGAAACCAGAAATATGCTCTCACATTTTTAATTTTTTTTAGGTCATCTATTGCCATTTACGCATTATTTAATACGCTTAAAACTTCTAAAGATCTTTTCATAATTGTGAGCGTAGTAATTGATGGCCGCAAGGCAAGTTCCACAACGGGTTATAACTGGTTCGGGCGGTAATTGAAAGAGTGGATACATTTATTTCAAAATTTCAAATATATTTGTTGCTTTCAAGGATTTTTACTTATAAACCGCCAAATAAAAATTTTTTATTTTTTTTGAAAATTCTATAAAAAAAACTACAGAATATTTTCTCAAATTTCTTTTTTTATTTGAAAGTAGAATCCTTTCGGTTAATAATGGAAAATAATTTCATTCAAATGGCTGCCTGGGCTGGCCATGCAGTAGCCTACACGATCGGTCCAATTTTTAAGCACATTATCGACTGTGTGCAGCTGTATTTCACCAATGGCTTCACAAATATTGTCCTTTAAAGCGTCTCTGGCTTATTAGCGTAACACTTATCTTTGACGGCACCCCACAAATAATAGTCCAACGGTGTCAAATCGCAGCTCCGAGGTGGCCAAACGATATCAGCTCTGCGGTTGATAATGCGATCTTCAAAAACAGGGCGCAAAACATCGAGTATAGCTTCGGCTGTGTGGCACGTAGCGCCGTCATGTTGAAACCAAATGTTGCTAATATCCTCCTCTTCAATTTTTTTTTGGCAAAATCGGCATCTTCTGTAAGTCGCGTATTGGTGAATTCCAACACACAATATCATCGAGAATCATTAGCTAATTTTTATATAATGTGTCACTAACACAGAGACTACTAGCAGACAATGTCATTTCATCGTGTAAGCAATTTTCTTTATGTATCATTATAATCGAGACTTTACAGCAATTTCTTGCTAAACATTCTCTTATGACACATTGTTGACAATGTCTCTATTGCGATAACATATGCAGGAAAATGAACCTAAAGTTTCAACGCAAGAATGGTGTACCAATAAAAATATTTTATATACATAAGTACATATATATCCTTTTAATTATGTACCATAACAAATCCTACAGCATTGAGCTTGTAAGCGACTTATAATAGAAAATGTCGTTTAATTTAAAAGACATATTCACGTATGGTGACACTTCGATGACATTGTCATACAAAAACTCACTTTGTTTGTATCATAGTCACTAGGATACAACAACGAAAATTTTAATTTACGATAATTTTATGTAAATTTCGACTTGATACTGATTCTGTAATGATGATCCATTAATGAAAATGTAAAAGTGACGTTGTCGCTCTATTACGCCAGCGGAAAACGATCTTTTATTCCTTTCACTCCTTGAGGAATATAGAGCCTTAGAGAAAAATCTGAATTGTGTATGGTTTTGCGCCAACCTCTTCAATTCATTCTAAGAGGGTCCATCTTGTTCCACTTCTTTCATCACTGTCTTGCGCCACGTTGCCTTACAAACGTTTGTCAAACACCTATTTCCTCCATCTAAGATCATTGAAAAAGTATTGGTGAGTGGATGCAGTTCTGACTAACTCTATAGTTTATTTCAATTGACGACCATTTTCTACACCCTACTCCGCATTTAAAGCCGTCGTAATGGACTTTTATGAAAGTTATTAGCTTGTTTGGTATCCCAGCATTGTGCAGGACATTCCAGACTTATGCTCTATGAATACTATTGAAGGCCGTTTGAAAATCAATGAAAGTCAAATGGTCAGAAGATCGCCATTCATTCGTAGGGTATTCTATTAGCTCTGAAGATCGCCTGTTGCTTACAAATAGTGCGATTAAGGGTTGTGTTGATGCGACTGAAAAGAAAGGATGTTAACATCTTAGAGGGAATTGAGAGCAGAGTAATGCCATTATAGTTCGTGCGTTGCGAGAGATCACCCTTTTTAATAATATCAAATAAAACTCTTAACCTGTACCACATTAAGAAAGGCTCTATCATCCCCAGCGATTCAATAGATGTCTATACGGACGGTTCCAGACTAGAGAACAGGGTGGGCAACAAAATTTTTTCCGAGAGGCTCAACCTTGGTGTTTCTCTTCGCCGAAGTGATGGCCATTTTCCAAGCTGCAGAGGGGATTCGTTGTAATGGCGCTCCTACCGGCGATATACATATATCTGTTCAGATAGCCAGGCGTCGATCGGATCAAGGGGGCGCACGCCTCTTCTGGACATTCACGTAACTCCGTTAAACTGGCGATCAAGCGATCTGCTTTATTGCCAGACCCACCTAGCACAGGTTCGATATGAAGTGTATCACTCAACTGTTTAAACCGGACCGTCGGAGCATCTCCTTCGTTGTACCCATCCTCACGGTTCATTGCATCATGGGTAGGCACGCACAAACTCTGCGCTTACCTGCAAAAGACTGGCTGTGGTGGACTTTATGTGCCAGTGTTCTTCTCTCGCATAACGCAGACTTCTTATACCGGGCTCTGCCTTCCTCGATTGCTTATCGGAGCTACGGATCCTTGACATCAGCTCAATAGCCTGGTTCATTAGACTGTAGGGCTGGTTTCCGATCTAATCTAAGGAGGTGATTAACTATTTTTCGATCGAAGGCTAACCTTCAACTGTAATAAGCGTGGAGCTGATATTTTCATCAGGGATCTAGTTTAATGTCTAACCGGAAAGCAAATTGTAGAGCCTGAAAACAAAGATCGCAGAGTAATAACATGTTCACATAAGATTTCGAGTTACTTTGTTTGCTGTTGGAATTACTTTGTCTAATCACCCCGTTCATAAGACATCTTTATAATTCATTTTAATAGTTTTCTTATTTTTCTTGTAATTTTTATTTATTGTTTTTTTTTTAAGAATGAAAAAAAGATTTGGAAATTAAATAGACAAATTGATCACTAACAAACACCCGATTTTTCAGTAATCCACAGAATAGTTGAAATGGAATTACTCAAATTTTTGGTGATTTTCTTTAAAAAATTTTGTATGCTGAATTATGTAATTCAGCTAATAACTGAGGGTTTAATTATGTATCAATGAGCACTTTTAAAGGCGCGTAAAAAACAAATCAATTTTTTAGTAACCTGAAAAAAACAGATCATAGAGTCAAAAGGCTAATATACTGCTAAGGGTAAAATTGTGCGTAATTCTTTTACCAGGGCTGATTACATAAGCTCTTGGTATAGAATACTTAAGCAAAAAATATTTCATAAAAACCGGTCCACAATTAATCTCAGCTGCCATAAGAAATTTTACTCGCAAGTTGGTTAAGAAGGAGAAAGAAAGACTTCAAACTGCATATATTATTAAGAATCCGCTTAAAAGCACGGCATGCAGATGTAATTTCGAAATTTAGTTTTTTGAAAACGGACCAAAATTATTTGTATACCAAATAATTAAGCCAAGCTGGGCAGAATTGCAAACATATAACAAATTATATACATAAATTTTAATGTTCTTTACAGGAACATATCCTTAAAAGCTTTAAATACCTATTTGCAGTTATTCTATAGTTTGTGTTACTCTATTATCTCCTATCTCCTGCTTTTTTTCTCATAAGGAAATAATTGAAATTTGTAGAGAATCATTATTATTTCCCATAAGAATGACGACAACTACCCAACAACAATGTCATTAATTTTGGACACTTTTATGTGCATTTTGTTGTTATAATTAGTGAAACAAATGTAGACCAATAAACTCTTTTATAAAATGGGTTTACTAATTACAAAATATCTCACGTACCATTTGTGCTGTTATCGTACCAAAAAATAATTGTAATTCTGTCGAAAGAAAGATAAAAAAACATTCCATAGATAATATCACCCCATAATTGTTGCTACACATGAAAATATTTGTTTATTTTTTATATTTAAGGCTGCAACTGTCACTCAAAGCTTGTAAAGGGTCCGCCATATAACGTTTTTTTTTTCAACTAGAGCTTATTTCGTGAATGGTAACACTTAGCTCCTGTCGGATTTGACAGATAATTAGTTTTATCTTTCAGCTGAACGAATATGGTTGTGTATACGCTTGAACAACGCTGGGAAATATTGCGTGCGAGCGAAAATAAACATCTTTTCAGATGAAGCTCATTTCGATCTTGGCGGGTATGTAAACAAGGAAAATTGTCGCATTTGGGGCACAGAAAACCCGCACGCATACATTGAAAAGTCGATACACTCAAGACAAGTCACTGTTTGTTGCGGATTTTGGTCCAGAGGCATAATTGGGCCATTTTCTTCGAAAATGAGGAAGGAGTGGCCGTTACAGTCAATGGCGATCGTTATCGGACCATGTTGAACGAATTTTTGTTCAGAAAAATTGAAGAGGAGGATATTAGCAACATTTGGTTTCAACAGGACGGCGCTACGTTATGGCACACAGCCGAAGCTATATTCGATGTTTTACGAAGATCATTGGTGAAATACAGCTGCACACAATCGATAATGTGCTTAAAAATTGGACCGATCGTGTAGGCTACTGCATGGCCCGCCGAAACAGCCATTTGAATGAAATTATTTCCCATTATTAACCGGAAGGATTGTACTTTCAAATAAAAAAAAGAAATTTTGAGAAAATATTCAGTAGTTTTTTTTATAGCATTTTCCAAAAAAATGAGTTTATTTGGCGGACCCTTTATGTCTAATGAAAGCAGGCAAAAAAAACTGGTCATGTTTTGGAGACAGTTTTAATAACTAACTGGCTGTCCTTATGATTATTTGTCTGTCTGCCTATTTGTTGTTTGTTCCGTTTTTTTTTTATCTGTCGATTAAAATACAACATTTTTATTGGCTTTTCTATGGCCAAATACGTTGCGTTTTTATTTTATGTTGTACACAGAAAATCTAACCCGGTTTTAAAAATATTTGTTAATGGAAATTTGCAATTAAAACATAAAAAAATAATTTTATGTGTTAAGAAATACTATACACCGACACTACTTTTCAACTAACAAAAATACCCACATTTTAATTATTCAAATTTACACAAAATGTATTCATTTTATTTCAAATTACTTTTTTTGTTTTGCTATACTTTTGACAAATTCTACAGTTTATTACAAACGCAAAAAATTAACATAAATTTTCAATTTACCAGTCAGCAGTAACATATTAGAATGGTTAAAAATAAAAAAACATAAAGAAATTTTAGTTGTTCATTACCGACTATGTGATATCCTGTACCACATTATGTCATTTGGAATAATATTTAAACGACATTGTCACTATGATAATATGATCGATGAATCATCATCACTATATCAGTATCAATGACACACACAAAGGAAGTTATGTATATTCATTATAATGCCACCATACTAAAAAAACAGAAATTTAGCGACATTGTCTCTTATGAGTCGACTACCTTATGAACAATACAGGGTTTATCTGCTACAGCTCTCCGTTAACGAACAAAGCACTGATAATTCTCGATGATTTTGTCTATTAGGACTCACTGAAAAATAAACTTCTTTTCTCTATGAAGAATTGGGCAATTCATTTAAAAAGTCATGAATGACATCAAACACATTCTTCGTCAGTCATCGATGATTTACTATAACGTTCGCCACTGGGTGTATACTTAATAATGAAGACATCGAATTGATATGGACTGCCTAAAAAATTGTAGTGTTGGCCATGAAGTTCACATATAAAGCTTTACAAACAGCATTCGACAGACCACTGTGCTGTTAGAAGTACGCCGAATAGCTTTAATCACAACCGAACATTTGATAGAGATATTACGAACACATCGTGGCTGCATCCCAATTAAAGATCCTATAGAACGATCTACTCGTATATAAATCAATGTTTAAACACGAATTTCATGTAAATGTTGATCGAGGCTACGCCTCATACACTAGTTCGAACCTGGTCATACTCTCCCCAACATATCAGCCGGTATTTCAGGAAAAAATTCTTCAATATTGGCTTTCAGTACGTCCCCATAGACGTGAGCCTTAACATGGCCTGACAAAAAATAGTCCACAGGTCTCGCACGATCTAGACGTTCAATTTAACAGCCCCAAATGTGAAAAAAACTGTTCACTCAACTCGCCTCTTGATTGAGCCATTGTTTCGCGTGATATATAGCATGTGGTAGCGTCTTGCTGAAAACACATGTCTGCCAAGACTAGCTCTTCCATTTTGGTCAAAAAAAATAAATAAAAAATTGTAATCATCACAGTAACGTTCCTTCTTTCGACGTTTTTTAAAAAGGGCCAGTCCTATGGTGCCACCGACGCATAATCTACACCAACCAGTGCATTTTTCGGAATGTGTTGGCAATTCTTGCAATGCTTCTGTATGCTCTTCACATCAATGCGGCAATTTGGCTTGTTCACGTATCCAATCAACCAGCAATAAGCTTCGTCGTTGAACACAATTATTCGATAAAAAAAGGTGGATCTTTATCTAACTTTTCCAGCGCCCTTTCACCGTTGTGGTAGGTCGTGTGGCTGCAATTCTTGCACCAGCTGTATTTTAAAAGGATTATTAAAATAGTATCTTGCGGTGCATCTATGTGTTATTAGAAGAACGACAATTAAGACCAGAACAGTATCAGATATATGACATCTTCTGCCTCGCTCTGGAAGCCTCCACAATAAGGACATACACTACCTGTTTGTAGTGATAACTCGTAGACAGGTGGCTGACAAGTTGGACAAGAAAAGGGTGATTTATGAATTTATACATGAAGTGACGTTCTTACGGAAACACCCAAAATTCGGCTTAAGCTTGGGGTTCATACTCACGGGACATGGCTTTTTACATTTTTTGCGTAGAATGGCTTGACTGAGACCATGGATTGTCAGACCAAGAACTTCAATCATATTGGAGATTAAGATAATGTGGACATTACCTATACTGAGGAGAGTGATATTTTAGTTGGGCTCTGTTGGACACACGTATTCTTGGTAGTTTTGGCAATTTTGCCCGGGATGTATTAAGAAGAAGAGTATGTGCTAATGTGGGAACACTGCAAAAAGTTCATCGTACGTTGCGATGCGAACCACATCAACAAGAGCTCTAGTAACAATTCCTTGTATCCAACCGATAGACATACGAATAAAGTATGAACTGAAAAAGTACGAAATATGAACACTTTTCAGAAATGACTTTTGGAATGACGAAACGTTAGCAAGGTGCAGTATGCAAATTTACTCGGTGGTAGCACAGGTCTGGGTTTTTAATACCGATTTTCGGACCACAATACTGTTGTCCAAGCGGAGGTTGGTGTGTTATCAATGGAGAAAAATGGAGCTGAAAAAATGTACTAAGTTTCCATTTGGAATAGCGACATTAGTGTAGGTACCTCCCCAACTTCTAATACTTTGTCCCACTGAGTTGCCTTATCTTGACGTTCCGTCCCAGCATGGTGGTTTTAGGAAAATATGTGTGGTCTTACACTCTTAACCGGATGCCTTGCTGCATAGATCGATAGGAGTTTAAATGGGTTCAGAGAAAGTTACATCCGTTTCAAAACAAAAATATTAAAAACGAAATTGTATCCAAAATTTAGGTGGCATGGTAGACAGATCGTCACTCTTCAATTGACACAAACTTTTATTCTGAATCTATCACCATAAACAATGTGGAATCACTATAAGAAAGTGGAAATATTTTTTTCTAAGGTTACAAGTAACAGCGTCAACTTAATATAACTCAAGTAGTGTGAAGTATTATTAAAATTTTGCATTAAAGAACATAAAGGAAATGTATCTTTTGGCTTAGCAGCCAGTCAGTCAACTGTTTTTGTTGTATCTTATAAAGAATTTTTGCAAGCTTCACCAAGAAAAAAAAGCATGTTTTTGCTTTACTCTTCTTAAAGCCTTTGTACTCCTAATTTGTATTTGAAAGTGTTTTAAGGACTTACTAAGAATGTATAGAGAGATACAAGGAATATATAAAATAAAATATTAAGGACAGCTACGTGCGTCAGCTGTATGCGTCATATTTTGCTTAAACGAGTGAATAGTGCCCTCTCTTCTACATACCGCATTATTGCTTGTATAGCATTAAACAAATTTGTTTTGTTTCATAAGGCGTTTGCCTCCTATTGTTGCCTGTATTACGTTCAACATTTTCCTATATTCGTATTATTTTTCTATTCCTTTTGTTCTCTCCGTCTTATCTGTTTGCCTGTCAGTATATCTTCTTAAGAAACAGTGTCAAGTTAAATTGTTTTAAAGTACAGAAGGAAATATAATTTTATTTGCTGTACGACGGGTTATTGCTTAAAGTAATAAAATAAGAACTGACAAGTTTTTTCTTTTCTCTTCTTCTGTACTACTCACTTACAAAGGTAGAGCAGTTTTAAGTAGAAAACAGGCCTGGCAGGCAAGTACTCGTAAATACGCAAAATAACTGAAAAAAGAAATCCATAATGAAGTCATTGTTTCATTTCAAATACAAATGAATTTTGTTTTTTTGTTTTTGGTGTATTATCTTCAGCATGACGTACATACAATATTATATTCTTTTTAGATATTAAAGCTTTCCTATAAAGCAATACGTTCATATGTGCGAGACAGGAGATTGCAGCAAGTTTAGAGATTAATTTAAACAACTTAAGGGGGATTTAAATGTCTGAGTAGCGTATAGAAAGATTTATAATGCCTCAGATGTTTCGCATTTATTAAAACTAAAAAAATTATAGTTTTTTTCTTATTAAATTGTTTTGTTTTCTTCAGTTTTAGTGTAGTTCTTCTTGACACTGAAAACGCTTTTGATGCTATCTACCATGAATGATTACAGCCAAACCTAAATTAGAGCGTTGAGCGTTAATTATCTCTCAGAAATTCTCATGAATATATAAATTGTATGGAGCAAAACCCAAATAGCGCGGCGTCAACGCTTTGTAATTGGAAAATCCGATTTTGGCAGCGCGTTAGAAAGTGAAGTTGGCTGCGAAACGCTGTTATAGATACACAGAACTGGCAGTGTATTTATTTTTTTTATTTTTTTTTTTAAATTACTTATATAGGGTCCGCCAAATAAATTTTTTTTTTTTTTTTGAAAACAGGGCGCAAAACATCGAGTGTAGCTTCGGCTGTGTGGCACGTAGCGCCGTCCTGTTGAAACCAAATGTTGCTAATATCCTCGTCTTCAATTTTTGTAAACAAAAATTCGTTCAACATGGCCGGACAACGATCGCCATTGACTGTAACGGCCACTGCTTGCTCATTATCGAATTATGCCTATGGACCAAAATCCGCACCAAACAGTGACTCTCCTTGGGTGTATCGGCTTTTTAATGTATGCTTGCGGGTTTTCTGTGCCCCAAATGCAACAATTTTGCTGGTTTTACATACCCGCCAAGATCAAAATGAGCTTCATCTAAAAAGATGATTTTTTTGGCAAAATCGGCATCTTTTGTAAGTCAATCACAAGCCCACTTAGCGAAGTAAAAAAAGCGTATACACAACCATATTCATTCAGCGGAAGGATAAAACTAATTATCTATCAAATCAGACATGAGCTAAGTGTTCCCATTCACGAAATAAGCACTATTTGAAAAAAAAAAACGTTAGATGGCGGACCCGTTATAAAAGCAATGCCAATTACCTATTTTCACATCACACTTAGCGATTTAATTACTATTAAAATTTTATTTAGTTATGTTTCGTTAAAAATTTATTTAGACAATACAACACAACGTTAACGCTGTTAGTTCGGTATTTCACTTTAGCGTCAGCACCAGCCGCCAGTCATCTCAACACTTAAAGCTCTAATTTAGGTTTGTCTGTTAGGGTGTTTGAACTGAATTGATCATTTGCAGTCAGTATTGGTAACGCATTCTATTGCGCTAACATATACCTGCTGATTTTTCTCAGAAATCTATTTTGTCAACAACTCTATGTGCTATCTTTACTTCGGTCTAGGTCTTTCAAAAGCGGTAAAAGTGGGAAATGGCATTCGGAAGGGTTTTATCATGTCAATATAGTTTTCGACACGCCTCTTGTAAAATCCCTTTTAACGGCAGGTGGATAATGTAAGGTTTGCGAGGAAGCTTAAACGAAGATGATAACGCACACGACATATGTCTCTTTAAACATTATTTTGGAAATAATGTCACATATTTATATCATTTCCCTTAGGAGCGTTTTGTAATTTGAGTGGAAGAAATACATACAGTAGTGGAAGATATATTGTGGACACATCAAAATTTTTTTACATTAAAAGTTTCTTAAATTTTTATTTATCATTACAATTAATATCGTGCGTTTTGTTTGGACCACCATTTAAAATGACTTTCCTTTATAAAAGATCGTCTGAGATTAAAGTTGTAATCCAAAGGGAATATCGTGATACAATAGCTTATATTGCTTTCAAAAATGAAAAAATTCACCATATTTTTTCAACAAATGTCGTACACTTTTAGCACCAATGAATGCTAAGTTCGACAATATGTATAGGGTATTACTATTAACTATGCAAACAAATAAAAAAAATTGCCTTAAGATGGATTAAAATTTTCATTTCTTTAATGATTTCTTTTTTTTGACTATTTTTCAAAACAAATAAAATACTTAAGAGAAAATTATTCAGAGCAACAAAAATATCTTAAGAACCCTGCAGGGCTTAGGTGAAGAAAAAAAAGCAACAAAAATTCTTAAAATGTATTATTTTTAATGGTTTTTGTAGTTTTCTTAAGAAAATTCTTATTTTTTGCATTTTACTTGTAAAAATATTATTTTTGTAGCAACAAAACTATTGTTGTTGTTTACCTCTAAAATGTATCAGAACCTAAAACAACAGCATTAGTACTCAGACTTAAAAACTTCTCTACAAAAACAGAGATTTTAACATCTTGCCGTAGTACATGCCACACAGTATTTGAAATTGTAAAAGTTTTTGTTACCAGTGAGGATAATAAATAGAAGATGAAATAGAATGATGATGATGATGATGATGATGATGATGATGATGATGATGATGATGATGTTGATGTAGAAGAAAAGGGAAGCTTTTTAAATCTTCATGCTCTTGCAAAAAGGAAATTAAATTTTTGAGTTACAAAAACAGCAAGTAACTTCATATTCCTCTTTTCCTCCACTTCCTCCTTTACTTTTTTCTACGACTTAAAGACTTTTTAAAGAATTTGTGTTTTTTCTGCTACGGATAACAAAAAAAATACGAACTTTCAAGATGTTTTATTTTAGAAACAAGATTAGAGAAATAACTCATGTTTGCTAGTTTCCACTTAAAAAAAAAAAAAAACAAAAAAAACATTTAAAAAAGTGTGGCACATACTCGTAAATGTTGTTGCATCATGTTTGCTTGGTACGAAGTACGAGTAAGTTTAAACACTCTTCTACCTTAAGGCGGTTTTTTGTTGTTGTTGTTGTTGTAATTTGAATATAAGTTGCAAAAATTTTTTTGGTAAAATTTAAGGTTTTTTTTTATTATTCTTTTATGTCTTTGCAACAATAAAAAAGAGATAGGTAAGCTCCTTAACTTTGTATTTTAAAAACATAGTGACCAAATTAAAAAAATTCCAAATAAATTGAAAGGAGATTAAAATTGCAGAATTGATTTACATAGTGTGTTAAGCACCTACCTTTAAAAAAAATTCATAAATTGAAATAAGCTAAGATATTATATACTATCAAGTCGGACCCCAATAGCGATTCTGTTTTAATTTTTATTTTTTTACGCAAAGCTTTATGCTATAAACACATAGACGACAGCGAGCAGCAAGATTGCTGAATTAGAATACACACATTTATGTGCCAATGAATATTTTAAGGCCAGCACGACAAAAGCCTAGACAACGACCTTTTCCTCTGCTGCCCAACTTATGCTAGAAAGACATAGACAACAGCAAGCACCGGGCAGCAATATAGTGGAATTAACAAGCACACATTTATTTGAAGGTGTATTTTAACGGCAATACGACCAAAGCATAGACATCAACCTTTACGGCTGCTGCCCAGCTTAGGCCAAATTAGTAATGCCAATACAATACAGAAAGTTAAATAAAAACAATTTTAAAAGTATTCGTTAACAGAAAAACAATACAAAATGTTCATATTTTTTTTTACCATATAAGCAATACTGCCTTAAGAATAATAAACCGGATGGGACTGATGGCATACCTGCAAAATTAAGGCTTACACATCGACTTCGGCACGCGCATTTACGCCACTCATTCGGAAATTCTGTCATAATCGTGAATGTCCAAGATCGCTTGCAGAGGCAATCATAAATGGTGAGCAAATTTGAGGTTAGAAAGTAAATTGGCTTAAAAACACATCTTTTTTAACAGATTCAGTTATATCCATACCAATATAAAATAGAAATATGGGAATTAATAATGAAATATGATGTCGGGCAAATGTTCACCTCTAGCACGTCGGCAGACGTCCGTTCATTTCACAAAATGTTGAACTACATTTCGCAACAAAGCTTCGCTTGTCTTCAGATCAGTTGTTTGTGGTTTGTTCACGTAAGCCCGGTTTTTCAAATGGCCCCAGAGAAAATGACATCGCCAAATCGAGAAATTACGCGACCGGGAAATTTCTCATGCAATAACTGAATTGTTTGACTGTTTTGCTAAAACCAAAGGTCACTGATGACAGCATTAGCCAACTGCGGCCACTGAAAATTGGTTATCATGGTTTGGTAGTGCAGAGAATTCACGGTGACGGCGTTTCTTTCCTCATTTTCGAAAAAATACTGCACCATACTTTCTTTGGATGTAATGACTTTTCGAGGACTCTTTGTGGATTTTGTGAGCCCCATATGCGACAATTTTGTTTGTTTACATAACCGCCTAATTAAAAATGGGCCTAATCAATAAAGATAATTTTGTTGAAAAATGCGTTGTCTTCGTTCAATTTTTCAAACAGCCAATTCACAAACCTTCGACGCAAACAATGGTCAGCTGGCTTTAATTCTTGAACGAGTTGATTTTTATAAGCGTGAAGATGAAAATCTTTATGTAAAATGTTGCGTCTCGAATTTAGCGATTAAATTACGCAAAGCGGTCTGAGAAGTAGCCTGATTACGAAGAAAATCTATTCGAATTTTACGAAATGATACAGTAACGTTTTCAACATTTTGATAGTAAATTTTCACAATTAAAATTCTTTGTTCAAGAGTGCGGCATTCCATAGTTAAAGTTTCCCAATTTTTTACTAAATAAGTGTCAAAGGCTGACAGCTCAATTCTTGACATTTCATCATTTGACAGCCAGTTTACTTTGTAACCTCAAATTTGCCCACCGTGTAGCTCCGATATCAAAGAAAGAAGCTTTCAGCCAATGTAGAAACCGTAGGGAAATAATTTTGCTGAATACGACACAGAAAATCATATCCGCAATTATACTGAATAAAGTCAAAGGTCCTATAAACGCGGACCGCAGTGCGGACCACATAAATTCCCTGAGAATAATTGTAAAACAATTCGTCGAATGGAGATCGCCTTTCTGACTTTTGTTTATAGACTTCGAAGCTATATGGGAGGCCTTGACAAGCATAGGGGTTCTAGAATACATCATCGACTTTATTAAGGTTTTGTATCACAGTTCATCATGCTGTGTGCGCTACAGTGAGAATAAAGGACGTGTTTTTTAATTGACAAAAGGCTTTAGACCAGCCTATACCCTATTACCTCTGCTTTTCGTGGTAGTTATCGATTTGTTCCTCAAGAATACAAACCGAAATTCTCACACGGGAATAAAATGAGGCCCATTTATCTGATGCCCACGATATCTGTCTTCTCAAGCACAGTCTCGAACATACGAAAAACAAGCTTAATGCGCTAATTCAAAATGCAAAAAGAGTTGGCCTTAAAATAAAATTCTAAACGAAACTCATGCGCATACAGGTGGAAAATAGGACGCCTTTAACACTGCGACACGACAACGGAAACTTAACAATAGAGGAGGTCGGCATGATTACAAAAGACGCGGAGTCGATGCAGCTACATATACTCATATGGTACATAGCAGAATTAACAAAGCCCGACATGCATTCCACAAGCTAAGAAAAGTTTGGCAGTCACGTAATATTTTACGACGCAAACTACGATTTTTTAGCACAAGCGTAAAGAGTGTTTTTCTGTACGGATGCTAGACGTAGAAAGTAACAAACACAATTTCTAGAAATCTGTGCGTCTTCGTCAACCGGTGCCTTAGAAAAATATGTGACGAATATATGACGATTTATATGCTCTAATGGAGAGCAACAGAAAGAAAATGGCGATGAATCTACCATACGTTTTGATAGGAGAATACAAGCAATACAAAAATTGCTCTGCAATTGAATTCACAAGGTTCAAAAAAAAGAGGAAGGTCTAGAATGACATGGGAAAGAACAGGTCAGAATGAGTTGCAACGATCGTGACAACAGCTAAAAATACTCGCCACCAACCGAAATGGGTGGAAGTAGTTTGTTGCTCCTCTACGCTCTCTATAAGTACATTAGCATTTAATTTTTACACTGACCTTACTTTATTACTTCTTAAAAGAGCCATAAATAATAAATTTTAAAAAGAATACTTTAATATGTTTCTATTCAAAATTGATAGAGATAATAATTCAAGGCCACTTTCTGGAACAATAATTAAAGAATAAGTGCAATAAAATGTAATTGCTTACACACAATTAAAATCTGAATGATTTTGGAAAAAGTCGGTATTTCGAATTCTTAAGAGATATAAACTCTTTAAAAGCTACCTGCGCTCTCAATAAATGGTTATTTCAAAAACTACATGCAATAAAATGCATGAAAAGTGAAAAATATACCTGCGAAAACTTTGGTCAAATGAGCTCTCTGCCAATTCGAAGTGAAATGAGTGTTATTTCAGTTGTAGTCAACTGTCACCTTGAATAAATAAATTGTTTATTGTGAAATTATTTAATTATTATGATAGTGACATACACAGCTTAGTTGAAACTGTGCTAGGCTATTTAAAAATGAAATTAATTTGTTTTCAAATTTTGCAATAATATGCATCGGGTGTTTTTTATAGAGGTATAGAACTTTAAGTTGCAATAAAACAACGATGGATACATTTCAAATATGATTTCTGGCATATGACCGCCACATCTCCTGGACATCATGGTTATTCAATTCAGGAATGAAAAAGTAAGTAATCATGGCTCTACACCGATCACCACTGACTGTAACATTCTGGCCACATTGTTTTTGAAAAAGCACGGACCAATGATTCCACCAGCCCTTCACTCCAAATGCGGCAGTTTTGTTTGTTGACTTAGCCATTCAACCAGAAGTGAAAAAAAAATTCACTTATGAAGAATGAAAATTGCACTTTTTGCAAGCGTTGTTCAGGCGTGAGTCTATTTTTGATGAATTGCCGAACCTAACTGAGAATAAATCACTTAACAGCTGTTAAATCTCGCCATCTTGAAAAGTAATGCCAACTTAAAGTTCTATACCTCTATAAAAAAAAAAAAAAATCGCTCAAGTGACAAGGAAATTCGTATTCTAGGAATTAAAAAAAGAAACTTTGCCCAAGGAACCATACCTCTTTACTTTACACTTTATGCTCCACTTCAACTATAACTTTGTCTGTTATACTTTAATGGCTTCCCATAGACTTTCTATTGAAGCAGAAGGCTAAGCTGGTGGCAGTGTGGTAGCCAATCTGGAGTAAGGACACGATGTGATCCTGGGGAACTATGGACACATTCGGGTCGATTACATGGTCCCTTATAATTTTCTCGACAGTAAGTTTAACTTTAAGATCAGAATCAGAGACTTTTGGTGTAACAGAATAGAGGTTTCTAGCAATGCCATTGAGATCTATACCGACGGCTTAAAAATTTTGCCAGAGTAGGCTGTGGTTTTTACATAGAAGGCTCTGCATTGTGTTTCGAGCGCAGGTCATGGCCATACTGAAGACATAAATTTCCCTAAAAATCCTCTGATTTACTCCTATAGCCAGGCTGCAATCAAATCCCTTATGAGCGTCATCCCGACGTCTGTTCTCATCCCTGAATGCCAGAGGTTTCTAATTAAAATTTCGCATTATTCGAAGAGTAAGTCTTATGTGGATTAATATCATCGAAAACTGCTTTACTGACGGCCTGGCCAGAGTACGAAACTTGTAATTATCGAGCTGGCATTCCGGTTGCTTCGGTTAAGCTCGATATCTTCACACGACCGACTAGGATAAGAAGAAGCCTAAATTTCTTTTTTCCTTAAAACGCATGGTCAGCCATCGCACTTTTATTGTCAGGCATGCTTAATGAAGAGGCATTTACTCGTACGACTTCTACAGAAGCTATAGTTTTGAAGAAAAGGAGCAGACTATCTTCCACCTCATGTGTCAGGGTGTAATCACTTCTTGTCATCTTTGACTGAACTCTCCCGGATAGGAGTTACCACAATTGCGAGATTTATTTTAGAGCCAAGATGGTTTTTAATGGAGGCTGTTTGATTCCCTTGTTAGCACTTAAGCATATTGGGTCAATCATCTGGTCTAAGTGTGACTTCAATGAATGTCCATCAATTTCTGCAATTAATTCAAAACTAATTCTGAAGTGTCAAATCATGTTTATGGCATCAAAACATAATCACAATAGTACCGATGGACTAGCCAAGAAACCCAAGACACAAGCTTGCTAAAATTTTTTTTTTTTTTTTTTTTGAATCTTGACTACATCGCAGAACTACTATAGAAGAAACATCTGAAATTTTTAAAAATCTATTCAAAGATTTGCGTCGTAATAATGCTTTGCTTATATTCCAATATAGGAACCGGAAATATTGGTCTAATGGGAGTTTAGTTCAATGGATCAAAAATCTATAATGATCTCGACGCTATTACCATATGTTATGAGATCCACCTAGACAGTGAGCTTAAAGGAAAGAGTATTCATATTTTCTCATACAGCCAAGCTGGCTTAAGGGCACACTGCTCTCATTGTATGATATCTAAACTTGTCAAATATTGCTTTGGGGATTATGCTTACAGGCATTAGAAACAAAGGGTAGAATGAAAAGGACACAATGGATCTCATGGATCCCAGTGTCCTCCAACTGTATTCGGTCTAGATTCATAGTAATAATCAATTTTTTTAAGGCGAAACTAACATTACAATCCCTCCTTAGATATACGAGTAATTTTTATAAGATTTGGCGCATTGTAACGCTTAAATTAGAAAAGCCATGAATCGACAGAGTTATGTAAAGATTCAGAAGATGATTACTTCAAAGAGGACAAAGCAGATTTTGAAGATCAATCCTTGTTTGCCTTTAAAAATATAACACGGTGCGACGAAAATCAACGAGTATATAATAATAACTTCCGCGATCTTCCAGCAGACAATCAAGCAAAACTCCTCGCTTGTCTCAGGCCAAAGGGCATTCTCTCATAGCTGAGCATATGGGACATACTTATCTATCTCTTTGTTGAAATTTTTTGTCGTTGTTTTAAGCTTTACCCATTTGCGGTATTCTTCAGGTTTTTATATTATATACCTATTTTATATAAAGGGTCCGCCAAATAAATGTTTCTTTTTTTTGAAAATGCTATAAAAAGAAACTACTGAATATATTCTCAAATTTCTTTTTTATTTGAAAGTACAATCCTTCCTGTTAATAATGGAAAATAATTTCATTCAAATGGCTGCCTCGGTTGGCCATGCAGTAGCCTACACGATCGGTGCAATTTTTAAGCACATTATAGATTGTGTGCAGTTGTATTTCACCAATGGCTACACGAATATTGTTCTTTAAAGCTTCAATTGCCATTGGCTTGTTGGCGTAACACTTATCTTTGACGACACCCCACAAATAATAGTCCAACGGTATCAAATTGCAGCTCCGAGGTGACCAAACGACCTCAGCTCTGCGGCTGACAATGCGATCTTCAAAAACAGGGCGCAAAACAACGAGTGTAGCTTCGGCTGTGTGGCACGTAGTGCCGTCCTGTTGAAGCTAAATAATGCTTGTGAACAAAAATTCATTCAACATGGCCCGATAATGATCGCCATTGACTGTAACGGCCACTCCTTGCTCATTTTCGAAGAAAACTGGCCCAATTATGCCTCTGGACCAAAATCCGCACCAAACAGTGACTCGTCTTGGATGTATCGGCTTTTCTGTGCCTCAAATGCAACAATTTTTCTTGTTTACATACCCGCCAAGATCAATATGAGCTTCATCTGAACACATCGCACACATTCTGCAACATTACCATGATTTTCAAAGTAATGTCCCAATATTTCCCAGCGATGTTTAAGCGTATATACAATCATATTCGTTCAGCGGAAGGATAAAACTAATGATCTGTCAAATCAGACATGAGCTAAGTGTTACCATTCACGAAAGAAGCACTAGTTGAACAAAAAACGTTAGATGGCGACCCGAAAATATTTTTTTGGATGCCGAAACGAAAATAAAAAAATTTTTTTCATATTTTCCGTTCCTATAAACAAAATAATAAGAGTCACTCTCAATAAAAGTTCAAATAAAATTCTGTTTAATATTTGTTTTCGCCAAAAGGAACACAAACAAAAACTTTCAAAATAACTCTGCTTGTAGCCCAATTTCGCCAATTTCTTTGAACTCTAATATTGAAAATACAAAAGATGACGAAGTTTATGGAAAATTTTTCAAATTCCCATAGAAAACATTAGTTTAACTTCCACTAAACATTGCTGTTGTTGCATTTTATTGGTCTCCTTTAAAAAAATATATATTTTTCTTGTTTTTTCCTTTTCTTTTTTGTTTTTATTGGATAGAAATTTGTTTTATTTTTGTTTTTTTTATGTTTTATGGTTTCCAAACGTGAGCCTTTGAAGTTCGACGTAAACGGAAAAAAAAGAACAAAGAATTTAAAAATTTATTGTTGAATAACGTAAACCAGAAAAGTCCTTTTTCAGTTATAAAATTGGGGGAAAGAGAAAGGTGGTGTTTTTCATTGTTCATTGTTGGTCGCAAACTTATAAATGTAATAAAAGTTTTTTATTTTATTTTTTTATTTTATTTGTTTTTTATGGTTTTATTTTATCCTTTTGGTTTTTGGAGGTTTTTCTTTCGTATTTCAGTTACTAAAGGAAATCGTCGTTTCATTAATACATTTTACTGATTAAATTTATGATTCCTTTTTTTGAAAATTTATAAGATTTGGTAGAGTAAATCGAATAAAAAAATTAAAATTGGTCATACTCGAATTGTGAGTGCACTACACAAAACACAAATGCTCTTTTTCTGTTAATTTATTCAGAGGCTTTCAATTGATATTCGAAGGAAATTTGTTTTTCATAAGACGCTTAACTAAATTTGATAAAAAGAAATCAATTAACTTTTAAATTTTATAGAAAATTCTTTTCAATTCACTGCTTTATTCACGAAACATTTCTAAGCCCTTTCAGCGATGCAAGTCTTTGTCTTTCCCTAGGTCTCTGCTGGTTTAGAAGCGCTAAAAAACAGCGCAGGTCTTAAACTCTTTAATATAAGGACTATGCCATAATTGTGGTTTTGTTTTTGGTCAATAAATCAATCACAATAATCAAAAAAACATTGAACAAGATTGGTTAAAGTTCGATATCGAGTGTGTTTTTTTTAAAGGTTCGTAATTTCGAGTTGGCAACACTGCTTTATTTGACAACCGATTCAACAGCCGATAGTTGCCTTCTGTTCAGTTTGGTTTGATATTTCATTATGGTCTAACACCAGAGCAACGCTTAAAAATTATTGGAATGTTTTTTTATCAAAATAATGGTTCTATTCGTCAAACTTATCGCACACTTCGGCTGAAAGGGTTTCGATAGCATTTTTGGTTGAATGGGTACGTGAAAAAGCAAGTTTGCCATATTTGGAGTGAGGATATTCCACAAACTTTTGCCGAAACACCATGAAATCCACAGAAAATTAATGTTTGATATGCTTAATGGACTGGCGAAGTCATTGTTTAATATGTCTTCGAAAATGATGAAGATCAGAGTGGTACTGTCAATGGGGACAGGTATAGGGACATGATTAGAAATTTTTCGTTCCTCAATTAGCTGGCATTAATCCTGCCGACATGTAATTCCAGCAGCATGGAGCCACGCTGCCCGCGCTACTATTGTTATGCTTAAATAAATCAATAAATCAATGAAAGAGTAATTTCACGTCATGGTCCAATTAATTGGCCACCAAGATCGTGTGATCTTAATCGATTGGATTATTATTTTTGGGATTATTTAAGTCACTTATCTACGTCGATAAACCGGAGAACACATTCAAAAAGTTATTGACGAAATACGGTTTGTGAAAATTGGTGTTCCAGATTGCGCCTTGTAAGCGCCGGCCGTTGCGGCTATATGGTCAAAATCATATTTAAGCATTATTGCCATAAAATTTTCTATCCAACAAAGCCAGATTCATTGATGTTATACTTTATTATAATCTAAGCTTGTGTAACTGTAAAAAAACACCCGACCGTTTTAGAACAAACTTTGGTGTTAAATAAATTTTAAGTTTTATCAACTTTTTTTTAGTAGACTTTGTACACTTTGAGCTTCTAATTAAGTGCTTATCTCTCTTTATTACTCCGCTCATCTTTTGCAGCTGTGCGCTAGGACGTTCCCTAGCCGAATTTTGTTTATTTTTCAACCTTATCTCCCTTCTGTGACACTTCTTCCTGCGTTATTCAACAGGTTTTATACCCTGTTCATAGTAAGAACTGTCTAGCAGCCCACAATAGCCTTTAAGTGCAAACTCCACTCTTTCACTTTTATCGAAACTTTAACCACCAAGCCTTTGTTTCGAGTTTGAAAATAAAAAACAATCCGATGGAGCTAAGTTTGGCAAATAAGGTGGCTGCTAAAAAGAATCAAATTTTAATTCATAAATTTTGACCATCGCAGTAGTGGATGTGTGAACTGGTGGATTTTTTTTTTTTGATAAAACAACACTTTCTTTCACCAAATGTGTCTTTTTTGCCTTAATGTCATCACTTAAACGCTGCAGTAAGTTAGCATACAACTCGCCCTGGGTTGTTTTGAAACTAATCAATAAACATTAACCCATTCGCTGTCCAAAAAATAGAAGCCATGAACTTGCCTGCAGGTGGAACTGTTTTCACCTTCTTTAGTGACGATTTCCACACTCCAGTACACTATTTTAACTGTTTCTGTGTCTTAGGTGTGGTAGGCCTATGTCTCATTCATGGCTATAAAGCTTTGAAAAAACTGGGACTGGTTGCAGTAAAACATAGCCAAACATTTTGTTCTAATACCCCCTGTATTAGCAAACGACGCACCTATCTTGGGTACAGCTTTCTCATTTTTAAATTTTCAATATAAATATTCTTTTCTTATATTTCAGCAGATGGTCTTCTAATACATATACACTATTTTCGATTGTTAATAACAAGTTCGGCTACAAATTATCGATAGATGGCTCTAAAACGTAATATTTCCGAAAATATCAATTGTTTCAGGCAACACTGTACTTTTTTTTAAAGTGATATTTTAAGCTACAGTTTGTTAGAAGATATTATTAAAATTGAATTATTGTGTGAAAACTTATCTAAGTTTAAAAATGAGTGAAAATTTGGAACATTACCGTCATATTTCGCTTTTCTATGACACAAAAAGTAAAAATGCGTCGCAGGCTGCTGAAAAAATTTATCAGGGAGGCGATAAATTAACTAGAACAGAAGCTAAATGGTTTGCTCGTTTTCAATCCAATAATTTTGATGTTGAAGATGCACCTCGCTTTCATCGACCATTCGAGAAAATCAGAAGAAAAAATTGTGAAAGACCGGCATATAAGCAGCGCACTGTGGCTTCGGAACAAGGCCTTCATCATCATACAGTTATCAAGCATTTGAAAAAAGCTAGACACACAAAGATGCTCGATGCTTCTGTGCCGCAGGAATTAACAGTGAATGTAATCGAATTGTTTCTGAAGCGAATGATAGGGGCGACGAAAAGTGAATCACGTACAAGAGTAATGTGCGAAAAATATATTGGACAAAGCAAGGTTAAGTTTCGAAGGTGGTGGAAAATCCAAGAATGACACCAAGAAAGGTAGTGCTGCGTGTCTGGTGGGATTGGAAAGGAAATGTTCGTTATAATCTAATACAACCTAGTAAAACAATTTATTCTGATCTCTACTGTTAATAATTGAAGAGACTGGAGTAAATAATTCAATTTAAACGACCAAAAGTGATCATATAAAAGGTATTATGTTCCATCAGACAGCGCCAAACCACATATATCTTTCCTAACCTGGCTGCGAAGTTTTGATGTATCCACTATATAGTTGGGACTTTGCACCTTCAGGCTATCATTTGTTTTGGTCTCTGTAGATGGTCAAATTGCGTAAATTGAAATTCTCTAGATTCCTGAAAAACGCATTTTGGTCAGTTTTTTACCCAGAAGTTCTATACTGATGAAATAATGACTTACCCCAAAAATGGCCAAATATTATCGATCAAAACGGCGCATTTTAGGTTTAATAGAGTTTATTACAAATATTTGAAAAAGGTGTTTCCTGTTTGGTCAAATTTGTAACCAAACTTTTTCGAACATCCAGTGTTCCAAATGTGAACGTGCAACGCTTGAGATCACTTGTTTACTTTCCTTTCTTTCTGTTTTTCTTAAATTTACCAATGACTCCACTTTCAGATTATATGCATTCCGCTATTTCTGATGCCTGTAAGCATAAGCTCCAAGCATCCACATCCACAACCATCGCTACCGGTGCATTCTCACTACACAATGACGCGTATAATAATCCGTTAGGAGTTGCACGTCCGGCCAGCTAAGCATGAGCAGCGCCTAATTGTTAACCGCCTTTGTGTTTTTAAGACCCATTTCATTTGTCTATTTTCCAAGCTCCAAGCTCACACCGTTGAGCCCTCTGTCCAAGTTAATCGAAGCACATATGGCAGCGGTTATAAAATTAGTTTTGAAAACTCTCTGTGCTATCGACAGGTTTCGCTTGGGTGTATGAACACCAGCATCGACATCATTGTGTACCATTTCAAATTACACTCATTTCGACTTAAGCCAACAATAATATTGGTTGAACTGAGACCTGTCAGGTAAAAGTATTGATTTACATAAAGGTGACCAATTTCTTCCATGTTTGTAAATTCGCTTAGGTCGACTCGTCTATTTTTCTTGGCTCCAGAAACATGGGGCCTTGAAACTTAAAACTGTATGTTGTCCCCATTCATTAAAGTAATTTTTTCCAAACTACTGCCGCTATTGAGAATTTTGTAATCGCCCTAGTATGTCTTTTGCAACCATGTAATCTGAACCAGCTAGATTTCTGTATGTATTTGCTGTTCTTAATCGGTAAGGGTGGTAAGTAGTGCATACAAGCGGACCAGGTTCGAATAACAACATTTAATAAAGAGACTTTAACCTCTCTCCAGACAAATGCATTCAAAAGAAGCCCTCCTGACTTTCCAGCTTACCTCTGGCGATGATTACAAACATCAGGAGAAAACGCCAACTACTGGCAACAAAATACAATGCTAAGTAAGGATCACCACCCAGCACTTAGTAAGTTACCGGTGACCAGTCCGGGGTCGCTGTGGGGCCGAAACTGGAGGCGGCACGTGTTTGTACTTACACTCAGGTGTCACTAAGCCTGAAGGAAGGAAGTCCCAAGGATTCCAATATCTGCCCGATTGTTGGGTACGCCCTCTTGTGGGAACTTTGTGGTGGCTGTGGTTTAGACCTAAAGCGCAGGCAGTGCGCCAGCTCTATGCTGTTGCATTTCCTCAACCGGGTGCTGTGGCCTATATCACGTCTTGAGTTTAGATAGTTTCCGACTCCCTAACAAGGTGTGAAGGTTATGAGTGTCCCAACAACACGACTTCGAATTGGTACTCACTTGTGATATTTACTCGTGGGTATCATAGGTGCCAGCATTTGTGGACGCATCGCATTTACTCGTGCCATTGGGACACCGAAGGATATGCCGCACGGCGAAGACTTACGTACACCCAGCTTACACCACTTAGCAAGGATCTTTACCACTATACAATCATATGGAGGCGAGCTACCATAAATTAGCTTGAAAATTAGCTTGGAAATCAACTTGATTAATAAGACAACGCAATGTATGCTTTGAGGAAAGCCCTAGAGAAGTATCGGACAAAAAAAAAAAAAAAAAAAAAAATCGGTAAGTCATGCTATTTTGACCTTTCAATTGCTTTTCCAACATTTTTGTGAAAATCATTTCGTTTTTTAATAGAACTAAAGGGTCCGCCAAATATTTTTTTTTTTTTGAATTTGCTATAGAAAAAAACTACTGAATATTTTCTCCAATTTTTTTTTTTTTACTTGAAAGTACAATCCTTCCGGTTAATAATGGAAAATAATATCATTCAAATGGCTGCCCCGGCTGGCCATGCAGTAGCCTATACGATCGGTCCAATTTTTAAGCACATTATCGATTGTGTGCAGCTGTATTTCACCAATGGCTTAACGAATATTGTCCTTTAAAGCGTCAATTGTCTCTGGCTTGTTGGCGTAACATTTATCTTTGACGGCGCCACGCAAATAGTAGTCCAACGGTGTTAAATTGCAGCTCGACATCAGCTCTACGGCCGATAATGCGATCTTCAAAAACAGGGTGCAAAAGATCGAGTGTATTTTCGGCACGTAGCGCCGTCCTGTTGAAACCAAATGTTGCTAATATCCTCCTCTTCAATTTTTGTAAACAAAAATTCGTTCAACATGGCCCGATAACGATCGCCATTGACTGTAACGGCCACTCCTTGCTCATTTTCGAAGAAAAATGGCCTAATTATGCCTCTGAACCAAAATCCGCTGTATCGGCTTTTCAATGTATGCGTGCGGCTTTTCTGTGCCCCAAATGCGACAATTTTGCTTGTGTACATACCCGCCAAGATCAAAATGAGCTTCATCTGAAAAGATGATTTTTTTTGACAAAATCGGCATCTTCTGTAAGTCGATCGCAGGCCCAGATTCCCAGCGTTGTTCAAGCGTATACACAACCATATTCGTTCAGCGGAAGGATACAACTAATTATCTGTCAAATCAGACATGAGCTAAGTGTTACCATTCACGAAATAAGCATTAATTGAAAAAAAATTTTAGATGGCGGACCCTTTATCCGTGTAGGGCATTTAGCTGTCTACTTTAATCATATTTAATCACTGAGTTAATGGATGATTATTTTTTGTTCCACATCTCAGTTATTTCGTAAACTTAACTCATTTCTTAAACTAACAGAAGTGCAATAACGTGTATTAAGAATAAACAATAAAATTAAAAAACAAAAACAAAGGGCCCATTTACAATATTTTATGGCAAAAGTCTTACTTTTCTTATTATAACTTTTTTTAACGTGTCTCCCATTTTTTCCATTCGATTTATTTATATTTTCTTTTTTATCATCTAATTTTCAAATATTATCCCCCAAATGCTCATTGTACACGCAATAGCAACATAAAAAGAAGAAAAACATGACCAAAAAAACCTGAACGACCAGTAATCAGGCAGGCAGGCAGGCAGAGGCATACAGGCAGGATTGGCTGACAGTGAGCCTTTTTTATTTTCAGTTTTTTTTTTGTTTGTTTTGCGGCAAACGGCAAATGGCCGGCTGTTTGGCATGTGGATTTCGGAAATTGTAATGCTTTCGGCGGTAATATTCTCTGTTGTCTCTTGTGAGTTTTTTGTTTTGTTTCGTTACGTTATCGATAATCTTGTTAAACATGTTCTACTTTGCTAATGTTAAACTTCCTGCCGTTTTATATTTCGACCTTTTTTTAAGATGTTTTTATGTTTTTATTTTTTATTTTTTTATTTTTTAAACTCTCTCCCCTTCTCATTATTATTATTTTTTTTTTTGGTCTTGTTTATTATGGCTTTTTTATGTCATTGAATTTTTATTTCGATTTACGTGTCTATTTCTTAAAAATCCTGCTTAAATTTTGTTTGCTTAAAATGCCTGTAGGACCTTTCCTGTACTTCTACTTCTTTCTCCCTGCCAACTGTCAGTACTTGTCATTTAAAGTTGTTTGTTTGTTTTTTTTTTTCTTTTAATTTTTTGCTAAAGCACGTATTTCTTGTCTTCCTCGTAACGATTCTTTTAAAGTATTTTATAATACTTATGGTAAACAGATATATCTGTCCTTCCCATCACATATCCCTGCCATACATACGAGTATCAGTAATGATTCATATTGAATGTGTCTTGTGAAGAAAATAGTATTTTGCTTGCCAGCAGCCTGACTTTTATGTCTTAGCATTCGTAGTATTCGTATTGTTTGTCCTATTTTAAGGACACTCTACTCGATAAGACTTTAATGCTGCATTGCTGCTGTATCTGCTACAGTCAGTGGTAATTTTCATCCACTTAATGACTTTCATTGAGTGCTTTCTTGTATTTGGATGATTTGAAAGCACAAACTTGGCATTGCGAGTATGTACTAACTATCTGCAATATAAAGTTTTCCTTTACATTTTTTTCATTTCATTTCGATTATGACTTTTTGAAATGAAGTTTTGAAAGTTGTCGACATTGCAAAATACTTTGAACAACTTGGACAGAATTTTAGAGCTTCAAAAAGATGTTTAGCTACTTAGTTACACCAAATAGAGTAGACATTTCAAAGTCTGCTAGAGCAGATGGAATATAAAAGCTTTGCGTAGGTGTTTCTTATTTTTTTTTTTTTTTAATTTGAAGAGCAACTTAAAGTCTGTAAATAATGCTGGTCTACAGCAAAAGAAGCCTTTAAATAAAACTATCGGGTCCGCCATCTAACGTTTTTTTTTCAAGTAGTGCTTATTTCGTAAATGGTAACACTTAGCTCATGTCTGATTTGACAGGTAAATAGTTTTAGACTTCCGCTGAACGAATATGGTTATGTATACGCTTGAACAACGCTTGGAAATATTGAGACATTACTTTAAAAATCATGGTAATGTTGCAGAATGTGTGCGATGTGTTCAGATGAAGCTCATTTTGATCTTGGCTGGTATGTAAATAAGCAAAATTAAATAAAACTATCGGGTCCGCCATCTAACGTTTTTTTTCAAGTAGTGCTTATTTCGTAAATGGTAACACTTAGCTCATGTCTGATTTGTCAGATAATTAGTTTTAGCCTTCCGCTGAACGAATATGGTTGTGTATACGCTTGAACAACGCTTGGAAATATTGAGACATTACTTTAAAAATCATGGTAATGTTGCAGAATGTGTGCGATGTATTCAGATGAAGCTCATTTTGATCTTGGCGGGTATGTAAATAAGCAAAATTGTCGCACGCATACATTGAAAAGCCGACACACCCAAGACGAGTCACTGTTTTTGTGGATTTTGATCCAGAGGCATAATTGAGCCATTTTTCGAAAATGAGCAAGGAGTGGCCGTTACAGTCAATGGCGATCGTTATCGGGCCATGTTGAACGCATTTTTGTTCACAAAAATTTAAGAGAAGGATATTAGCAACATTTGGTTTCAACAGGACGGCGCTACGTTGCACACAGCCGAAGCTACACTCGATGTTTTGCGCCCTGTTTTTGAAGATCGCATTATCAGCCGCAGAGCTGAAGTTGTTTGGCCACCTCGGAGCTGCGATTTGACACCGTTGGACTATTATTTGTGAGGTGCCGTCAAAGATAAGTGTTACGCCAACAAGCCAGAGACAATTGACGCTTTAAAGGACAATATTCGTGAAGCCATTGGTGAAATACAGCTGCACACAGCCGATAATGTGCTTAAAAATTGGACCGATCGTGTAGGCTGCTGCATGGCCAGCCGAGACAGCCATTTGAATGAAATTATTTTCTATTATTAACCGGAAGGATTGTACTTTCAAATAAAAAAGGAAATTTGAGAAAATATTCAGTAGTTTTTTTTTATAGCATTTCCAAAAAAAAAAAAAAAAACAATTATTTAGCGGACCCTTTATATGCAAAATAATGATTTTTATGCCCTGAATTTAAATCCGTTATCAGTTTTTTTTTCCATGGGGCTCAAATTTTTTTTATGGGCGTGGCAAATTTTTCACCCAAGATATAGTAGTTATGTCAATAATATCCCCTATTGGACAAAAAGAGTGCAAATTACCTCTGTTATATTTCACCTGGGAAAACACAATATTATTGTTAAAGAATTAATGAAATTTATTAATTTCGTTTACATTTCAATATAAAAAACATACAGACTTACATAATTTAATTTTTTACACGAAAACAACATAAATTAAAATAATAAAGTGCAACTGCAAAATCTTGGATGACAATCGCAGAATTCTAAAGGGATATTATAATAATCAGATCTCTGTAGCTCTCCCTTTATTAAATATGACTTCAGAAAGTCTTTTAGTTAAACTTTAAGTCAAGTTTTCTACAAATTTTTATAGGAATCTCTCTCAATTCGGTTTAATGTTAATCCGATATTCCATTGCAATATTATTATCTAATTTGGTTTACAGATCGGTGCTCTGTAAAGGTCATTCCAGTGTTTTACTATAGTTGTCTTGAAAGTCATTGTTTTTGGGATCATTATCTTGTTGGAATATAAAATACCACAAGCCCATAATCATATCACTACTCTTAGCACAATGCTCACCAGTAATTTTTGTTTCAATTCTGACTATTCTGACCCACTCCCAAGATAGGAAACCAGCCCTACATTGTAAGACTTCCTCCAAATGTTTTGTGTTTAGATTTAAGTTGTTGAGTGCTCACACCGTGCTAAGAAGATTGATTATTCGACTTTTTTCAAATAATTCGAAAAATTGCAATTTTTAAAAAACCGGTTTTCGGTTATAAATTTATCAAATAACCGGTTAACCGGCTCTGTTATTAAAATAACAATCATCTCACATCTAGTTGCTTAAGCATATAAAATGGATAAATTTTTATCCCATGTTGTAGTTTCTAGCAAGTAAGAATGCTAAAACAACGTTTGGCATTTTTAGGGCCTTAATGGACATTTCTTTCCCGACACCGCAATGTCCTAATATTCCATCCAGTGATTCATTTTTTATAGCGTATTTTGTAAGAGACTGCTTGAAATAGAATCAAGATTTCCTTGCTGCACAATAACGTCAATTTCATAAACTCAATGGCTGCCTCGGCTGGCCATGCAGTAGCCTACACCATCGGCCCAATTTTTAAGCACATTATCGATTGTGTGCAGAAGTATTTCACCAATGGCTTCACGAATATTGTCTTTTAAAGCGTCAATTGTCTCTGGTTTGTTGGCGTAACACTTAATTGTGACGGCACCCCACAAATGATAGTCTAACGGTGTCAAATCGCAGCTCCGAGGTGGCCAAACGACATCAGCTCTGCGGCTAATAATGCGATCTTCAAAAACAGGGCGTAAAACATCGAATATAGCTTCGGCTGTGTGCCATAACGTAGCGATGTCCTGTTGAAACCAAATGTTGCTAATGTCCTCCTCTTCAATTTTTGTGAACAAAACTTTGTTCAACATGGTCCGACAACAATCGCCATTGATTGTAACGGCCACTCCTTGCTCATTTTCGAAGAAAAATGGCCCAATTATGCCTCTGGACCAAAATCCGCGCCAAACAGTGACTCGCCTTGGGAGTATCGGCTTTTCAATGTATGCGTGCGAGTTTTCTGTGCCCCAAATGTGACAATTTTGCTTGTTTACATACCCGCCAAGATCAAAATGAGCTTCATCTGAAGAGATGATTTTTGATTCTGCAACATTACCATGATTTTCGAAGTAATGTCGCAATATTTCCCAGCATTTTTCAAGCGTATAGACAACCATATTCGTTCAGCGGAAGGATAAAACTAATTATCTGTCAAGTCAGACATGAGCTAAGTGTTACCATTCACGAAATAAGCATCAGTTGGAAAAAAAAAACGTTAGATGGCGGACCTTATATTTTCACACTTTAGAGGACATGTGTAGAAACATAAATGCATTTTTCGTATTTGATAGTGCGTGCCACTGTTGTAGGTTAGGTAAGCCACCCGCCTATCAACGAGAAAGTTCTAAGTTCAATCACAGGCCACACCATCCGACAGCGGTATCACTCACAACATTGCTATCGTCTGGTTATGAGTATTTAGGCTTGAAAAACTTTACTTACTCTAACATCTGCCGTACGGAGCCAGCGTTTGTAGGTGTCATTCAATGAGTCTAGTTGATCATCATTCTCGATACATAAAAAATTAATAGTTATTTACAGAAAATGAGAAAAAGTTATAAATGATATGATAACGGACTTCTTGCGGCCAGAAATTCAAGTGGATGGTGCCTTAAATAAGCCAAAAACAATGCAGCAGCTAAGGGATAAACGACATTGAACCTTAATGATGTCTCAGAGTCATTGAAAATATGGACCGACGTATTAAGTTATGTCACCGAGCATGCCAAGGCGAGTATTCGACCGATATTTTGTTTCACACATAATTGTCATAATAAAAAATATTCAGATAATTCTCTGGAAAAATGGTAGGGAGCTAACAATACTGGCATCAAACGACATCCTGCAACCCCATTCTAGTCGAGGGCTAAGCAATTTATCAAAGCGTCGCAATAAGTACCATAATTCCTCGTAACAATGATAACTGTAATAATAATATTATGTCTGTCCATAAACTACTTTGCGGGTAACAATTATGCGCACTTTTATTCGATTATAGATCGATTTTCAAGAATCCGAATCTTTCGAATCTTTCTTTTATATGGAAGTTATCTGAAATCATTTTCACATTGTTTCTTGTAATTCTTCTTCTTGTAATTTTTATATGGGCAAAAAGACCCGCACCGTTTTACTTAAAAAATGTTTCTAAACTGATCGATTTGTTAAAAAGTGTTTTTAAAGATTTTACAGACTTCTGCACTATGATAACGTGATGTAAAAAATAAAATAAAAAAATCGAAACCATTTTTTTATGAAATTAAAACGAATACTAATCGAAATGCCATGAGATAATGAAGACGACGTTGTCGTTGTTGTTGTTGTTGTTGTTATTACAAAAAAGGAAGCCACAAAAAAAATTGGCAGCAGCATACAGACGTTGCAAAGATACAAACGTGTGATAAGGGCAACAGAAGATATAAAAAAATTAAAAAAAAGAATTTTATAAAATGTGGTTAAAATAAGCAGGGGAACACGAATATCAAATTGAAACCGTGGCTGCATTTAAAATGTTGTGCGAACTTTTTTTTTATTATTTATTTTAATTAAAAAAAAAAACATAAATAGTTGCTGATCAATCCAGAAGTGACTATAACCCCATTCTGTTAAAAAATATTTTAAATAATGCTGCAGAACTTTTTCAACAAATTACCTCACTTCCTACTACCATTTAAATTAAATTGGACGAAGTTGCCTTTGTTGCCTTTTACATTCACCCCTCGCATATGAACTGTTTTAGTTTAATTTAATGCCAGCGAAATAGAAAGGGAGAATAAACTTTATTTTTTCATCTAGTGTTGCTGTTATTATTGTTGTTTATGAGCAATAGAAGGTAATTGGCACACTTCACAACGGATATCCCTGCAAAACTGATAGCAACGGTGCTGTGCTGTGCTGTGGCAGTTAAAGTCAAGATACATATAAGCAAAAATTGCAGCAGCAACAACAACAACTTTTAATAAGCAATTAAAGACTAAAACATTAAAAAATAATTATAAGTTCAAGTCGAACATTGGGTACCCTGGATATGTAAGACATGGTCTAAAAAACAAATATTTTTTGAACATAATTTCAAAAACTTAACAAGTCTCGTTAAGTCAGACTAGAAAATGGAGCAAAGTAAGGACATTTGAACATTTACCCCCATATTCATAAAAGTTAAAATGAATTTGAAATTTATTTTATTACAAAATACAAAAATATTCTTGAAATAGATCTGAAATACACACCAACCAATCTGCTATTTAAATGGAGTTCGAGATAAGGAATATATTCCGGAAGCCCTCGAAGAATGTGTTTGACAGAATTTCAAGATCTTATGACTTATATTTACACTTAATTTGTTATATTTAAAGATTTGCAAAAAGTCTTGAAGAAATGTTAAAAAAATTATCAGGTGAGCCCTGTTTATGATGTATTCTTAACTAGAGGTAATGGCTTGAGGTTACAAAAGTTATAAGGAAAACTTTCGCATTTGTTTTATCAGAGTAGCTCATTGAATAATTCATGTAAGAAATTTAAATGCATACTTTGAGTGTAACAACAAGAGTAGATCAAAATATCTACAACTAATGATTGTGGTTCCGAAACATGTAGAAAAACGTAGTATTTTTTTTAAAATTGCAAATTTAACAGAGCAGAACATAATTCACAATCTTAAGATACAGAAAACAACAACAAAGCACAAACAAAATTTGAAGGAAAATTAATATACGAGGTTTGTTTGAAAACTGTATGAGTTTATTTTTCTCGAAAAATATACTTATACGTTATAGAGGGTGAGCCATTCAAAAGTTTAAATTTAAAAAATGCAACAAAATAATTACGGGTTGATATTTTGCCAAAAGTTATTTTTTGTTGTTGTACAATTGTTCCGGTTAGAAATGGAATATCATTTCATTCATATTCGCGGCTGGCCGCACAGTACTCCATTCGATCGGACCAATTTTCGACACATTTTTTTTAATGTATGAGCTCGTCTCTCGGCTTTGGCATTACGAATGTTGGCCTTAAAATGCTCAATTGTCTCTGGCTTTTCGGCATACCACTTGTCTTTAACGGCGCATCACAGAAAATAGTCCAATGGTGTCAAATCGCAGCTTCTTGGCCTCTAACTAACATCACCATTTCGGCTAATTAAATGGCCATCAAACGTTTGACGCAATAAATCGATTGTGGCATCAGATGTATAGCAAGTTGCACTAGACTGTTGAAAGCAAACATCGTTCACATTAATACCATAAGGAGCGGGCACAAAAAATCGGTTATCATGGTGCGGTAGGTATTTCCATTACACCGTAATGGTAGCGCCGTCCACGTCTTCAAAAAAATATGCTCCAAGCCGTACCAAGCAGTCACCCGTAATGAGTACATTGGCTAATGTAAGATCACGTCAAGGTTTTCTGAACCCCAAACTTTAGCAATAAACTTGCGTATACCGGGCACTGTTGGTCCTTCACTGCGACTAAATTAAATACGACATTTTGTACAATTCCGACCTATTTTCTTTGTTGTGGAAATAAATTTCCAATTGTACATCGATTCATTTCGTTCAGTGGAGATTATATACTGAATATTGTGACAGAATAGGATGGCATTGCCAGATTCGAAATAATCGCTGCCACCTAATTGAGGCATGAAATTATTTTTAACCAAGTCCATATACCTTTCACCATTACCAATAATATTCTGACCGCCATCGTTTTTGACGACATATGGACCAATTATTTCGCTAGCGCATAAAGTGCCCTAAATATAAATTTTCTGTGGGTGTATTGATTTTACAAAATCCTGTATTTTATCCTGACTCTAAATGCAACAGTTCAGTTTATTTACGTACTCATTCAATCAAAAATGGGCTTAATCTCAGAACAAAACTTGGAATGTCAATATCAGTGAACAGAACCATCATTTTAATAAAAAGATTTCAACGACTTGCAAACATTGATCTGGTGCAAGTCTATTCTTAATGAAATGCCATGCCAAACTAAACAAAAAGCAACATCAGCTGTTAAATCGGTTGTCAAATAAAGCAGCGTTGCCGACTCAAAGTTGTGAATCTCAAACAAAAACACCCGATATTATAATTATTACGAGCGGAGTAACTAACAACATATGCTCGGTGTAGTGTAACACGCAAAAGTGTATGGTGGGAATCGAACCCACGACTCCTGCGATGACAGACTAGCACACTGTTCACTAGGCTGCCGGTTTACCGTATTCGAAATGTATTATAATGTAGTATTTTTGTGAATAAACCGATAGTCTTGAGTTTTTTTAATGATGCAATTTTAATTTCCTCAAATGCTGCAAATCTTTGCCATTCCATTAATTTCCATAGTTTCTAAAAAAGGAAAAAGTCGCACTGTGGTGTCTACATCTGTGCTGAAATCGATTCTACATCTTGTTCCACTCCTCTACAGTCTCAGCGACCATTGCGAACCACCGCCTTTAGGTGACTGGATAATGGCAAAAATCGAATGTGGGTCACTCAAAGATTATGATAAAGTTGGAATCTTCTGATAATATTGACTACACAACTTCGCACAATCAACTCTCAGAGAAGTTCAGAACAACGATTCCAAATAGAAAAGAGTGGACAGAGGGTATAGAGCGTCTCGTTAAGAAATTTGGGCAGATCTTTAGACGTGTCCAAGCTATGAATAAAGATAGCAGTTCAGGGTCGGTTGGAAAGGACAGTGACTTCAAAAGAGATATTAGCATATTTTCGCATAGTTAGGTGGCAGTGAAAGCTCTCGAATCTCACAAGATTATCTAGAGAACAGATGTAGATTGCCGCAGATTTTC
Organism: Wohlfahrtia magnifica; assembly: GCA_023159175.1. Classification (NCBI taxonomy): domain Eukaryota; kingdom Metazoa; phylum Arthropoda; class Insecta; order Diptera; family Sarcophagidae; genus Wohlfahrtia; species Wohlfahrtia magnifica. Next base: position 3,372,377 of record JAKWBJ010000226.1, on the reverse strand, counting down.
TAACATGGACATGGCTGAGAAGTACGATATTCCGACGGTTAAACTGCCAGGTATGGCTTAATCACCGAGCCTGCGGGCGAATTTTTCACATTAAAAATCCCATTGCACTGTTAGAATTGACAAAAGCTAATAAACCTTATTAACGTCGTATGGACTGCTTCGAAGACGGTCAAAATTGTGCAGCAAATCTTTCCAAAGCTGAATCATAGGCGCACGATATGTCTGCTCAACCTCCTAAGAAGCACACTTAACGTATTTGTTGCAGCCATTATTGGGGGTTGTATGCTGGACACTCATTCCAGGTATCTGACACTGTATCACCAATGACCAATGACTGCTGCTGAAGTTGCAGTGACGCAAAGGAGACACATGCCTGGCTTAATGTAGAAACTAAGCTCACTGGCTTGTCTGAGATAGACATTAAGAGACAGCTGTATTATCATGAGCTCCGAGTTTAATGTTTAGAGGGTTGATTTATATCGTATATCATTTTCTTTAAGGACAGCCACCTCTACCTACCTAAGCAAGAATACAACAAAAACTCAGTTTCGTTATCGTCTTACAAAGGCATCGATTTGTTTTTCATTCACTTAACTTTCATTTTTTGATTGACTGTACGAAGAAAAGAATTCTACTTTCTCCGTGCCACAGTAATCGAAAAAATATGCGAGAAAATCTTGAAATCTTATTGAGATTTTAAGGGTTTTGGGTTTTGTTAGCTTTTCTTTTAGAACAATTGAGTTCTAACTTTCAAGTCATGATTAGTCAGCACTACTGACCATATAAATAAAACGAAGACCGTTCCAGGCTACCAACGTTATCAACGATTTTTGTAATGTTAGGTCAGCTGTGTAAGTACTGGGAGCATCTAGATCAGATTCAGATCAGGCAAAAAGCTATCTTTTGTTTTCACACGTATATAAACAGAATTAAAGAAAAAATAGGTGCAAAATACATTGAAAATTGGCCTGAGTAAGAGGCTATCAAATTACTACCACAACTGTGAAATGCATTAATATTAGTTTGCCTGATCTAATTCAAATGTTATGCAACAGTAAAAATGTAGTATTGTTAGTGAGAGCATGGAAATTACTGTCTCAGAGAGTAAAGTTGATGTTTCAAAAAAAAATTTTTTTTAATCTGATAACTAAGAGCAAAAGCGCAAGATTCTCTTTTAAATTATTTCTCTGTGCATTCGTCACTGTCTGCTTGACGAACGTAAGAATACGTGTGAGTTGATCGGGGACATGAAAAGCTCATGACTGATCCAGATATAAATTCGCTATTGCAATCTGTGTGGCTTTCTTGGAAAAATTTTAGTTGTAAAGTTGATATCTTTGCGCCAATCTAAGAAATTAAATCCATTAAATTATCTTACTCATTTCTTTAACAAGCCTCGTATAAAGTATTTTATACAATATCTCCAATGTATGAATACATAATTACAATACAACAAATGGGTAATAAATCCATATATTTTTTTTGAATCAGAGTCTTTGCACTTTTTGGACTTTGCATTGCTTTAAAGAAACAATTTTAATCAAATGAAATAAAATTAAAAATCTTGTGCCAACAACATACGGTCCGTTGCTATTGCCGATATTATGCCATTGCTAATGCCGCAGTTGTTGCCGCCAAATAATGGCAGCTGTTTTAATTCCGTTTGCGGCTTCCTGCAAATATTGTATCAGCAAAAGGCAACAAACAGCAACGAAATCTTCTCATCGCCAATAACTATACGGCAGCGGCAAACGTCAAAGATAAAAAATACTTTTTTGTGTTTTTTTTTTGCCTTCTCCTCGGTTGGTTTCAATTTATTTGCAATGCTCGTAAATTTAAAAGTTTTTTTTCGTTTTCTTTCTTTTCCTGCTGTTAGTAGCTCTCAAAGATTTAATGTCAAACACGAAATGTTTTAGTGGCAACTGTTGTAAGTAGTTGTTGCAACAGCTATGTATTGGAAGTTTGGCAAAGTATGAGGGTGTGGATAATCCTCTGCCTTAATTTTTTTCTTTTTTCTTTTTTTGTTGCTATTTTTACCAAAATAAAAATTTTAGAAATAGGCAAATACCATCGAAACAATGTAGCATTATCTCGTAAGTATCATCATTAGAATTACATTTGAATTTGGCAACTACCTTCGTTTTGATATTCTCCCATTGATTTTAAATGGTACTCGTTATGTATTTTAATCTTCAAATGAATTTTTTAAGCATTTGTTTATCGAGAAAACATAAAACACCCACTCTTTATAATGAAAAATAGTACTGGGAACACAGGTAGTTAATAGTTTTATGAGACTATTTTATGGTTAAGAAAAGTTGAGTTTAAGAAAGGCCATAACAATAATTTTTGCCTTTTATGATATTTTTTTTCTTAGATTTTACATGAAAGGAAATGCTATTGCTTGAAATCAGCATTAATACGAGAAGTGTGATGAGGGGTACTATTTATATTATAACGGTGGTTTTTCTCTTCGCCAGGATAGATCTCAGTTGGTTCCAGGATAAAAAAATATCAAAAAAGTAAAACTAACCGATTTCGATTTCTTTACTCCTTGAATTTATTAACAACTTTTTTAACAATTAATCAATCATGAGTACCTTCTTTAGAGGTCGGAACACGACTCACTTGTCCTCGAAAAGATCCCATACCTTTTTTATTTTTTACAGGAAGATATGACAGTCTTTGGCAGTATTTCCCAATTAGTTGGTATTTTTATGGCACTCTGTACCAGTATATTTCCTGGATACTACTACTACAAACCTGGGATCTATGGCTGTTTTTACCAGTAAAACTCCCTGATCACTACTACCACTACATGCTTGGGAACTATGATCTTCGAGATTAGTAGTTGCCCTCAGCAATACTACCTTGAATTGAGCCTGACTTTTATGTCTTATGACGATAGTACCGAAGCCGTCTGTACTTGCAGTACCATCCTCATACTAAGGCAGTCTAAGCTCTACTGAAATAATATTGATGATCAACTTACCAGCGCCAAGGTTGTCAGACCTGGCGATTTCTCGTCAAACGTGGCGATTTTGAAAATTGTTTGGCGTCCTAATTTTCAGTTTGGCGACATGGCTATTTCTTGGCTATGAAAAATGATGAAAAATACGAAAAAGTAACATTATTGTTATTTGGGTATTTTACTTCATAAAATTGTGAATTTCACACCTTCATTGCCATGTAATCTGGCAGCCTTTTGTTATCAATTTAAGGTGAATGCATGCACATAAATGTGTATGTATGTCATGAACTTCTTGACCCACTTTTGCGAGTTATAAATTATATGAATATCAATAACATATGTTGTACTACTTTTGAAATGATTAGTAAATTTAATTCTCATGTAATGTATTCAAAAAAAGAAGATAATGAAGAGTGTCTAGACGAGAAAGTATATAGCATTTTAGATATATAACAAGACCGAGGCCATATATTTATACCCAAATTTATTTTATATTAATCATAAAAACTATTTGTTATAGCTTCTAGTAAACAACAAACTATGTATTTTGTAAGTAATGAATACCTTTAATGTTTTTAATAAAAATTAAAAAATATAATGGCGATTTTTTATTCACTAAGGAATAAATTAGATTTTTTTTAGAACAATATTATTATAAAAAAAATATATATGGATTTTATAGTCAAACTGTAAAAAAAGTGATTTGGCGATTTTGCCGACTTTTTCAATTAAATTTGGCGAAAAAGCTAAAAATAGGTCTGACAACTCTGACCAGCGCGATCCAAACAAGGAGAAATTCTTAAAATTGTCCTCACTCATATATTCTGCCTGGCACTATGTATGCGTTAGGAATATTTAATTAACAGTTGATTGTACTCTCTTCTCTCTTCTCTCGAGAATGAAAATTAAATTGAAGACTAATCCGAAAGCTTTTTATAATTTTATTAATTCTAAACGTCGAGCAAGTGCTTATCCTACTAATTTGAAATACGGCTCATGTTACGCTGATGATGATACATCTATAAGCAACTTCGCGGATTTTTTTTTCTACAACATATTCGGATAAAATATTTGATAGTCGAACCTCATATCCTTATAATATATCTCATTCAGCGGGAACAAGTTTTTCGTTTATTTCTACAGAAACCGTCTTATCAAACTTAAAGTCCCTTCAGAATTCATCTGTTCCTGGTCCTGATGGTATACCAAATTGTATTCTTAAAAATTGCTCTGGTCATCTTTATGACCCAATGACTATTATTTTTAACAAATCTATTGAATTGGGTTATTTGCCACCAATTTGGAAACAATCATTCATTATTCCATTGCTTAAATCCGGAAGTAAACTTGATGTGTCGAACTATAGAGGAATTGCTAAACTGAATGCAATCCCTAAACTTTTTGAAAAGATTTTAACTGACAATTTATATCATCAAATCTCATCACTTTTATCTCCATTCCAACATGGTTTCCGGAAATTACGTTCAACGGCTACTAACATTTTGGAACTAACAACTAAAATTAATGATGGTTTTATTGAAAACAAACAAACTGATGTAATCTATACTGATTTTAGTAAAGCGTTTGATAGAGTCAATCATGATATTCTACTTTACAAGTTATCACGCATGGGATTTAGTAATAATGCAATTAGCTGGCTGAAATCGTATCTTTCATACAGAACCCAACAAGTAAAATTTAAAAATGCTATATCTAAATCTATTAATGTTCCCTCTGGAGTGCCTCAAGGCAGTCATCTTGGTCCAGTATTATTTACATTATTTATAAACGATCTTCCAAGTGTTATTCTTCATTCTAATATCCTGATGTATGCTGATGATGTTCAAATATTTAATTCCTTTAATGATTTTACTGGTCAATCATCTTTACAAACTGATATTAATTATTTCACTGAATGGTGTAATTTTAATTTACTGGATTTAAATATTAAAAAATGCAAACATATGTCGTTTTTCCGTTCTTCGAAACTTGATACCAACTATTATTTTAATGAAAATGTTCTGAATAAAGTAGTTAACATTATGGATCTTCGAATTTTGTTGGATCATAAATTAACATTTTATGATCATATCTCAATGATGGTGAATAAAGCTAATGGTGTACTCGGATTTATGAAACCGTGGTCGAAAGAATTTTTCGATCCTTATGTAACGAAACTTCTATTTACATCTCTAGTTCGCCCAATCCTTGAATACGGATCTATTATATGGGACCCCTACTTCAATACTTACAGTAATAAAATTGAATCGGTGCAAAAACAGTTTCTTCTATTTTGCTTGAGAGGACTTGGATAGAACTCGTATGTACTTCCTGCATATGAAAGCAGGCTCGCACTTATTAAATTACCTACTTTGAAAAGCCGGCGAACTATGCTCAGTATTTCCTTTCTGTGGAGTTTAATTCAAGGTAACATTGATTCAGAGTTCCTATTAAGGCGTATAATGCTCAATGTTCCTACTAGACCAACCCGCAACTTTCAACTATTAACCTTGAAGTATTACCGATCAGTCTATGCGAAATTTGAAATTTAATAATTTTTATATGAATTAATGTTTTTGAATTTTCTATACTTGCTTTTTTTACTTTAGTCTGTAAGGAAATATAATCCATAGACCTCATTTAAATAAATAAATAAATATATATATAAGAGCAATTATATATATATATATATATATATATATATATATACATATATATAAAAAATACTCTTAAAATTAACTACATAATTCTCCTAATATTAACTATATAATATCTTTCTCTTAAAAATTAAAAATATAATTCATTTTACAAGTTAGCAATGTAATTCTCATTACAATTCTCTTAAATTTAGTAGAACAACATTAAATATATTCTTTTATTAATGATTCCTTTTCAAAACAAATTAACAAATAGTTATAAAATAAAAGCATATGTGATAAAAAAAACTTCATTACAATATATCGGGAACTGGCAACACTAATGTCAATAGCTAAAATCTGGCAACACTATAATAAAGTTTGATACTTTTTGATATAAACGGACCTACAACGTTTTGATGTACATGTGCTAAATCTTCTCTGATTTGAAAATTAAAGTAAATGCAGTTCTATTCTATTCCAAATTCAAATTCACTTGTTTGGGCTTACAGAACAAACCGGATAACTTGTATCATAGTGTATTTTTTATTCAAGCATAATCTGGATAAGCTGGGTAAGCCAGTTAAACCCACCCGGGTTTTATTGGGTATTATATTTAGAAAAACCGGGTGGGTTTTCTAATTTAAAGGTTTTCGTAGTTTACTTGCAACAAAAATAAGTATAATTTAGGAATTAGCAGATTTGTCAAAATAATAATTTATCAAATCACTGCTTACATCTTTTCCTCTCCTCTGAGCCAATTTCCAAATCCTGTCTCAGAAAGACTTCTCGTCTTTTAAGGCGCTCCAACTTTGAAACCGATTCTATATTTCTTCAAAAAAAGTGAATTGGGGACAAAATCATGCCCCTTTATATGGCCTAGATAGTTTCTGAAAATGTAGGCGTAAAAAGAGATGAATATGTGTTGAGTTTGCTTTCCTTACACTTTTTGTTAAAAAACGATGAATCCACGGTTTTTTAGCCATAGAACTTGGTAACTTGCACTGTTAAGCGAATATGTTCTGTAATAAAAACAGGCCGTTATCGCGCCGTATAAAGAGATATGAGTATTTTATATCCGTCGCAATAGTCAATAGTCGGAAGGAGGAATGTTCGGAAAATACGGCGGAAACGACATTTGATTGTTTCTAATAATTGTTTTAAAAGTTTTTCTACGTTAGGCCAGGCGTTGTCATGCAAAGGAATAGTTTAATCGTGTCTGTCTTTATATTCCGGCCGTTTTTCTTATAATGCATGGTCCAGATGAAGCTCATAATAGCTCATAGCTCCCACTAAGATTGCAAAATTGCATTATACATAAACAACGTAATTGCATTAACAAACGAAAAATATTGTCGACTTGAACGATATTTGGAAGCAGCTATAAAGCCCAATAAAACCCATCAAAAAACCCACTAAAACACGGTGGGTTGTGTATAAAAAAAAACTCCGGGTTATTGCCAACCCTGAGCATAACGCAGCAAATTAAATTTGATGTTCATTTTTGTACATAATAATGTACTCGAATTTTACAATTTTTTTTCGACAAGTTTGGCATCCTCGGATAAAATGGTTTCAGGTATGGGTTTAAATATTTACTACAGAAATTGTTATGAAAATAACAAAGTTGACAGTAAGAAACTAAAATGATAAAAACTGCAAAATCTGCGTAATTTACAGAAAAACGTATTTTTTAAACAAAAAACTCAGTTTTGAATGCTTAAAAAAACTGGAAATACATATAAATGTGAACATTTGGCAACGCTGGTAATCAACAAAAAAGTGATGCATTGTCTTACAGACAACTAAAATGATCAGGAAGATTAAGATTGGGTTATAGTGGTATATGAGCAAAGGAGCATTGCATTAAGCAAACATACGCCGCACATTGTGGTATTTAATACCGAAAGTGGAAATTAATAAAAAAAGGATCAGAAAACAGTAAAAAAATTTATATCACGTTTATGTATATAAAATTCTACATCACCGGGCATAAAAATATTTTTGGTATCATTTTCCGTTATGCTGATACGTTCTTCCAAAGTAAGAGCTTTTTTTTCAATAAAATTAAAAAAACAGATTTTTGAGTTTTCAAAGTGAAATTTCTTTTATTTTTTTTTAAAGAAAATGTGAAACGATAGTTCTGAAGATGAAAAGAAAACTGCTTCAATTAACAAAGCCCGCATCTAAAGTGAATCTAAGCGTCAAATGTGTTTGGTTATTGATGAGCCGAAACACGGATTGGAAAAGTCCAATGATGGATTTCTTCTAAAATGCAGAAATTTCAGCATAAATAATAAAGCTTGACGTCAACTTAATGAAGCTAATGCACGTAATAATGGCCACAGTTCCAAGTGGTTTTCACATAAGTATTGACATTCTTCGGGAGCTTACATTTGATACCGCTAAATATTTTGTAAAAATGTATTCTTGGTATAACATGTCTCCAATTGTTCACAAATATTTAATTCGTAGACCAGAAATAAAAAATCATGCCTTATTACCAGAGTTGGCAAAAAACTGGGTTTAAAAAAAAACCGACCCACCTGGTTTTATTGGATCTTTTGATGGGTTTTATAACTGTTTCCATATTTCGTTCAAATCGGCAAAATATTGTTACGTTTTAAAACGTTTGAGTTGGTTTAAATTGTATTATGTACTCTTCGTTTTGTTGTTTTACAGTTTTTATTTTATTACACAAAAACACTTAATATTCGTTTATACAACACTTTTATTTTCGCTTTAACACGTCTTTATCTTACGACAGCCAAGCGATAACTAACTGACGTGTAGGTAAAGCAGAGCTTTATATACTTAATTGCCAACAGTTTGTAGACAATTATGGTCGAAATATCGACCATCTTCTATTTCCATATCCGTTAATTCAAATGTAACGTAAAAATGGTCGTTGTGGCATTGCTGCCAAATTGATAGGGTGACACAAAATATACCAAAATCCCACAATGTAGTTTTGTATTTTTGTTTTTGTAACAATATTTTGTTTGTTAGTATAATTATGTTGTTTCAGTATTGATATTGCAATTTTTCACTTTTATTGGGATCAAGGCGGCATTGTGTATTGTGACCTAATAAAAGTCGCTTATCGAAGCATACTGCATTTACTTCGTTTGAACCGTACATTATGAAGAAACATGGGGACTTCTTCTCTCAGTCAATGAGCTGCACCCGATTCTATTTTTAAACTTATTGAAACGGACCTACAGTTAAATGCCGACTCCGAACAGCAAATGCATTAAAGAAGTTTTCAATAGTAAGTAATACTCATAACCAGTTACTAGCTAATATTATGAGGTGATGCCGCTGTCGCAAAACTTTTTTTTTAAGATGGTCTGGCCTGGTATTGAACCGAAGTCCTTCTGGTTGGCAAGCGAATGTTTTACCTACCATACCAAAGCGGCACACATGAAGACATATATAATAAGTTATTCTTCTGTGTGGAAACGCGCGGACTAACGTCGCTAAAGTTACCAAACGATCTAGTTCCGCACCTGATGTATATTTCGAATATTGCTCCTTCTGACTATTGGCTGTTTCGATGGATACAATATCTTTTGGCATGTCACCGAATAAATATAAGATTGGCTTCAAAGTTGAATCAACACAAAAGACCAGAAGTTTTTCTGGGACGGGACTCGGAAATTGGCTCAGAGGGAGTAAGATATAAGCAGTGATATGATAAATTTGTTAATTCATTATCTAGTTTGCGCTAAAGAAATGATTGAATTAATTTGTACTCCCAATACCTGAATTGTACTCCCAATACCTGAATTTTTGTTGTAAATAATCTACGAAAACCTTTAACTAAGAAAAAACTCGCCCGGGTGCTTTTAAATATAATAGCCAATAAAACCAGGGTTGCCAACCCTGCTTGGTACCGATGGGGCGGTTGTCAGAAGAGGCCCAGGAAGCTCGAAATAAAGACTGAAAAAAAAATTTTTAATTTTTACGCGAAAATTTTCAAGAGAAAAATCTAATGAGGATGTATTTTTAAGACTTCTAGTGGCGTCCAATCCTATTGTTATAGACTACGATTAGTTTTATAAAGAGAAAAATAAAAGTATGGAGAAAATAAAAATAAAAAAAAGAGAAAAATCTAAACATTTCCACTAAAATAGGCATAAAAACTATTTATATATACATTTCTAAGTAAATTAGATCGAAATCCATTGAATTCTGTTCTCGAGAAAGGTCACCCGAATTGATTCCCATTTTAAGCAGCAAATACCCCACTGTGCACCGTTTCATTTAAGGCTTAAACAATTTTTAAATTCCAAAAAAGGAATACTAAAACTTATTACAATATTTGCCAACATAAATCAAAAAAAGGTGACGTTTTTTTTTTTTTTTTTTTTTTTTTTTTTTTTTTTTTTTTTTTTTTTTTTTTTTTTTTTTTTTTTTTTGTAACGACTGTGGCATTAAGATTTATCACCGATTTAGCAAATAGCGTAAATAAAATCAAAATACAAAACAAACATACATCACTTAAAAAAAAACAACATAAAAAGAGACATCAAAGGAAAAGAACGTGAGCTTATTATTTTAGTAAAGACTGTAATATTTGTCATATATCAATGAAATATAATCATGATTTACAACAGGAAGTCTTAATGTTGTGTGAAGTTGAAATGTTGTTAAAAGTGAGTGTGTGTGTGTGTGTGTGTGTGTGCATGTGGAGCATATTTTTTGAATTTAATCAAAATGAAATGTTGTTTGAATGCGAAAGCTTTGATTTCTTACATAAGAATACACTTTAAAATATGTAGACAGGGTCCATTTAGTTCGTACATAACTTGGCCCTCTTGATATGATTTTATTCTTTATTTGTTGCAGAGCCTCCCCTTAGAGAATGAAAAATATGTCTATTTTACATATTCTCTTTTCAGCCTCTTGTTTTTGATTTTATTTTCAATATTTTTAGGCAAATATTCAAATTCATTATACCACTAGCATCGACATCAATATCATCATCGTGCTGGTACATTTGATTCATTTCCTAAACGAATTTTTTTAATAAAAACAATTTCTTTTTTTTTCTTTCTTTTGGGGAAAAAAGGAAAAAAGACCAGCGATGTTGTTTAAAAAAACCTCCAGCATTTCGTTACGTTCAAATGAAATGAAATGCATGAGTAACAAAAATGAAATCAAAGTCCCAGAGTCAATATTTATTCAACGAAAAATATAAAAAATAAATAAAAATTGGCATACAATTTATTTATATTATTTTGCTTTTTTTTTCTCTCTTCATTTCTTTTTCTATCCCTGGATATTTACGTTTCCGCAGAAATACGAAAAAAGAATTGAAATCGAAAGAAATAATTTATACAAAACGTGACCCTTTGAAATCTTGTTTCTTTTTCTGAGGAAATCCAAAATAAATAAAATTAATTGAAGTCTATAGTAAATAGTATGACGAATATTAAAAAGTAAAGTAATGGCTTTACAAATTAAAACGTGTTTTTTTTTTTTTTGGAAGCAAATGCCATATGATTTACATACATACATAGATAAAAAACAAATTTTCTTTAATACTTTTTTCGTGTAAAACATCAATTTTTTTAATAGAGTTTCCATTTTAATAATGATGTCAAGTAAATATAAATACTAAGCTTTTAGGTTTTGGAAAAGGGGTTATACTACAGCCGATCGCATACAGTGCTTGAGAGATATACTGAAACTAAATATTGACTTTTAATTTTCATAAAGAAATCCATCAATCAAGGGTTTGAAAAGGTATAGCATTCACTGTGCATTGATCTTCGCCTAATGCATTCAACACATAAAGGGTCCAACAAATATTTTTTTTTTTTTTTTGAATTTGCTATAGAAAAAAACTACTGAACATTTTCTCAAATTTCTTTTTTACTAGAAAATACAATCCTTCCGGTTAATAATGGAAAATAATTTCATTCAAATGGCTGCCTCCGCTGACCATGCAGCAGCCTACACGATCGGTCCAATTTTTAAGCACATTATCGATTGTGTGCAGCTGTATTTCACCAATGGCTTCACAAATATTGTCCTTTAAAGCGTCAATTGTCTCTGGCTTGTTGTCGTAACACTTACCTTTGACGGCACCCCACAAATAATGGTCCAACGGTGTCAAATCGCAGCTCCGAGGTGGCCAAACGACATCAGCTCTGCGGCTGATAATGCGATCTTCAAAAATAGGCTGCAAAACATCGAGTGTAGCTTCGGCTGTGTGGCACGTAGCGCCGTCCTGTTGAAATCAAATGTTGCTAATATCCTTCTCTTCAATTTTTGTGCACAAAAATTCGTTCAACATGGCCCGATTACGATCACCATTGACTGCAACGGCCACTCCTTGCTAATTTTGAAGGAAAAATGGCTCTATTATGCCTCTGGACCAAAATCCGCCCCAAACAGTGACTCGTCTTGGGTGTATCGGCTTTTCAATGTATGCGCGCGGTTTTTCAGTGCCCCAAATGCGACAATTTTGCTTGTTTACATACCCGCCAAGATCAAAATGAGCTTTATCTGAAAAGATGATATTTTTAGCCAAAATCGGCATCTTCTGTAAGTCGATCGCAGGCCCACTTAGCGAAGCGTATACACAACCATATTCGCTCAGCGGAACGATAAAACTAATTATCTGTCAAATCAGACATGAGCTAAGTGTTACCATTCACGAAATAAGCACGAGTTGAAAAAAAAAACGTTAGATGGCGGACCCTTTATAAAGGGTGGTCCAACTAAAACGTACGATTTTAATTGTAAATTAAACAAAAAGATTTCAGAGAATTATCTTAATAACGGGTGGGCATTTAAAAGTTTAAATTAAAAATGCTGTATAACAAAAACAGTTTGAAATTTTGCTATAGCGGATATCAGTCTTTGTTGTAAATTTTGCAATTTACTACATATGCTCTAAATTTCAGTTTCTTGTATGGAACCTTTAGCAAATTAAAAATATTAAAACAAATAAATAATTAATATTTTTTAAAATTTTGTCAAAAAGAAATATTTTCAATATTTTATTTATTTTACCTGTCTTTACATGATTTAATCCTGTCTTAACATGATTTTTACACGATATCGTTCGGAATTTGTCTACTATGTAAAAACAGGTTTAAGTGTTTTGGATATATAAACAAAATAAAAAACATGGCTGTTTAAGTATAGCAAATTTACAATGATTTTTTGTGTAGTAAATGCCACTTTCACGTAATTTGTTGTTGTGACGCTATTTGCTACATTTTTGCTATGTAGCAAATATGCTATGTTTGCTACGTCTGCAAGACTTGCAAGGCCTGGTTGCAACAAAGAGTGATTTCCCTTACATTTATTTTTTTATTTTGAAGTATAATTTTTGCGGTTATAAATGAAATATTATTTCATAGGCCTCACAGTACCCATTCGATCGGACCAATTTTTGAGAACTATTTCGAATGTATAGGGTTGTATCCCGGCAATGGCATCACGAATGTTGGCCTTCGAATGCTCAATTGCCACTGTTTTGTCGGCATATTACTGGTCTTTAACGGCGCCCCATAGATAATAGTCCAACTGTGTCAAATCGCAACATCTTGGCGGCCAACTGACATCACCATTTCGGCTAATTAAGCAGCCATCCAACATTTAACGCAATAAATCGATTGTGGCATAAGATGTGTGGTAAGAGGCACCATCCTGTTGAACCAAACATCGTTCACATCAATACCATGAAGAGCGGGCACAAAAAATTGTTTATCATGGTGCGATAGGGGTCTCCATTGACAGTAATGGTTGCGCCGTTCTCATTTTCAAAAAAATATGGGTTAATTATGCCTCCGCTCCACAAGCGGCAACAAACAGTCACTCGTAACGGTTGCATTGGCTTCTGTAAGACCACGTTTGGCTTTTCTGAGCCCCAAATACGGCAATTTTTCTTATTAACATACTCACCAATATGGAAATTAGCTTCACCCGAAAAGACGATTTTTTTTATTTTTTATTTTTTTGCTATTTCCGACCAATTGTAAATCCCTACGTTGCTCAAGCGTTCAGTGGAGAAACACATCAGTGTTATCGTATTCGCTGGTTCAAATTTAAACCGATATATCTATGACAGTTATGTGAGAAACAAAATATCGGCCAAATTCTCGCCACGGCTTCGGTATATCTATACATTTTCAATGACTCTGACACGCAATTGTGGTTCAATGTCGTTAATGGGCCGAATTATCTCATTCTTTAGTTCTTGAATTGTTTTTGGCTTATTGACGTACACTTTTTTTTAATATCCCCAATGAAAGAAGTCCAACGGTGTTAAATCACATGATTTTTTTTCTTTGTCACTCCTCTAGGGAGCTTAGTTTGGCTTTCCACAAAGCATTCAATGCTTTCTTTCAGTTTCATTAATAAAGTTGATTTTCAAGCTAAGTAGACGATTAATCCAGCCCCCCTCATATCGATTGTGTATTGGTGGTGACTATCCTTGCTAATTGGTGGTGATTTTTCCTGATCATTCGTCTGATGTTCTCCATCATTGCCAGAGGTAAGCTGGAAGGTTCGGGGAACTCTTCTTTATTTTTTAGATGGAGTTGCCTGAAGAGAAAGTTGAAGCCTCTTTATTTAACACTCGAAACAAAGCTATAATTAAATTATATCGGTATGTCCTCTGCCGGTGTTCGAACCTGGCTGCGCGCGCTCTAACCACTACACCACGCCACCTCCAAATCACATGACAGTGGTGGCCAATTAACATAGACACGACACGATATAATACGGCCATTGAATTTCTCGTGCAAAAAAGCCACTGTTTCGTTAGATGTGTGGCAACTGGCACTATCCTGCTGGAACCACATATCGTCCAGGTCCATATACTCAATTTCTGGACACAAGCAGTTCTTTATTATCTCGAATGACGTCGTGTCGAGATTGACGGCTTTTCTGCCGCACTATCGAGAACAACAGCAATCTTTTCCGCGGATCGAACTGGGCGCGTATGCACCAGTGTTTCTATATTTCCTACAGACCCGGTTTGCTTAAATTTTGGTCGATTATACTGATCAAACAAATCACGAAATGCACGAAATGTATTGATTTTAATGCCCATTTTCGTAAAAGGCTTCAACAATTGTAACGCGCTGCTCAATTGTGTAGCTTTCCCTGGTTGTAAAAAAAATGTCAATTACGTTGGGCAAACAACTAGACGTTAAGGTGTGACTTTCAATTAACATCGCGCATTATGGTTGGACCACCCTTTATTTTGATTCAACTTTTTCAGCAAAATAACATAAATTTAAATACTCATTGCCTACGATTGGACAAAATAAAGTGCAATAACTCCCACCATATTAACTATGACCTCACAAAGTCTTTTAGGACTCTGTCACATTTCGGCTGGCATTTCCATCCAAAACGTTTAATTATAATCCGATATTCCATTAAAATTTTGTTAACTGCAGTCCCCGTCGATTATGTCGAGTGTGCACAAAACTCGTCTAGTAATCCACTTGGTACTCGATAAGTACATCTAGTTAATCAATATTTATACGGTGCATGACGTATCTAGTGCATGACGGTCATCGGTGAATCTCACGCACTGGAAAGTTAAGTACACTTTGAGCACATAGGACTATTTGTAGATATTGCTGGAAACACCCATGGTCGTACAGCAGCTATGTAAGATAACATTTTAGTCTGGTAGTCCTTATTACAACACAGGGTGTAAGAGCATAAGTATGTCCATCTGCCGTTATGATAAATCTGCCACCTGTGCTGCCATTCTTCGATAGATCGTTGGCGCTTCTCTGATTTCCGTTCCAGCAACGGTGCTGCGTCTTGCACACTATAATGTTGGCTAAGCTAGCTACCTTGTCATTTTTCCTGATAATTACAGCAATTGCCTCCTCGGACATTGCTCTCTTGAAGCAAACGACTATTAACACAGATCATCTTTGAGCCTGTGCTCTCTGGCATATAAAGTGGATTTTCGCGTGTACGTAGAGTGCGACGAAGAACGCAACTCTAGATAGAATTTGTCTTTTTTCCAGCCAGAGGACAGATCATTGTATAGTACAGAGGCAAGCTCATGGGATTTATATTGAACCTGAACCATTTTTCGTTGTCTCCTTTGGCTCCGTCCTGTTGGAACCAAACGACAGCAAGATTAATGTCAGTCATGTCCCTAAACCGTTCACTATTGGCAGTAACAGTCATACTGACCAATGACTCCGTCAGCCTATAAAACGCAACAAACAGTAATTTTCGGTGGATGTAATGGCGTTTTAAAAAAAGCTTGTTGACTGTCCTCACTCCAAAATTTTGAAATTTCTGCTTATTTAACCAAAAGTAGGCTTCGTCACAAAACAAAAGTTTTCGTCGAATTGGCAACGGTGTAAGTCTAAATGAAATGTCAAACCATACTAAACAAAAAGCACTTATCAGCTGTTAAATCAGTTGTCGAATAAAGCAGTGTTGCCAACTCAAAATTATGAATCTCTGAAAACAAAACACCCGTTATATAACTAAAATTTTAAATTACATTTATTTCTTACTTAAGAACTTAACTTTCATTCTAAAACGTTTAACATCAAATTATATTTATGCGTTCCTTTTTATAGAATAAAACACTTTGCCTTTGAATGAACAAAAATTAAATTTATTTTCAAACTTTTCTCCATTCGGCCAACAGCAAGCAAGCAGTAGTAGAGTTAAACTTTTTATCTCTACATTTTAACATTATTTTTTGTGAACTTTCGTAAATTGTTAAAACACTCACTGACATGAAATGAAATTTATTTTACTCATTGGCTGGAGAATGTGAAAATATACACACAAAAATGGTTGGCAAAAATATATAATTTAATAAATAATAAAAATAATTTTAGTTCAAAAAGTAACTTTTTATGACTATAAGTTGCAATAAAAAACAGCAAATAAGACTATACGAGTAAGCAAGAGCAAAAGAAAATGTATTTAAAACTAGACAATATCAGACTAACAAGTTCGACTATATGAGGCAAGTGCTACCACAGCGTATAAAGCAAAGGGAAAGTTGTGGTATGACAAAATTTAGTGCATGGATTACAACAATGCAGCAAATGTCAAAAAATTTTCTGACCATGGAAAACCACTATAGTTTTTTGATGCGCTATGTTCGCCTAACATCAAAAATCATCAGCATTTTAGATGCTATGGATAAGTTCTTTTTTTTTTTTTTTTTTTTTTTGAAGAGGCTGCTTCATACATCTTATGATAACTTTAAAATGAAGCATGCGATGTCGTTAAAAAATTCCAAACTACACCAGTTTTAAGTGATTCTAATATCATTTTTAATATAGGGTCCGCCAAATAAATTTATTTTTTTGAAAATGCTATAAAAGAAACTACTGAATATTTTCTCAAATTTCTTTTTTTATTTGAAAGTACAATCCTTCCGGTTAATAATGGAAAATAACTTCATTCAAATGGCTGCCTCGGCTGGCCATGCAGTAGCCTACACGATCGATCAAATTTTTAAGCACATTATCGATTGTGTGCAGCTGTATTTCACCAATAGCTTCACGAATATTGTCCTTTAGAAAGTCAATGGTCTCTGGCTTGTTGGCGTAATACATATCTTTGACGGCACCCCACAAATAATAGTCCAACGGTGCCAAATCGCAGTTCCGAGGTGGCCAAACGACATCAGCTCTGCGGCTGATAAGGCGATCTTCAAAAACAGGGCGCAAAACATCGAGTGTAGCTTCGGGTATGTGGCAAGTAGCGCCGTCCAAATTGTAACCAAATGTTGCTAATATTCTCCTCCTCAATTTTTGTGAACAAAATTTCGTTCAACATGGCCCGATAACGATCGCCATTGACTGTAACGGCCACTTCTTGCTCATTTTCGAAGTAAAATGGCCCAATTATGCCTCTGGACCAAAATCCGCACCAAACGGTGACTCGTCTTGGGTGTATCAGCCTTTCAATGTATGCGTGCGGGTTTTCTGTGCCTCAAATGCGACAATTTTGCTTTGCCAAGATCAAAATGAGCTTCATCTGAAGAGATGATTTTTTTTTTGCAAAATCGGCATCTTCTGTAAGTCGCTCGCAGGCCCAGATTCCCGGCGTCGTTCAAGCGTATACACAATCATATTCGTTCAGCGTAAGGATAAAACTAATTATCTGTCAAATCAGACATGAGCTAAGTGTTAGCATTCACGAAATAAGCACTAGTTGAAAAAAAAAACTTTAGATGGCGGACCCTATACTTGCGCCGTATAGGTAGAACAACATGCTATGGTCTGACGAAATGAAGGTTAGTTTGTTTGGATTAACTG
The DNA here is from genome assembly GCA_023159175.1 of Wohlfahrtia magnifica. NCBI lineage: Eukaryota > Metazoa > Arthropoda > Insecta > Diptera > Sarcophagidae > Wohlfahrtia > Wohlfahrtia magnifica. Next base: position 3,354,483 of record JAKWBJ010000226.1, on the reverse strand, counting down.
CAAAATGTACGAACATATTTTAGTTACAATACATACTTTATTTTAGTTTAATAAATAAAAATTTAAGAGACTGGTAAACAGTGTCCCTATGTAACTATACGGCTGACAACCTGCGTCGAACAAATTTTTGCAAATTTGACATTGACTACATTTATTGCCTCCGTATTTACTCATAGAATTTGACGATAGTAGCGATAGTGAAAAAAACCTCTCGATGGTAAGCCAAAAACAAAACTATCGATACTATCAATTGTTTCACAGCTCTACTATATACTCGAAAATTAAAAATTTAAATTTTAACTTTTAAATGACCCACCCTATACATTATGCAGAATCAACACTGATCTCAAAGCTCTCTTTCTGGTGCGTGCGTTCTGCATTATCGTGTTTCTACGACCACGTTGAAAGTCAGCAAACCAACGTTTTATTGTTGTTTCTGATGAATCGTGGTCACCGTAATACTTTTAATGCCATAGCTTCGCTGGAACGGTATTTTTTTCCATCAAGAAGCAGTGTAAAAGTTAAATTCGAAATTGTTTTTGATCCATTGTTCTGAAATAACAAAAGTAGCGGCACTCATCATGAAATTTTAACAGCTATCTTTTGAAAGTTAGTACTAACTGAACAAGCGGTGAATGTAATAAAACTAGCGCCATCTATGTGATAAGTCCGGGACTTTTCAGCCCATATTTTATTTCATTTTAATAATTGGACTTTGTCATTATGTACGAAATACAATGCCGTTTAAATGACCGCCTCTGAATTGGTTGCATAAGATGATCCTTTTGATATAGTTCTCGACCACTTTTTCGCACATTTCGAACGGTATTTTGGCGATAACTTGACGAATTTTGTAACGTTGGAGGATAAGCCACGTTGACATGGTCTTTGACGTAGAAAAGTCTAACGTCGTCAAATCGCATGCTCTTGGTGGCCAGTTGACATCGTCAAATCAAAAAATTAGGTGATCGATAAACTTCTCTTGCAATAAAACCAAAATTGGTCATGATGTGTGGCTCGGTTCACCCGTCTTATAGAAACCACATATCGTCCACTTCATAATCTTCCATTATATCGTAGGTCAAAAAAGTCGTTTATCATACGGCCATAGCGCTCTAAGTTATGGTAACGGTTCTTCCCACGTTGTTGTAAAAAAAATTCGTACCAATTACACTTTTAGTTAATTCGGTTAAAGTTCTCTCTTATTGAGCAATAGTAACTTTCGGAATATACTACCACGCTTGTCTCAACAAAGAAGCATTCTTCCGTAGCTTCCAAATTTTAAATGGCATATGAAATTGCTACTTATTTAGAGAACTGCTATATTTAACAACCCAACTGTTGATGAAAAATATAAATTTAAGTGGAATTGCTACATATTTTCGTTATTTGTAAAATGCCTACAAAATATGTTTGGATGTATGTACTCGTATGTATATTGAACTTAACAATTGAGTAAATAATTATTTTAGAATTTTTCAAAGAGATAAACACAATTAAATAAATGCATTATTTTCGATAGACACACAGAGTTTGGGGGAATAAAGAAACCAATTGGAACTGTAAAAAAACATTCAGCTCTACAAACATTTCTATTTATTCGCGTATCTAAAGTTACTGAGACAATAAACATCAAGTTAATAAAACAGAAACAATTTTCGAAGTAGTTTACAATGAAATACAATTAAATTTAATGGGTATAATGAGTGAGACTAACATGAAAAAATAGGCACAAATTTATTTGCTAGTTCTTCAAGTTATTGTCAGTGTACATACCATACATACATTTTGTACATAAGTATGTACGAGTACATATAGATATGAAAATGTATTTGATGACAACATTATCAACTTGTCAAAATATGAAACAAACAAAATGCTTTTTTTTCTAATAATATTTAACAAAGTATGCTTACAAGCATACTTACATACATACTTGTTGTATACGAAAGTCATTCATAAACATTTTTATTGTAATTCTATGTAATATTGACAATTTATTAAAAACAAATAGAGAATGAGAATGTCAATATTAGCAATGAACTATAATAATGACAAGTGGAAGTAGATAGAAAAACTTTTACAACAATAATAACAACTACGAGTATGATGATATATTTTAACAATGACAGAAAAGCAAATAAATGTAGACAAACAGACAGACCGACACAAAACAATATATGTAATTTTGAAAATAAATAACAAATGGGAATATGTACACATACGAGGGCGGATTGATATTGAAGTTATCTAAGTAGGAAAAAAACATTTTTTTTTTTCAAAAACCATTCATTTCTCAACATGGTCTCCTTTTAGCTCAATACACTTAGTAAGACGATTTTCCAACTTTTTTATACCATCTGAATAATACGATTTTGGGAACTCCTCAAAATACGCATTTGTTTCGGTAATCACTTCTTCGTTTGAGATGAATCTTTTTCCTGCGAGCCATTTTTTCAAGTTTGGAAACAGGAAAAAGTCACTAGGGGCTAAATCTGGACTATCAGGTGGATGTTTAACCAATTCGAAGTGAGTTTCTCGTAGTTTTAGCATCGTATCTAATGCTGTGTAAACCGGTGCGCTGTGTGAAGAAAGAGCACTTTTTTCTTGTTTAAATGTGGTCGTTTTTCCTTGATTGCATCAACCAATCGATCCAATAATGCACGATAATACTCTGCTGTGATTGTGGATCCCTTTTCAAGATAATACGTGTGCATCCTAAAATACAGTGGCCATAACCTTGCCAGCCGATTTCGCTGTCTTCGTCTTCTTCGGAGCACTTCAGCTTCCATCCATTGCTTCGATTGATTTTTGCTTTCAAGTGTGTAGTGGTGGACCCACGTTTCATCAACAGTTATTAATCTACGCCAAAAATCAGCAGGGTTATGCTTTATCATGTCCAAACACCGCTGTGAAGTGATCTGTCGAACTCGTTTTTGTTCAACACTGAGCAAAAGCGGCACCCATTTTGCCGATAGCTTTTTCATATGCAAATGTTCATGCAAAATGTTGAACACACGTTCATATTATATGCTTACCATTTCATCAATCTCACGTATTTTGACCCGGCGATCATTCATAACGATATCGAGGATTTTCTTGATATTTTCTTCAGTAACCACCTCTTTTGGCCTTTCTGTTGTTGGTATTGTTGCAGTGCTTGTTTGGCTCCGTTTAAATTCCGCAATCCAATATTTGACCATATAATCTGTTTACCAAGCGTTTCTTTTGCCTCTTTCGCCGTTTTGCCTTTCAAATAATAGTGTTTAATCACTACACGAAATTCACTTTTTTCCATTTTCCAAGAAACACAAAAGTTGCTTACTTCCAACGACTACAACAAATAAACTAAACGATGAATTTGGCTAAAATTTTAACAGCTGACGTTTGACAGATCGTAATTTCTAAGAAAGAAAAAGTTTTTGTGTTTGTGCTGCCATCTAGCGCTAGGTAGCTTTAATGTCAATCCGCCCTCGTATATGTATGTGATATATGAGTACTACTCGTACATATACATAGAAGCCAATACTAACATACAATCTGTTTAATATCAAAGATTAAAAATACATTATCAATAGAAATAATAACTAATGCACGCATAATTCGAGCATATTTGTATAATGGGCGTAATTTTTAAAACAAGCATTACAAAGTTTATTGTAGCCTATGGAAGAAGAAGCTAAAAAAAAAACAAATATAATTATATGGGAACTTACTGGACAAAGTCTAGAGCCCAAAAAGTGAATTTTATATCTGCACTATTCTTCTTCTTCTATTTTTTTTATTTTTTAAAGAAATTCCCATAATGTTTGCAATTTTCAAATGAATTGTATTCAGCGTAAAAAAAATGCTTAACTATTTTCGATGCATTTGTAATTGCTTAACTAAACTTAAATAATAATAATCAAAAGCAAAGAAGTAAAATAGTAATTAACTTGCTTAGTCAGCAAAGCAAGCATTTTATCAAAAATTGCTTTTGCTGACAGCAAGAAGTTATTGTTTATTTTTATTTTTTTTAAATATTTCTTTAAAAGAACAACAACACATTGGGGCATTTCAAAGTGTAAATTTAAAAATGCAATAAAATAAAAACAGTTTGAAACTTTGACAAATTTATTTTTTGTCGTAAAGTACAATTGTTCCGGTTAGAAATGGACTATTACTTTATTCATATGGCAGCCGCGGCTGGCCTCACAGTACCTAATTCGATCGGACTATTTTTCGATAACTTTTTCGAATGTATGTGGTCGTATCTCAGCAATGGTATAACGAATGTTGACCTTCAAATGCTTAATTGTCTCTGGTTTGTCGGCGTAATACTTGCTTTAATGGCGGCCCACAGAAAATAAGGCGAGCTTCAAAATGATAAGGTCACTTTAATATTTGCTCAATTCATCCAAACTATAAAATGTTATGTATGGTCACCTTATTAAAAAAACTCTACGTTCAAATAAGTGAATAATAAGCCGGTTTTGCTCTTAGCGATGTACTATTATATTATGTTTATTTAAATTTAAGTAAATAAGTGCAAAGTTCAATGCGCACTTCATGAGCAGGGATTGAGTATGCGTGGAATGGCGAAAAAACTGGGATGATCTTTGTGTGTTGTGCAAAATTTGCTCAAAAACAGAGAAAATTATGGAAAATTAGAAAGCACGCGTCGTCCAAAGGTCCTGACTTGCCGTGAAACTCGGCTAATATCACGAAAGGCCTCGAATTCCATGAGAAGTGAGGTAATAAAAAACATAGAGTTGAGCATTTAAAAAACTATTTATTTAGAAAACCTGTACTTTACAGAACTCTTAACCTAGTGTATTAAGATATTTTCCACTTATTTCTACACAAATATACAAAATCACTGAGAGAAACCTAAGTAGTAATCTGTCCCATAAGACTTAGTAGAAAACTTTCATAACTTAATAACCCTTCTTAACGTAAAAAGCTAATGCAATAACACATAACAGAGAGAGAGAGAGAGAGAGAGAGAGAGAGAGAAAGTGACATAACCGTTGAAGTCTCACTTACCTATATAGGAAAGTCAAAGTGGCTAAAAAAATTAAAACTAAAATTAGCGAACAAAAGTTTTACATTTTAAGCATATGTAAAATATATATTTTAAGAATTTTTTTTATAACTTAATGAAACTCAAAGAAACAAATTCCAATAATTTTCAAGAAAGCCTTTGTTTGCTAATTTTGGTAGGTAACTTTTTTATTCTTTAATTTAAGTGCTTAACTTGTAAATATCTCATCCTGAAGAAACTGTTATAACTCTAAAAAAAAATGCACTAATTTTGAGCGAAAAAATTTCGTTTTCGCAACTAAGTTACGAATAACTCAGAATCTGTTGAAAATACGAAAAGTTTTATTCAGTTGATTTATAGGAAATTTTGTTCCTAAACATTTGGTGGTAATTGCATTAAAAAAAATTTTAGCCCAATGGAAAAAAACTGAAAACGGATTTGAATTCAGCTCAACAAAATCATTACATTCCATATAGTTTTAGTTAAAGGCTTTTTTTGCTGTAGACCAGTGTTACCAAACAGTTTTCAACCATTTGAAGAAGCCTATATACACAAAGAAACTTGAATTTTGGGTGCCATATGAATTAACAGTGAAAAGTTTAATTGACCCAATTTCTATTTACGATTAACTGCTAAAACAGTCATAAAGTGGATTACGTCCGACAATAATGTGCCAAAAAAGATCATGGACGAAGTAATGTAAAGGTTCGTAGACGGCGGCAAAGCCAGGATGGACTCCAGGAAAGAAAAAGCTCTGTGTCTGGTGAGAAGAATTGTTCATTATGAGTGTCAGGTAAGCGATTGATTATGATCTCTGTTTTTCTCCGTCACTCCTCTAAGAAGCATATTGGCTTACCACACAGCATCCGTTACTTACAAATACATTAATCAATTTGATTTTTCAAGCTAAATAGATTATTAATCCACTGTAGCACCCAACATATGATTGTGTAGTGGTGAATATCCTTGCTAATTGGTGGTGATCTTTACTTTAGAATTGTAATACTTTCCCAGTAGGAGGGATTTTTTTTCTAGTAATTATGTCTGTAAGAATAATTTATTTTATGTTTTTTTGTCAAGACAAGAAAAACAAAAGTCGACCTCAGGGCATCCCCTTGACCGTTCGCGGTAACAAAAACAATTAACATATTTTTGTCTTATAGATGTTATTTTAAAAAAAGATAAGGTAAATATCACAACACTATCATATGCTAAAATAGAGAATATTTTGGCAAATATGAATTGTTAATTAAAGAAGGAATAGACCATGTAGTTCATAGTTGAAATTCTAGAACTTTTATTTTTTCGTAACCTTATCATTTAAAACGTATGCTGTATTTTCAGCACGAATGTCATCAACTACATAATTATTTGTTCAAATTCACTATCGCTTCTATAATCAGATATTTCTTTATCAGAATTCATCGCGTCTAAGGAGTCCTCTTGCATAAAATAGGGGCTTTTCACCATATTTTACTTATGTAGTACTGCCAAATGAAAAAATATGCATATACGAAAACTTTTAATATAGGGTTCGCCAAATAATTTTTTTTTAAATGCTATAAAAAAAATGCTGAATATTTTCTCAAATATCTTTTTTTATTTGAAAGTACAATCCTTCCGGTTAATAATGGAAAATAATTTCATTCAAATGGCTGCCTCGGCTGGCCATGCAGTAGCCTACACGATCGGTTCAATTTTTAAGCACACTATCGATTGTGTGCAGCTGTATTTCAGCAATGGCTTAACGAATATTGTCCTTTAAAGCGTGTTGGCGTAACACTTATCTTTGACGGCACCCCACAAATAATAGTCCAACGATGTCAAATCGCAGCTCGGAGGTGGCCAAGCGACATAAACTCTGCGGCTGATAATGCGATCTTCAAAAGCAGGGCGCAAAACGTCGAGTGTAGCTTCGGCTGTGTGGCACGTAGCGCCGTCCTGTTGAAACCAAATGTTGCTAATATCCTCCTCTTCAATTTTTGTGAACAAAAATTCGTTCAACATGGCCCGATAACCATCGCCATTGACTGTAACGGCCACTCCTTGCTCATTTTCGAAGAAAAATGGTTCAATTATGCCTCGACCAAAATCCGCACTAAACAGTGACTCGTCTTGGGTGTATCGGCTTTTCAATGTATACGTGCGGGTTTTCTGTGCCCCAAATGCGACAATTTTGCTTGTTTACATAATTGCGAAGATCAAAATGAGCTTCATCTGAATAAGCAGCTTCTGTAAGTCGATCGCAGGCCTACCTAGCGAAGCGTATACACAACCATATTCGTTCAAAACTAATTATCTGTCAAATCAGACATGAGCTAAGTGTTACCATTCAAGAAATAAGCACTAGTTGAAAAAAAACGTTAGATGGCGGGCCCTATATAAACGGTCAAGCGTGCCCTGAGGCCTCCATTAAGTTTTTGGTTGTAGATCGTACAAAATTATGTTTTCTTGGCCAATTTTCCGTTTATATCAATCTATTGTAAATGAAATACTCGTCGAAATTTGTTTGTAATGATTGTTCGGTATTTTACAACTTTTTTTTTGATATTAAAAGCCAACTTTTTCCTAAATAATTTTTTTCGCTTTCACTGTTTTCTTGTACAAAAACTAAACTCATCTAACTCGATTCAGGCAAATTTATAACGATAAAGAGGAACAAAATTTCAAGTAAAATAATTAAATGTGAACGAATAATTGATAGCTGCCTTAGGCAGCATAAGAGGGTTAATGGTGTAAATTTAAATTCCATAGAAGCCTACAAAACACGATTGGATCAATAATGGCTTTTCGCCAAAAGTGGCAAAAGGTTATCGATCAAAAAGGTATATATTTAGTTCAATAAAGCTCGTTTGAATTAGAAAAACATGTTTTATTTTTGGTCAAATTTTTAACCAAACTTAACCGGACACCCAAAAGACCCATAAGTACTTTAAGTTCGCTTTTGTCGAGTAATAGCAACTTGATAGATCTACTCTCTTCACTTGCCTTAGTACAGAGTTAATCTTTGCATTTGTGTATTCTTCAGGAAGAGCGGAAAATAGTTCAGTTCAAGGCGAATTGGATAAGGTGGTGTTGCTGATTCGGCTGATTGTTTTTTTTTATTTTTTTGTAATTGATATGGTGATTGATGATTGTCAAGATATTTGTTTATGTTTACAATTGTTGTTGCTTTATAGTAAACGTTAAATTTGAGATCAATCTTTCCTTTTTTTATTATTATCTAATATTTTTTTATATTTTCTACCAGAACTGAACCCAAACATGAATTAAACAATCGGTCCTTTCAAAGACCACCAAATATTTTCGAAGAGAGACAAACAAATAAACTAAAAAGTTTATAATCGGCCCTTTTCAGGACCTACAAATATTTTCAAAGACAGTTTTAAATACATTCATATTAATTTGCAGCAACACTGCCTTTTATTTATACAAAAAGATATTACTGATATACAAGTAATACAATTTATAATAATCATTAGAGCTCACTTTCAGACTCGGCATGATATATAGTATTATTATGATAATAAATATGTTTTTTTTTTCTATTTCATGTCAACAGTTACAGCAATTCAAGGTTAAAAAATATCCATAATGAAACACACTACATTAGTGTCTAAAATGTATAGTGTTGTACATTGGACTGGTACATTTCATGTATGCGTCATTGAAATATTTTGCTATAAAAAGATGGTGCACACCGTATTAGTTGATATTGAAGTCCATGGGACAAATAAAAGTATCACACAACTAGCAAAAAGGATTCCTTCATTTAAAGGGCCTCGTTTTAATCCTCATCTCAAAGTCAAATGCCTAAATAAAATATATCCATTGCAGGGTACATGTAATGTACCAGCCCAATGTCCACCACGGTATATGTATTATAATTAAAAAGTTAACAAAAAAGGTTTACATTAAAAATGCAACAACACAATTAGTTTGTCCAGCTTTTCGTTCAACCAAAGTCTTACTACTGCAGGAAATTTCTTTAAGTCCCTCAGCCAAACCGTGGGTAGCCTTTTCGTCAATTAATTAACGTATTCATGGTAAACATTACGATGTTCAGAGTGACTCAAAATGATCAATGAAAAACCTGCACCTTTCAGCATAGCAAGATGAACTTTCTTGTCAGAAATAGTAAATCTGCATGGGAACCAAAAGTAATTTGAATCTTATCATCTTTTTGGAATTTGTTTTCTTTTCGTGTTATTTCTTTATATTTCATAAATTCACTTTAAGAAATAAATAAATATTCACTTTAAGAAATATTTCCTCAATAAATAAAGTGAAAATAAATGTCAATACACAACAACATATTTTGTTTATGTCAATTATTTTGACATTCATTAGTCACAATAAAAAGCAACAAAATGCAGGTTGTTCTTGTTAAAATATTAGTTGCTGTAATGGCAACTCCACCTTTTTGAATTCGCCTAGGTTCAGTTTAAATCAGAGTCAGGAAAACTAGTATTAATTTATTTTACAATTGTAAAGGATGTTTTTTATGTTGCAATAAAACAACGATGGATTATTCGATTGACATGAATTTTATTTATCCGAAAGATAATCTTGTGGCATTACATTTTAAATATGATTTCTGGCATATTTTGGCAGCCGCGGCGGTCGGCTGGCGCGGATGTAGTCCAATCTGGACGTCCAATTTTTGATGACTTTTTCCAACATTTGTGGCCGTATATCGGCAATAATACGGCGAATGTTGTCTTCCAAATGGTCAAGCGTTTGTGGCTTTACCGCATAGACGAATGATTTTACATGGCCCCACAGAAAGTAGCCTAGCGGTGTTAAATCACAAGATCTTGGAAGCCAATTTACAGGTCCAAAACGTGAAATTAGGAGGTCACAAATCTATTGTGGCACGAGCTGTGTGACATGTTGCGCCGACTTGTTGAAACCACATCCCCTGGACATCATGGTTATTCAATTCAGGAATGAAAAAGTTTGTAATCATGGCTCTATAACGATCACCATTGACTGTAACGTTCTGGCCACCATCGTTTTTGAATAAATACGGACCAATTATTCCACCAGCCCATAAAGCGCATCAAACAGTCAGTTTTTCTGCATGTAACGGTGTTTCCACATACACTTGAGGATTACCTTCACTCCAAATGCGGCAGTTTTGTTTGTTGACTTAGCTATTCAACCAGAAGTGAGCTTCATCGCTAAACAAAATCCGCTCGGGAAAAACGGTAATCTCCTTTTGGGCCCATTCGACGAATCTACGCCTTACTTGATGATCGTTTGGCTTCAATTCTTGCACGAGTTGGATTTTGTAAGCGCGCAAACCAAGATCCTTCCGCAAAATCTTCCCTAAAGTGGATGGACACAGATTCAATTCCTGTGCTCGATGGCGGATGGACTTCCTCATTGCTACGCTCTACAGCAGCAATAGCTTCTTCTGTACACACCGTACAGCGTCTCTGGGGATGCGAGTTATCAATAAGAGTCAACGTGGTGCGAAAACGTTCCATGGTTAATCGAATTAACTGCTCTGATGGACGATTTTGTCGACGATAAAATGGACGTAGTACGCGAACCATTATTTTCGAAATAAAATTGCATTATTTGCAAGCGTTGTTCAGGCATGAGTCTATTCGTGATGAATTGCCAAACCAAACTGAGAATAAATCACTTGACAGCTGTTAAATCGGTCGCCATCTTGAAAAGTAATGCCAACTTAAAGTTCTATACCTCTATAAAAAACACGCTTTAGTAGTAATTTGAGAATCTCTCACTCAAGTCACTTTTCACTGTATTTTTCCACTTGTTTTCTCTTTACATCTCTTAGTTTATTTTTAGCTTATTTTTTGGCTATGCTTGTACGTACCAGCGTTGCCACTTTGGTCCAATCGGACTACAATTGGTAGTTTTTCATTGTTTAAAAACAATTTGATAGTTCAGTTGGTTTGTTGCAATAATCTTACATTTTAGGTAGGTTTTTGCTCTCAGAAACACCGTCGTAATTGAACAAAATTTTCACTAATGTAAACACTGTTTTAAAAATGTTTTCTAAGTGTTATAACTCTATGTTGTTTTGCTCGCAGACCGTTAATCCTGCCTTTGCTCATCAGATTTCAATAGACTCATTCACAGATTGCCTCGTATTATCTTCGCATATTTAAATTAACATGCGACGTGATGAATAGTCGTATCAATAAAAACTTAAAAGCCAACTTAGACGTCAAGATGCAACTCCAAGCCACAACGAAGTTACCTACAGCCAGGCTCTATTGTTGGCATCAAGTGTTTATGTCAGAATACTTTATTTTTGCGCCAAATCTTTCGCTTTTCATCACACTCAAAATAAGAGTTTTTTAGGATAAAGTATGTAGCATATAAATGTATTGCTACTTTCAATAAAGTATGCTTTCATGTGTCACAGCTGGGTAACTGAATAAATTTCAATTGTAATTAACAAAATTATTTTTAATAATTTTTACCTGAATTTTTGGTGGGTTGCGAGCGGTTTTGGTAAAATTTTAGAAAATTTTTGGTGGGAAATCAATATTTAGCATAGCAACGCTGGAGCGTACGTACGTGTAAAATAAAAAGAGAAGACCAGCTCTTTGCCTGTCGATGGCTTAAATGAAAACCTGTTGGACTTCACTGTTGACTGAAATTATAACTGTCGATGGCTTAAATGAAAACCTGTTGGACTTCACTGTTGACTGAAATTATAACTTTTATAGTACCTAGTGTTCTAAAATAAAGCCGTCTTATAAGACTTTTATAAAACGTAAAATGATAGAAATGAATAGATAACAGCTTTAATACACGTCATAAATAAAATGACCCAATTAGTTTATCCTGAAAGTATTTTCTCCGAAAGGAAAATTTACCAAATAACCAAATTAATCAATTCAAAATCAACATAAAAACACAATATATCTTTGGTAGACATTAGACGTTGTTTGTCCGAATAAAATGCGTGCAGTAAGAAAAAAAAAAGAAAAAAAAAGAAAACTCCAACTAATTTGGAAGGAAAGCCATCAATAGAATGTAATGAGTATTGATTCAAATGTATGTTAAAAGAAGAATAAACTCAGTTCGTATCAATATCGCAACTAAATAAAAACATACTTTAGAGACGGACTCATTGATAGGTATTGAAAACCGCAGACAAATACTAAATAAATTTAAACAAAGTTGGATGGATAGTCTTATTTGTAGACAGACGACTGGTTAAACATTTGAACAACATCATCGCTTTCTGTTACATTTTTATTCATTTGGAAAATGGTTTTATGTTGTTTCTGAGCTTAATAGTCGCTCAGAGTTTGGTTCCTAAAGTTCAATTTTTTTTTATCTCTTTTATGCTACATTTTTCGCCAAATATAAAAACATCAATGAACAAATAAAGTTAAAGCCAAACACGAATAAAAAAATACACAGAAACTTAAAATAGTATGTTAGACTCCTTTAAACGTTACGCATTGCTACGTAAAAAAAAGACTGGACTCAGAAAAGTTTTTTGCATGTTTGGCACAAAAATACAAAATGAAAACTGTATGTCACAACTATCTCAACGGTAAACTAGCATAGTTGAGCTTACTTTTAGTCCATTTAAAATACATCATCGCTTGGAGGCAAAAACTTTAGCAATTAGGGTATATTAGACTGAGTTCATATAACACATGGGCTGAAAAGTCCCAGGCCAATCTATGTTCGGGAATGGAGTAACAATACATGAAAATAATTGAAATCGACTATATGGTAGGTATCTGGGAAAGTCGTAAATGTCATTTATGCAGCAAGTTATTTCAATTCCGCTGTGTCGCTGTGGTATGGTAGATAAGACATCCGCCTACCAACTAAGAAGTCTCGGTTCAAATCTAGGCTAGACTTTTTAAAAAATGTTAACAGCGGTATCACCTCATAACATTGCCAGCGACTGATTATGAGTATTTTCGCTATAAACAATTTCTCTAATTCATCTGTCTTTCGGAGTGGCGTTAAATTGTAGGCTCTTTTCAACTCTCATTGATTGACAGAACTAAGTATGTAATTTCGTTTCCTGGTTAAAAAAATATCGCAGTCGAAAGAAAAAAGGCAAAGCTATTGACTGAAAATCATCCAGACAAAATATATTCCACAGAAATGTTGCCAATCATTTCTCAAACCACTTTGAATCCCATTGAAGGTGCAGCTGTTAGTGCTAACCTTCAAAAGACAGCTCTTCTATTAGTTAGTTTGTGAGTTATTGTGTTAAGAGTAACGTTATTTTTTGTTATTTTTCGAACAATTGATCAAAAACAATTTGGTGTTTTTCTACACTGCTTCTTGATGTGGAAGATACCGTTAAAGCGAAGCAATAGCTTGAAGAGTGCTATGGGGACTCCGCTCCATCAGAAACAACAATAAAATGTTGGTTTGCTATCTTCAAACGTGGTCTTAGAGAGACGAATGATGAAAAGAAAGTATCCATAAAATCATCTTGAATAACCGAAAACTGAAATTGCGAGAGTTAGCTGACATCGGAAAGATATGGAAAGAACGTGTTATCTTTATATTGCATGAGTATCTGACTATGAGAGAGCTCTGTTTAAAACAATAAACTACATGAAATGACAAGACTACATGAATTGAACTTCGAATTCCTCCAACATCCACCGTATGCGACAGATTTGACTCCCAGCGACTACTGACTTTTCGCAGACCTTAAAAAAATGCTCGCCGGTAAGAAATTTCGCAAGAATGCAAGGCAAAAGATAAACCGTTTCACAAAAGTGGTACTGAAACGTTAGAACGACGCTGGAATGATTTCATTGCTCTCAATTCAGATTACGATGCTTCCTTAACGAACATTTATCACCCAGTGAGACCCTATGTCCACCTAAATGCCTCCACCTAAACCTATCAAGAACCCTACATTCACACAATATGTGTTTCGCTGTCTCTGATGCCTGTGAGCACAATCTACAAACATCCACATCTGCGATCTCCATCCTTTTCAGATGTGCTCTTAGTCCACAGTGATCCGTATGTTTCTAGACCAGCCTGCCATACTTGAGAGACTCAGAGCGACGCCCCAATTGCGGAGTAATCGTCGCTTTAGAGTAACAAAGCCCACTTTGAGCATTTCAGTGTTTCAAGCATTTGGAAATTTCCCAATCCTTAACTAGATTGAGAATGGTAGTGAGTGGTGCTGCACAGCAAGGTTTCGGGCCGATATAGGGTGTCATGAAACTTTTCTAGCGAATTCACCCGCTATTTCACTACCATCTATTCCACAGTGTCCAGGTACCCAAAACAACTGGTCCTTATGCTCAAGCGGAAGCTTTGGCAAAGTATAGTAGCAATATTTGACCAGTCTAGATGTCATTCGATTCGAATCAAGGGCCCTTGACTGTCAGAGAATATTTTAATGCTCTTTCCCTTGAGCTCACTGTCCAGGTTGATTTCCGCACATATATGGCCATCATTTCAGCCTAGAGGACACTCAATGATCTTCCCAATGGTATCGAGAAGTCGGTTGGTTCCATGAACACCAGCACGTACACAGTCATTCATTTTAGAGCCTTCGGTATACCAGCTTAAATCAAACTCGTTCTGAATTAAGGCTTCATTAGACCAACAACCCGGTTCGGAAATTTAATCCTGAATCTGCTACCAGGATCGAAAATGGCTCTCATAGCACCCTGCGTAAAATAGAGAGATTTCCCGACGCTTTCTGACCATTTGGCCAAAAATTTGGTCGCCGAACATGCCAACACCTTCATCAGATTGATGTGAATCCGTGTTAAAAACCAATCAAGGTCTCCAAGGCCGCTGTTGGACATGCTCTCATTGCCCCAGTTACACCGAGGCAGGCTAGTCTCTGTACCCTGCCTAAACTTATACTTATTCCTCCTTTAACTTGTATGAGCACAATAGGATCTAACAATGTTCCTAAATGTAAGTCTAAGTAATGCATTGCTCTCTATCTCCCTTCCGTCCCTTCTACTTTTCCCAATGCCTTCTTGTAGCTGTCCCTTCCAAGTTTGCGTCGGACGTCTTCTTTTATGACTGCTCTGAGAATTCCAGCCAATGACCTATCTAGTGATATCATTAGGGCTTTTAGTTGGTTTTTATACAAAACTCTGCAGATGACTGCCTTGTATTAGGGGAATGATTTTAGCCAGTGTGCGCTTACAAGTCAGGACATTCCAGATAATGTTATGGTTCATAAATCGTTTGTAAATAGTAAGTAAGAAGGAGATCTCCATTGCCTAGACTGTTCCACTATGATTACAGATCAGCATTTAACATTTCCATTAACATATTTTCTGTGTCTGAAACTTTATTGTTCTTCAGCATTTTTATTGTTTCCTCAAGTACTGATGGGTTGGTTCTATGTCTGAATAACAGTTCGTCGTGGTGACATAATGATAATACCTGAAGATTTCAACGCACAAGTAGGATAGTCAAATGCAAGCTACACTAGAAAGGTCAATATACATTTTTTACCAAAGAGTTGTGTGGGATGTTACGAAGGCGATAGATTAAGTACAAAACTTTAATTGGACCTAATAAAACACTATCTTTATCTAGCTAATGAGGTTTGCAATAAAGCTAGGCAGTCTAAGCTACGGATTTATTTCTTATGGATCTTAACCATCATAAAAATGGCAAACCCTCAATTGATTTTTCCCAAAATTTTTCAAATCTCGATTAGTATGCCTTCTAAGCAGCACATGTACGTTATAGTACCACCATCATAATAATGCTACAGTTGTTCTGTATTGAACTCTAATTATGGATTAAAATTACTCCGTGACCAATCTCTAAAGTCTTCTTTAGCGAATATGTAGCGTATACGAGTATTTCTATAATATGATGATATGAAAAAAAGCGAAGAGATTTCTATCATTTTTGTTTTTTATGGCATTTGAACATGACTTATTTCGTGTTGATACAAATTTAAAGATACAATACGCTCGTCGTACAAGGCTATAAAACTGAGTGGTATGGTATGTATTGAATTGATGGCACAACACTGTGGTACTAAATATGTACATATTCTGTGTTTTTTTTTTTTCTTTTTTTTTTGTATTCCATACTTTTATACTCGTATGTTAGAGATGTTAAAAGTGGTGACGACCATGTTATTGTTGATCACCACCATCATCAGTACTACTCGTATCATCATCTACTTCATCAACGACATCATTAAAAGCATTTCTAAAGTGTTATTTGTGTTAGTTTAGTTGTTATTTCTTATACAAAAAAGAAGACAAACCTCCAAGAAAAACTCTTAATATTTTACAACCATTTAAACAAGTAAATAGATAGTTTTATTGTATCTCTTAATGTCTATTGAATGTTGTATGTTTAAGATTCTTTTTCTTTTTCTGTTTTTTTTTATTCATTTTTCATTTCATTTTTGGTTTGAAGTCTTTGAAATTGTATCGCCTTCCATATGCAATTAAAGACATTCCTCAACTCGACTGTTTCCATCTATTCTGCTTTTGTTCGTTGATTTTTTTTTTTTCGAAGAAATTCCCATGATGATTAAAATTTTCAAATGAATTGGATTCACTTTTATTTCATGAAGTATGAGCGCGAGTACTAAATATTTTCTATCGATTAAAAAGTAAAAAAAAAAAAAAATAAACATAAAACTAAGCAGAATGTGTGTAATAGGTTGAGAAAATGGGGGGCCGTGATAGTGTGGAAAGCAATATGCTACTATGGCACCAGCGATTTACAGTTTTTAACATAGCGTCTGAATGCGGAGAACTGCAATAGTGTTTCGAAAATGATTTTTCGAATTATTTGGGAATCTTGCAAAACTTATTTGGAAATCTAAAATGTTACAATTCATACAGACCGATCCGTTAAATCGTGGATTCAGAGCCAAAAGCTTGAGGTTCTTGTTTGGCCACCTTATTTGCTCGGCCTAAATATAATCCAAAACGTGTGGAGAGGGGTGGCTAGGAAAGTGTATGAGCCCAGAAGACAATAAAACACAAAAATGGAATTATTGAAAGGAGTCCATCTGGTCCATAATTTCGTTAAATTATATTGAAAAACTTTACCATTCAATTTTCAATCGAATTTTCGAGGATTTTTCAGACAAAGGCGGTATCCCTAATACTGTTTGAAATATAGTATTTAAGAATTAAAATTCTATATAATTGCTTAAGATACTAATTGAATTGAAATTATAGTTGATGGCGCTTTTCTGATGACCAATTTTTCAATACGTTTTAGTAAAAATTTTCTAACAAAATTAATTAAAATACTGTCTTAAATGGTACAGCAGCAGCATTTTAAAGGAAATTGATAGGAGCGTACCACATTGAAATTTTAAGGACATATCTCATTTGGTTCATATAATATTTAACATTAACCGTCAGTAAAAGGGGTGGTGGCGGCTATCTTAATGACGTACAGTGTATGTATGTACATATATAAGAAGTGGTTAAGATGGGGTGTTCGAAAAACTTCAGTTACAAATTGTCAGTCGATGGCTTAATTGCAAAAGAGAAACAAGCTATAGAGCTTGTTTGAAAGGTCATCTGGGCCGTATGGTATACCAGCACTGGTCCTGAAGCAGTGTTCTTCGACGTTTATGCGTCCCTTAGCCTGGAATGCCAATGTAACGCCTGGAAGGCTGCTAATGTAACGCCAATCTCCAAAAATTGCGAAGCTATTAATCCTGAGAATAGCAGCTTGATCCGCACTCTCAAAAATTATGGAGAGTATGATTAAACACCATCTTGTGAGATATTTGGAGTCCAACGATGCTAAGCGATCGTCAGTATGGTTTCAGAAAGGGCTGTTCTTCTGCTGACCCGCGGGCGTAACTCTCGGAGAAGTGGAACTTGTTTATTCATGGTTTTGGCAAGAGTAAGGTTGTGCCTCTGGACACCTCCAGTGGTTCTCATATCCAAACTTATTGGATTTGGTGTCGGTAGCTACTTCTTCCGATTCATATCGAGCTTTCTCAGAAACCGCTTTATAAGAGTGGTTATGGATGGGATTTCATTCGACAAATTCAGGATAAGTTCCAACTCTATTTCTTACATTTCTTAACGACTTTCTTTTTCTTACTTCTAATCCTATCTACTCTTTTGCGGATGACAACAACATTTGTCACTCATATTCTCTTGAGCCTCTTGGAGATTGGGGCGAAAAGGATGAATATCAACAATACACTCACAAGTGACCTGATGAAAATCTCCGAGTGCGGTCGTGCAAACAGGTTCGCTTTTAATGCACGCAAAACTCAATATTGTTTTTTAACACATAAAGGTGGTAGTGTGCTGTCATCTGTGTCAATGGGTAATGTGGGTACTGGGGAATCAGATGCTCTTGATGTTCTGGGCATGAGTGCCTTGGTTTTTAAAGACGGTGCAAAAAAATACTTCACTCCATCTGATGTTCTTAATATTTATAGGACATATATCGACCTTAAATGAAATGCAACTCTCATGTATGGGCCGCGTACAGGAGAGGGCGAAGATGCGCATTAATGAAAAACCAACTCTATCGATTCATTAGAGCACCGTCGTAATGTGGCGTTTGTTTCATTGTTCCATCGGTACTATAACGGAATGCGTTTTGACGAAATTAAGGAATTTATTCCTAAAAATCATATATTTTTACGTAGTACTAGTATTTCCCGCACAGCACATCCCTCTGTAGTTGATTATCTAGTGAATCTCACAACGCATTACAGAAAGAATTCGTACTTTGGTCGCACTGTTCGGTTGTGGAACAATCTTCCAGCGAAATTATTCCCTGTCACTTACGACATGGGTAGATTTAAATCTCTATCCATATTTTGCAAGTATCAGCACAATGCACTGCACGAGTAGGCGCCATCCTCTGTGTGCTGGTCCTTTTAATTAAAAAAAAGGTGACATTTTAAACTTCACTTTGTTAGAAGGCAATATTTAAATCACATTATGGTGTAAAACTGTAATATGACAAGTAAGACACTCGCCTACCAACCAGAATATTCTCGGTTCAATACTAAGCCAGACCATCTTAAAAAAATAAAAAGGTTTTCAACAGCGGTATCACCTCATAACATTATCTAGTAACTGGTTATGAGTATTTCTACTACTGGAAACTTCTCTAATGCATTTGCCGTTCGGAGCCGGTGCTAAACTGTAGGTCTCTTTCAATGAGTCAGCTCATTAAATGAGAGAAGTCACCGTGTTCCTTCATGGAATGCAATGGGAATTAATAATAACAATTCTGTAAAAAGATATCGACATTTAACGATAAGTGAAAATCCGAAACAGGACCGTGATAATTGGCTTCTATATTATACAATAGAAAAGGTAAGAATGCAAAGCAGGATGCTGAAAAATATTTGTGAAGTCTATAAAGACGATGCTGTAACCAAAAAAAAAAAAAAAAGAAAAAAAAACAGCAGCGAAGTGATTTGATCGTATGTCATCTGATAATTTCGATGTTGAAGATGGTCTTCGTTGGTCGACCAACCATTTAAAAAGTCAATGAAATCATGGAAAAAATTAAGGGACACTGGCAACATAAATAGCGTGGTCGTTGCTAGGGAATTAGCTATTAATTAGAAAGCTAGATACACAAAAAAGTTCGATGTTTGGGTTCCACGTGAACTAACAGTGAACAATTTAATCGGCCGAATTACTATTTGTGATTTTTACTCAGAATCAAAGAGGTTCATTAAAAGATGAGTTTCAAATATGTAAGTATTTATTAATTAACTCTTAAAATATTTGCTATGATTAAATGATATTTATTGGCCTACAACTCGCTTAATAGAAGTTCAAACGCATGTACGATGGCGGATTGATACTGAAGCTACCTAAGTAGGAAAAAAACATTTTTTTTTTTTCAAAAACCATTCATTTCTCAACATAGTCTCCTTTTAGCTCAATATACTTAGTAAGACGATTTTCCAACTTTTTTATACCATCTGAATAATACGATTTTGGGAACTCCTCAAAATACGCATTTGTTTCGGTAATCACTTCTTCGTTTGAGATGAATCTTTTTCCTGCGAGCCATTTTTCAAGTTTGGAAACAGGAAAAAGTCACTATGGGCTAAATCTGGACTATAAGGTGGATGATCAACCAATTCGAAGTGGATTTCTCCTAGTTTTAGCATCGTATCTAATGCTGTGCGAACCTGTGCATTGTCTTGAAGAAAGAGCACTTTTTTCTTGTTTAAATGTGGTCGTTTTTCCTTGATTGCATCAACCAATTGATCCAATAATGCACGATAATACTCTCCTGTGATTGTGTATCCCTGTTCAAGATAATCGATGAGCAATATTCCGTGTGCATTCCAAAATACAGTGGCCATAACCTTGCCAGCCGATTTCGCTGTCTTCGCCTTCTTCGGAGCACTTCCACCAGCTTTCACCCATTGCTTCGATTGATTTTTGGTTTCAGGTGTGTAGTGGTGGACCCACGTTTTATCAACAGTTATTAATCTACGCCAAAAATCAGCAGGATTATGCTTTATCATGTCCAAACACCGCTATGAAGTGATATGTCGAACTCGTTTTTGTTAAACACTGAGCAAACGCGGCATCCATCTTGCCGATAGCTTTTTCATATGCAAATGTTCATGAAAAATGTTGAACACACGTTCATATGATATGTTTACCATTTCAGCAATCTCACGTATTTTGACTCAGCGATCATTCATAACGATATCGAGGAATTTCTTGATATTTTTTTCAGTTTTCACATCTTTTGGCCTTCCTGTTGATGGTATTGTTGCAAGCACTGCCCCGTTTAAATTCAGCAATCCAATATTTTACCATGTAATCTGACGGGGCAGATTCGCCGTAATGTTTATCAAGCTTTTCTTTTGTCTTTTTTGCCGTTTTGCCTTCCAAATAATAGTGTTTATTCACTACACGAAATTCACTTTTTTCCATTTTTCAAGAAACACAAAAGTTACTTACTTCAAACGACTACAACAAATAAACTAATCAATGAATTTGGCTAAAATTTTAACAGCTGACGTTTGACAGATCGTAATTTCTAAGAAAGAAAAGTTTTTGTGTTTGTGCTGCCATCTAGCGCTATGTAGCTTCAATGTCAATCCGCCCTCGTAAATAGAAACAGTGGCTCAAACCTTCTCTCGTGTAACTTACATGAAATTGCTTTAGAAAGCAGTATTTCCTTGTCGTTTGTCTTTTTGAGGAATATAAAGAAACCTTTTATATATTACCGTTAAGGCTTAAGCTTATCTCAGTAGTACTTAAATATTATAATACAAACGTGCTTCATATGGTTACCAACTCAAATAAAATGGGTGAATACAGTATTAGCATAACAAAGCATGTGAACAATACGAGTAAGATTTAAATACTACAACTATATGGTGGTTAAGCGTTGTCATTGGATAACTCTCTTATACTTAAATACTCTCCCATTTCCCATAATGTACTCGTACTTATTAGAATTTTTAATCCGTATGGGTAGAATATCCATCAACATTACACACTAAGACCCCAACTGTTTGACCTAATCGTTCAACTAAAAAAACTACGTATGTATTCTGCTTTTCATCTAAATCGCTAACTTCTGTTTTGGGGATACTTTTTCTGTACTCAGTAGATTTTGTACTTTTTTTTCTAAAATGTATTTGCATGTTCACATTTAAACATACAAACTATTTAAATAAAGTCGACATACTTATTTAAATGTTTTATAGGTATGATGTAAAAAAATAAAAGTAGTTCAGTTTTAGATGAGTTTTTTTCTTTTCTTTTTGCTTTTGTTGGTTTTTGTGTAAACTTAACATGATAAGTCTGCATAAATACGCAACTAAACCATAAACTACTCATAAGTATTAAAGCCATAAAATGTTGTTCTTTTTTTTTCTTCGAGTTGTCTTACACAGAAACAGTTGAAAGACATACGCATAGACAGACGAACAGATAGAATGGCAAACAGACATAATGTTTGTTACAAAAAAAAAAAAAAATAATAAAATAAAATAACAAAAAAATA
Organism: Wohlfahrtia magnifica; assembly: GCA_023159175.1. Classification (NCBI taxonomy): domain Eukaryota; kingdom Metazoa; phylum Arthropoda; class Insecta; order Diptera; family Sarcophagidae; genus Wohlfahrtia; species Wohlfahrtia magnifica. Next base: position 3,332,492 of record JAKWBJ010000226.1, on the reverse strand, counting down.
CCGATTTAAGCATAAACGTTAAACAGTTCATAAGAGTAACTAGAATATAAAAAATAGAAAAAGAAATAAAATCTACACGTACTTCTGCTTGTAATACATTAAAATGATTCAAAAACAGACAAACAAACATACATACGAGCTCAACTAAATACTTAAGGGGAATCTTAAAAAATATGTACTATTGGCGGTAAATGGATATGGCAAGCACACATTACAGTGCATGCAAAAAGTTTGACTAAGAGCTAAAAAAATATTAATTTTGCAGAAATTTCAATTGCCTTATTGCCAATTGTCCTTGCGAATTATTGTTCAGGCCAAAAATATTTCTTTCCACAAAGCATTTCCATCTTACACGGTTTGCCGCCGTTATCTTTGCCTCTTTGCACTTAAGATTGTTTTGCCTAAGTTCTTCAATACCACCTCGATCAAAAAATTCCCGGAATTTATTCGGAAAATTAAAAATACAAGTTTATTCATCCAAATCTATATTGTCTCCTTCAAAGTAATCCCCATCGACTGCAACACACTTATGCTAGCGCTTCATCCAATCCTCGACGCATTTTTTGTATTCGGTTTTCAGTATATGCATTAGTGCTTACTGCGATTTTTCCATTATTGCCTCTCGGCTGCTGAAACGCGTTACCCGTAATGCTCTTTTAACTCGATTGAACAGAAAGAAGTCACAGGGAGCCAATTCGGTATCTGTTGGATGGTATTTGTTTCATTTTTCATCAACAAATTTCGAATAATGATGGCGCCATGCGACGGTGAAAAATCTACGAAATTTCTGCCCACAATTCGTGTCTCTTTCTTTGAATTGCTCTATGCAAACGTCTCTTAACGCCCAAATAATACTCTTTGTTTACTCTCTGGCCTTCTGGCAAATATTCATGATGCACTACACCTTTGTAATCCAAGAAAACCGTGAGCATTGCCTTTTTTTGACTGAAAAGATCTGGACTGCGTGTCGTACTTATAAGCCCACGTCTTGTCTCCAATAATGACGGTCTCTTTTTGCATGAAATTTAGGTCTTTTGACACGAACTTTTCTGCTACACGACGGAGACCACAATCATTAACCCAAGTGTCTTGGACGGAGCCATAGGCAATGTTCAAGTCCTCCTCTATCTCTCTGATGGCTAATTTATGGTTATTGACCAACATTTCTTTTACTTTATCAATGTTTTCTTCGGTTTTCGATGTCGATGATCTGCCACTGCGTTCATCATCTTCGATTGACTCACGACCACTTTTGAACCGCTCGTGCAACTGGTAAACAACCGTTTTCTTTAGAGAATCGTTGCCGAAACATTTTTCTAATATTTCTAAAGTTCGCGTGCCATTATATCCGTTTTTTTTACGCCAAATTTAATATAAGTTCGTTTTTGCAAATTTAAATCCATTTCTAAAATTGTAAAAAATCGCTAACACACAGAGATAGATATACCCTTGGCTACACAGCATTTGTAAGGCTAGAATATCTTGCATATGATTCTAAGGCACTTGTTGGTGAATACTTGTAGCTTTTTCATGATGATGCCTGTTCGTCTCGCAGTATGTTCTCTATTTTACTCTGAAGCCTTCCTTGTATTATCTAGCAGTCATAATATCATAATATATCTTGTGTATGGTGTTAAGCACAGTGATTCCTCTCTAATTATTACAATCTCTCAAGTCTCCACTTCTTAGTAGCTTCGCAATGATGTCTTTCTTACAAGTTAAAGGCAGCCTTTCTCCTCCCATACTGATGAGATATGAGGCCGTAGTAATTCAGCTGCGGTTATGATTTCAGCTCATAAGGTTTCCGGCAGTAAACCATCTTCGCCTGCTGCTTTTATTTCATTCGAACTGGGTTGGCTACATGCTATGTTCAATGTATTTTCTAAAGGGCTGTTATGGTATATTTCGATATCTTCAGTGCTGTCTGTGATGTTGGTAATTTCCTCGAAATATTCCCTCCACCTGGCCAATGAAACTAATAAAAGATAATTAAAAGTGGCTTGGAACCACCAGTTTAGTTTAGATTATACAATGCAAGTTCAGTTCTTTCATTTTTTGTTGTATTTGGGCTAAAAGTTTTGGTCTTCTTGATGCTTCCTTCAGCCCAGAATTCTGTTCCCTGAACTAAGCTAAGTTTTGTGTGCATGTATGCAAAAATATGAGACAGTGGATATCTTAGGCATAGTCAAGTTCTTCCAATCTGCTTTGTAGCCCACATGATATACATATGTATGTATCTCTTGTCTGCATAGTTACCATTGTAAACACCTGATCCACGGCTTAGTGAAATAGCAAGGACAACAGCACACACCATTTCCGAAGTAGTGTCTTTACTTACAAAGTTTTTTTTATATTTAAACACTCGAACAATTTTTGAGCGTATTGTTTGCATTGCTCCTAAATAAACATACTAACTCCGTTTAGTTCATGTGCCATGCAATACTACACGTTTACGTAGTTCTATTAAAAAAAAAAACTGAAAAATATAAACAGTAACGCCAAGTCATACTGAAAGAAAAGGCTTGTAAACAAGGTTGCGTGTTATAAAAGCCATGATACGAGTATTTAAAACCAAAAAAATCTAAATTCTAGTTATTGGAATTACTTTTATTTTTCACCGGATCTAAACCATACATATATTTGTTACATATTTAGAAAGGAAAAAAAACTAGAACAGAATAGTAGTCAGAACTTAATAACACACATTTAAGAAAATGACTGGCTATATGGATAGGAGCATATGATCAAAAGCATGTTAAAAATGGTGTTAAAATATTCGCTAATGTGTGCTACGCATTACTAGAAGATATTCTAAGTTAAGCGAATAGTTTGTGGAACGACAAAAAAAAAATACAGTGGAAATCAATATTATTAGATATGAGTATTTATTTGCACATACATAAGTATTTTAAGTCAACTTATGTGCAAATACACTCTGGCGCAATATTATAGTTGCACTAACATCTACAGCAATTCTTTTTTAACCTTCCTACACCCACGCATTAGTCTGTGAGACCCGCAACACATTTTGTAAATGTTCAAAATCAAGAGAATAACTAAAAGTCAAATTACTAATTATATCTTATAGATTAAAAAAATGAAGGCCTTTTATATGGTACTGGCGGGATAAACTAAGAAATAGAGGCTTAAGCGTTACAATTTCTAATGACAACAAACTTTAAGGTATCATGTGTTTTTTAGAGGTTCTTAACTTTGAGTTGACAACACTGCTTTATTTGACAACCGGTTTGACACCTGATAGTAGCTTTTCGTTTAATTTGTTTCGACATTTCATTGTGGATAGAGTTACACCGCCTCCAATTTGTTCTTCAGCCCACAAATTGATACTGATATTGAATTTTCATTCACAATTTTATTCCAAGTACGGCAATTTTACTTATTAACGTACCCATCCAGATTAAAATGAGCTTCATCCCAAAAGATGATTTTTAAAATTTTTTTATTTTTTTTTTTAATTTTTTTGCCATTTCCGACCAATTGTCTTTGTTTTGGAAATAAATTTCCAATAAGTCACAACGTTGCTCAATCGTAAATAGATTCATTTCGTTCAGTGGAGATAATATACTGAATTTTGTGACAGGATAGAATGACATGGCACAATTGTATCGGATAGTGGAACATTTCTAGGAAATTAGCAACTTAACGGACACGGATGAAGACATCGAAATGTGCCATAGCAGCCCTATGCAGGGCACATTGAACATAGCATGTAGCCCTCCCAGTTAAAATGGGATAAAGAAGGCAATAACAAAGTTGAAGAATAATAAAGCTGCAGGCGAAGATGGCTTACAGGCCGAAATCTTACGGGCGGACATTACAATTGTAGCTGAATTACTACGGCCTCATATCGCATCAGCATGGGAGGAAGAGGGGCTGCCATCAACTTGGAAGAAAGGCATCATAGCGAAGTCTGGTCACAAAGGAGAGGTATAACATGGAGTCTCTCACGACAACTCGAGGACCTGGATTATGCGGATGATATTTGTCTTCTCTCACACAAGATCTCCAACATGCAGTCAAAATTAAATGACCTGGAAAAACTGGCTCGCAATGTTAGCCTTGAGATAAATATTAAGAAAACTAAAGCTATGAGAATTAACAACAATAGCACAGAGAACATCATACTACAGGGCCGGCCAATAGAGTATGTAGTAAGCTTCTACTATCTTAGAAGCACAATGGCAACAAACGGCAATGCAGAAATAGACGTTAACAGCAGGCTCAACAAAGCAAGGTCGGTATTCGGATGATTACAGTCAGTATGGAGAAACTCATACATATCCAGGCGAACCAAGCTCAGAATATTCAACGCATATGTAAAGTCAATTCTGTTGTACGGCAGTGAAACCTGGCTTGTGTCTAACACCATCACGCAAAAGCTACAGGTATTCACCAACAAGTGCCTTAGAATCATATGCAAGATATTCTGGCCTAACACCATAAGCAATATAGATCTATGGAATTTAACAAACGAAGAGCCCATACTGAAGCAGTTGAGGCAAATAAAGTGGAGATGGATCGGCCATACCTTAAGGAGAAATCACGGTAGTATTACAAGGATGGCACTTGAGTGAAATCCTCAAGGATCAAGGAACAGCGGTCGACCAGGAAACACCTGGCGACGCACAATTATCCAAGAACTAAGGTAAAACAATCTTACATAGGAAGAGGCAAAGACAACAGAAGCAAATCGTGTAAGATGGAAATGCTTTCTGGAAGCCCTATGCTCCCAAGAGGAGTAAAGGGAAAAAAAGAATGACATAAGTATTGCCAGACTCGATATAACTGCTGGTTCAACTTTAAACCGATAGATTGCCCACCCGATACATTAAATTTCACTAAGATAGTAAAATAATAAACCATTTAAATACGTGAAATTAATAATAATTCAAATAACGGGTTAACCGGTTCTTTAATTTAAATAAAATTGTTTCTAATTCTTGAAGCATAGAGCTGTACCACGTCATTTTAAAATTAAGCCGAAGCTGATGGAGAGTTTAAAATTAAAGTGGCAATCAATACTAACAATAATTCTAACAAATCTCATATAAACTATGCCAAAACGGTGTGCGGAGGCCATAAAAACAAAGTTTATTACACAAAGTGCTTAAAAATGCTTACGTTTCGAACAGCTACTCAAGAAGCTAATTTCATTTTTGTTATACTACTTGGTAGAGAATGGAATTGAAGGCTTGTTATTATAGTTAGAATTTAGGTGCCAAAGACAACAAAAATTAAATGTTTTACTTTGAATAAATTTATTAGTAATATAAGAGTCCATAATTGCCTCGACAAGAAAACTTGCTCAGATTTCGGGCAGCACTGTATATAAATTTATGCACCACGTATTAGGTAAGAACCCACCTTTCAAACAAGAACTCGTCGTTTCAATCTCAGGCCACACCATCTGACAATTTTCAACAGCGATATCACCTCACAACATTACTAGTGACTGGTTATGTGGATTTACGCTGTTTAAAACTTCCCTAACTAATATATCTGCCGTTTAGAACCGGCGTCACTCTCCATATATTAAAATCAATATTTATTTACAGAAGATGAGAAAAGGTTATTTTTGCTCAAGAGTGCATATCTCTTTCGATTTTCCTTGGTTTTCACGCTTTTTGTGATATGATCAAGGTTATCATATATACAAAAATAATTAAATTTACCCAAATATCGGGTCCGCCATCTAACGTTTTTTTTCAACTAGTGCTTATTTCGGAATGGTGACACTTAGCTCATGTCTGAGTTGACAGATAATTAGTTTTATACTTCCGCTGAACGAATATGGTTGTATATACGCTTGAACAACGCTGGGAAATATTGCGACATTACTTTGTTGCAGAATGTGTGCGATGTGTTCAGATGAAGCTTATTTTGATCTTGGCGGGTATGTAAACAAACAAAATTGTCGCATTTGGGGCACAGAAAACCCGCACGCATACATTGAAAAGCCGATACACCCAAGACGAGTCACTCTTTGGTGCGGATTTTGGTCCAGAGTCATAATTGGGCCATTTTTCTTCGAAAATGAGCAAGGAGTGGCCGTTACAGTCAATGGCGATCGTTATCGGGCCATGTTGAACGAATTTTTGTTCACAAAAATTAAAGAGGAGGATATTAGCAACATTTGGTTTCAACAGGACGGCGCTACGTGCTACACAGCCAAAACTACACTCGATGTTTTGAGCCCTGTTTTTGAAGATCGCATTATCAGCCGCAGAGCTGATGTAGTTTGGCCACCTCGGAGCTGCGATTTGACACCGTTGGACTATTATTTGTGGGGTGCCGTCAAAGATAAGTGTTACGCCAACAAGGCAGAGACAATTGACGCTTTAAAGGACAATATTCGTGAAGCCGTTGGTGAAATACAGCTGCACACAATCTATAATGTGCTTAAAAATTGGACCGATTGTGAGGCTACTGCATGGCCAGCCGAGGCAGCCATTTGAATGAAATTATTTTCCATTATTAACCGGAAGGATTGTACTTTCAAATAAAAAAAGAAATTTGGGGAAATATTCTGCAATTTGACACCGTTGGACTATTATATGTGGGGTGCCGTCAAAAATAAGTGTTGCGCTAACAAGCCAGAGACAATTGACGCTTTAAAGGACAATATTCGTGAAGCCATTGGTGAAATACAGCTGCACACAATGGATAATGTGTAGGCTACTGCATGGCCAGCCGAGGCAGCCATTTGAATGAACTTATTTTCCATTATTAACCGGAAGGATTGTACTTTCAAATAAAAAAGGAATTTGGGAAAATATTCAGTAGTTTTTTTTCTATAGCATTTTCAAAAAAACCAAATTTTATTTGGCGGTCCCTTTAGTTTAACGATGAGCATATTTTCAATAAAAAATATGCAAACGTATAAAAATTATACTTATTTAAATTAACCGGTTATTCGTGTAAAATTAACCTCAAAATGAAGATTTTTAAAAAACCGTATTCGACAAAACCAAAAAACCGGTTAAAACCGAGCGAATAATAACCGTCCGATCTCCCTAATGTATACACAAAATTTGATTCAAAAACCTGTACGTATAGGACTTTCTTTAAATAAAAATGAGGAATAAAAAACTGAAGAAGTCTGTTTATACCATACCTTAGTGACTCCAAAAACTTAAGTTAAGATGATCGGTTTTTATACAAAAAAAAAAAGAAACAGAAAAAACTTAGAAAAATTTAAAGTTTCAAAAAATGAGTGGAGCTACCGAAAGAAAAGTGTTAAGTTTTGTATATCAGGATTAAATAAACATGACTACGCATTGTGCAACAAGCTCATATTTCCTTCTTATGTGTCTTGAATAGCTTTAAGAGGTTTTAAGCATTTTTCACGTTCTCTTGGCTGAATTAATGCCAGACTCATAGCAAATGTATTCAGATTTAGTTTTCTTTTTTCAAGCAGTAAAATGTTGCTTAAAAATGAAAGCTGTTTTAAATATTTTTTTTTTATATTTCAAACTTTTCTTAGTAGATGTACTATAGGGTCCGCCAAATAAATTTTATTTTTTTAAAATAAGGCGCAAAACATCGTAAGTAGCTTCGGCTGTGTGGCAGGTAGCGCCGTCCTGTTGAAACCAAATGTTGCCAATATCCTCCTCTTCGATTTTTGTGAACAAAAATTCGTTCAACATGGCCCGATAACGATCGCCATTGACTGTAACGGCCACTCCTTGCTCATTTTCAAATTATGCCTCAGGACCAGAATCCACACCAAACAGTGACTAGTCTTGGGTGTATCGGCTTTTCAATGTATGCAAATGCGACAATCTTGCTTGTTTACATACCCGCCAAGATCAAAATGAGCTTCATCTGAAAAGATGATTTTTTGGCAAAATCGGCATCTTCTGTAAGTCTATCGCAGGCCCAGATTCCCAGCGTTGTTCAAGCGTACAACCATATTCGTTCAGCGGAAGGATAAAACTAATTATCTGTCAAATCAGACATGAGCTAAGTGTTAGCACTCACGAAATAAGCACTAGTTGAAAAAAAACGTTAGATGGCGGACCCTATAGTTATCTTTAACATGGCTATATTCTAAATATTAAAATGAAAAAAACGAAACAATAAATTCAGCTAAAACTCAATATTGTTCCGTTTGCCCATACATAGAAAAAAACGATAAAATTGTTGTCTTTGTATTGTGATTAAGTGTGTTTTTTATTTTCATTTTTATGGCTTTGAAAGTGTTTTATGACTATTCGTACCTTAAGCCCGATTTATGAATAACGACAATAAATACAACAATAATATTACACATATTAGACGTTGCCCCAAAGTTTTTAACTTTTTTTTTTTCGTAATTTTACAGGTATGTGGCATCAGCTGCTTTTTTCATAAATTCGCGGCTTAATTTCTTTTATTTTTATAGAAATAATAGCCCAACCAATTTCTAAAGGTTGTATAGGTACTTGATGTTCATTCATTATGAAGATGGGTATAGGGGCATATAAAGCCTTTAGAGGCTTTGGACACATTAAGGAATTTTGTTTTTGTTTTTTTAGTTAAAGTTAATGCCAATAAAATTTCTGGTAGTGAGCTGAAGTAATATATAAAATGACATTCAGTTAACCTTTGGTAATGTGAATATTCAACGGATTAAGTTAGGTTGGGTGATGGGCCCTTTTACTTAAACCAAAGAATGGGGGATTGGAGTATAGAACACACAGCTCTACATTCATATAGGGTTTCCCTATAATCTTCTTCCCTACCTAGTATCTGATAGGCACCTAGATACTTCATCCTTAACTGCATAAATGCCTCACAAGTACCCAATATGTGCTCTGGTGATTCGATGTCCTCATTACAGAATCTTCACATCGGGCTAGAGACTATTCCCATTTTACTCAGATGTCAATGTACGCTCAAAAGCCCGGTCAGTAAGAGGTTAGCCGGAAAATGTCGGAATTGTGACAACTCTTATCGTAAAGAGTTTAGTTTCATAACAATGACTGGCTATTGACACATGAGGTGAACGATAGTCTTGTTCTCCTCTTCAGAAACATAGCTTCTGCAGAATTCACGCCAGAGATTGTCGAATCTCTTAACATGCCGTCCAATAAAGCAGTATCTTGTGAGAACAGCAGTAGAGCGATGGATGGTCATGCACTTTAAAGTAAGATGACAGTTTGTTTATTCCTTCGTCACTCCTCTAGGAAGCATATTTGCTTTCCACAAAGCATCCATTACTTTTTTCAGCTTCAGTAATCAAGTTGATTTCCAAGCTAAGTAGATGATTAATCTACTGTAGCTTGTCTCCATGATTGCATGTAGAGGTAAATATACTTGCTAAGTGGTGGTGATCCTTACTAAGTATTGTAATTTTTTCCAGTAACTTAAGGCCATCATAGGAAAATAGGTTGTGGGAAGGAGGATAGAGAGAGCAGTGCTTATGAATGTTTGATTTAAACTTATTCATATCATAAGTGACAGAAAAAGCTTTTGCGGGAAGATCGTTCCACGAATGAACGGTGCGACCAAAGAACGAATTCTCTCTTTAATGAGTAGTGCGATCTATTAGACAATCAACTACAAATGGATAAGCGCTACGAGAAAAACGAAAATATTATTCTTTTATTTCATCATCATTCCATTATAGTATCGATAGAACTATGAAACACAAACCACACTGCGGTAGATAACAGTAGTGGATTAAGATATACCTCGAGATGATACCCGTAAGGCACTTAATAGCAACCTGGCTCTTCAATTACATCAGGAGATTTTCATGGAAAACCTTGCCACTCAACAAGCATTGCACAGCTTTCAGTATGCCCATAGTCTCTGTTAGAAATATAATGCAGTGGTTAGGCAACCTATAAAAAGTCTTAACGGCTGACAAAAGTAAATGTAATTTTCACATTTTATGAGTACAACTGCACTGATTCAATTATTATTATCATATCGACCAGACATTGTTGCCAGAAACTGCAACCCTTAGCATCAGTAGATATGCTGCCTTCCTAATTAACACCACCATTATGGTTTCAGGCATAATGGTAGATATGTCACCCAGTGAGACCATATGTCTATCTAAACATATCCATTTAAACCTATCAAGAACCACAAATTCACAGAATATGTGTTCCGCTGTCTGTAATGCCTGCTCACATGCGGTCTACAAACATCCACATCTGTGACCACCAACCTCTTCTAATGCGCAGTTAGTCTAAAATGGCCAATAAGAAACTCCGTTAGGAGTTTTAAGTATAGCCTGTCATACTTTAGAACCTCAGAACGACGCCCAAATTGCGGACTGATGGCCACCCTAGAGTGGCTAAGTTCACTTTGAGCATTACAGTGTTCCAAGCATCTGGTAATTTTCCAATTCTTGATTAGATGGAGAATGGTAGTCAGTGGTGCTTCACAGCAAGGTTACGGACCGGTATAGGATGTCATGGAAAGCTTTCTGGCAATGCATTCCGAAGCTATTTCATTACCATCTATTCCACAGTATCCAAACAAAACAACTGGACCATATTTCCAAACGAAAGCTTTTGCAACTTATCGTAGCAATTTTTTACCAGTCTAGATGTCATACGATTCGGTCCAAGTGTCCTCAAGGCAGCTTGACCGTTGAATATTTTAATAGTCTTACCCTTGAGCACACTGTTCAGGTTGCTCTCCGCACATATATGGCCATGTTCTCAGCCTGCAAGACACTCCATGATCTTGCCAGTGTGATCGACAAGTCTCGGTTAGGTCAATGAACACCAGCACCAACACAGTCACTCATTTTTGAGCCATCGGTATACACGTTAAGATCAATCTCACTCTGAACTAAGGCTCCGTTAGATTAGCACTACCGATCAGGGAATTAAACCATAAATCTCCTGCCAAAACACAGACCCAAAGGCGTAACATCCAAAATCGAAGATGATTCTCCGACCACCATTGAATGGACGGATATCCCGACATATTTTGTGACCCTTTATCGAAAAATTTTATCGTCAAACATGCAGCCACCAATCAAGGCCTCCATGGACATGTTTTCATTGCCCCAGTTATACCGAGGCAGGCGAGTCTCTGTACTTTGCCTAATTTATTCAAGGTGGTAGTTTCCTTAGCCTTTCTCCAACACTGATTGAATACTTTTTATAGATTCATAGAAATAGAAAAGGCATAGAATACGTTGCATGGACTTTCAGCTTTAGTCTGAAATATCGTGTCGATTGATCGAGTCAAACCTGAACAAAGAAGCTGTGACAGCCATTTCGGATAAATGAGCTTCTAAAGTAATACCAAAACCACATCGTTTTTATTTTATTTAAAATTATTTTCCTGGCCACCTTTAAATGTAAATTTGATAAGAAACCTTTATAAAGAAGGCATGTTGACACAAGGCTTCGAATTACTTTGTTCGCTTACATACGAATTGCCACGTTCACATGACACCTTTGTAATTTGTTATGATGTTTCTTCTTCTTTTCCTTGTTATTACTAAATATTGTTATCTCCCAGTAAGTTGTGATTTAAAAATGGACTAAAAGGTAAGAAAAGATTAGATATCGCTTTAATTTTTTAGTAATACAGAGGTTAATTGCATTAGTTAAAATTGAATTACTTCACCTTTAATATTTTTTTTTTATAAGACCAGCACCCAGGGGATGACCCCTACTCATGCAGAGCATTGTGCTGGTACTAGGAAAATAGGTTATTGGAAGGAGGACAGAGGGAGTAGTGTTTATGGACGTTGGATTTAAATTTACTCATGTCGTAAGTGGCAGGAAATACTTTCGCTGGAAGATTATTCCACAACCGAACAGTGCGACCAAAGAGCGAATTCTCCCGATAATGCGTTGTGCGATTTACCGGACATTCGACTGCAAAGGGATGCGCTCTACGAGAAATACGAGTACTTCGTAAAAGTATATGATTTTTAGGAATTAATTTCTTAATTTCGTTAGAACACATTCCGTTATAGTACCGATAGAACAATGAAACACACGCCACATTGCGACGGTGTTCCAATGAATCGATACAGTTTGCTACCCTACCGTTATTGATGAGCATCTTCGCCCTATCCTGTACGCGGTCGAGAAGCTCCAACATAGACTTTGAAGCACCGGCCAATACATGAGAGTTGTATTCCATTTTGGGTCGAACATAGGTCTTGTAAATATTAAGGAGATCAGATGGAGTGAAGTATTTCTTGCACCGTCTTAAAAACCCAAGGCACTTGAATGCTTCTTTCGACACTTGAAATATGTGATCATTCCAACGAACGTCACAGTGAATTCTCATGCCCAGAACATCAAGAGCAACTGATTCCACATTATCCACTGACACAGATGACAGCACACCATCACGTCTGTGTGTTATAAAACAACATTGAGTCTTACGTGTATTAAAATCGAGCCTGTTCGCACAACCCCACTCGGAGACCTTCACCAGGTCACTTGTGAGTGTGACGTTCATATTCATCCTTCTTACCCCAAACTCCAAAAGGCTCGGTCTACGATCAAAAGAATATGAGTGACAAATGTTGCTGTCATCCGTAAAAGAGTAGATAGGATTAGAAGTGAGAAGAAGAAAGTCGTTAAGAAATATTAGAAAAAGAGTAGGAGAAAGAAGAGAGCCTTGCGGTACCCCTGAGTTTACCCTTTTGTATGAGCAACTATGTAATTTGGCATAAAAACATTGTCGTGTGAATATTAAACCATTCTAATAGTAAAAAAATATTTTAATAAACCCTTTTGTAAATTTCATTGTCATGCTGAAAGATAATTTTCTGTGCAATTCCACAGCACTTGTAATTACGGGCTTTAATTTCCCTTTTCTACCAATTTCGACTCTAATTTCTGTGGTAATTTAATTGTGAGAAGGTTTTTCTGTGTGTTTTTCATTTCTTTTTTGCATTTCCAATTGACTGCTGCAAGACATTTTAACAATAAGTTTCGGTTTTTGGTTTTTTACTGTCTTAAGGCTGTCTTCACAATGAATAATCATAATAATAATAATGATGATGGTAACGACAATAATAATTCATTTGTGGTCGAGTCATCAATAAAATAAAAGCATCTGCTAGAAATCGTTATGAAACTGAAAATATTATGAAAAACAAAAAAAATGAATAAAAAAACGGAAAAATATTGCAATTGCCAGCATTACCCTGAACCACGTAGAGAGCACTCCCTACCAACACCGACGGACAGACAGAATTGTGGTAATAAATATGTGTATTGTGCCAATAGCAAAATTATCATTAAAGATATTGAAGTGCCCACATAGTGCGATGGGAATTAAATAAAAACAACTTTTTGGCAAAGAAGACTTCTGTGAACAGTATTCACCGATTCAATGTGATTCTTACTTAACTGAATTTGAAAGAGTATTTGCCAATCATGCTTTGCTATATTCTTTCGTGCTTGTCATTTTGAGAGAATTTTTGCGGATTTGAGCCAAAAGAGTATACCGCTCTATGTGGTCTTTTGAATTAATCCTGCATTTCGTTTAACTAATCTAATCTCTGCGGGGAAGTAACAACTTTAGGTCATTCGTTAAAAGGCTAAGCAAAAGCGCTAATTCCGTTGCTGTCCTTGTAAGCAATGACCAAATATTCATGAACCCGGTTAAAAAGGCAAACCTCTTGGCTGAAATGTTTGCAAGTAATTCTCACTTGCCAGAGAGCGTTCAACCACTGCCCGAACTTGAAAGAGTGTCAATAACTTTGGAGATTGTGATTAATCGCCACCTTGTGAGATATTTGAATTTACTAAGCGATCGTCAGTACGATTTCCAAAAATGCGGTTCTACTTCTAACCTGCCGGTGTTGCTCTCGGGGGAGTATGGTTGTGGCTCTGGTTATTTCCCAAGCGTTTGACAGACTTTGGCATGAGGCCGTCATTTCGAAACTTAATGCTTTTGGTGTCGGTAGTCACTCCTCTCAACTTATATCGATTTTTCTGAGAAATCGCTCTCTGTATGAGTGGTATAGATGGGGTCTCACCCGACGAGTTCAGGATAAACCCACGGGTACTTCAAGCCTCTATTCTTTCTCCTACTCTTTTTCTAATATTTCTTAACGACTTCTTTCTTCTCAGTTCTAATTTCATATATTCTTCTGCAGATGACAGCAGCGTTTGTCATTCATATTCTTTTGATCATAGGCCAAGCCTTCTGGAGATTGGAGCGAAAAGGATAAATATGAACGACTTACTTACTCACAGCTGAACCTGGTAAAAATCTCCGAGTGGGGTCGTGCAAATACGGTCGATATTAATGAAGACATACATACAGACGTGATGGTGTGGCGTCATTTGTGTCTATGGATAATGTAGATATTGGGGAATCAGGTGCTCTTGATTTCTGGGCATGAGAATTCACTGTGACGTTCGTTGGAATAATCACATATTTCAAGTGTCGAAAGAAGCATTTCAGTGCCTCGATTTTTTAAGAAGGTAATCCATCTAATCTCCTTAATATTAACAAGACCTATATCCGACCTAAAATGGAATACAACTCTAATAAATGGGCCAGTGCTTCAAAGTATATTTTAGAGCTTCTCGACCGCCTACAGGAGAGGGTGAATGTACACATTAATGACGCCAGGTTAGCCAACTCTATCGTTTCGTTAGAGCATAGTCGCAATGTGGCGTGTGTTTCATTGTTATATCGGTACTGTAACGGTATGTGCTCTGACGAAATGAAGGAATTGATACCTTATAATCATATATTCTTACGTAGTACTCGTATTTCTTGTTGAACGCATCCCTTTGTAGTTGATTGTCAAGTGAATCGCACAACGCATTATAGGGAGAATTCATTCTTTAGTCGCACTATTCGCTTGGGCAACTATTTTACACCGAAAGTCTACCCTGCCACTTACGACATGAGTAAATTTAAATTAAACACTACTCTCTATATTCTCCTTGCCACAACTTGTTTTCCTAGTACCAGCACAATGCACTGCATGAGTTGGAGTTATACCCTGGGTGCTGGACTTATAAGAAAAAAAATCTAAGAAGTGAGGCTGACAACCATAAATACTTACCTGAAACGGTTAAAGCATTTCAACCTCAAAGTCAAGCAATCTGCTTAGTGACAGTCGATGTAATTTTCGTAAAGCTTAAGTATTATGCCATTTGTCTATGGCGATCATAAAACTGATTATTCTTTTTCAAAGTATTACCATTACCGTTTCAAATATTTAATAAACTAGACCACGCTGGTCGTCATCTGTGTAGGGGAAAATGACGATACAAACCCTTAGCCATAGAACATTAAGGTTAACATGAAATTGCTATAAATAGTTGAAAAAAAGAAGCCAAACTATTCCATTAATACTTGTAGAAGAAACCACAAGCGAAGACAACGAACTCAACAGATACCAAAAAAAGAGTGGAAAAAAACGAGCAAAGCTTAAACATAAAACTGCCCTCTTGAGGACGCTGTGTAGAGTTAAAAAAAGAAACCGACAAAAAAGGAAACAAAAAATACCCAATAGAGTTTCTTATTTCATTTCAAACAACAATATAAAGAAAATGAACTCAATGTAGAGAGATACTCGTATATTAAAATACAAAAAAAAGCAGAAAAAAGAAGTCGTGATGGGTCATCAAGATCATAAAGTATTTGTAGTGAAAGAGAAAAAAAAAAGAAAAAATCACATTATGTTTTTCACCCGCATTTGTGATGTATCATCAATATATTGAAATACTGGAATAAGTTGTGAATCATTGAGACGAAACAATAAAAAAAAAAAAAAAAAAAATTAAGAAAATTCTCTGGTGAATAGACAATAACTTTGTTTCGTGCCAGGCAAGTTATTATTGCAGGAGGGAACAACGTTTAATGTTATTCAAGGAAATATTGTTCTTTTTTAGTCGTTGTTTCAGGATATGGGAGCGATCTCAAGAAGAGCCGAATTAATCTCTCTCTTTTCTAGCGATTTTTTTATTTTTTATTTTTATTTATTTATTTATTTTTATCTTGATTTAAATGTTTTTAAAATGTTTTTTTATTAATTTATTTCTTCTATATTCGTCTGAGATACTAAAAACATTGGATGGTATTTTGTTGAAAATCGTTGGTATCATTACAGATAGTGTGCTCCTACAGTATTCCTTCGTTGGGCTTTTTGGCGGATGTTGTGCGGATGATCAATAGGTGTTAAAAATCTGATTTCATTATAGAACTCTTTAGCTGACGTTGTATAGTAGATGTTGTTTGACGCTAATTACCTGAGGATCTTTAGTTAGACATTTAGTTGCTATGCTATAACCACGGTGGTCTTGTATTGTATCAAGTAGTTGTGGACTATTTGTGTTTACGTTCCAAATATCGTCCTGTGCGTTGTTTTCTGTTGTGTTGCGAGTAGAATAAAAATGGTTCATAGATGTTAAGTGATTCTGTTTTTTCCATAAAATATTTAAAATCTGGATCTGCGTTTTTTGTAAAGTGCTGCTATATTTTAATTTCCCCTAGCGGTTGTGCCGTGCCGAATATATGGTTCGGCCAAGGCGAAGCACACTTGTCGCAATAAGCTATAAGTCGAATAATGATTTAAATAATGGAGCATATACGCTGCTTTTCTAAGTTTAAAATTAGAATCAACTAAAATGCCAAGATACTTATAAATGCTAACGTTCCGGGTGTTTTTATAGAGGTATAAAACTTTAAGTTGACAACACTTCTTTAACTGACGGCCATTTTGTCAGCTGTCAAGTGATTTATGTTTAGTTAGGTTTGCCATTTCAACATGAATAGACTAACGCCTGAACAACGCTTCCAAATTGTGCAAGTTTATTTTGAAAATCATGGTTCTATTCGAAATACGTATCGCCTACGTTTTGTTTAGCGATGAAGCTAATTTTTGTTTGAATGGAAACGTCAATAAATAAAACTGCCATAAACTGCCGAGTGATGATAATCCTCGAGTGTATTATGAGACACCGCTACATCCAGAAAAACTGACTGTTTGGTGAAGTTTATGGGCTGGTAGAATCATTGGACAATATTTCAATGGAGAGCTATAGAGCCATGATTACTGAATTTTTCGTTCATCAATTGAACAGCCATGTCACACAGCTCGTACCTCAATTGATTTATTGAAGGAAACGTTTGGCAACCGCATAGTTTCGCGTTTCGCACCCGTGAATTGGCCTCCAAAATCGTGCTATTTAACGCCGCTAGACTATCTTCTGGGGGGATATGTGAAGTCGCTTGGAGGACAACATTCGCCGCGTTATTGCCGATATATGGTCACAAATGTTGGAAGGTTATCGAAAGACTACGTCCCAGCCAGCCTTGGCGTTCATATGCCAGAAGACATATTTAACTTATAATGACAGAAGTTTGTCTATACCTCTATAAAAAACACCCTTTACATTGAATAGTTATCATTTTGAACGTTTATGTTGTTTGCGTTGTTATGTAGACATTCTTTACTATGAAATTTTAGTTCAATTGTTATTTGTGCAAGATGTGGCGGTTTGACGTGCATATCTTTTGTTTTACTCGCATTAATTACACTGGTCGACAAAAAACAAAAAATTTTCTCGCCTTTAAATGTTTCTTATGGGCGTGGTAAATTTTACGCCCAAAATATGGTAGTTATGTCAATACATTTCATCATAACTAGTAAACGACTTGACAGATTTTAATGCAAGTACCACCAAACGTTTTGGAACAAGATTTCCTATAAACCACCTAAACAACATTTTTTTATGTTTTCACAGTTTCGGAGTTATTCACAATTTAATGGTGAAAAAAAATTTTTTCGCGCAATTTTAGAGCAACTTTTTTTTCAAAAAGTCAAAAAAATTTTTTCCAGATGTTAAGCCTTTAAATTAAAGCTTAAAATGCTAAGAGTAAAATAAGCTATAAATCATAAAAATCGGTTGTTGCTGATTTTATTCAAAATTAAATGCAGGTAACTAACTTTGACCAAAATTAGCGAAAAAATGTTTTCTTGCAAAAACATGTTAACTGTAAAAAAAGCAAACAAAGATTTCAGAGAATTATATCAATATTTTTTATTATGATAGAAGGACAAATATGTGCGAAACCAAATATCGGGCAAATACTCGCCACGGCTCCAGTGGCATACCTCTATCCGTCGGTCTATATTTTCAATGCTAAATTGAAATCTTTGAATATTAAAGCAAAGATGGGATTAAGGCTCAACATAGTTAGATGTACGGTAATACGCAATCGAAGAATTTATTTGGAAGACGTAAGTGATATCTGCTACATTGGCAGCATTCTAACAAAGACTTCAGTCAGTAGCGACGATATAATGTTTCGGATCTCCGAAGCCAATCAATCTTTCGGAATTTTACAACCTGTATGGAAATCAACTGCTCCTGGCATTCATCAATCGTAGTCTTCGAAAGATATTAAAAATATTTTAGCAAAACACGATCTCGCTACGTTTGTGGCTACAATCTTACCAACTTTCAATTCACATAGAAATTCTTATTCAAAGCAACTGCCATAGACGGGATTCAACAGCGAAAAACGCCAAAGTTGTTAGCCGAATATGTCAAATTAACCTTTTTTTTGTCACGAAAAAAATTCAGAAATGTGACTGGCAAAAGAAATATTGGCCGCCTAATAAGCCTCTTCTATCTGCCTTTTTAGGTAGTTATTTCATTTGTTTGAGTTAGAAACTCAAACGAAATATCAACGTTTTTAAGTGGTCTCTACCGTGGTACCTACCTATCTAGTAAAAGTCACGAAACACCAATTAAATTCCAATAAAATGGGATTAGTCTCAAGCCCGATGTGCAGATTTTGTGATGAGGAAATCGAATCACCAGAGCACATACTGGGTACATGTGAGGCATTGATGTAGTCTAGGATGAAGTGCCTAACAGATACTAGGTATGGAGTTATCGCGATTGGTAGCAACCGATATCTCAAATTTCTTTAGATCGACGAGGTTGGGGGAGATATTATAGGGTGGGCTGTACAATCGATTGAAAGGTCAGGGCTCTTATATATCTCAATGATAATAATAATAGTTTTTGTCGACCAATCATTGTTATTATTATACCTGTTAAATTAAATAAAAATTTTAACTTCGTAACGTAGTTTCTAAGGTAGCAATATAAGGCTTCATTCTCTTTAGTTCCAAGTTTATTCGGTAACATTTTTTTTGTTTAATAAATTCACCATTTTATGGCCATATTAACTACTTTGTACTTTAAAGCAATGAAAAAAATTGTAGAAATAAAGTAGTTACATATAAGGCCCGCCATACTTGCATTATAAGACCGACTCTGTCTTAAACATTAAAAAAATAAAATAAAATAAAAACCAATGTAATATTTTAGTATTTAATACGCATTGGCAAAAGTTTGAACAGCATAAAGAAAGATTATTACAAAAACAACAGCAACATAATAAAAATCGAAAATTTCCTCAATTAAGTTTGGCCCATGGGCATCAGGAAATAAATACAAAAAACTTGCCACAACAACAGAAATATAATAAAATTAAAACCCACAAAAAATAAAAAAAAAATAAAAAAAAATAAGACGAACAGAATGAGGTATTATTCTGTAGGCCAAAGCTATACAACATAAAAAGGGTAAAATTGCCTTAAAACAGACAATATTTCGTTAAAAAATAGTTTTCTCTCACATTCAAAATTTTTTAATTAATTTTAGTTCTTTTTCCATTAAAAAAAAAAAAAAAAAAATTGATAACAGACTTCAACGACATATGGTTTTAATGGAAATTTAATAAAAATGTTTTAAATTGGGTTTTTTTATTTTTGTAGTTTTTTCAGAAACAAAAACTATTTGATAATTTTTGCAATAAACGCCTTAAAATACACGAACACTCCCGTCAATGGAATTTCTTGAAAATGTCGAGATGACTACGCACACAATCACTATGAACTTTTATCACTATTAACACTCGATGTAGAATGAATAAGGTAAGTGGTATAATTGTGTAAAAAAATACATTTAACTAAAGATACGCTATAGACCACGATTTATGCTGATAAAAGCGTAAAGAGAGAGTTACTCTATTCATAAACCTAACAAACTATTACCGCTTGGGTTACGGACACTCATGAAAATATCAATACAAACATACTTTTATTTTCAAAAGTATATCAATAGTTTTTGGAACCTGTGGCTGTTGATTGGTTGGTTCGGGGGTTTGGGTTAACAGATAGCCTTGATTCCGCTAGACTTACAGGAATTTTTCCAGCTTGTCTAGAATCACGAAAAAAACTGGTTTGTCAAGATTTTTTTGAAGCACATTTTCACTTTTGTAAAAAGGTAAAGCATTTTAATTGTCTTTGTTTCCCAGTTTGTTATAATTATTATTATTATCCTCCTGCCTAGGCACTATTGCAGGACACTGCGACCCATGGGATCTATTGTAAATCCTCCGGTCTGTAGTTTGTTCAGCTGATCTGCTGCCTTCCTAATGAACGTCAGCAAATCTGAAATCATAATGGTGGATATGTCATCTAGTGAGACCATATGTCCACCTAAACACCTTCACTTAAACCTAACACGAAACACACATTCACACTAAGTCTGCAGAGGACCGTAAGAAACTCCGTTAGGAGTTTCAAGCCCGGCCTGCCATTCTTAAGAACCTTAGAGCGAGGTGTTCCAGTGTTCCAAACATCTGGAAATTTGCCAATCAATGACTAAATTGAGAATGGTAGTGAGTAGTGCTGCACAGCAAGGTTCCGGATCAATATAAGTTCACTATAGGGAAGTTCTACTGTATTTTTTTTTTAATTTAAATTCATACATCATTTCACCATAAAGACCAACCCAGAAGCGGAATTCATAAAACAATGGCAAACTTTTATTTGTATGTGTTGCACATAACAGTAATAAAAGAAAAAAAATAATATTTAACCCAAAGTCATAACGAACCAACTGTAAACTATTTCAAGACCACAAGTAGACATACACAGTCATAAAAAAAATTTTATTCATACGAAAAACATTTTATATGACATTAATCGATTTATCGTAAAAACAAAAAGAATTTAAAGAAAAAATTTAATATGAATTAAAATAATGGCATCCTGAGTCTATACATGATGATGTTTCCGTTCATGTCTATAAAATGTAATTGTAGCCAGTAACAGCAACATAAATGGCTGTTACGCCAGGCAATAAAAAACTACATATTTAATGTTCGTTTTGTGGGTTTATTTTTATTATTAAAACATCTGAGATTGTGTGCTCATTACTTCTCCAAAACGGTCTCCATTTTATGGCATCATGTGGGTTATAAAAGATGTCAGTGATGATTATGATGGTAAAAATCGTGTTTGATCAATATTTGGAACAAAATGATGGGATGTGTTATATAAAATTTTATGACTTGCGTCTTACTTGTCAAAATACCATAAACATTGTAATGAAATAGTATATAAATATAAGATGCAGTCACAGAATCGAAGTTTATGTGACATCCCGGTGACTGTGATAAAACCAAAATTAAGACTGGTTATATAAAATAACGAAGGTTTATTTCTTTTTTCTTTCTGGGTAGGCTAAGGTCTATGTTTTACCTGACTTATGGCTTAAAAATATGTATAACAATTTTGAACATAAACAACCGCATATATAGCTATTTATACCAGGTGTACCGGTGTAAAAATTTTGTGAAAATAAAACATTAATTTTTAATGGGAAAGAAAAACACATTTTATGCAAAGTATTAGCCATTGCTGTCTACATATTTTTTCCATCTTTCAGGTAATTTGAGGATTTCACGCTAATAAAACTGTTCATCTTTTGAAGTAAACCAATTAGTCACCCAATTTTCGACCTCCCCGTAGTAATTGAAGTGCTGCTCAGCCAATGCGTGTCCCATCGTTGAAAATAAATAGTAGTCGGAAAGAGCCAAGTCTGATAAATACGGCGGGTTGGGTAGCAGTTCCGAGTCTAATGCTTTAATTGTATTCTGAACTGGTTTTACTTTGTGTGCTGGTGCATTGTCATGTGGCAAAATTACCTTGACGTGTCTTCTGGCCTATTCTGATCGTTTTTCGATCACTGCATGATTCCAATTAATCATTTGTTGTTGGTAGAGGATCAGTATTAATGATTTCACCAGGTTTTAGGAGCTTGTAATACACCATACCCTTCTGGTCCCACCAGGCACACAGCATTGTCTTCCTGTTGATTCGATTTGATTTTGCAGCCGAAGTTGATGGTTGGCTCATGATTGTTTTCTGTTTAGAATATGTCTCGACAAAAATTCTATGAGGCTCTACAGCACTTTTTTTCCAATGAAAACAAAAAATGAATGCTTTTCGCCAGTCATCATTTTCTGATACAAAATTTGCCATCTTTATCACGATAAAGAAATATGATGTTGTTTGTTCACTGATTTGTTGTATACTTAGATTGTTTGACAGATATCAATGCCAACAAAAAAAAAAAAAATTAATTAATTAAGACTCGTTGACAATATTCCCTATGAAGATATTTGTATCCTTACGCTCACTTCATACCAGTACACCTGGTATTCATTCGGTTGTTTAAAATTTGATCAAAAATATAATATTGGGTTATCGGTTAAGTTCGGTTAAAATTCGACCAAAAATAATACACATTTTTCTTATATTTGAAACGAGCGTTATTAAACCAAATATCGGGTCCGCCATCTAACGTTTTTTTTTTCAACTAGTGCTTATTTCGTTAATGGTAACACTTAGCTCATGTCTGATTTGACATTTAATTAGTTTTATCCTTCCGCTGAACGAATATGGTTGTGTATACGCTTGGACAACGCTCGGAAATATTGCGACATTACTTTGATCGATCGACTTACAGAAGAAGGCGATTTTGACAAAAAAAATCATCTTTTCAGATGAAGCCCATTTTGATCTTGGCGGGTATGTAAACAAGCAAAATTGTCGCATTTGGGGCACAGAAAACCAGCACGCATACATTGAAAAGCCGATACACCCAAGTCACTGTTTGGGGAGGATTTTGGTCCAGAGGCATAATTGGGCCATTTTTCTTCGAAAATGAGCAAGGTGTGACCGTTACAGTCAATGGCGATCATTATCAGGCCATGTTGAACGAATTTTTGTTCACAAAAATTGAAGAGGAGGATATTAGCAACATATGGTTTCAACAAGACAGCGCTACGCGCCACACAGCCGAAGCTACACTAGATGTTTTACGCCCTGTTTTTGAAGATCGCATTATCAGCCGCAGAGCTGATGTCGTTTGGCCACCTCGGAGCTGCGATTTGACACCTTTGGACTATTATTTGTGGGGTGCCGTCAAAGATAAGTGTTGCGCCAAAAAGCCAGAGACAATTAACGCTTTAAAGGACAATATTCGTGAAGCCATCGGTGAAATACAGCTGCACACAATCGATAATGTGCTTCAAAATAGAACCGATCGTGTACTGCATGGCCAGCTGAGGCAGCCATTTGAATGAAATTATTTTCCATTCTTAACCGTAAGGATTATACTTTCAAACAAAAAAAAGGAAATTTGAGAAAATATTCAGTAGTTTTTTTTTTATTAAAAAAAAATTATTTGGCGGACTTTATGTGCCATTTTCATCAGTGTAGGCTTCTAGATATTTTGAGCGAAAAATTTATACATTTGCGTTTTGCAGACCCTAAGATAAACTCACACCATTAAGGGAGTTTTATATCGATTGAAGTATCAAAATTTTTCCGGGTAAGCTCTCTCAGTTTCTGTCAAGTCATTCAATATCTGTACGATCTAGCGTTGTCATAACACAGCACAACACTTTTTATGTTGAGTGAATTTAGTTGTAAATAAATTGCTTCCTTCAATCTCGTTAATTGTTGACAGTAGAGATCAAAATTAATCGTTTAACCTAATGAATAATTCCCTTTCAATACAACCGGAGACACTGCATTACATCCCTTGCACACTATTGTCATACGTGGTCTACTTTTCATTGCTCCTAATCATTCGCTACAGAAATGGTTCGATTTTGTTGAAGTGAATCGCAGATGGATATTCAGAACATATTTCACAGTTAATTCATGTGACACCTAAGCATCTAACTTCGTTTTCTATGCAACTTTTTTTAAATGGTTAACAACTGTGTTGTTGAGTTCTGGTTCTCTAGCAGCGTGCACGCTGCTTGCGTGCGTCTTTTTCAATTTTTTCCATGGTTTCATCGATTTTTTAGTGATTGGTCGACCAGAGTGAACTGTATCATTAACATCAAAATTATCAGATCGACGACGCGCCTTTTTTATTATAATAAAATAGAAAAGTAAATTTCTGACGGTAATGTTCCCGATTTTTTAACACTTTTATAAACGTAGATAACTTTTCACAGAACAATGCGATTTAATTAAAGTCTTCTAACAAAGTGTAAATTACAAAGGCACCTTTCAAACAAAAGCTATAATTTTGTCTGATACAATTAACATTATCAAAGATATTACATTTTATAGTCATCCACCATCCATCGTATTTAAAAAAAAAAAACTGAAATAAAAACTAAATTTTAGTGAATGAAGGTGTACTATTTCTTTTAACGCTGACTGTATACTGAAATTTAGAACACTATAGACTATTCTAAGGGAGAGCGGATTCATTTATATGATTGGTTTTCTCTAATTCCATTCTTTTTGTTAAAGTTTTTTTGAAAGGACTTAACAATGAATAAATCAGTGAAGTATCGTTTTGGTTGATGGGGTATTTAAATTTTTGTAGGAACTTTTCAATTTAACTTAAAAACATGCACTTGATTTTGCACTTCACTATATATAAAAATAAGACGAAGTATTTTAAACTTAGGAAAATTCTTAAATTATTAAGCAATAAAAAATGAAAAACGTACAGAAACCATACATATTTAAATTAGGCGGTTATTCGTGTTAAAATAACCGCTTTATTCGATATTCGAAAAATTGATATTTAAGAAAAACGGGCTGGGTAAAACGAAAAAATACCACTTAAAACTAGTCGAATAATAACTTCAAAACGTATTTTTTCACTCCACTGTATATCGAAAAATGTAAATATATATGTTAAGGCAACTTGGTGTGGTGTAGTGGTTAGAATGCACGCATAATAAGATAAGCGAGCCAAGTTTTAGCCCCAGCGGAGGACATGACGAAATAATTTAGTTATAGTTTCGTTTCGAGTGTTTAATAAAAGAGCTTTCAACTTTCTCTCCATCCATAAAAATAAAGAAGAAGCGATGATGGCAAACATCAGACGAATGATCAGGAAAAAAACGCCACCTAGTGGAAAAAAGTAACAATGCTAAAGTAAAGATCACCACTCATTAGCAAGGATATTCACCATCACTACACAATCGATATGGAGGGGGACTACAGTGGATTAATCATATACTTAGCTTGAAAAATCAACTTGATTAGTGAAAAAAAAACTGAAACAAAGCAATAAATGCTTTGTGGAAATCCAATAAAGACCTTTAATAAGTAAAAATGTTAAAAAGAACTCTACAGATGAATTTAAAAATGAATTTTTATGGGCTCATAGTTTCTTCCTACGATACAAGTCGTTATTACGGCATATCTTTTGAACTATAAAGGACAGAGTGTTCAAACTTTCCATCTTTGCTATTCTATTACCAAAGTGTACATTACGTTAAAGAATTAACTCCATAGAAAGAATAAGGCGTGACATTTCCATAAACAACGATATTTATTATCGCACATCTCAACAGATATATCAGCGGGAGCCTTCAAAGTTTGTCTTATCATTTTCTTTATAAAGACAAATAGGTGGCACAAAAACCGGAAGGATTGGGAATAAAGGAAATTTATCTCCCACTTACAATGTACTTATGTAGGTACACATATTTATCCCTGGGCAACGATGGATGGGTAAAGCTAGTTTTTAATATTTCTGATATTATATAAAACAATACTTCTAATACTTCTAGTCTAAATCCAAGCCATTGTGCAAGGATATGTGGTATTCAATACTTTATGCGAATTAAAGTAGTAGAACAAAACGTGCAGGATATACATATACTCGTATATGCATATATGCTGAAATCATTTAGAATACAACAAACAATTTTAAAATATTTATTTATGTGGTCATATTCATACTATGGATATCAAATATGTATGTATACATCTCACCTCTTACCATAAACTCGTTTTTGTATTAATTAAAAATAGAATGTATATGTAAAAATAATTGTTTATGGCTTTAACTAAAATATATCTGCATATCTTTATAAATGAATTACTACATACATTGTATGTATATTATAACAAATATGATTATTTATGTATTGAGAGTTATTACGCCTTTAATATGAAAATTATTCAGAAGCCAAATTGTTTATCATATTCAAACACAAATATTTTACTATTCAAATGCAATAATAATGAAATAGAATGCCTTCATCACCCACATTGTCATAATTATGAGCATATTGCAGTATGTCAGAATGCACATTAGTAATGCTTGCTATGCAGGAAGTGTGTAAAAAATTACACTATAAGACCAAAAACCGAAATGAAGTATAAGAGATGAAACAGAATTGGGGCTTGACGTTTTTTTCCATATAAAATGTCATAAAAAATTGTCGGCAAAAGCAGTCGTGAGTTAGAATCTATGTGATTTTGACAGCGTTTTTCGTTACTCCCTCAATTGTGCTCTCACAATCTATATGTGGTGTTGCCGTACTTCCACTGAATTTTATGCATTTTGTAAACAGAAAACATATGAAACATATACGTGCGAAAAAAATAAACACAAACAAAGAACAAAAAGAGCAATTGACAGTATTTGGAGTTGCGGCTGTCGATTCTATTATGGGCC
Organism: Wohlfahrtia magnifica; assembly: GCA_023159175.1. Taxonomy (NCBI): domain Eukaryota; kingdom Metazoa; phylum Arthropoda; class Insecta; order Diptera; family Sarcophagidae; genus Wohlfahrtia; species Wohlfahrtia magnifica. Next base: position 3,305,712 of record JAKWBJ010000226.1, on the reverse strand, counting down.
ATCTTTTTTTTTGACAGCGTTTTTACTCGAAGTCACCACTACGAGGGCGGATTGAGTAGGAAAAAAAAATATTTTTTTTTTTCAAAAACCATTCATTTCTCAACATTGTCTCCTTTTAGCTCAATACACTTAGTAAGACGATTTTCCAACTTTTTTATACCATCTGAATAATACGATTTTGGGAACTCCTCAAAATACGCATTAGTTTCGGTAATCACTTCTTCGTTTGAGATGATTCTTTTTCCTGCCAGTCATTTTTTCAAGTTTGCAAACAGGAAAAAGTCACTAGGGGCTAAATCTGGACTATAATGTGGATTATCAACCAATTCGAAGTGGTTTTCTCGTAGTTTTAGCATCGTATCTAATGCTGTGTGAACTGGTACGTTGTCTTGAAGAAAGAGCACTTTTTTCTTGTTCAATTGTGGTTTTCCTTGATTGCATCAACCATTTGATCCAATAATGCACGATAATACTCTCCTGTGATTGTGGATCCCTTTTCAAGATAATCGATGAGCAATATTCCGTGTGCATCCCCAAATACAGTGGCCATAACCTTGCCAGCCGATTTCGCTGTCTTCGCCTTCTTCGGAGCACTTCCACCAGCTTCCACCCATTGCTTCAATTTTTGGTTTCAGGTGTGTAGTGGTGGACCCACGTTTCATCAACAATTATTAATCTACGCCAAAAATCAGCAGGATTATGCTTTATAATGTCCAAACACCGCTGTGAAGTGATCTGTCGAACTCGTTTTTGTTCAACACTGAGCAAACGCAGCATCCAGCTTGCCAATAGCTTTTTCATATGCAAATGTTCATGCAAAATGTTGAACACACGTTGATATGATATGTTTACCATTTCAGCAATATCACGTATTTTGACAAGGCGATCATTCATAACGATATCGAGGATTTTCTGGATATATTCTTCAGTAACCACCTCTTTTGGCCTTCCTGTTGATGGTATTGTCGCAGTGCTTGTTCGGCCCCTTTTAAATTCAGCAATCCAATATTTTACCATATAATCTGACGTGGCAGATTCGCCGTAATGTTTATCAAGCTTTTCTTTTTTTTCTTTCGCCGTTTTGCCTTTCAAATAATAGTGTTTAATCACTAAACGAAATTCACTTTTTTCCATTTTCCAAGGAACACAAAATTGCTTACTTCAAACGACTACAACAGAGAAACTAATCGATGAATTTGGCTAAAATTTTAACAGCTGACGTTTGACAGATCTTAATTTCTAAGAAAGAAAAAGTTTTTGTGTTTGTGCTGCCATCTAGCGTTAGGTAGCTTCAATATCAATCCGCCTCGTAAATGGGAAGTGTTACTGTTTTTCTGATAGGTACTGATGAGTACAATTAAAATCTGTTTTGAGTTACGGGTAAAAAACCGGTATTTCACACCTTTATGCATTTATAAACGAATAGCTTAGTTGAGTTTTAGTCAATTTGCAGTTTGTCAGCGACTTTGAAATGAAAGAAGAAGCCTTTCGAAAGGTATACACCATATGTATGTTACGTAAGTCATATTGAAAAATCTGTGTACATTTCACTAGCAAACACATTTTTTTATTGGATTAAAAGTGATTTTTAATGGATTCTTGCCTACAAGCCAACATTGTCGCCTATGGTAACGCGTGCTGTATTAGAGCGATACCGGCAGTTGGGAGGGAAGTAAAACCTTTTGTTCCAAAGAAAGACAAAACTGCTGGAGAGGTGATAATGTGAATAGATCGAAATATATGGTAACAGAAATGAAGCTAGAAATTTTGACCAGCCCGTTAAACATAGATGCGCCTACTGCCATAGTTTCGTGTCGAGATGAAAATGGAAATCTGGAAATAGATACTTCGAGTATGCTGAGAATTTGAAAGAAAGATTTTTCAAACCTACTAACGGCTGCAGATGGGACATGGAACAATAATAGATGATGATGGTTTGAGGTAAAAAATTAATCAAGTCAATTTCTGATAACCTGTTCTGAAGTGAAACGTATTCCAGTAAGGGCGTTCTACATCGATCGAAACAAATCAAAAGGCGCAAGATTTCGGCTATAAGACTGGTGAGCTGAAACTTTCCATTCACTGTTTTCCAAATATATTTTGACCGGACTTGCAACATGTGGCCCAGCGTTGTCATGCTGGAAAATTATGGCAGCGTGTCTGGTCGTTTTTCGTTGATTGCTCTCTTCAAATGAATCAATTGTCTTCGGTACAGGTCCCCTGTGATTATCCGACCCGATTTCAACAGCTCATAATACAAAACACCATTCTGATCCCACCAAATATAAAGCATTACCTTGGCATCATAGATATTAGGCTTCGGCATTAATTTAGCTCGTTAGTCGGTCTTTACATATGACTGTTTTGCGCTTGCGGTTATCGTAATATATCCATTTTTTATCACCAAGAACAATGCGATGCAAAAATGACTTGTTTTTGTAGCGTTCAACGTCTCTCGGCTTCAATTCATATGGGACCCAATTTCCTTGCTTTTGAATAAATACCAATGCTTTTAAACGTAAGGAAATGGCTTGTTTTGTTCCTCCAATGATATTGAAAGTTCTTCTTGCTTTTGACAACAATCTTCCTTGAGTAATGCTTCCAACTCCTCATCTTTAAACTTTTTCGTCTGACCAGGCATCTCCTAGTCTTCTGTGTCGAAATCACCACTTTTGAATCGTAGAAACCATCGTTCATAAGTTTTTTGAGTTGGTGCATATTGACCGTTCTCAATCGTTCAACAATCGATAGCTTTCAGCAGCCGTTTTCTTCAATTGAAAGAAGGTTATCAGATTTCTCCGTAAAACATCTTTTCTAGGCACAAAATTTGACATTATTATAGCGATTGAAAAAATGGCGTCTGTCGAATTCGGATTTATAATGACAGATGTTAACCCTCCAAAATACCACATTTGTTATTACTGACACAAACCATGTGTGGTAGTTATGCCATATGTTGTCTAAATCGACATTATTAACTTATATACGCAATAGTGTGAGAAAGATTGTAATCCAGGCTCGTCAGCATAATGCAAACCTATCAGTGAGGCTTTAGGCAGAATAAATTAATGATCGACTAAATCTTGATGCTGCTATAAATCTTGGAAAAGACTCACCATACGCAGATCGATTGATAGCATATTTTATTGATTATTAGGCTCTCCCTCACTCACCCACGGCACTCCGATGAGTGACAAACTGCTTGAAACAATGTCTGAGTATGGAATGCCATCAAAACTTGTGACATTTAGTGACACACAATCCTTAGTTAAAATGTCAATACCTATTTTCTTCGAACTAAGAGGTCTGAGACAGGGGTTACTTATTCAATATCTTGATGGAGAAAATTCCGAAAAACGCAAATGTTAATAAAATGGGCACAATTAATACTAATGGTTGACATCCTTCTCTTTTATGCGAATGAAATAAATGTAAATTAAAATTTTTTAAGTATCGAAATAGAGTGGTCGACAAAGATAATGCCAATAACTACGAGAAAAGAGCCGTGAAGGAAGTAGAGCGAAATAGTTACATCTGGTTGCAAAATCGAGGTAGTAGACGAATATATATATCTCAGATTCACCACAAACTAAAGGAATAAAGTCGGCTCTAATATAAAAGGAAGAATCATGCTGGCAATAGAAACTACTTTGGGCTCAGTAAACTGCTCTCGAAAAACGCAGATACAATACGCTTATTCTACCTTGGCTATTATATGGCGCGGAGACGTGGGTGCTTGCAAAAGCCCAGTACATATTGTATTGAAATGAAATGAAGTGCAATTTGTAAGCATGTATGGTTCCAAACTGGAAACAAAGTTCCTCCATTCTAATCTGTCCTGCACCAAAAGTTCCGGTCTTTCTAATAGACATCACTTCTTTATCAATCTTCCTTCTCCAGATAGTGGCAGACCTCCTATTCTTCTACTGCCCTGGAGGTTCCACTCAATTGCCGTCTTTGCAGTTGCAGTTCAATTTTCTTCTGACTGTTTCTATGTGTGTGTCGCTGTGGTATGGTAGGTAATCAGAAGGCCCTGTGTTCAATACCATAAGATTAGCTAGTAACTGGTTATGAGTATTACTACTATTGAAGTCCGCGTGTTTCTTAATGCAATTTTGTGAGAATTAATATATTCCTATGTGAATTTACGATTCCTCCTCACATTCCCTATTCGTAATTAAGTTTGGTAAGAATATTGTTACGTTTTAACCTTTTTAAAACGTTTGAGTTCTTTTTAATTGCGTCAAAATAATATAAAAACCACGCTGTGTTTATTTTACAGTTTTTATTTTCTCTCTTTATCTGTATACAGTTTATCTTAATACAGCGACTTATTTATCTTTCACTTAATATTCATTTATACAACACTTTTATTTACGCCCAAATACGACTTTACTTTATGACTGCAAAACGATAATTATTTTGACGAAGGCAAAGCAGCCTCCTTATATACCTAAATGCCTACAGTTTGGAAAGTTCTTTAAATGTCTCAAACGCTCTCATATCCTCTATTCTATATCCGTTAATCTTAAACATGTAAGATTGTGTTACCAATCGATGGTCGAATTTGCAATGCTATCAAATATACAGATCAGTACGGCGTTACCAAAATTACACATTATCGACCTTGATACAAACCAGTGGACAAAAATCTCACAATACAGTCTCAAAGGCATTAATATGGTGTATTTTCTTTTTTGATAAATAATTGTAGAGACCGTAGGTCCTTGATTGAGGTGTACCACGACTCGCATCCATATAGAACAACACACCGCACATTGGGAAAAAAAACCCGAAGTTTGGTTCTTATATAAATCTGTGGGGATTTCCACACTTAATGCGATTTTTTTTTTTTTAATAATTGTAAAGAGGTGAAGAAAAACATGAAGTTTGGTTCTTATATAAATCTGTGGAGATTTCCACACTTATTGTGAGCTTCGAAGGCCTGGGTTGCCTTCTTAATGCGATTCGCTATATCCTCTCCCGATACTCTAATAGAGATATGTAATTACAAAACAGATATGTAAGCATGTCTTCCCACAAAAAAAAAAATATTTTATTGAAATTTTAACTTTGATTTGAGCTTAAAATTTTTATTCGAAAACTCTATTGCAAAGCTATCATATCATACAGGCATAACCACTGTGTAATCGCATGTAAAACTTAAATTATATGAATGTACACATACTCACAAAGACTTATTACATTAAATATCCATTCAATAAATTGGTAATCGTGTATAATTGTTTTTTACTTTTATATCTTTAATAATTATAATAATAATAATAGTGATGATAATCATGTTTCTGCTATTGATTATATAGGAGGCAACAATGTAAAGCCGGAGACTGTTGTTTTGCAAGAAACGAAATAAGCTTAAGAAATCTTAAAATCTCACGTTCCTCATGTAAACGCCCCACATAAAACTTAACGTTCAATTGACAGGCAAGCAGGCAAGAAAACAGACAAACTGGCTCTGATTGTGGTTGCAAGTTGTGTTTATTAAAACAAAATCTTAAAATGCATCCATAATGATTTAATTTAAGCCTTTGGATAAGTAATAAAAATACATTTTAAACTCACCATACGAGTAACTAAGTTTGTTATACAATTTTATTTTGTTTTTAACTAAATAATTCATGAATCTTTCTTTTTTTCCTTTACCTTGAGTAGCAAGGAAAGTTTGACGTTTGATTTACAGACCGCTTAAATGGGTATCCGTAACAAATATAGACTTGAAGTTTTCATTTACTAGTAGTAGTAGTTAAAGTTCGCTTATAAAATATCTTTGTAGCCAGTGAATTTTTTGCCTTTAAATTCATACTAAAAGTGATTAATAAATATCCTTTTAACCCTCTAAACGGCCAATTATATTTTGAGCTAAAAAATTATACTGGGCTGGTAGTTGGGGGGAAAAACAATACTTTAAAGTAAAAGTTGGAAAGCATTAAAAACTTACCTACCAGCTAAGAAAATATGTTGGCCTCTAAAAGGCGGACTTGCCTGTTAAGTCAAAAAAATATTTTTACCAAAAAAGGACTTTTAATATATTTTATTCAAACATTTTGCTTATTTGGTGTGGTAACTTTGGAAACATTTTTTTTGATTTGATAAACAGAAATTTAGTTTACACTTCGGGCAAAACATTCGGGACTCCGAATTACACCCCGCTGCATTTTACACATTTCTTTACCCACTCCGGCCCAAACATCAGGCATACGTCCAACTTTATCACAGCGGATGTCATTTGGTGAATTATAAGATCTTTTTACTTTCTTTGCCTGTAAGCTTTGGTATTTTGACGGAAGTATTTGCATAATAATAGTAAGTACACCTGCAACTACAGAAGTCTCGTAATTTTAAATGAAAGATATCGTTGCAATCAATTCCATGAATGCGTTTAAAAAGGAGATGTGAATTCAATAATTACTTATTAATTAGATAATAAAATTAAGGCAAAGCCCATTTTCATTCGAATATGGTATCGTTCTAGTAAGCTGTTCATTATGTTATCGCCACCAATATGACAATGGTATTCTTTGATTATATTGGTGTCTACTTCAGCATAAGACTTATATTTCCGATCAAAACGCCATATTTGTAGCGATTGTTTGTCGCTAATTTCGATTTTAAATGGCTTAATGCTAACATAAGTTGATAACCGCACACATTTTGTGTCCTGCCACTGCACAAACTCGTTGGAACATTTTAAAAGGCAATTATATTCGAAACTGTTAAATAAAAAGGTGGAAAAGGAACTGGCAACCAGCATGTCCGCTTTTAGGCGGAGTTCAATTTTTACTGAAAAAAGTTAAGCTTTGCAAAAAAAATGGATAAATAAAACACTAAATCCAAAATAATGATACTTATCTATATACAAATAAATTTATATTTCATCAATTGTTAATGAATTTTTTTAAAAATAATTTTTATGTTTCACTTAAATTACAAATAAAGGGTCCGCCATCCAACGTTTTTTTTTCAACTAATGCTTATATCGTGAATGGTAACACTTAGCTCATGTCTGATTTGACAGATAATTAGTTTTATCCTTCCGCTGAACGAATATGGCTGTATATACGCTTGAATCACGCTGGGAATCTGGGTCTGAGATCGATTACAGAAGACGCCGATTTTGCCAAAAAAAAAATTCATTTTTTTAAGATGCAGCTCATTTTGATCTTGGCGGGTATGTAAACAAGCAAAATTGTCGCATTTGGGGCACAGAAAACCCGCACGCATACATTGAAAAGCCGATACACCCAAGATGAGTCACTGTTTTGTGCGGATTTTGGTCCAGAGGGCCGTGTTAAACGAATTTTTGTTCACAAAAATTGAAGAGGAGGATATTAGCAACATTTGGTTTCAACAGGACGGCGCTACGTGCCATACAGCCGAAGCTACACTCGATGTTTTGCGCCCTGTTTTTGAAGATCGCATTATCAGCTGCAGAGCTGATGTCTTTTGGCCACCTCGGAGCTGTGATTTGACACCGTTGAACTATTATTTGTGGGGTGCCGTCAAAGATAAGTTTTACGCCAACAAGCCAGAGACAATTGACGCTTTAAAGGACAATATTCGTGAACCATTAGTGAAATACAGCTGCACACAAACGTGTAGGCTACTGCATGGCCAGCCGAGGCAGCCATTTGAATGAAATTATTTTCCGTTATTAACCGGAAGGATTGTACTTTCAAATAAAAAAAGAAATTTTTGAAAATGTTCAGTAGTTTTTTTATAGCAATTTCAAAAAAAAAAAATTATTTGGCGGACCCTTTAATTGTTTTACACACTTTATCTAGAACAAGATACAACATTATACAACAAGATACAGTCATTATATATTTCTCTGCACATATTTACCGCTATAATAGAACTTAAAAAAAATCAACATAACAACACAAACAATATACCCCGGCTAAAGACAGGTTTACCGGTTAGAGGGTTAAATCTCAGTTCTCAACCAATATCTCAACGTTCTGGGTTTAAACCAATTTTAAAATATAAGAAGCAGGAGCAAAAGTTCCCAAATCTACTAACACTCATGGTACCAAACATAAGGCTCCGATCAGACTTCCCAGACAAGGTTAAAGCCACTGCTACCAATTGAAATTTAAATATTTTGGAACTGGTGTACAACTTCAATGTACTTAAATACTTAAAGATGTTAAAATAATATTGGATAGATTATCAGGTCTTAGAAATATAACCAGCAAGAGAGTTTGCGGAATCAGGGTATATGGTCCTGTACCATCTTTCCACAAAACCTAAAATAGCTCGAGCGTTACTAGTTATCATACCATTGTGATCTATAAATGAGTGACAGTCTCATGAAAGGACTTGGATTTAGTAGCAAAGTTTTACTCTGTTTAAGTACTCTGTATAACAATAATGATTAGCCAAAGCAAAATCAGCACGTGCCCTCGAGTAGAGCAAATAGGCCCTGATTTTACACATTTCTTAACAACCGCGATTTTTTATTCCCCATCTTGAAAGTCTATACGAATTCCATGGAGGATAATACTCCAGAAAAGAAGAAGCAAAGAATTCAAGCGAACAAAATCAGTAGGACTAAAATCAAAATGGCCATTTATATCCAATGAGAGCCTCCCGCCCGTAGGTAAACAAGAATCGAATTCAATATTTAATACCAGCCTAGGATGATAAAAACCTTCTGGGCAAATATAGAATCTATACGAAATAAGGGGGAAATACTTGGGTCCTCGACGAATACAAGATTCAAAATTCTACCAATGGAAGTTAATACATTATTTACCAAGATCAGTTATAGCAGACAGGATTTATTCAGAAGGTATTAACGAGTCGATTTCAGGCGAATCTTTCCAAGAGATATGCGAAAAATTGAAGTCATTATGGATTACTATAAGCTCATCAAGCGACATTAAATCCCTAACACGAAAAATCAGATTAAAATGAGCCTTATAAACACGGGAATTAAAAGAAGGAGGTATATATTGGGTGTTTTTTAAGATCTTTCGGACTTGATTAAAAAAGAACCATAAAATTCAGAAAAATGCGTGAAATCTTTATGTGAGTTGATATAACGATCTATACTGTATAACTCAATGTTTAAAGATGATTTCATGTAAATGTTGACCGCGGCTACTCCTCAAATGGTTCATACGCTGGATACAATTCTGGCATACTCTCTCTATAAACATGAGCTTTAACATAGCAAAACAAAATATAGTATAGAGTTAAATAGAACGATCTAGGCTGTCAATTGATCGGTTCCATACATGAAATAAACTTTTCAGCGAACTCACCTCTCAATTGGGCCATTGTTTCCCGTGCTGTATGGCATGTGGTACAGTTTTCTTAAAACCACATGTTAGCCAAGTCCAACTCTTAAAAAAAAGATGTAATAATCGCGGGGTAGCGCTCGCCATTCACGGCAATGTTCCCACCTACTTCGTCTCTAAAAAGTACGATCACATGATGCCACCGGCCTATAATCCACACCAAACAGTGCACTTTTCGGGATGTATTGGCAGTTTTTGCAACAGCTCTTTCAGCTCTTCACACCCAATATGGCAATTTTGCATATTGACGTATCCATTCTACTAGAAATGAACTTCGTCACTGAACACAATTTTCCGATAAAAAAGCATGAATTCTGAGCATGAATTTTGATAATAAAATTCAATAATTTGCAAGTGTTGCTCGTTTGTAACTGGATTCATGGTTAAATTATACACAAAACTCAAAATGTTTGACAGTAATATGTTACACGAAAACAGCTGATTGACAGAGTTATAAAAAATAAAGTTGCTAAAAAATTACCCGATATGAATAGGTGATGTATATAGACCGAATAAAAGCGAGACGTATAAATCGTGGCGTGGTGTAGTGGTTAGAGCGCACGCATAACAACACAAACGACCCAGGTTCGAGCCCCAGCAGAGGACATGACCAAGAAAAATTAAATTGCGGTTTCGAATGTTTAATAATAAAAAAAAAGAAAAAAATAAAGAAAAGCCGCCCCCCTGACCCTTCTCGTATACCTCTGGCGATGATGGCAAACATCAGACGAATGATCAGGAAAATCACGTCACCTATTGGGAAAAAATTACAATGCTAAAGTAAAGATCATCACCAATTAACAAAGATCTACAAGGAAGCTACAGCGGATTTATTTATCACCTATCTACTTAGCTTGGAATATCAAATTGATTAATGAAACTGAAACAAAGCAATAGATGCTTTGTGGAAAGCCAATATGCTCCCTAGAAGAGTGACGGGGAAAAAAAAGCGAGACGTACAAACTGCAATAAAAACTCCACCACCATTCCTTGTTATCCTATCCAAGTCTTGCTAAACATAATTATATTAAATCCAAGGCGAGGCTTATATTCTAAAGTACAGAGAGCTTAGATCTAAGCTCACGAACATTTTGATAAGCAATACTGACCTTGAGGAGAATTCTACGGTGAAATAATGTTTGGAGTATCCACCTGAGAGATGGCACTGAAGAGGAAAAATGGCTTTTGTAGGGTGTAACAAATGTCATCACGATCACTACGCACACACACATATGCACCTCCTTCACTTATGTTGGTGTAGGGTAAAAACTTAAATAACCTTTAAATATTCTATTGGCATTTGCCAACACCACAGTGTCCTTGTGCGATATTGAATGAAATTACAATAAAAAGCAAAGATAATTATAATCCTATCAAATGAAATTTTATCTTCTCGTTGTTGCTATCCATTTAAAATTCTCATTAGAATTGCTAAAACGACAGAAAAAATTAATAAAAAAAAAAGAAATAAATAACAGAGTAGCAGATAAAATTAAATATAAAAATGAAAATTGATTACATATGAAATCCTTGATAATATTAGCAGCAATAGCAGCATCTAAAGGTATCTCATATAACAAACAAAAACAGCAACAGCAACAGCAACAGCAGCCGTGTACTCGTAGCAATAACAGCAAAGTCTATGTCAATATGTAGGACGGTTTCGTTTTCTATTTTTTTTTTCTTATCTATATGTGGCACAAAAAAGTTACACTGTAATGCAACAGCAACAACAACAACAACGTCTATAACAAAAAAAAAAACTTATTCTGTTGAACCATATTTAGGTTCAAATTACTTGTGTGACTTAAATTTGAAACATAATCCTGACAGACGCAATGACGCATTCACTACAAACTTTTAAAACAAACACACACACACACACACACACCGCCACATAAAACGACAATATTGTTTACAACAGAGATTGATGGTTGAATATATGGACAGCCCAATGTACGGATATACCCATAAGGCTTTTAAGAGACAAGCAGACAGACAGACAAACGGATAAACTGTGATTGAATAAGGAAGAATAATAATAAAGGAAAATCTACGAGGTATGAGAATGAAATGATATGAAATGAAACTGAATAGCTGCCGACTCATTACTTGGCGAACTATAAAGATAGACACACTGACAGTTAGTACACGAATGTTAAACTTGTTTGATCATAATATTTTGCGGTCTAGTTTAGTGCGATGCTTTCGTTGTTTAAGTTGCATTCTATTGGAGGCTGTTTTCCTCTGGTTTCACTAGCAGTGGCAGCCGCCACATTCAACATCATCAGCAATTTGTGATGACTGTTATTTAATACTTCGATAAAAATATTTATTTTATAAAAAGTTAAAACAACAACAAAAAATTAACCGACAGAAAATATATATGTGCATGTTACCATAGCAACAATGACTGCTTCTATATCTGTAGTTGCACATACATATCTTTACATATATTATTTCTTTATTTAGTCATTTAGATAAACGCATACATATTACTCTGGCTGTATAGTTGCAAATTTTTTTTCTCTTCTTCAAACGAAATCTAAACTTCATTTAATTTTATTTCACTTTATATTTAACAAGGTCCAGTCATCCAACGAACCATCATAGTCGTATATCATCAATCCATATGAGACGAAAAAAAGCACTTGTATGGTCATGAATAAATACTATTGAGATGAGTTCAGATTACAAACATATTTTTTGTTTTTCGGTATGGAAGCAAAAAAACAAAAAAAAACAAGCGCATATTTATCATAAATACGAGTAAAATACAAGTATGTCAGACCATATAAACATCTAAAGAGGAATTTATACGATATACGAGTGTCTATGGCATATACATGCGGAAAGAAATGATATTGACATTTCCACTGAAATACAAGCGGATTTAATGTTGCCTCTCTATGTAAATATGATATTGACCATGATGAACACGATGATTTCTAACCAGTATGTTTAATTAATTAATTCGTTACCATAGCACCTTTTAAAAAAGAAATAATTGAATTGAATAAAGTAAACGTCGTGACGTTTTCTTTCATGTTTTACGTAAACATGATTGCCGTACAATAGCCATTTCACTTGCTTTGATAAGTTTTTAGTAAAAACGCTTTAAGCGCTAAGGTTTGTAAGCCAAGAACTTACTCGTATACCTTTGATTGCAATGCAGCTCTTTGACGAGTCAGTAGCTTTTCCTTAGGTCTTATGTAGGTTCAAACACCACAGCTACCAAGTATAATTTCTAGCAGGAGTTCGAATTCCCGAATTAAGTCTCCTATCCGACTTTTAATCATGTTTACTTTCTACCACGGCAGTCAAAAATCAAGGTGTTGTAGTTCATCAAGAGTATACCTAGCTGTCGGAAAATTTTGTTGCTCTACAATAATAAATTGTCAGTGTATTTAGTGATATTTTGTTGCCAGTTGAAGTTTTTATTTTCAAAAATTAAGGCGAGTTTTTGAATCTTTACAGGATACCTACAAGCGCAAATTTTTGTTTATTTTTTATTGATATACACGTCTCGAACCTATAAATATATTTTCAAATTAGTCTTCTTTCTAGCATCACCGGTCGGGGTGAATCATTGCTTTCATTGCAGTTTCGATAGCTTGCAATATAACTATCGATACTATCGGACTCGTTTTAGTGCTACTTGTGGCAACAATATTAGAATTTAAGTGAAAGAGAAAGAATAATAATATATATACAGTGTTGAAGCAAATAATAGGGACACTCTATTTTTTCCAGTATGTCATAAAATTTGATGTATATATACCGAAAATTGCTTAGACCATTAAGTGCTCAAAAACTATAGTAATTAATGCGATCTAGTGAGAGAAAACTGCAGAGACTATGGGAAGAAAGCGTGGGACAACTGTCAGTTTTGATAATCTTTTAATTCGTGCTTCAAAGATTAATACCTTCACGTTATCAAAAAGCCTCAAAAAAGATCTTATTCTCCTGATTCAAGTCTCACAATAAGAAAAAAACTTATGGGAGCTAGACTTATGGGTAAGAGTACTCGAAATGTATCATTTCTCAGCAAACGGAAGCAATACGTGTTATGGTCTTGCGAAATGAAGATTAACAGCCTGTTTGTTAGACGAACGTCTCCTTACGCTCGTCATGTGGAAACAGGCTGTTATTTGTTTGCCTCAAATGCAAAATCATATGTATGAACATATCTGAGTTATAATTCATACTTTGTTTGAGTTTAATAAATAAAAATTTAAGAAACAGTTAAACTGTGTCCCTATATGTAACTATGAAAGTTTACAGACGGCTAACACCTGCATCGAACAAATTTTTGCAAATGTGACTTTAACCACATTTGTGGCCTCCGTATTTACTCTTAGAATTTGACGATGGTATCGATAGTGAAAAAAGAAACTATAGATGGTCAGCCAGAAACAAAACTATCAATACTATCGACAGTACTATCGATTGTTTTTCAGCTCTAAATGAAACATTTACAAATTTTTCGTTCCTATTGCCGGCACCGCTTAAAATTAGAGAAAAATAATTTTTTTCAGCTCTTTCACTTTTATAGCCATATTTCCAAAGTTTTCTACTTTTAGAAAACCTTTCTAATTGAAAATTGATTATTTTAGAGTAATTATTGGAATTAATAATTCGGCATTCCCACACATTTTTTGTTAAGAAGCATTTTCGTAAAAACAGAAAGACAGTCACTAATTAGAGGAAAATACTGTCAAAAATACTTATCTAAGCTCAAATTGTTTTTAACACATAAAGCTGAGAATATTTAAAAATTTCATATGGCTTTACTTTAATACACTACTACTGGTACATGCCGACCTTAGGTGCACTCATCTTACTCTAATTCGTTAAAATATTTGATTTTATTAACGAATAGAAAATAATCCAAAATTCGTTTATTTTTAGTGCTTTAATTAAATTGTGTTTATAAGGAAAATTCCGTTCTTTTTTGATTGCAATAACAACGTGAAAATACAACAAAAAAAAGTCACATTTTATAAGGCGACAATTGTTGTCGACAACGTTATGAAATTGTGAGAAACAAAAATTGAAATTAAATCTCAGCTCCTGCTGGGCTTCCTTCTACGAAAAATAGCAAATTTCATTAATTTTTTTTTTCATGTCTGAATAAATTTGTATTTCCAAATAAATTTTAAATAAAGTTTTACAAACAAATGCATTTTCTCAAAAAATAAATACAAAACTAGTTAGTCAACCGTATGAAATAAGTAGTTTTTTGTTGTTGTTCCTATTTTTACCAACGATACGTTTTTAATATTTCAAATTCCTTAAAATCACTGCACGTACTTTACACGTACTATTCAGATTACAAATTACAGTCAACAATAATAACAACGACAACAACAACATGTTGTTAACATGTTACAAAAGTTTTCACAAACATTTTATGTTCAAATAACTCAAAGTCACACTTGAAATATAATTGAAACTTAAAACAACACACTGTTCGAGTGTAGAAAAGCAAAAACGTAAGGACAATAGATGTTAGGAAAGAAGGGGATATAGAAAACGATTGAAGTGAAATAACAGCAAAAGCAACAGCAACAGCAACAACAACAACCACAGCAGCGACAAATTATGAGCAAACAAAATACATTAGACTCTTAGTTGAATGTTCATCAACATCATCATCATGGTTGTCGTGGAAGCCGTTAGTCATTATGTGTAACACACAGTAAAACGCTTGTTTTACACTTCACACACAATTTGTATGCCTTGCACTTACTTGTGCACTCTACGCTTGGCGAAATATAGCCATTTGAATATGTTAAGACCGACTTTTTAAACTGATTTGATTCTTTTATTATACTCAGACACAAAAATAGCCTGATTGGGTTACATAAACTTACTTTAACCATATATTATATTATTAATACGGATAACATTCCATTAAGGAACATGGGGACTTCTCTCAGTCAATGAGCTGCACCCGATTCTATTCATTGAAAGGGATCTACAATATAACGCCGACTCCGAACCCAAATGCATTAGAGTAGTTTTCAATAGTAGTAATGTTCATAACCGGTTACTAAAGTTATGAGGTAACACCGCTATTGAAAAAACTTTTTCATTTTTCAGATAGTTTAGTCTGGTGTTGAACCGAGGACCTTTTAGTTGGTACGCGTCTTCTTTTCTAGCAAAAACATTTAGCGTTTTTTGTGCTTTTCTAAAAAAAAAAAAATGCAACTCTTAAATCAAGTGTAAAAATGTTCGTTACTGACAAGAAAAATGCAACATTTTAATAGGTTGATGAAAATACCTTTAAGTTGTCATCTTTTTAAAATGCAACATATTTTCAGAGAAGAAAACGCCATAAGACTACCCCATGGGAAGTAGTTTTTGATTTCGTTAATCTCTTTCAGCTTAAGATGTGCTGCTGACTGGGGCTGCTAGCAAGACCTCCATGCAAGTAACCGCCAGCCCCTCAGAATGTATGAAAAGGGACTGGTTTTGTATATTTAAAGACGCCAAGTAGCCGCCAAGTACACTTAAGCATCTTAGGCACTTAGGATTTGATGGCAAACCTATGCCACATTGATTCCCCCTGACACGCTCCAATAAAGCCGCTGGTTGTCCGCGATTGCAATGCAGCTGTCTCGCACATATATCTTCGATTATATCTTCCTAAGCGTCATTGTTAGTATTTAGCAATGTTTCTTCGTAGGGAGGGTCAATTAGGTTATGTGGGGTTCACAAACAGCTTTAAATCAGATTATTAGTATTGTTATTGATAGAAAATAGAGAAAAAAATTCTAAACAAGCATATGTAGCTAAAGCTGGCATTTAATCCACAGTAGTAGTACTACAAGCATTTAAAATGGGAATAAAAATTTGGAGGAAGTGCGACCCTTTCATTTGGAGGCATGATCATATATAAAATAGATGTTGAGCTGCAGGATTTTACTTAAAAATCTTCTGATTTCCTTGCTGCAATCCAGTTCCATGCAAGCGTCACCTCTACGTCTATTCTTATCCATGAATGCCGAACATTTTCGTCGAAATCTAAGATCATTCGATGGTAACTTTCATATGAGTTCGTCGGTAATTGCTAAAGACTAAATTTCGTTAGCAGCATGAGAGCACACGCGGTATCTCTAAGCTCTACTAAACAGACCTATATAAGAAGAAGACTAAAGGTCTACTTTTCTTGCCGTTGCTCGCACTATTCTGATTCGCTATTGCCTCATTGGAAAGCAAGCCGAATGTGTGATCAATCCATCCAAATTTACTTTGACGAATTTTGTCGTACATATCCACTTCTTCAGTCTTCGCCCACAGTTCTAGGGCTTGCTGATAGGGCTTGGCAGAAATATTTAAGAATTTTAAGGATTTATTCCGCACATCTTTTAGGATTCCACCTTCTTCCATGACCGTACTTCTCAAGTAGTGAAATTCCCTAACATGCTGTACTTGATTTTAAGATAGCATTAGAAGCTCATCGAATACTACTTTTACTCATTTCCGTTGTCTTTCCTTGACTTGTCTGCCAGATCATCCACTTCCGCCTACCTATCGCTTAATCTGTGTGAAAGTTCACACTTGTCATCCGCATCGTAAAGAAATTTAAGTCTTAGATTTAGACTCTTTCGATCACTATATCTCGAGACTTGTGTGGTACCTCTGTGGTATTCTGTGAAACTCGAAGAGTTCGAAGTCTCACCTAAAAGCCTCTCATAATTATAAAAAAAGCGCATTTCAATCGCCTGTTCAGTTATAATACGTAGAGTATTTATGTGGTCCCACTTCGTAAGCCAGCTTTTCTGAGTGAAGCTACTTGCGTGATAAGTTGCTTAAGTGTTATTCTAATGAAAACTTTCATTACGGAGCAATTGCTACAATTGGGTGCATTACTTTTTTTCGGCAACTTGCAGATTCCATATTTTTACAAATAGGGTATGCATTAACCTTCAGAATATCTGTCGTAATACATACATATCGTCAAGCCCTGCAGCATTCCCATTTTTTTGAGCCAATATTGCACTCTCTACCACACTCAAAGTTCATGGTTACGTATAAATGGGTGACATCCTGTTCAGAGTCTATGAATACTTTCATGTTGAATGATAACTACGTATTCGAAATATATATCCTACATATCTTCAGCTGTTCGTCGACATTAGTGAGGAGATGTTCTTCAAGGAAACTCTGATAATCATATAGAAAATAATTTTAAAAAACCTCTAAGCGGATCTCCAGTAAAGCTTTTAAACAAAAATCTTTTGGCAAGTGTTGGGACCATTTAAATGAAATTTTTGGTTTATAATTGAATTAAAGGAAACATTTTAATATCCCGAGATAGTGAAATAAAAACCTTTAAACTTAAAAAAATTCTTATTGCGTGTTATCCTTTAGAACATTATAGGCATTATAAGGCGAAAACAATTTATAAAATCATAAAATCTTAAGTTCACAACCTTAAGTTGGCAACACTGCTTTATTTGACAACTGATCTTACAGCTGATGGTTGCTTTTTGTTTAGTTTGGCTTGACATTTCATTGTAGCCGCAAATTCGGCAAATGGGCTGAAGAAAAAATTGATATTGATATTAAATTTCCATTCAAAACTTTTTTATCCGATGAAGCTCATTTTTGGTTCAATGGGTACGTAAGTAAGCAGAACTATTGCATTTGGAGTGAGAATAAAGCACAAGCTTTTGACGAAACACCATTACATCCACAAAAAATTACTGTTTGGTACACTTTATGGGCTGGCCGAGTCATGGTAAGTACTTTACTGTCAATAGTGAGCGGTATAGGAACATGATTAGACATTTTTTCGTACCTCAATTAGCTGGCATTAATCAGCGCGCTCTACAATTAAAATACTCAAAGAAACTTTTGATGAAAGAGCAATTTCATGTAGTGGTTCAATTAATAGGCCGTCAAGATCGTGTGATTTTCTTTGCGATTATGTAAAGTTACTTTCCTACGTGGATAAACCCGAGACAATTTATACCTGAAAATCAACATTCGGAGAGTTATTGACGAAATACGGCCGCATATGCTACGGCCTTGTACGCGCCTGCCGTGGCGGTCACAAGGCTGAAATCATAATTAAACACTAATATCATAGAACTTTCTATACAACAATAGCCGTTTCATTGATATCAAAAATATATTGCTTTGTTTTATTATGATTTATATTTATGTAGTTGTGAAAAAGCACTCATTGTATTAAAAAGAAGAAATCATTTAGTAATTAAAAGAAAATAAATAACATATGTACGTAAATAAGTATGTACATACATATGTATATAAAAAATTCTTTTAACTCTTACGCATGTAGCGCATATTGCTATTCCTTTACCGGCAATAATTTCTTAAATTCTCGCATGCTCTCGCTCTTTTATTCTCAATGTTTCTTTATTTTTTTTTTTTTTTTTTTTTTGCCCTCCAATCCATTCACTTTTAACATGAGAAAGTACTTGTAGTTGCGTTTCTAAAAGTTCTTTTTTCTTCTTCTTCGTTCGGTTAAAGAAGCTGAGGGATAAAAAGCAATATTTTTCCTCTCTTCCCAACTGAAGGCTAAAACGACAAAGAAGATATGGAAGTTGAGAAATTAAAAAAAAATTGTTTACAAAGAAACCTTGCGGCTTCGATTAAAACTACACATGAGCACGTCTGAAACTGAAAAAAAGACGAAAAAAAGAAACACAACAAAAGGAAAAGGTGTAAAAACGTTTAAAAAAAGTAACAGAAGGCGCAGTGATTTTTATCGGCCTTCAGGACATCAAAGTGGATGTTTGGATGGATGGATGGCTGGATGAATATTGTTTATCATTTTCAGTTGAACGATGAAAAACACACGCATACACATTCAACTGCAAAGGGAGAATTTCAGTACTTATACTTGCAGATTTGAAATATTAATTGTGTTCTTGTAAGGGGGCAGAGAAAAAGTTAAAATTAAAAGTGAAACCCTATACAGGACAACAGATGATGTTTTCAGTTAATTTTTTTCCCTGGTTTTTTATTTAACGCTTCAGTTGTCACAATTATTTGAAATTTCATTATTCATTTGGTTAATTTTGTAAGATTTTCAAAGCGGTATCATGCTGTTAAATTATAAGAATTTGGAATATTTTTGCAAATGCTGTTCTAAAAGCAAATTTCAATGTTGAAATTGTTCAAATTTTTAATATTTAAAATTCTTAAGCCTGCTTAATGCTGTTTCAGTATAACGATATGTAAAAAAAACATTTATTTAAAACATCCCTTTGACGAGCAGATACTTCTCTTTGACCCGAAAAGTAGGCTAAAATTAATAAAAAATTTTTTGAAGTAAAAGTTCAGTTTTTTATAGTTTAAGGTGTATTTCAGTGGCCGTGACGAGAGGTCCTACTTTATTTCCAATAATGCCACCAACATGTAAGCTACACCAAATGGTGTATTTTTCTGGATGTAATGTAATAAAACAGATTTCATTCAAAGACTTTCACGGTTCATAAGTATTATTATGTATTTGGAATACAAAATAATTCGGCTCATTATTTAACTCAGGAAATGCATTATTTCAAAAGGTACAAATTTAACAAATCACTGTCCATCACTGCCTACAACTTTTCCCTACATCCTGTTCAATTTTGAAATCTTATCTCTGAAAAATTTTTTGTCTTTTGAGACGATCAAATTTTGAAGCTGATTTTCGATTTATTTGAGAGAAGTGTAGCGGTGACTTATCAATATATGTTGTATCCGTCAAAACAGTCAGAAGTCAGAAGGAGCAATGACAGGAAAATATGCCGGATGCCGTCTGCTACGTAAGAGCGAGTGCTATCATGTAAAATAATAATTTTATCCTGCCCGTCCTTATATTCTGGCCGTTTTATGAAACGTACTGTTCTGTACCGATCACCAAGTTTTAACAGCCCATAGTGGTACTAAGAGTTATATACTATCGTAGAACACAGATTGTTCCGCCAAGAGTTCAAAATTGCATTATTAAAATAAAATGACACAATTGTACTAACAATCGAAATATTTTGTGAAATTAATTAGACGATGTTCGAAGGGTGAGTTGAGTTTAAAAATAAACAGGGTTTTTGCAGGGTTGGCAAAAACCGTAGGGTCTGTTGTGTATTGGGTTGACTCTATATATGGGACGAATTTGTTAATTAACAAGCTTGAGACTCATCATAACTAATTTTCCGTAGAAATCTAATAGCGTTGTTCAAGCGTCAATAATGAATTGTCGGGGTATACCGATCATAAAGTTCGCTTGGCAATTATTGCTTCAATATTGAAACTGTCCAAAAAGTCTGAAAAATATAAACTAAGAATAAACCACGTGCATCTTTTGAAAGTGGATTTGAACACGGTCAAGTACTCTTTTGAAGATTCGTCATTTGATGGGTTTCTCGTATCCAAATTTTTTTTTTTTTTTTTTTGTCTTAATCTTAATCTCTCTTGATACTTTGACAATAAATTTTAATTTTCCCCTCGTGACAATGACACAAACAAAGGGAATCTATGTATGGAATGTTCCATATTAAAAAAAGCTGAAATATAGCGACATTGTCTTTTACGAGTCGACTAAATGCTGAATGATGCAGATTTTTGCCTGTTACACCTCCCAGTTAACGTATAAAGCACAAAGCTTTATTATTAAATTGATTTACTTTTAGACGGACACCTGCAAGATAAAATTAACTTCTGTCATTTATGAAAATTTTGAAAATTACTTTAAACAGTCATGTATGATTCCTAAGAAAATTCGTAGTCAGTCATCAATGATTTAGCATTTTCAGGGTTTGTCATGATGATTCCTTATGACGTTCGCCACTGGGATTGTACGTCCCACGCATTTTTAGAGTGCTTTTGGCGGTAACTATTTTGGGGGTTTCATTCTAGCGCTTTTCTAGTTATGTTGTTATGCTTGACAAAAATTTTCTTATCATATATCCTAGCCTTCGAGTAGTTGCTTTCGATATTAGCCAAGTTTGACAACCAAAGAAACAGGCATTGAAAATACGCATATCTCGATGTCTGATTTGAACGCCAAGTGTTTCGTACCGGTCTAAAAGCTGACTTTACTTTGCCGGGTCTTTAGACACATCAACATCTATACCACCGTTAGACGACATTGTTGAGCCCAGATAACAAAAGTTGGTGACGTATTCTATGCATTGACTTTCAATTATAATAAACCAGGGGTTGTTATCTGCATCTTTTTGACCTTAACTTTTAGTCCTACGTTCTTAGTCATCTAGTTTGCTAAGCCTATGCGACATGATACATTGTACTGTAAACTTGCTTTTATAATTGTGATCTGTATTCTGGAAATCGTATTCAATAGCGTGATTATCCGCCACTTATCGCATAATGTTTTATCGTCCTTCTTCGGAATTTTCGTTCTTAGTCTTGTTAATTACAAACAACATGGTCTTCCTTTTATCCGTTTTTCTTTGATGAATGGAAAAATTATTTCTTTGATGTGCTGAGTTCTGCCTGATGTAGTTCCGGGCGTATACAGTATACACCGGCGGCCTGATTTTTCTTTAATTTCAGTATTCCACTGTTTATTTTCTGAATAGTTGACGGTTCTCTTGATATTCTTGTGTTCTGGCTAAATTTCCATGCTTATGTTGTTTATCTGTTAAGCTGTTCCTCAAATCCCGTTAATAAGTTATCAAATACTCATGCAATATATGATGAACTGTTTCGCTAAATTAGAGTTTTGAGCGTTATTTATCCATCAAAAACTCTTATATATCGGTTTAAATTTGAACCAGCGTTATTTCGAATCTGGCAATACTTATGTCATTCTATTCTGTCACAAAATTCAGTATATTATCTCCACTGAACGAAATTAATCGATTTACGCTTGAGCAACATTGGGATTTATTGGAAATGTATTTCCAAAACAAAGACAATTGGCCGAAAATTGGACGAAAATTTCGTGGGTACGTTAATAAGCAAAATTGTCGTATTTGAGGCTTAGTAAGCCCAAACTCGATTTCACAGAAGCCAATGCATCCATTACGGGTGACTGTTTGTTGCAGCTTGTGGAGCGGAGGCATCAGTGGCCAATATTTATTTCAAAAAGAGGACGAAGCAACCATTACGGTCAATGGAGACATCTATCGCACCATGATAACCGACTTTTTGTGCCCGCCCTTCATACTATTGATGTGAACGATGTTTGGTTTCAACAGGATTATACAACTTCCTGCCATAACATCTCATGCCACAATCGATTTATTAAGTCAAACACTTGATGGCCGTTTAATTAGATGAAATGGTGAAGTCAGTTGGCCACCAAGAAGTTGCTATTTATATCGTTGGACTGTTTTCTGTAGGGCGCAGTTAAAGACATCGAAATCGAAATACGACCCCAATCGAAAGAGTTCTCGAAAATTGATCCGATGAATGGGGTACTGTGAGTAAGGTCGCGGCAGCCATATGCATGAAGTAATATTTTATTTCTAACTGGAACAACAGAAAAAAAAATTTGGCAAAATTTCAAACCGTTTTTTTTTGTATTTTTAAATTTAAACTTTAAAAATATGCGGCAAACGCTACCAGTGCGTGTGACGCTCAATATCTATGGCAGCATGAGGGCACCTGTGATATCTCCAGGCTCTGCTGGACCGACCTCGATGAAAGCAGGACTAAATATCTTCTCTACCGAAGTGGGGTGACCATACACCGCACAATTGCTGTCCTAACGGGTCACTGTCTGATCGGGAGCCATGCCGATAGGCTTGGCATTCCCTCGAATGATTTTTGCAGGAATTGTGGTTTCGAGGAGGAGGAGGAGACTGTCTTTCACGTTATGTGTCACTGTCCGGCTTTTGCTGCCAGCAGGTGAAGGTTCTTGAACTTCTACTTTTTGTCATCTTTGACTAAACTCTCCAGGATAAGGGTGGCCGCAATTGCGAAATTTATTTTGGAGGCTAAATGGTTTCCTATGGAAACCGTTTGATCCCCGGAATGGGCCAAATATTTGGCCTAAGTGGGTCTCCTTCCCTTTGGGGGGATACACCACCTCCTTACCTATCCTAACCTAACCCACCCGATACATACAAATAGCGCGGCAGTAACGCTTTGTAATTGTAAAATCCGTTTTCTACAGAGCGTTAGAAAATGAAGTTGTCTGTGAAACGCTGTTATAGATACACAAAACTGGCAGTGTTGTAATTTTTTAAAAATTGCTTATATAAAAGTAATGTCAATTTACTATTTTCACAACACATTTAGCGATTTAATCGGTATTGAATTTTTATTAAATTATGTTTTCTTGAAATTACACTTCAACGCAACGCTCAACACTTTGATTTAGGTTTGACTGTATAGTCGATAAACGTTTGGCGTTATGTGTACTGGTACAACTGAACTTAGTAAACTACTTTTCAACTGAACTTTAAAAGTGTGGAGTGGTTTTTCGTAATCAAACGTCCTTTTATTTTTTTTACTGTTTTTCAAATACTTTTAAAATTTAAAATAACTTCCCCGTGAATTCAGTTAATGTCTCTATTTTTTATTTATTTCAGTAGGGACATGATGTTGATCAATTAATCGGTCACAAGGGATGACTTTTTTTCTATCCTTTAAAGAAAAAATAATGATGAGCTATAATTTACAATTTGCCCTGACATGTCCTTCTGGAATTCATTACAATTGTAATTTGTTTTTATTATTAAAAGTTTTTTTCACACTTTTTTATTGTAATTTCGAAAAAAAAAACTTCCATTCTTTTTAATTCTTTCGATTGTTTTATTCTAATGAATGGATTTGAACGAATCTCTTACCGCTCGTTGCAGCAAACAATTTTTTATGAATACAATGGCATAGGTTTGGTGTATGGAATTTTTATTCTATTCTAGTCTGTATTAGGTGACATGGAACAGAAAAAAAAAAAACAGCCTGTAGCAAGGGAAGCGTTTCCCGTTTCAACCCACATTTTCGATATATTTTTTTAAATTTTATTTTGTTCTTTGTTTTTGTTGTTCTTGATTTTGCCACTGCTGCAGCATTTAATCGTTTGTAAATTCAAATGTGTGCGTATGGCAGGCAGTAATTTGAAGTGGGTATTGAAATTGAATTCAAAAATAATTCTCAGGGTATTTCTTTTTTCATTCATTTTTAACACCCATTTAAGCTTAGAAAAAAAATGTATAAAAATAAAAATAATAATAAAAATCAATTAAATGTTTTGTCATGATCCCAAAAGACCGAAAAGATTTTTAGAAAATAATTTTTTTTTTCAATATTAGATATGGTTTCAGTCTATTTCCAATGCCATAATATAAAAAAATAATAAGAAGAACGCCTGTTTCTGTATATGAAAGAAGATTTTATTTAAATGCTGTTTCAAGTATTTTTCTAGTCTGTCTGCATATGGATTTAAATAATCATTCATTGACAATCGACTGTTTGCCAAATACTTAAAAATACTCACATCCTACTCAGACATTTATTCAGTACATTTTCTCGTTTTTGTATTATGCTCTTTAGAGGTACTTTTTTGTATTCAATGAACAAATAAATGAATACGGCGGCGTCAGCATTTATTGAAATAAAATCGTGGTGAAAGACAAAAACATACTTTCATAAGCAATATGACAGATATCTTTTGAAAGCCACTCATTGTATTTCGAATTCATATCGATATTGCATGTTGTGATAATAAAAAGAAAACCATTTGAATGAAATTAAATAGAATTTTATGTCTGCCATAAGAGGGCTTAAATATACCGATATTTTTTTACATGATAGTTTGTAATGAATAAAATATTTTATTGCAAATAAACCTTAACATACGAGTACATGACATTTTTTCAAATGTTTTGAAAAACTATAGAAACAAATGTTGTTTATTGACATGAAATTTTAGATTTAATTAAGTATTAAACAGTAAGGTGTGCTTCAAGCTAATAAGGTCACCTTAATATTGGCTCAATTCATCCAAACTATAAAATAATATGTTATGAATTCTACGTTCAAATAAGTGAATAATAAGCCGGTTTTGCTCTTAGCGATGTGCCATTATATTACGTTTATTTAAATTTATGAAAATAAGTGCAAAATTCAATGCGTCAAAATGATAAGGTCAGTGATTAATAAGCAATTAATCTAATCTGAAGGTATCACTTTTTTAATAATTTATAATTTAAATAATATCTGTGCAGTATGGGTCGCTGGAAGCCTTTGTCACCTTATGAACAAGGACAAATTATGGCACTTCATGAGCAGGGATTGAGTATACGTGGAATGGCGAAAAAACTGGGACGATCTTTGTTTGTTGTGCAAAATTTTCTCAAAAACAGAGAAAATTATGGAAAATGAAACAGCACGGGTCGTCCAAAGTTCCTAACTGCCCGTGAAACCGGCTAATTTCACGAAGGTCCTCGAATTCCATGGAAAGCGCGGTAACAATAAAAGAGGAATTGAAGTTACAAGCTGCAAAACGCACAATTCTAAGAGCTATCTACGCCCAACCAAATATTATTCGAGCAAAATTAAAAAAAATTCCCTGTCTGACTAAGCAGCATAAGATTAAGAGTAAAGAGTTTGCGAAAAACAACATGCCAACTAATTGGCATCAGGTAAACATTTTTTGGGTTTGTAGGTAATTTTTTTTTTTTTTTTTTGATGAGATGGACCAGATTTCAATTACTATTGGCGAGATTTAAGAAAGGCGGTGACAGTTTGATGGTTTAGGCTGGCTTTAGCTCACATAGCACCCTGGAACTCTACTTTCCTTCCACTCGAATGCATAGTTTAGAATACCAGAGCATTCTGTCTGAACCTTTGCTGCCTTATTTGGCCTAAAATGCTGACAAAACTTTCACCTTTCAGCAAGATAACATAGCAATTCATGTCAGTAAGTCGACCAGACATTGGTTTGAGGAGCACAATATTAAAGTACTTGAATGGCCAGCACGTTCCCCCGACTTAAACCGCATGGAAAATTTGTGGGGACTGCTTGTGCGTAATGTTTATGCAGACAACACACAGTACCGGACAAAAGATGAATTAAAAGTGGCACTCTGCAACAGCTGGCTCGAAATCCGCTCCAACGTTCTAGACAATTTAGTAAGTGCCATGCCATCCCGTATTTTTAAGACAATAGAAGGAAATGGGAACTGCATAAATTAAAAATAATTGATTAATGCTTAGTTTAAATAAAAGTTTGGATAAATTAATCACTGACCTTATCATTTTGACGCATTGAATTTTGCACTTATTTACATAAATTTAAATAAACAGAATAAATGGTACATCTCTAAAAGCAAAACCGGCTTATTATTCACTTATTTGAACGTAGAATTCTTTTTAATAAGGTGACCATACATAATATTTTATAGTTTGTTGCTCAAGTATGCACATCTTTTTCTATCACCGTGGTTTTCACGTTCTTTCTGAGATGTTCAAGGTTGTCATGTGTATAAAAATAAGACGTTATATGTTAAATTTAGAAAAATATTTAAACGATGAGCATATTTGCAATAAAAAATATCATATATCAATTAACCGATTATTCGTATTAAAATAACCGGTTTATTCGGTATTCGAAAAATGAACATTCAAAAAAAAACCGTATTGATCACTTTAATTGGACACCAAAATCGTGTGATTTAACCCTATTGAATTACTTTCTTTGGGGTTATCTAAAGTCACTTGTCTACGCCAGAGACAATTGTGCACCTAGAAATCAACATTCGAACAACATTCCAGTTCCAGTTTGAGCCAAGTACTCGCCAGCCGATGCGGTCACATGACCCAAATCATATTTAAAGATTAATATTATAAAATATCCTATCTAACCCAGCCCATTTCATTGATATCAGGAATGTATTTCTTTATCTTATTATGATTTAAACTTGTGTAATGTAAAAAAACACCCGATACAACTTTGTAGTTTGATTAGATTAAAAAAACACATAAAATCACAGAAATGTATGAAATTCTTATTTTAGTCGATAGAACGTTCTATTGTTCCAAAGTTGGTTGCATGTAAATGTTGACCGCGCCTTTGCGCGCTTATCCACATAGACATGAGCATATCCCCCCCAAAAAATAGATTAACTGACCAAACGTTAAATAAACTGTTCACCTAACTCTCCGCTCAATTGGGCCATTGTTTCACCTGCTGTGTGTCATGTGGCATTATTTTGTTGAAACCACATCTCAGCCAAGTCCTGCCTTTCCATTTGGAGCAAAAAAAATTTGTCATCGTTGCACGGCGGCACTCGTTACTCCCAGTAACGTTCCTGCTTCGTCATCATAATTCACACCGAGCTGTGCATATTTCGAAATGCAGGGGCAGTACTTGCAAATCCTTCTGGCTGCTTACACCAAATACGACAATTTTGCTTGTTCCCGTATCCATTTAGCCAGAAATGAGATTCGTTGCTGAACACAATTTTCCAATAAAAACACTTCCTAAACCGAGCATGAATATTTTGATAGTAGAATTCAATAATCTGCTAGCTTTGTTCGTTTGAACATGTTTGACAGTAATATGTTACACGAAAACAGCTGAGCTGCCAAAAAGAAAGTTGCTAAAAAAATCACCCGATTCTATGGTAAAATAATCGTATAGTAGATAATTAATCTACTTCCTAAAGTAAAGTACCATCTTTAGTAAGTAATTGGGTTGTCATCTCGCTAAACACACACTTACTCCGTTCAATTGACTCCAGGAAATTTAGTTGTTTTGACTAAAATAACATACAGACCAGTAATGTCACGTTACATTTTTTTATTTGATATTTGTGCCACAATTTTGTATATGTAATAGTATATACATACATATGTGTGTATGTAATAATATATTTGTTATTGAAAGTATTGTGTATTAAAACCTTAACAATCCAGCATTTCTTTTGTAACGTTCAAAATGATAAAATTAATTTAAACAAAAATTTGTAAAGGAAATTTCATTTCACAATTACAATATTCAGCCAATCTTATAAATATTTCAATTATTCGAATTTCATTCCTTTAGTTGTCATCGTTGTCGTCATCATCATTATCATCATCATCATCATTACCATCGTGATCATATACAATTGTAGTCAGCAACAATTGTCTTGCCTTTCAGAGCAAGCTGAATGACAACGAATAATTCTTATTTAAAATTGAGAATGAAAATGAGAATAATAATGCATTTTATTCATGAACTACAAATTAAATAAGGCATTCGAATTCAATAAGTATTGCATTGTATTGAACAGAACAGAACAGAACAGTACAGAACTGAACTGAACACGAGAGTCAATAATAATATCAGTATGTGAGTAACTTCTTCTTCTACTACAACTACTTCAACTACTACTTGTTTTACATTTCAGGCCACATAATACGAATGCATAAATGAAACATTGCTGAACGACTTATTACACATCCAACATTAAGTTCTTCTGCAGTTACTTGTGGCTCTTTCTGTGTAATCACACTTAATCATACAATACGAGCACAATTGAAAGTAACCCTTTCCTTAACTTTTCAAGCAAAAACAATCAGTCTGATAAAGAAAATGTTGGCTGAAGAGAAACGTGTTTTGAATTTTGAGAACTCATTTTATTCCATGAGGCATATGGTTGATGGTGGTTAAGTTAGTGGAAGTTTGCTGGCAATGATGTTGAATCCATTCATTTAACAAAAAAGGACTGATTGTCTATCTGTCAACATTTAGAGGCTTCATAACAGATAAGGTAAGGAATTAATTCTTGTTTTGTTCTCACCATTTAAGGGGCTTCTACGAGTATGCACATTAAATAATATAGTCTATGGGGAATTTGTACAATTTTGTAATGCACCACCAACGCCATTATAGTTTGAATTCAACACTAAAGGAAATTTGTAAAAGTCCTCTGGAGTGGATTTTTAATTAAGGCACTGGTTTTTGGATCATATAAGAGCTGAAGCTTTTTTTCCATTCTATTCTATTATTTAAGAATTTATTTCTTTGCCAGATATTCTTTTTTATTTACAATATCATTGTTATTGTATTACTATTCTACTCATCATGACAAAACTCTACAAAAATAAAATTTTCAAAAATAAGTCTATTCAGTTGTTGTTACACTTTATTCTTTCATTGTATTTTGTTAAATTATTTTTTCTATTGTTCTCTTTCATAGAATATAACAATGAATTCTTTATTGCACCCTATGCCGACTTAGATACTCGTGGTTGGTATAAAATAGGTTTGTCTTAACGTTTGTAACGCTAAGTTATGGCATATGGTGAGTCTACCTTGTAGAAGTGAAAAAAATTATTGGGGAATCGTTAAATCAAGCCAAGTCACTGATGAAATCATATATCCATTGTATTATTCACTTTTTCTAGCGTTTTTGGCATGAATGTGTGTCGACAAAGTTTTGTGAAAAACTGCTCAATGATGTTTATAATAGTTCTGATTAGCGTTTGAAGTTTTAACTGGTGACAAATAAGGAAAGTATTCAAAAAAGTTCAGTTACAAAATTTAAATTTACATCATTGAGAATGTTTTGAAGAGATCGCAATATGAAGTTGCGAATTCCGGTCTATCTATATGGTGGATGCACTAAAAATCCCCAGCCAAGCTCTCTCTGTTTTCTCCGGATTATCGAAGATGTGTGTGGTCTGGTGTTGTTAGAACACAACAGCTTTTGAGTTGATTTATTCTGGCCATTTAAACTGAATCGCTTGCTTCAATATCGTTAATTATTGATATTAGATATCAGAATCAATCGTTGACAATTCTGCTCCATTCCAACCAGACACACAGCTTGGTGTAAATCCTAGCTTTGCCACCGTCTGCGAAGCTTCATTTTTCTTCGTCCATGATCTTTTTCGCATATTATTGTTGCGTGTGATTCACTTTTTATCGCCTGTAATCATTCGCTTTAGAAAAGTTTCGATTTTATTTTATTTTTACCGATGAAGCGCAAATTCGGTCCATTAATTTTTTTACGCTTAACTCATTTGGCACCCAAACATCGAGCTTCTTAGTGTATCCAGCTCTCTTGTAAATTATCAGATCGAAAACTGCTGTTTTTCTTGTTATTGCATCATCTCCATAAACTTCACAAAATTTTTTTCAGCAGCCTGCTACGCATTCTTACCTTTTTATATTAAATAAGAAACCAAAGTATGAACGTAAAGTTTAAAATATTTACTCATTATTACATCATTAGTACATGACCTTTTACATAATAATGCGATATTATTAATATTTTTTAACAAAGTGAAGTTTTGTTCTGAATTCCGTTCCATATCTACTCAACCAGATTTGATGAAAACTTTTTTATTTACGTTTGCGTGCAAAGACCGGTGCTGACTTAGGTTAGGTTACAGCTCACTTCAGTCTAAGAAACAAGTCTCGTTATGCTACTATGTGTCCACAAGTTCTGGTCAACTTCCGTCACCTACAGAGTCATTATAATGAAGGTGTTGATTTTATCTAAATCACCCAGCGCACGACTGTCCTTGTCTTAGAATATTTTCTAATCAACTGAAGTAGTTAAGTGCTGCAATGGCAAAGAATATGTGTCCTAGATTCCTCTTCATCTTTATCATTACAGATTTGGCGTTTCCAGACTTTGGGAGTGTTTGTCAAGAGGCCAGTGGCCTTTTGCATCCCCTACAAGGTTTTTTACATGAGGCCTGGGCAGTTTCAATACTTGTTGCATTATTTGGACTTCCATATGTATTCAGACTTTCCTGGTCTCATTTCTTCCACTTGCCATGAAATTCATTTTCTGCGACACCAGTTCTCTACTATTCTCAAGAGGATCTCCGATGTCAGCAATCAATCCATAAAGATCGAAAGTGATAGCATATGCATAGGCAGATTAATCAACCATAAAGTTACCTTACATGTCTAGGAACCCGTTAAAGGTTATCATTTAAAGACATCCAGCATTCATATACAATTTGCGATGTGTTCTTTACACTCTCCAGAGATTTTATGATCGCTGTACTATCAGTATACCTGTAACACGAGATATACAGCGCAGCACAAATAGGCTTGGAGCTGGCCTCTGAGCAGATCTTCGCGGACCGGTAGCTCACTCTATATGGCATAACGTCATATTAGCATAATTTTGGATAGTCATGCGACTGTAAAAGCTCTAGGATCTCACAACTGCCGGAGATCTCTCAACGAGATGACTATTATATGGGTACCGAGTCACAGTGAGACTGTGATGAACTGGCCAGGCATGGCGCTACTATCGAACTTACGATTGAATTTTTACTTTGGGAATTCCTTAGCGTACTTGCAAGCTTATAATTTACAACAAGTTAATGGACTCCGTTAGCCCGCGTGGACAGACTCGAAGTTACTCGGGTTACTTGGACAATATGTTACTTGGACAATAATTTCTGCAAAAGCTGCAGGGTTGATTGGGAGTAGGAAACAATTCCTTACCTACTGTGCATATTCGCGGCATTATATGGTAAAAGACAGAGGCATCTGGGCTTCTATCATGTAACTGGGTTTGCGAAGCTGTCGAGTACGGACATTGGGACGCTTAGCTGTTTAATTATGGTTCCAGGAATTGGGGCATTACGATCCATAGTGTTAACACAACGGGCTATTTTTCTACCTACCTAGGCTATCCACAGTTGCTCTGACGAAATTATACGAGCAACATTCTCAAGTCTTTTCGAGCCACTAGTGTACATATAATTGGCCTTCCCAGAGAGGGGACAGGGTTTATTATTAACTTTAAACATTAGAATTTGTATTCGATCTTTTATTGTAAGAAAAAATTTGATAACACTGTGCGACAAAAACAAAAGAACCAGGAAAGTGTCACGTATCAGTAGAAATACGTGGCGAGAAGCCGGTTTTTTACACCTAACTTAAGATTTTGGAAGTGTTTTGGATATTACAAAAACAAATTCTTGGTTCATAGCGTCTAATCGAAAAATAGTTTCACTTCTCTTTTTCATCGCATAGCGTAATTTATTTAATTTTTATATGTTTTGAACGCTAGGTTTACATAGACGAACAACTCAAAAGGATAACAAAAGCCTCGTTTGTACTTAGTACGTTATATTTAGGCAACAAATACTCCAAGCCTCACATCATTCGATACTCAAAACAATTTCTTTGCTAGTATCAGGTAATTTTTAGCAACTTTCTTTTTTTCAACAATGTTTTTGACAGCTCAGCTGTTTTCGTGTAACATGTTACCGTCAAACATGTTCAGTTTGATCTATAATTTAACCATGAATCGACTTAGAAACGAACAGCGCTTGCAGATTGTTGAATTTTATTATTAAATGGATAGGTGAACAAGCAAAATTGCCGTATTTGGTGTGAAGAGCAGCCAGAAGCGTTGCAAGAACTGCCAATGCATCGTGAAAAATGCACTGTTTGGCGTGGGTTATGAACTGGTGGCATTATTTGACCGTACTTTTTCAAAGACGAAAGCAGAAACGTTACTGCGAATAGTGAGCGCTACCGTGCGATGATTACAATTTTTTTTTTTTTTTTGCTCAAAATGGAAGAACTGGACTTGGCTGACATGTGGTTTCAACAAGACGGTGCCACTTGCCACACAGCACGTGAAACAATAGCCCAATTGAGAGGCGAGTTCGGTGAACTGTTTATTCTACGCTTGGAGTCGGTCAATTGGCAGTCTTGATCGTACGATTTAACGCCTTTAAACCATTTTTTGTGGGTCTGTGTTAAAGCTCATGTCTATAGGGAAAAGCCCGCAACAGTTGACGTGCTGTAAGACAATATTGAAGAATTTATTCGTGAGATACCGGCCGTTAATTGGTAGCAGCGTATGAACCCTTTGAGGCTTGACCGTAGTTAACATTTACATGAAATCATCATTAAACATTGAGTTATACAGTATAGATCGTTCTATCGACTCAATTAAAGATTTCATACATTTCTCAAAATTTTAAGTTTTTTTTTAAATCAAATCCCGATACTTTCTCATGGTAATCCTGTAGACTGTCTGGCCAATCGTCTAACACATTGTACTTTTCTAAAACCGTTTTAATATTAAAAAAAAAAAAAAAAATACTTAAAATCTACGGTTTCTATACAATTTTCCATTTTTTATAATTTTTTTTTTAATAAGTTTACTATGTGTGTCAGATATACTCTGTGGTACAAGTATCTACGAAATATGAACATTTATTAAACTTTTAAGATACATACGTTTAAACACAGATACAAATCTGTATGTAAATTATACTTTACTTGTACACACTCATATACAAATTAAGGCATTGAAACTGGCATAGGAGAGAAAACATTTTTTTTCCTTAGATACGTTTTGATAAATCTTTAAAATATTGAATTAAACATACCAAAGTATATGTAGATTTAATGTATATTTTATGCCAGCATATCTACATATGGCCCATTAACGATGGTGCGTTTGGACGCGACGCAATGCGATACATTGAGATACGATGGTACGTCGCACTATGTGAGACTCTCAACTCTCAGGTCGTTATAGTTAAATGTTCGTGAAAACATTTGGAACCCTTATGTGTGTGTATATACACATATATACATATGTATGTATGCCTATCTTAATAATACTTTTGGTTTTTTTTTCTGGATTTACATTTTTGCTGGTATTTTTTTTTATAAGGATTATAAATAAGATTTAATCTGAATTGATTTATTTCGATACACTTTTAATTTATCGGTCATATAATGGTAACCATAATTTATAATCATAGATAATGTAAATACTCTTAAGAAGTAATACCATACAAACATACATATAACATGTATACATGCGTATGTCTCTAAAGAGAAAACTTGTGATGAAAGAGGAAAATCTAAGACAGATCGGTACCGTTTCATACTTTATAGACACGACTTGTGCGTTAAAATTTAATGTTTTTCGTTGTCAATGAGTTATAACAGCTGGTGAACATGACATGTGATTGTGCTCAAATTAAAATATTTATAACAACGGAATATATTAGTTTTGAAAATGAAAGTGTAGGTAGTCTTAATAAAAACCATGACATTATATGTAATGCAATTAGTCACCGTTAGGTGTGAATCTGTGGCGACCGAGTACATTAATTGGATTAAGATACATAAAATTACAACTCTGGAAAAACACAAACATCGTTTTGTGAAATAGGCGAAAGAGAAGATAAAAAATAACGGTACCTCATCAACAATCCACAAAAAAAAACAAAATTAGTTGAATGATACATTAGAAGCACCTTGCACCTGATTCGGTATGGTTACATTCTCCCATGCGACCATAAAATTGGCAAAATCATCGGCGTAGTCAAAAGGAAGAAACCCCAAATTGTTACACTTCAAACGCCACCTTGTGGACAGCCCCTAGTGGCCCTGATGTTGCTCGATGAGCAACAGCATCTCCCTTATCCAGTTCCTCATTTTTCTTATCAATGGCATTGTAGGAAGGGTTGTCAAAAGCACACAATGCCTCTTGCCTAGCGTTCAGAACCTTTTTAATCACTTTCGTAAAAGGATGCCGATACCGTGTATTTGCCCGCCTAATAAGAAAACAATGAATAGGTTTCATCCCAAGATAGGTATACCACCTTGATCAGAAAGTTCACGAAATAACCCACGTATGGCGGTCCCATCGTTCCGATTTAAGTTTTTTTTTTTAGTAAAGTTGGTACATCTGTTTTTTATAATACCGCTAAATATTAGCGCCATAGCTTGACATTTACAAAAAATCGTAGCCAAGGCTACTTCTATCTCTATATGTGTTGGCGGTTTTTTACAATTTTAAAAATGGATTTAAATTTGCAACAACGAACTTGTATTACATTTTAATGGTGCGCGAACGTTGAAAATTTTAGAAAAGTGTTTCGGCAACGATTCTCTAAAGAAAACGATTGCTTACCAGTGGCACGAGCGGTTCGAAAGTGGTCGTGAGTCAATCGAAGATAATGAAAGCAGTGGCAGACCAGTGACATCGGAAACCGACGAAAACATTGATAAAGTAAAAGAAATCTTGGTCAACAGCAGCAAATTAGCCATCAGAGAGATAGCGGAGGACTGGAGGAGGACTTTGGTTAATGATTTGGGTTTTCGTCGTGCAGCAGCAAAGTTGGCGCCAAAAAAGAGACCTTGTTGAGATCCTAAAAGACTGATTTACGAAGCTGAATCCGATCCAACATTCATGAAAAGGATCACTACTGGTGACGAGACGTGGATTTATGAGTACGCAATCCGGACATCAGGCAAGTGAATGGCGTTCACCAAATTAGCCGAGACCATTTTCAGTCAAAAAACGCCCACGGTTTTCATGGATTACAACGGTGTTATGTATCATGAATTTTTGTCAGAAGGCCAGACAGTACACAAAGAGTATTATTTGGGCGTTATGAGACTTTTCCGTGAAGCAATTCGCCGGAAGAGGCCAGAATTGTGGTCGTGGTCGCACAGTACCATCATTATTCGAAATATTTTGATGAAAAACGTAACAAATATCATTCAACAGCCACTGAATTCACCTGATTTGGCTCCCTATGACTTCTTTCTGTTGGACATACCGAAAACCGAATATAGAAAATGATTCGAGGATTGGATCCAGCGCTGGCATAAGTGTGTTGCAGTCGATGTGGATTACTTTGAAGGGGACAATATAGATTAAGATGAATAAACTTGAATTTTTAATTTTCTGAATAAGCTCCTGGAACTTTTTGATCAAGATGGTATATACAGTAGTCTCTCCATCGCTTTAAGGAAAAACGAGCTCAGCTTTACAGGTCTACTTTCACCTCGCATCAAGTTACAGGCACATAACAAGCTAAAAAACTAGATATGAAGATAGTTGAGGGAAGAGGTTATCATATCTCTGTTGAAGAAAGCATGGAAAAACTCCACCTGCTCCAGGTGATATATAAGGTATGAACTTCAGTGTCATCCTTTTCTCTCTATCCTGAGCAAAGATCCTACCTGTCAGTCCCATATTCCTCTTGCCTACCAACCTTAAACCGTAGAACGGAAAGCCGAAGAATCGGCTAGCCGGCTCATCTTTAAAGAACAAAGCTGCTTCCTATAGGACCATAAAGAGTATGATGCAAATCTTAACTTTAGTCAGGCACAGTTGGCAGGAGTTTGTTATGGTCTTATGTAGATCATTAAAGCAATTAATAATTTCAATCCTTAAAATAATCTCTGCCTTATAAATTCCCTTTTCATAGCAATACATTATTATTATTATTATTTTAATTAAAAATTTTATCAAAAAAGGGTGTTAAAGGGTATCTCATATTTCTAATGAAATATGGCTTCAAGAAAACATAGCCTTTAACTATTAAAGAAAATACTTATGTATGTACACATTCTATTTTAGAAAAATTGTTTGAATACACGTACATACATATACATACTTTACTTTGCCCTTTAGCTATGCATGATTACTTTAAATTTTTCAAAAACTAAAACAATCAAATTTCATAACACTCACATACATAAATAAATACGCTCGTAAGGCAGAAAAAAAATTAATATTTCCTGGCAGAGCTTTAAACAATTTATACCTCCTACCAATTATAAACAAAGTTCCCTATAGAATTTTAAGCGAAAAAAGTAAAAAAATTATAATAAACGAAATAGAAGGGGGAAAAAATTACATCCCTATCCATAATTCAATTCATGCTGTGCTCATTTTGCACGCATCAATAAAATCATCATCATCATCATCATCATCACCGTCGTCTACACATGATCCGTAGCAATAAAACAAAAGAGGGAAATGAAAAATCATCCAGAACCAACCAAATCAGAGAAAGGTTGAAATAACAAAAGATACACACATTTACATACAGTGAATGCAAACAAAAACAAAACAAAAAAAAGGAATTGCCATGGGGTAAAACAACCAAATATTCATCTCAACTCTTACACGTTTTTAAATTCATTTTAAATCCAACAAGTAAATATAATTTATAATACGAACACACTACAATCAAAATAATTCATAACCAGCCAGCCAACCAACCATTCATTCAGCCATCCTATCCAATCCCATCCATTCAAGCATATTTTGTGTTTTTGTTACTCTACTCCCTACATTCGTTTAGACAGTTTTGTTGTTGTTGTTGTTGTTTTTTTTTTTTTTTTGGTTTGAAAAATAATCCTGATTCTTTAGATTATTTTCATCAACACACAATAATCTCATATTACGGGCAAATAAGACCCCATTTGTTACGAAGAAATAGAATCCTACAAATTTGTCATTTAAAGCCAAAAAGAAAAAGAAAAGAAAAAGAAAAGAAAAGAAATAAGAACACGATTATTACACCCCTGTATACAGTACCATATCGACAATGCGTTAATATCGTTTTGAGCAACATGCCGCTTATTATGTTCTGCAATAACAGAAATAAATTGAAATAAACGATAAAGGTAGAGTATGTTTCCAAGAAGACATATTCATAATTCGCTTTCTCATTCGTAATACATGTGTTTAATGCGAGTAAATCAACGTATTTTGTTGTATAAAAGTTTGAGAGCAAAGCACTTCTTTTATCCCGTTAATGTACAAAACTTTTTTTGTCTTAAGTGGGATCACACGATTGACTCAAATATACCAATCCGATACAAATTTTATTGTGACATATTAGCGCACAATAATAAAATTGTCCCAATCAAAAATTCTGTATTCTCACGGTTGTCTTATTTTATACAAAACTTATTGTTACAAGATGGCGCGAAACGATGTATTGACAATAATTGTCCCAACTCTATCATCCGATTGTTCTAGTTTACGGCAACTGTGTGAATCAGCTGTTGTTTAAATTATAATTAATTATAATTACAAATTATATTTAATTCTCTAAAGTAAAAATGATTTGTTCTCTAGAGAATAAAAATTGCATCGGCTTTGATTATCAGGTGTCCGCATGATAAAAAAAATAAAAATAATGAAGAAAAGATATGTTCGAAATTTATGATGCAATTTACACATAAATAATTAAAAAAATGCATATTTTAAGGGATGACAATTATAAATACCGTATAAGCACGTGTTTTTTCAGAAAGAAATCTTCTTCAATTGTCACACAAGAGTACAATAAATATTGGTGTATTTTTGGCATTTATATTGGTGCATGATATCCGATAAAGCTTTCACGCAATTGTTGCATATAAAATACACCAATTATTGGTGCATTACGACAATCGTGTGATCCTACCTTTATATTTTGTTGAAAAGATGTATACTTACAGTCAAAAAACAGTTCAAAAAAACGTCTCAATGTTTAGCTACTGTTAACAAATATAAGTACAACAACAAAGCTTTTTGATTATTGGCTTATTGGAATTTTACTTACAACTACAATTAAATATATTTATTTTAATATATACCGTTATCGAAAAATAAGCTAAACGTATGCAATGGGTAATTGCGGCGGTCTCCATTGACCGTAATGGTTGCGTCGTCCTCATTTTCAAAATAAATATGGACCAATGATGCCTCCACTCCACAACCCGCATCAAATTGTCATTCGTAGTGGGTGCGTTGGCTTCTGTAAGACCACGTTTAGGTTTTCTGAGCCCCAAACAAGGCAATTTTTCTTATTAACGTACCACCAAGGTGAAAATGAGCTTCATCCGAAAAGAAAATTTTAAATGATGATAAATTTCCAATAAATCCCAACGTTGCTCAAGCGTAAGTCGATTCATTTCGTTCAATAAAGATAATATACTGCATTTTGTGACAGAATAGAATGATATAAGTATTGCCAGATACAAAATAACCACTGCTTCAAAGTTAAACCGATATGTAGCCCACCCGTTATAAAATGTAAGTATGCTGGCAGACTGGCAGCTATGATAACTGGTTTTTAAGCTATTGGGGAACAAGGAGGAACATTCTTTAAAATACATACTGCCATTGTTGCAATCAGCTGGAAAGAAACTGTATTTCACTTCCTCTGCTTTATGGAAGGAGAGATAGTCACTCTTGAAAAATCACTGTTAGAGAATCTTGAGGAGCTGTCTCGTTTTAACATTAATTGAAGTTTCTCAACCGCACAGACAGTATATAGTCTTAAATAAACGTTTTAACTAGCTAATAGCGAAGATGTGGCAACAAAACGACTTGGAGGTGCTAATTGAATTTTTCGGATCATCACTCTTTTTTCTGTTTTTAAAATTTAACGCAAATAATAAAACAATAAATAGAAACAGCAATGAAAAGAAAAATTGAAACGAATTAAAAGGTGATATGTAAACGTAGTAATTCGTTTAAGTAATTCATACAACAATACATTTCATATTTATTGCCTCTTAATTGAACTTTAATACGTATTTTACACTCAAGAAGACAGCCTGCTAAATATTATCAAATTACGCAAATCTTTAAAAATGGTGACCTTTCTTCAGTTACAAGGTTTTCAGAAGCTTAAGGTTTGTGCTATTCAAAAGTAAGGTCTAAGCCGTTTGGTATAATCAAATGTTATTTTTATTACAAATTAGTAATATAAGCTATGCTAGCTAACGTAATGCGATTCTTATGAAAACTTTACTCAAACAAAAAAATAGATAAATATTTTTACGCTTTTATTTCAAAATTCCGAAAACTAAAAACCACCTGTTGTTAAATCAAACAATACTTGTATTAAAAAATATTTATTTGAAGAACAAAAAAATGTTTTCAATAAAAATTGATAAAATAAATTGTAAAATATTGTCAATTTTTGTGATTGAAGTTGAAATGTGATTCGTTCTAAAAGCAAAAATAACACATGCGTACGTATCAGTATTACATTGCTATGAATTCACGGTCAGAATAAAGTATTGGATGGCAGACGGCAGATTGTTGTTCTCTGTATAAAATATGTTGTATTAGCAAGTACAACAAAGACTAGAACATTTAAAATAATTAAACAATAGCAGATGTTAGGCGACGTCAATAACTGATACCAACCGTGCATGTATTAAGAGGTATTCTCAGCAGCAGATTATCGTATTTCCCTGCTTTTAAATTTAAAGACTAATTTATGGAATCATACGTGCGGAAAGGTGTAAAGGCCCAGTATAATATCTTTATTATAAAAATTAAATGTCATAGGGATCAAAGGTCGTAAAACACAAAGAAAAAAAGATTATAAACGTCAGTTTCTGTTTTGTCAAATTTTCTTTTAAACACAATATTCCATCCATATGTTTTATTACGTTCTGAATGCATTTTGTTAATTACTATACTCTTGAACACCGCAGGAGATGGAATTATAGAGCTTTTATACTGAAAACTAAATAAAATGCAAATCGCAAATTGATTAAAATTGTATAAAAATTATCAAATTGACGTTTTATGACTTAAATACAAATCTTTCGTTTCTAGCGTTGCAACTTTAAAACTAAGAAAACAGATTCGTCATTAAAACCGAATTTAGTTGTATAATAATGCCATGTTTACACGACACGGTTTATTTGTAATTCGCTTTCTCATTTATAATTGAAACTTCAATTATGAATCCAATAATATAAAACCAAATGCAAAACTTAAAGAGCGTGTAATACAAATTGTAAGTAAATTAGTTCAAATTACTAAAAAATCAACATTATCCCTAATTATTAACTAGTGTTAATCCAAGCTTTATTTGTTTATTTAATTTCTAAACTTCTGTTTTACAATTTTAATACACAATTTACCGGCAAATAATAAAGCAATAAACTAAAATAACAAGAGCAAGAAGAAGAATCAATAAAATGAATTACAAAGATGCCCTGTGAACAATGTAATTCGTATTACGTATTTTCAAACAGAATGTGTTATTCAAATACAGTTTATCAACTACATTAATATTTTCAAAGTAGAAAAGAGTTAAAATCTTTTTTCAAATGAAATTGGAATTTCGGTTTTTTATGAAAAAAGTTTGAGTTTTTTATGAATATTATCGTATGTAAAGACGTCACATAGTGACGGATCAAAATAACAAATAATTCTGGACGTTTAATTGAACTACTGGCTTCAATCTTGTAACTTGTTGAGAGTTAAGATCAGAGTCAACTGTTTGACCCGGTTATAAAAGCTGAAAATGAACAATTCCTTTCCAGTCCAACCAGAGACACAGCATTACCTTTCATTTTGTTAATCCTTCAAAGCTTTACCTTGCTTTGTCCATGGAATCGAAATGGAAATTCAGTCCATTAATTTTTTGGCTGTTAATTCATAAGGCATCTAAACATTGAGCTTCTTTGTGTATCCAGCTTTCTTCAAAAGCTCGACAACTGTTTGATAATGACTAGGCATTCATTAACTAGCAACGTCCACGCTGCTTATGTACCGATCTTTCTTCATCTTTTCTTTGATTTTAGCGACTGGTGAACAAGATTAAGATGCACTTTTAACATAAATATTTCCAGATTTAAAACTAGCAGACCATTTGCTGTTGTCTTTTTAGTTAC
This sequence comes from Wohlfahrtia magnifica, assembly GCA_023159175.1. Lineage (NCBI taxonomy): Eukaryota > Metazoa > Arthropoda > Insecta > Diptera > Sarcophagidae > Wohlfahrtia > Wohlfahrtia magnifica. Next base: position 3,264,030 of record JAKWBJ010000226.1, on the reverse strand, counting down.
AGCATCGTCTCCGTAAACTTTAAAAATTTGTCCAGCTGTCTGCGACGCAGTCTTACCTTTTCTATAAAACATAATAACAAGCTATAGTTTTGCCTGTGGTTTGGTGGCTATGACACTCGCCTACCAACTAAGAGATCATCGTATTAATTCCAGGCCAGACCATCTGACAATTTTAAACAGCGGATCATAACATTGCATAACGTTTTGAAAAACCTCACTAACTAATACATATATTATGCCGTTCGTAATCGCCCTTAAGCTGTAGGCTCCTTTCAATGAGTCTAAAAATAGATATAGAGTCTAAAGTAGAATCATTGATTGATAGAAATACACTCTTGACCAGACATATCACATTTTAGAGATATCTACCGACAATTTGTAATTTATAAAACCTTATACTTTTGGGTACTAAATAGCCGAGTTTGAACGACTATGATTTTTCTTAGGGCACTGCTACACGTTCAATGTTTATCATGTAATCCAGTACACAAGATATTGGGATATACTGCGACATGAATCGTGATCCTATATTATAGCATGATAAACCTTCAATAATATAGTGATACCGGATAGCGCCCTTACACAGAGTGGGCAAATTTGAGGTTAGAAGTAAATTGGTTCTCAAATGATAAAATATTAATTGAGCTTTGCTACTTATTTAGTAAAAAATTGATACTTATTTAGTAAAAAATTGGGAAATTTTAACTAAATTACTGTTTTAAAAAACTGAACGAAAACAACGTATTTTTCAACATAATCATTTTTAGTCATGAGGCCCACTTTCAATTAAGCAATTCAATTATGTAAGCAAACAAAATTGTCGCATATGGGGCTCACAAAATCCCCAAACAGTTCGAAAAATCATTACATCTAAAGAAAGTGACCGTATGGTGCGGTTAGTAATGAAGCGGCATTATCGGCCCGCACTTTTGCGCAAATGAGCAAGGAAACGCCGTCACCGTGAATTCTTTGCGCTACCAAGCCATGATAGCCAATTTTTTGTGGCCACACTTAGCTAATATTGAAATCAGTGACCTTTGGTTACAGCAGGACGACGCCACAAGCCACACAGCCAGCCAAACAATTCAGTTATTGCATGATAAATTTCCCGGTCGCGTAATTTCTCGATTTGGCGATGTCAGTTGTTCACCTCGTTCTTGTGACTTAACGCCGCTGGATTATTTCCTCTGGAGCCATTTGAAAGACCGGGCTTACGTGAACAATCCACAAACAACTGACACTCATAAAGATAATATTCGGCACTGCATTGAAGATATAGGAGAAGCTTTGTTGCAAAATGTAGTTCAAAATTTTGTGAAAAGAGCGGAGGTCTGCCGACGTATTAGAGGTGGACATTTTCCCGACATCATATTCCATTATTAATTCCCATTTACATTTTATATTGGTATGAATAAAACTGAATTTGTCAAAAATAAATGCGTTTTTAGCCGATTTACTTCCTAACCTCGAATTTGGCCACGATTTATTGGAGTTATACCTCAAGGTCATAGGCTAAAATTATTACTAAATATTTTTTAAATTTTTCCTAAAAATAAATTACAAATTTTAGTGTTTCCAACGTAGTGGTGTGTGTCTGTAGAGATTTAGAAGGCTGTTGTGTTTTAAACTTATCATTACAAAAGAACAGTAAAGGCCATAAATAATTCGTTTAAATTGTACATATTAAGGCAGGCGTCCAGTACAACAATTTTGCAAATGTGCGAAAAGAATTACAACATATGACCATGGAATCTAATTGTTAATATTTTGTGCTGCAATTTGTATTTGAATAACAAAAAACAAAAAGATAATAATAAATAACCATGCATTTTGCAGCCTAGTCACCGCCTACGTTTAAAAAAGTGCATATAATTTCATCTCCACTTTAAATTACCATTTATTTGTACATATGTATGGTCTCTTAGAACCCTAAAGGTAAGAGTTTGTTTCCTTTTTATCTTATGAATATAACAGTGAACTTTGTAAGTTTTAGAGTAGAAAGCCAGGCAGAATGTTTGTCCATAAAATAAACGCATTTAAGGTGCTAAGAGAGATGCAGGCCTATTGCATTCACAAGACTGTGTGAAATTTCTTTTTAAAAAGAATTCATTTGTTAAGCACTTCATGCGTTTTCAGTAACAAGTGAAAGATAATCAACGAAAAACGCCTTCAGTTTTATGTACAGACGTACTCGTGTATGGCCCCTATATGACGTTCTGTTCTTTTAGTTGCTGTTGCGTTTTTTGCTTTTTGCTTATCAAACAGGATATGTTGGTTGCACCTTTTCCCGTTCATTTTTAAACATTTTCCTTAAAAAATCTCTTTTTAAAAGATATGCCACAGCAAGAACAGCAGCATTTGGTCTTCTTTTGGCAGGAAAATAAAAAAAGTGCGTGCAAAGCAAAACAAACAGACAGACAGACAGACAGACAGAAAGACAGCAACAGTAAGAAGTAGAAGAAAAAAAGGTTCAATTTTACCGTTTTGGTACTTGTTCATAATATGTGCCATATTCATTTCCCCTATTAAAAATACAAGAGACCAAAGATCAAAAACAAAAACCAAAACAAAAACTGTGAAAACTATACGAGTATTTATTTGCGTGTTTGTTTGAAATAAATTGTTGGTTTTGTTTTTGTTTTCGTTTTATTTTCGCTTGATGATTTTAAATAATGAACAACAACAAAAATACTAAATGAAGTATAAAATTTCAAGGGGAGATCTTTTATTTGTCTGTTAATGTGCACAGGTAGTTTCCATTTTAAATCGTACGGGAATACTAAGGAGCCTTTGGAATAATTATGTTTAACGGTAAATTTATTTTTGCATTTGATCCCTGCTGTGGGTAAAAACGTTCGAATTGTATTGTTGTTGTCGCCTTAAACTCTGGTACTTTTTTATCTCTCAAATTGAGGTGCAAAAACAGCTGTTATAATAACGATGATTAAAATCTCTCGTCTGTCGGTATATTTGATAGCCTGTCTAAAGATACATATATAAACAGACCATCCTAATTGTGTATAATTACGTGTGTTTGTGTATGTACATTCACTGTGTGTGCATATGTACATGCACTTAGTGTCCATAAAAGTATATTATTTCCATACCTGATTTTCAATAAATGATTATGAGCTGAAAATCTGATTATGTATTTAGTTTCACGCTAAAGATAATAATAGGTAATAAAAGATGGCTCCAAATTTTGATAATATGTAGCTTGTTCAAAAGGTGACATTTTAAGCTTCACTTTGTTAGAAAACATTATAAAAATTGTGCTATTTTGTGAAGAGTAATCTGTTTTTCAAAGTGAGTGCAAATTCGTAGAGATGCGATTCTACGCATATATCGGGTAAATACCGGGAATTATTTAGGTACTTATAGATATAATTTGAAATGCAGCAACTGACAACTTCTCTTTGTCAATCAGCTAAAACATCATTTCAATTCATTTGGCTGCTTGTTTTCTTGATAACAATTGTCAAGGGCACTACTTAACTTCATTCGATTATCTAATTGCGATGCAGTTTATGATATGGGTACCAATTTTAATATAAACCTAATGGTGAATCCAGCAAACTATAATGCTAGAGAGGATTTGTGGAGTAAAAATTTTGAGCCATGCTCTTCAGCAGCCACTGAACGCTCATTCAGCACTCAAAGTTTTATCAACTCAAAAAACGAAACAAATAAATTGTACATAAAGCGGGAAAAGTATGTCTTATACCACATAATTCGAATCCTTACAATCAATACATACGGCAAAAGGACACTTCCTAAAAAAATTGTTACGGCTGAGTATGAAATCATCAATACTGCTAATTCATTTGAAGAAGCATCTTCCACTTCCTCTTCAATCTTCTTTTAATTATTTCCAATGTAAAACTGACAATGACAGTGATAGTGATTTCGATTAATGTAATATAATACCGTAAAAAGAAATATGTCTATATAATGCAGTCATTATCTTAAGTTGTTATTTTACCTCTTTTGCATAAAATTTATTATAAAATACACTAAATTTTGCTACACAATGTGTTTATTCACTAAACTTTCTACAATATAGTTTATACCTTTTAGGTAAATACCCGAGTATTTACCCATTTTTACACATTTTGCTGGGTATTTACCCTTTTCCCATCTCTACAAATTCTGTACATTACCCTTATATTTTGTTATATTCGTTCTTGTTATAAAGGGTGTTTTTTATAGAGCTATAGAACTTAAAGTTACAATAAAACAACGATGGATTATTCGATTGACATCAATTTTATTTATCCGAAAGATAATCTTGTGGCATTACATTCTATTCTATTCATCATACATGACCGCCATGGCTGGCGCAGAAGTAATCCAATCTGGACATCCAATTTTCGATGACTTTTTCCAACATTTGTGGCCGTATATCGGCAATAAGACGGCGATTGTTGTCTTCCAAATGGTCAAGCGTTTGTAGCTTTACCGCATAGACCAATGACTTTACATAGCCTCACAGAAAGTAGTCCAGCGGTGTTAAGTCACAAGATCTTGGAGGCCAATTCACAGTTCCAAAACGAGAAATTAGGCGGTCACCAAACGTGTCTTTCAATAAATCTATTGTGGCACGAGCTGTGTGACATGTTGCGCCGTCTTGTTGAAACCACATCTCCTGGACATCATGGTTATTCAAATCAGGAATGAAAAAGTTAGTAATTATGGCTCTATACTGATCACCATTGACTGTAACGTTCTGGCCACCATCGTTTTTGAAAAAGTACCGACCAATGATTCCACCAGCTTATAAAGCGCATCAAACAGTCAGTTTGGTCTGGACGTAACGGTGTTTACACATACACTTGAGGATTACCTTCACTCCAAATGCGGCAGTTTTGTTTGTTGACGTAGCCATTCAACCAGAAGTGCACTTCATCGCTAAACAAAATTCGCTTATGAAAATCGGGAATAACGGTAATCTCGTTTTGGGCCCATTCGACGAATCTACGCCGGGCGTGAGTCTATTCATGATAAATTGCCAAACCAAAGTGAGAATAAATCTCTTGACAGCTGTTAGATCGGTCGCCTTCTTAAAAAGTAATTCCGACTTAAAGTTCTATAACTCTATAAAAAACACTCTTCACAAAAGGTAAGAATGCGTCGCACAGTGCGTCGATCCCATAGAGCGAATGGAAAAAAATAGACGAATCGTCGTAGATAAATAAAATTTCGTGCAGACATTTATTAGACCTTAATATAGATATAAAAGAAATTTATACAAAATTGGACAACGGACACCTACATACACTGAACACAAAAAAAATTATCTTAAGTTATTTGTTTTTTTTATTTAAATTTGTGTTAATTACTGATATAATAACAAGTTTTTAATGCATGCAATTTTGTTGATTTAAAAAAATTATAAAATGTGAAGCAATCTGACAAAATTCGATGTTGTGCTACAAATTTTGAATTTGAATATTAAATTTAATTATTTCTTGGTTAATCTTCACTGCAACACAAAACTCTACAACAACAATAAAAACTACATATTTTAATATATTCTTACGAAAATCAAAATACAACACTGCATTGTGGGATTTTGGTATATTTTGTGTCACCCAGTCAATTTGGCAGCACTGATCATCTTTACGTTACATTTGAATCAACGTGTATGGAAAATGGTCGATATTTTCTGAACCTTCTAAGCTGTAGGCAATTAGGTATATAAAGGTCTGATTTACCTACACGTGGATTAGTTATCGTTTTGCTGTCGCAAGACAATAACGTGTTACTGCGGAAATACAAGTGCTGTATAAGCGGAAAGTAAGGTGTTTATTTTATTTTAACGCAATTTAAACGAACTCAAACGTTTTAAAAAGGTTAAAACGTAACAATACTTCATATTTTTATTTTTTTTATTATAATATTTAATAAAAACTTAAACAAAAACATATTTTTTACAATAAAATAGAGAATATGTAAATAAATTTAAAAAAAGTTTAATACTATTAATTTTTTTCTCACAAAAGTTCGCGAATGACTGTATTAAGCAATGCTTTATAAATTTTTTAATAACTGACAAAACCTCTTTTAAGCTTTACATCTTAATTTATTGTATTAGGCATCGAACAAACCAGTTTTTTGGTTGATTTTGGTGACACCTTCTCCACTTCTTCTCTTAAAATTGACTTAAGGTGCTGAACAGATGATGACTTTGTTTCTTGTGCTTGTACTCGTATATATTATTTACCCACAGGTGTTCAGTAAAATTAAATTTGGTAGATTGAAGTGCCTACTCTAACCATCATTTGATGTTATATGGCAGCCATAGCCTCATCAACATATTCCACTAGTCTGATGCAGCTTTTCGGCGCTTGGAAGAAATTTCTCCTTATAAATATAGAGGTACACAGGCGGATTTATTACTCCATTTGTGAACTTTAACCTACCGACACCATTTGCTGAGATGTACTCTCTACCATGATTTATATTCCGCCATGTTAAACAGTAGATCTTAGATTTTAGATTTTTTCTTCTAAAAACGAAACGAAATGCATTCAAAATTAAATTTATTATTTAAATAAATTATTGTTGCGTTGCATGTATGGTTTGTCTACAATTGACAAGAAAAAGTAAAATTAAATAAAGTAAATTAATTAGGAATATAAAAAGGCATAAATTTGCAATAGTAATTCTATCGAATATGTACTTAGCCAGAGTGTTACCGTACGGTTACCACTACTTTGTATAAACATTTTATGAAAACATTTCCTTTCATGTCCAGATTTCTTAAAAAGTTATTTAAAACAAAAAAATAGTATAAAAAATATGATATTTTAATATATAAATTTGAAAAAATAAAACAAATATTTCTATATAGTAGTGATTACGCTTTTTCCGTCTAATATTTCCCTCAATGTGACCGTACTTGTAGTTAAAATTGTAGACCATTTGATTTTGTTACTTAAAAATTTTGAAGCAACATTGCTGTATCAATCTTAGATTAATAAAAGTCGGAAAAAAGGTGTCATATGGGCTCTAACACGGCATATTTTATTGGGATGTTTCAAGCTACTTTTTTCTGCGCAAAAAATCTTTTATTTTTATTAAAAGCGAGTAACACAAAACAAAGTACAAAAAGAAATACAAAAGGCTAAAAGAAAGTCCTTTAGCGTACTTTTGTAGGTGTTATGCTGAAAGCAGTACATAGACTAAAAAAAAGTACACGTACTGCTGACAAATGTACGTCTGGCTACCCTAGTTGCAGGTTTACAGAACGACATACAGAGCGTTGCCACAGCTTAGGAATTTTTTGAAACCAAATTTCAATAAAAAGTAACCAAAAATAACCAAACTTCTAAATCATAAGTTTAATGCAAAAAAAAAAACATTAAAATATCATTTTATATATTGAATCTACTATAAATTCCATTGAATATACAGTGACGGAAGAAATAATAGGGACACTTTCATTTATGCCTAATAACAGAACAACGTAAAATGGTCTAAACGTGAATTAGTTCAGATGGAAAATCTTATTTACAAACTTTTTTCCATTACAATGCATTCTTTATTTGATGTCTAAAATAATAAATAAAAATTTAAGAAAATTTTGATGTGTCCCTATTATTACTTCCACCACTGTATATTGACTGGTCAGAAAAACTTGGTACAACAAATGTTGCGACATACTCTCCTATTTGTTCTAATCATTGCGACTATGTATTTACAAACTTCGCACAATAGAAAATATCGTTATGATGAGGTTTTAATATTTATTTATGGATAATTTTAGCTCAATAGCCTTCACAAACAGATATCGTAACGAATCACTAAATACCCGAACCAAACAATAGCGTTGAAGTGCATGTGTATCCTCAATATATGTTCCATCGATCTCAACGTGCGAAAGATTATTTATGCAGTTCAGAAGTAATGATTTTAACATGAAAAAGGAAGACCTCCTAATCCAGACCTTGCCCGTCAGAACCATTTGTGTCGATCGTAGCCCTTTCACTTTAGAACATAGTCGGCTCGATGTGTGCTTGACCTTAAAAAACTTTGCAGTTATTTGGCACGAAATCCATATATTACCAGAAGGATGGGAAAGGTCATAGCATACTCACAACAAAAAGACAAAGTTTGCCAAAAATCCCATATTAATTGTAATACAGTCAATAAGAACCTTTGTAATAAACGTTAAAAGAAATCATTATCTTTATTTTTTTACTTCAAGAAAAAGTAACTAAAATGGAAAAAAAGTACACATCTACACATCAAAGAAAAAAATAACCAATTTTGGTTAAAAATAACCAAAACGGCAATACATTACACTTTCCGTTAGATGAAAACCAAGAAAATTTGGATTCGTCACTCCAAAGTACATTTTGTCAAAAGAGTGTTAGCTTTTCTGAATACTCACAGCAAAAAAAAATTTTCGACTTAAAGTTCATCTTTGATACGTGTGCCTTATTTTGTACAATGCATCCAAGCAATTTTTTTTTTTCATTTTCCCTTGTAATTGTTCGCGGGGAGATATCAATACCAAATTTTGTTAAAAAAGTCATTTTCAATTTTGGTTGAGGATTTAAGGGGTAATGCAACTGAGGCTCTTTAAGAAAACGAGTCCTATTTACGAGTTGTTTTCTAGATCAAGCGCACTGTGTAATACTTTTGTATATCCTATGGAATAGGTTTTGAATATTAAGCAGTTTAATAGGGAAGCATTTCGACAGACTTTATTCCTCTCGAGCTTATTTGATGATTAACTTCACGCTATGCCTTTAGAAACAGTTACCTTAACACATTTCTATTTATTGTTTAATTGTTTTTATTAAAACTTTTGAAATTAAACATTCAAAGAAGTTAAACATTTAAGATTTAAGAAAATTGGTGGAGAATATCAAAATTTGAAAAATGTGCGCATTACCATTTTTTTTTTTTTTATAATATAGAAAATAGAAACCGGGAAAGAAAGTTACTGCTCAATTTAGTACACCAAAAACAACACTTGTAGGTAAATACTTCACTATATTTTGATTCCTAGAAAAAAATAAATAAAGGGTCCACCAAATAAATTTTTTTTTTTTTTAAATGCTATAAAAAAAACTACTGAATATTTTCTCAAATTTCTTTTTTTATTTGAAAGTACAATCCTTCCGGTTAATAATAAAAAATAATTTCATTCAAATGGCTGCCACGGATGGCCATGCAATAGCCTACACGATCGGTCCATTTCTTTAGCTTTATTTCACCAATGACTTCATGAATATTGTTCTTTAAAGCGTCAATTGTCTCTGGTCCAACGGTGTCAAATCGCAGCTTCGAGGTGGCCAAACGACATCAGCTCTGCGGCTGATAATGCGATCTTCAAAAATAGGGCGCAAAACATCGAGTGTAGCTTCGGCTGTGTGGCATGTAGCGCCATGTTGCTAATATCCTCCTCTTCAATTTTTGTAAACAAAAATTCGTTCAACATGGCCCGATAACAATCGCCATTGACTGTAACGGCCACTCCTTGCTCATTTTTGAAGAAAAATGGCCCATAATTGGCCCTCTGGACCAAAATCCGCACCAAACAGTGACTCATCTTGGGTGTATCGGCTTTTCAATGTATGCGTGCGGGTTTTCTGTGCCCCGAATGCGACAATTTTGCTTGTTTACATACCCGCCAAGATCAAAATGAGCTTCATCTGAAAAGATGGTTTTTTGGCAAATTCGGCATCTTCTATAAGTCGATCGTAGGTACACTTAGCGAAGCGTTGTTCAAGCGTATACACAACCATATTCGTTCAGCGGAAGAACTAACTATCTGTCAAATCAGACATGAGCTAAGTGTTACCATTCACGAAATAAGCACTAGTTGAAAAAAAACGTTAGATCGCGGACCCTTTATATGCTTCTCAATGCAGTATAATTGAAATGTGCAAATCCAATGTCCACCACTGTATATAATTTTGATCTAAATTCAATTGTTATACATGCCATGCAAATGGTGTTCTGATATGCTTGTAGATAGGATGCCTATCTGTTGGTATGAAATTCATCAATTCGATTTTCACCAAAATTTACTCATCTTTTAATAAAAAGAAAAAGTAGCATTATATTAAAATTAAATTTTTAATTCTAAAATATACCCCAGAAACTGTAAAAAAAATTCTCAAAAATCGATAATTAAACAACCTTAGCTACCATAAGGTATTTCCCATGATAAAGCATAATGCAAGCGAATTTTTTTATTTTAAATTTTAAAACAAATTGAAATCTAAACGAAAAATCTGTTTATTTTCCACTTTGATATTTTATTATTCATTGCTTGCTGCTTGCTACTACACATCAATTATTTTCAATCCACATAACAAATAAGACGTAGAAAGATAACATTTTTCAAATTGTGTTGGAAACAAGCAATCTTGATTTTGAGTTTCTGTTTTTTTCTAACGTGTGTCCTTTTATTCAAATCCAATTAATGCTAAACACTATTAAGTTACAAATATACACACAACCATATACACATAGGTCCTGTAAATACATACACACTCGTACATTCATTCTTTTCATTTCCTTTCTTCCTGCCGTTAAGCCAGTAAAGGCAAAGCACAAAAAGATATAAAATAAAGCACAGTATGTAACATTATATTATTGTTACAGCAATTTATTTCTTCTATGCGAGAGGGCAAATGAGAAAGCGCAGGGGAAGGGAGAAAACACGAAAATAAAATAAAGATTAATTACAAACTAACCTCACGTAACTTTGGCACTCTTGCTTGAATGAGGACAGTCAGTCTGTCGGCGAGCCAGCCAGCAACCATACCAACCAGCAGTCAGAGTCATACACGTACTTTAAAATCCCTTTTACTTTATCATCGTCATGTTTTTATTATTTTGTTTTTTTATATATTTTATATAAAATTAAAGGCAATGATAGTAATAGTTGGTGATGGTAGTAGTGGTGGAATAAATTTTCCTACATTAACTTCGATTACATTACGAAGTACTTTAATATACTTTGTTGCTGTTCATGCGCCACGTCTAATCGCCCTCGCTCATTGCCAAAGATAAAAAATTAAAGTTAAAACATGCCAGTAACTTTTCTTTCCTTTTATTTTTTCGTTCACAAATTTTTGTTATTAAATTCGCCTGCGGCTGAAGTTTGCCTAGAAGTCTAATATACAGTCACTCTCATATATTTTCATTGACAAGCTTTATATATTTCACTTATTTTTACGTTTTTTTTGATTTTTTAATTAAATTTTTCCTTTAAACAATAAATTGTTATGCTTTAATTTAAAGTGTTTATTTAATTTTTGTATGTACTGTCTTTAAGCCCTCTTCTACATATTTCTTAGTTAGTCATTAAATTTTTCTTTAAATTGTATATTATTTTGTAGTTGTTGTTGTTGCTGTTGTTTAACGTTTTGTTTTTCAAAATTGAGGAACGGGAATTATAGAAATTAAAGCGGTGGGTAGGTACGTTAAGAAAATTCCCCCTTTCATTTTATCAAACATTGTTTGCAGTTAATTGTTGCCTGTTACCAACAACATTGAAGGTCTTATTACCTTAGTGAATGTGGACACTGTGGTTAAAAGGAAATGTTTTGTAAAAAATCTTAAGATAATGATAAAAGATCGAAAACTAGTTTTCTGGAAGTAGTTCAACAATTCGAAACACAGCATAGGAATTGTAAAATACGTAAGTAAGGCTTTATGTATTGCTACCTGGTAACATGGTGCGAAATTTTTAAATAACGATCCCTTCTCTGGAAAAACCGACTATATGTAGTACAACTAGCAATGGATGGTCAAATACCCTTAGATTTTCAAAGCTAATATTTATAACATTTTAAATTCTGCTAGAAAGTGTATAAGAAGAAAATAGAGTGGTTTGAGTCTATACATATGTGATATCAGACAGTTAGGCACCTTTGAAGGCGTTATCATCTTGTGAGGTAAAGTCTAAAGATGTTATAGACTTTCTGATATCACACAATGAACTCGATGTATACCGCAAATTTATGATGTGTTGGGTCCCTAACATAAAAATCTAGGTTGGCTTTCAAAACAGAGTGTTTTTGCATATAACAGGTCATTTAATAAATCCGTAGGGTAAGTAAGAAAAAACAAACTCCATTTTATTATTCAACATAGTTGCCTTCGAGTATGACAATTTTCCAAATATTCGGTACCACTTTTTAGTACTGTTACGTTTTAACCTTTTTAAAAAATTTGAGTTCTTTTTAATTGTGTCAAAATAAAATTATGCACTGAGTTTGTTCTTTTATACATTTCTTTTTATTTTTAACTTGCACTTAATATTCGTTTATATAATATTTTTATTTATACCTAAACAACATTATCAATTTCAAATATTCTTGTAGTTAAATTGTAAAAATATAATACACAAAAACAGGTATCGAAATGGCACCTCCTTTAAACATGCAAATGCTAGCTAGTTTATAGCTAAAATCTCACTATACATTCCCTGATGTGGTGTATTTTCTTTTTAGGCATTTTTATTTTCGTAACAGTACGATTTCTGTTTCTCGTCAAAATAGGCCTCAGTTTCACCGATTACTTTATCATTGGATTTAAATTTCTTTCCAGCAAGCATTATCTGGAGATCTGAAAACAGGAAAAATCGTTGAGGGCTAAATCTGGAGAATAGGTTGTACCCACCCAACGTATTCGTATGCAATTCATAGCTCAATTCATACAATTTTGTTACCGTTTTCCATTGTTGTCTTTGGTCGACTGGTAGCTCACGCTGCATCCACTTTATACAGAGCTATCGCATATCCAAATGTTCGTGTAAAATAATAAAAACACTACCATCTGATATCTATACAATGTCAGCTAGCTCGTGCAACTTCAATTTGCAATCGTTCATAACTGTAATTTTTTTCTCACCAAGAAACAATGCTTTTTCAAGACTCGAAGTTCATTTTTTTCCATTTAATTTTTTTTTTCAATAACGAAATTTGCTTCAAACAAAATGCTACAACTCACGAATCAATAGTCAGTCTGCTGTCAAATTTATGCACGTACCGTTTGAAGGTTAGTGTTAAATAAAAATTATATGGACAAAATTATAGAAACGCACATCTGTGTGTCATCCTACGGACTTATTAAATGTCCTGTTAAAATATATACGTATGTATGTATTAGGAGAAATTTAAAATAGAAAAGAAAGATCTCAACGGTTTCGATTGCCAGTTGTTTTAGAGTAAGACTTTTAAAAACTTGAAGTGAAAGGTTTTAGTGTGAAAATAAAGCATTTATTTAGTGGTTGTATATGAAGCAACAACACTCCGTGTTATTTATTACTGATATTTTTATCATTAACATTATCAGCTACTAGGTCGCTCGACAGCAGGCCCCTTAACCAAATAGATCCTTTGTGTACTTCTGTAGTAGCAAAAGATTACCCCCACACACTTATCAGTAAGTCCTCGTCCTCAGAAGAAATCCAGTTAATCACAATCGTTCACTGACAGCGTCCTTCTCTATTGTTCTCCATATAGAAAGAGGTAACAGACCGAAAAGATGTTCAAACAGCAATTTCTCCGTCTTCCGAACGAAGTTGAGTAAATCCCTGATAGGAACACATTTGATCCCCCCGGGTTGAAAACGAGCAATCTGGCCCTAGTTAGTGCAACACAGTCGCACAAAATTTGAGATGATATCTTAGATTGTAGTGCCCCGTAAGAAACACACTACCCTACCAATATCAGCCACCCATAATCTCTACGGCCCTTTCTTCTATGGAAAAGATCACAGGTCACCAGCCATTTAGCCTGCTGCACTTTTCGAGCGTCCGCTCAATGTGCGATTCTGAGAGAATGTTGCCATATGTCCACCCTCGATCTGACTTCTAGCTAGATAATCCCACAAAAGTATTCTGGGCCGATAAAGTCTGCTGCAGATCATGCTCTCGCCAGTCCGTCATCAGTTGCATTGTCGGCGACTCTGGAATGACCTATGATCGAACAAAGTACGATCCTATTCGTTGTTGTTTTTTTTACTTGAGACCAGTACTTAGGAGTGCTGTGCATAATGCTGGTACTAGGAAAATTCGTTACGGGAAGGAAGAAAGAGGGAGCAGTGTTTATGGACGTTCGGTTTAAATTTACTCATGTCGTAAGTGGCAGGAAAGACTTTTGCGGGAAGATTGTTCCACAATCGAACAGTTCGACTAAAGTACAAATTCTTTCTATAATGCGTTTTGAGATTCGCTGTACAATCAGTAACAAAGGAATACGCTCTATGAGAAGTATTGGTATTACGAAAAATATGTAATTATTAGGAATTAATTTGTTTATTTTATCACAACACATTCCGTTATAGTAACGATAGAACAATAACGAATAAATAGAATTGGCTACTCTACCGTCATTAATAAGCACCTTCGTCCTCTCCTGTCCGCGCTTCACATGGTGCGATAGGTGTCTCCATTGACCGTAATGGTAGTGCCGTCGTTATTTTCTAAGAAATATGAGCTAATGATGCTCCCGCTCCACAAGCCGCACCAAACAGGCACTCGTAATGGGTGCATTGGCTTCTGTAAGACAACGTTTGGGTTTTCTGAGCCCAAAATACGGCAATTTTGCTTATTAACGTACTCACTAAGATAAAATTAGCTTCATCCGCAAAGATGATTTTTTTATTTTTTCAGACCAAAAATTTCCAATAAATCCCAACATAGCTCAAGCATAAGGTGAATCATTTTGTTCAGTGGAGATAATATACTGAATTTTGTGATAGAATAGAATGACATAAGTATTGCTAGAGTTGAAATAACCGCTGGTTCAAATTTAAACCGATAGATTGCCCACCAGATACAACCACTCTTATAGTGCATTTTCTGAGAATCGAGAGAAAAAGCAATAAGCTTGGGTAACTAGTTTAGGTCTGTAAACGAATAAACGACAATATGATGCGGAACGTTTCCTAAAACACTCATGTGATTAAAGTCCTCTGATTCTAGCCCTAATGCACATACACAAACATTTTCAAAACACTCCTCAAGCACACTTATTCACAAAGATATAACCTGACTGTTAAGCGATAGCTAATTTTTGTCCAACGCAGACACTGTGCATACCTTAAATTACTTGCCAAAAAACAAGAAGAGAAAAATATGCTACAACAGCATTAAAGCCGCACGATTTAAATGTTGGCAGAAATGTAAAAAAAAGTCTCTTAAATACACAATTTCCGTTTTTATTTTTTTTTTTGTTTTTGTTTTGTTCCTTTGCCAGGGACGAGCAACATATTTAAATACCAGGCAGTAGGTTTTTGTTGCCTATTACTGTTTGCTGTTGCAGAACCCTCCCCTTTACTTTCTGTGTGCTGTCCATTAAAGGGGAATCTTAAAATAATGAGCGTGTTTTTTTTAATGTTGTTTTTTTGCTGTTGTTATTCTTTCTATATTGGGTATGAGAGTTGTGATGTTTGGTTGAGGTTGAATGGGTTTCCTTTAAAAGTTTCCGTTTTTTTTTTCTTCTTTTCAATTTTGGTTTTTGCTGGCTGGTGTGGCAAATGTGTCATTAGGCATGTTTCACGATCCTCTGTCATGCACAAAATAATTATAATTTAATACACTTGATGTTGTTGCTTATTACCTTATTTTGTTGTTATTATTGTTGTTTCTCTTACTATTGTTGCATTTATTTTTTGTGTATGTCTTTATGTAATGCCTACTTGGCTTAACTTGGTCATATCATAGGGGTAGAGTAAGCAAGAGAGAAAGATACAAGGGCTGTGGTGGTAGTAAATTTGTTGTTGAATTTTTTTTTTTTTTTTTTAATAATACCTTTAAGAAGGATAAAGTATCTACTTGTTACTTACATACTTGCTTTAATTATAGTAATAATCGTGTTGAACGAAACACTAACAATTGTTTATATTTTTTACAGCACTCATTTAACGATTATATGTGACTCGGTGTTGTTAACTTTGACTATTTCTTTATCTATCATATGGTGATGGTATAGCGTGTTTAGATATATTTGTGGTATATTGTACTACTTAAGTACTGTGTGTTCTTCACAACTGTATACATAATGGATGCAATAAGTCCATAGGATGGCGTTACTAGAATTTTGTTCATATGATTTTTATTTAGTACTAACCTTCAAATGTATAAATTTGACAGCAATCTGACTATTGATTCGTGAGTTATAGCATTTTGTGTGCAGTAACTTTTGTTATTGAAAAAAAAATGGGAAAAAGTGAATTTCGAGTTTTGAAAAATCATTGCTTTTTGATGAAAAAATAATACAGTGGAAACCAAACAGTGGCTTCATAAACATTACCCGAACTCTGCTCCATCGAGGCAAATGGTAGAGAATTGGTTTGCTGAATTTAAGCGTACCTTCACAAATGATTCAGAACGCAGTGGATGCGCAAATGTGGCTGTTATTCCAGAAGTCATCAAAAAATCTAAAAATTGGTTATGAATGATCCCAAATTGAAGATGCACGAGCTAGCTGACATTGTAGATATCAGATGATAACCTCGTTATACAGCTAAACAATATTCTTTAATAAAAATTATAAGGAAAGAAAAATCAACTCGCTTTACGGCCTACAATTTCATAATCCATCTAGGCCGTATAAAGAGGTATGAGTGTACCACTTTTGAAGTCATAACAGCTTCTCCCAGCAACAATCTTCACTCAAATAATATGTCTTCCAAAGTTTTACTGTTTATTAAACATTTTCCAGTACCCTCTCTGGCTCATCACAAACTACTTTTGTTTCGATTTCTTTTCTGGATAGTCTTGCGGAGCTATCCAGCTAATAGGCGGATTTATTAAGCTTTTGGGCTGATTTTAGGCTTATTTTTTGCTGTAGTTATGCTTTAGGTCTGAAGTAGCAATCAGGGCCGGTAAATCTGAACCTAGTGGCCAGCTCGGAGCTTCACTCTACGTGGTATCTCAACAAGCCGCTATGTGTGCTCAAGTATGCCTTGTGATGTCTAAGCTACCACTTCCTCCTATCCTATACTATATATAATGAAACAGTTACTTTATTATGTCGTCATCCGACTTCGCATAATTTACTTTATTAATAAAACTTGATCTGTTTTTGTCATTTGGACATCGCGTCTTACTATTTCAGAATATTTTTAGAATTCGCCTTAAACAGACTCGCAGCCAGACAAAAGTATGCATATACTTTACACATAAGTTAAAAATATTTATTTTCGTATTGGATAAGTTCTGTGGGGATTGCCATATGGGATTAGTCTGTAAAAAGATTGCCAGTTTAGGTTCATTCTCTTTCGGATATCAGTACTGAATTCATCGGATGTCGTAAGGATGGTGGCAAACGGACAAAACTTGCTCCAAATTTTATTCTCAATTTAAAGGCTTTCAATATATCTAACATTGATTCGCATAATTTTGTTGTTGGCCAAGTTTATTTGCAACACCGTCGTGTATGCCCTTGTCTATTCAGAATCTAGTGTAATCTAGGTATTCGTGTCTTGTAATAAGTCTTCAAATGGTATATCTTGGCAAGAATAAGACTCGTTTTAATACCTAGTCGAGGACAACATTGAACAGCAGTGGCGAGAGGTCATATGCTCGCTTAACACCAGCGATTGGTCGATGCTGCCATCGTGTAGGATACGACAGGAGTAGTCCATTTGAAGGCAAACATCTGAGTGCTCAAAGGTTTCAAACGTTTGCTTTCGTTTCAGCGAAATATTGTATTTCAAATTTTACATTTTGCGGTAGGGTATCATACAATTGAAATTGACCGACTGAAAATTTTCGATTTTTTTTTTTTTAATGTTTATTTCAAATTTTAATTATTACATTAGTTTTTTTTCCAACCCCGTGAACACGAACAATTGATGTCATTTTATATTCTTGATTTTCTAAAACTACAGAACCTGTATTTTTTATAATTTTTTTTTATATTTTAAATGACTTGTTGTTTGTCAGATAGTTTTAGTTGTTTCTTAATTACCCACAATCAAGCAGTTGTAAAAGGGAAGGACACATTTATTGTCCCACACATAAAACACATGTCATGCCACGTCATACCATTTATGAATTCTTCCATATGGGGCAAATTCTATTTAATTGCTTTTGAAAGGGCAATGAAATTTGATTTCACGTTTTAAAAAAAATTTCGTTCTTGAAGTTTTAAAAGATAAAAACATGTTTGTATATTAAAAGGTTTAAAGCTATTATTGCTACTTCGAAACAGAAACCCAAAGATAACGAAGTACTACTTAAAAATATCAGTCACCTTTATAAATATACCACCTGCTACGCAGAGCGCACTAGAATTGATTTATTTAAATAAACTTTTGATGAAATAGTAATTTCACGTAATGGTCCAAGTAATTGCCCACCGAGATCATGTGGCTTAAAATCACTGGCTTATTTTCTTTGGTGCTATGTAAAATTACTTGTCTACTTCGATAAGCCAGAGATAATAATACGGCCGCATGTGCTGCGAAAAGTTTGTGAAAATTGATGTTCCAGATTGCGCTTTGTCATCATATATATAAAATTTTTTAATCAACAAGCCTGTTTCATTGATATTAAAAATATATTTCTTTCTTTTATTATGATTTAAACTTGAGTAGCTTTAAAAAAAACACCCGATATTGTACATCATCGATCAATACCTATTGGTATGGATAAACAAATTGCGAACTGTACGAACGGCGCCGGGTCAAAAATTTCGTGATATTTTAAGCTTACCGCCTTTTAAGTGAAAGGCCAACAGGCATCAGTCAGTTGACTTCTGTCAAAACTTGAACAAGCTGCTTTATTTAGTTTCTGTTTGACAGCCATTAATAGTAGACTCCTATATACTTTAGGGAGAAAATGGAGAAAATTGAATGTCATGCGCTTATTAATATTTTTGCGGAAAAAATCCAGCACTCAAACCAGGGCTAAGCTTAATAAATAGTATGGGTGCTCTGCACTAACAATTTCAATGGTAAGAAAGTGGTTTACTAAATTCCATTGAGGTCATACAAGTATGGAAATGTCGAACATTCTGGACGTCAAGTTATGGTTTCTATAATTGAAATAAGTTCACGATATAGGGTTGGCCGAACGGAGATAGAAAGTTCGGGAGTTTATGGAAGCAAGCGGCATCTCACATCGATCAATTATTTCAACTTTAAATGATCAACATGTCCTCTATTCAACACCAGGCCAAACCATCTGAAAAAGCAAAAAAAAAATCCACAGCGATATCACCTCATAGCATTAGTTCGTAGCTCGGTGTGAGTATTGCTACTTTTGAAAACTCCTACTGTAGGTCTAAATGAGTCTAAAAATGAATCAGGTGCAGCTAGTTGACTGAAAAAAAATGCCGTGTTCCTCCATGGAATGTTGTGGGAATTATTATTAATATTGTTACATAAAACAGGTTGGGCACTCCTGTCATTTATTACATTACTCAAAAGAATAAACAATAGCTGCAAAAACAACCACACATGCTGTTTACAAATAACCAAATCAACAACAACAACATTAGCAGAAATGTAGGAAATAAAAATAAACGGCAACAACAAAAATAGGCAGAAAATAAAACATATAACAAAAAATAACAAACAACTAGAACTGATAGAAGTAGATGTTTACGTTCACATGGCTTCATAAGAACTAAAAAGAAAGTAAAGAAAAGAAGTGGAATTTACCTGAAATATCGAGAGGTTAGAGAGCTTTCGAAGTATTGTTTACTCAGCCATATAAAAAGCACATCGATGCGGACAACAGTCAGTTTATTTGGCGTAAGCACAGCGAACGAGTCATTAGTTTGAACTCAGTGTGAAGAGAGTCTGGTATGAGTAAACTCCGATTGAAGAGGTTCTGATCGAACCTAAGTTGTAACTACAATCGGATTGGAAGTTCTTTAGCTAGAAAGATCTATCGAGGAATTGTTGTTGTGTACAAAGTTGTAAACAGAGATATTAATTGAGAATAGACATTGCTATTACTTGTGGCATTGCTATTACGAGCAGTAGTGCACAAAACTGTGTAAATTAAGGATTTTAATTAAAAACCAAACACAAAATTTATGTTGTTTTAACTGCAATCTGCGAACTCATAAACAAACGTTTTCGAAAGGTTAAAACGTAAGAATATTATTATTTGGGTCTAATGCTATGTTCCCACGACACCGTTTTTTCCTCAATCGCTCTCTCATTCATAATACAACCTCCGATTATAAGCTAAATTACAGAAATTTCCGTAATTCTATTTCTATTACCCTGTGTATTACTTCAAAATCAGTGTCATCTCAAATTTTTATAAAACTTAGATCGAAAGAGTTTGGCATACTTATTAGCTTTTAACCAAAATGTTTTTGTTATAGATTTAATATTGCAAATTTATTAAATTAACCTCCCTAAAGTATGCTATCAAATAAAAAAAAAACATGAAATTAACTTCATTGTGACTTCATATGCTAGCAGTTAAAAGGTGCCATGCGAACGAGAGAATCCAAATAAGTAATACAAACAGAGAAGGAAGTAATTCAAAGTCTCGTGCCAACATAGCATAAAAAGCTTTCCGCAGTCAACAACAAACGCAATCGTTTGCAGGAATTTTAGGCAGTTTTTTTGGCCGTTTCGTAACCGAGGGCAAAAGTTGGATCCACCACAACAAAATAGACACCGAAGAGAAGACAAACAATAGGTGCCTCAATATAAAGCAAAGCCAAAAGAAGCCAAGCCGGATTTTCCAATAAAGTCATATAATCCACATTGACTAGCTTCAAAAGGTTAAAACAATCATTGGGAAATATTATGCCAATTTATTGGGTCTTTGCAAGGGAGGAATATTCAAAAAGTTCAATGCATTTTAAACATCATTGTTAACAAAATAGTGTTACCAAAATTCTTGTGCAACCCTCGTTATAGACTTGGAAAAGATAAAACTAAATATTGTTTTTGATTTGTTGCTGAACTTTTTCAGAAAAAAGAGCAAAAGCATTTCTAAGAAAAAAGATCAGCATTATATAAGGGATAAGGGGAAGTAACCCTTATAAAAGTGTTTAAGGGTATTTTTTTCACTTATTATTATTATTACTTTTTTTGTGTGTCAATTATAATGCTGATGATAAATGATGCTGGATAATATTCTTTTTTCAAGTATTTATTCCATGTTTGCGCACCAACAAAACCATAAATAGATTGAATTTGTATTTCGATTTAATGCTGGTAAGTTGGCGTTGGTACGAGTAACGATTGTTGGTGGCAGTTGTAATGGTGTTGTTAGCATCACTACAATCATATTGAATGGGTGGATTTATTATGTGCATACATACAGCGGCTACATACATACTTATGTTTGTATGTTTTTCTTTGTGGCATGACTTTTTATTATATTATACAAGCAGTGTATTTTACTCGTATACTTATGTTATATTTGTTGGTCTGGAAACACTTTATATCACTCATATGCAGTAATATTTTATTTTTTATTGTTTTGTCTGCAAAAAAGAAAAAAAAAACAATAAAAAACTGAAAAACTGAAAAATCGAAATAAAACTGCCGTTGAGCTAAAGTGCATTTATGTCATTGAGAAAAACAATCGTAACGCCTCTTGAACGTTGTGATTATTATTGTTGTTATTTCCACTTATAATGCATGCCACAGCAAAATTTAGTATTTTATTTTATACTTTTTTCTTTTTTCTTCTTCTTCTGTTTTTTTTTTAAGTATGTTGGAGTACATTTCAAATGTGATGAATCCATATTTGTTCATACAATAATACTTTCCTATTGTAAATATAAGTACAATATCCCTCTCTATTGTATTAGTGCATGTGTGTGAATAAATATTACGGATTTAAAATCAAAATCGACTTGTAAAAGTCAAAATTAAGGCTGACGTGGAATTTATTTATTTCGACTACATGGGAAGAATATATTTCAAAGCATATTAAATTGTCCGACCGTAGACACTTACTGAAGTCATAAAAAAATATAAAGACTTCAGCTTTTTGATTTTAAATGGCCAACCATACATATTTCTCTCTCATATTTCTATGTTACTTTACTATCATTTATCGAAAAACAAAAACTATGCGAAACAAAGTTAATAATATTGCAACTCCTTAAGCCAGGTATTAAAACTTGGAGAAAGTTTCGTACTTTGGCTATCCCTTTACGTCATCCAGCAAACTTCAACGTATTGAACATAAGCAACTGAACATTATTTTTCAAACTTCACACACGTCCTTCAACACGAAAACGAACATCCTTAATTAGTGTGTAAGGTGTTCGTTCACTTTTGTAAGGCTGTGAGTCGTGGAACGGATGTAAGGATGTGATAGAGACGAATATTTTCTATTTCTAGCCATCATATCATGTTTTATATCGTACTAGAGTAACACTTCCTGCGATGCTGGGAGCCTTCGTATTGTGTACCTGCAAAATGTATTTCTCATAAGAAAAATTTAAAGAAATGCACACATTTTATACGAAAAAACACACCGTCACAATAGGGGAACTTATTTTTATATATATATAAATAATATAATAGATTACATATACCGGGTGGGCCATTCATCGGCTTAAATTTGAACCAGCGTTTATTTCGAATCTGGCAATACTTATGTCATTCTATTCTGTTACAAAACTCAGTATATTATCTCCACCGAACGAAATGAATCGATTTACGCTTGAGCAACGTTGGGTTTTATTGGAAATTTATTTCCAAAACAAAGACATAAAAAGCCTTTTGTCATTTTGGTGGTACTAGAGTAAGCAAAATGGTCTTACAGAAACCCATTACGAGTAACTGTTTTGTGCGGCTTGTGGAGCGAAGGCATTACTGACACATATTTCTTTGAAAATAAGCGGCGCAACCATTACGGTCAACATATGGCACCATGATAACCGATTTTTGTGAACGATATTTGCTTTCAACAGGATGGTGCAACTTGCCACACATCTCAGGCCACCATCGATTTATTTCGTGAAACGTTTGATGGCTGCTTAATTAACCGAAATTGTGATGTCAGTTGGCCGCCACTAATGGACATTTTTCTGTGGGACGCCGTTAAGGACAAGTGTTATGCCGACAAACCAGAGACAATTGAGCATTTGAAAGCCAACATTAGTGATCCCATTGCGGAGATATGACCCCATATAGTCAAAAAAGTTGTCAAAAATTAGTCCGATTGAATGGGGTACTGTGAGACCAGCCGCGGCAGCAATATGAATGAAGTAATATTTCATTTCTAATCGGAACAATTGTATTTCACAACAGCAAAATAAATTGTGTTATGGCATTTTTTAATTACGCTTTTAAATAGCCCAACCTACATAGTAAATAGCTTTTACCTGGTATGGTTTGTACAATATCCGCTTATCTAATTTCTCCGCTTTTTGACTGATATAGATAGAAAACGAAGCCTTAACACATGCAAAATCCCATAATTAAATGGTAGCTGCCACGCTCACTTATTTAATCTTTCCTAGTTATTGACTGATGACGTGTCCTGCCCAAGAAGAAGTTTAAACCAAATTCAGAAACATTTTCTTTTACCCTCCTCAAGACAAACAGAACTAAATATTTACTTTCACTGAGATATAGCATGTCCACTTATCCAATTCCGTCCAACTACCATGTACAAAAATCTCAAAATATGCAGAAATTACTTTGTATGGGATGTACCATGTCCACTTATTAAATTTCGCCCATTTTCCAACTGATGATTTGTACCAAGTTCATAAACTGCTATTGCAACCACAAAAACACGGGCGTCTTAAAAGAACCTAACCCACCGGGTTCTATTACTGTTTTATATTGTATTTAAAATATAATATCCAATAAAACCCGAGTGGGTTTAATTAGGTTATCCAGTGGGCTGCCAACTCTGATTGTAACCGTTTTCAGGATACACAAAAAGCAATATTTAAGTGCCATGCCTACTTAACCAATTCCACACACTTCTTGACTGATGATTTGTATTGACTACGCACCTATTTCGACCAAATTTAGAAATTCTTACCGTTACCATTTTGAAGATATGGACAAATAAATATTTTTATGAGCGTGGCACCGAATGTTCTTTGCAAAAAGACAATCAGTGAAAGTTGATCTATCCAACGCATGTATTGGTTCTTTTGAGTGGCTGTCGAGTTATTAAATGAAGAACATAGGCCAATCTATATGTATAAAAGAGAACTTCGAAATCCGTGCCAACCAATTTAATTTTGTAGAGCAATGTATGAGGATGCAGAACTTTTATTTCTTCACAACGGAAACATCAGCCAACCATTCCACACCAATGCTGGAGTTAAACAAGGATGTCCACTATCACATCAGCTATTCACCATCGTTCTGGATGACATAATGAGCAAATATGTTCGAAAAGAGGATCCCTCCTCTCGAAGACTTGGACTATGCGGATGACATTTGTCTACTCTCGCATAAGATTTTCAATATGCAGTCGAAACTGTAGGACCTCGTAGTGTTGGGCTTGAGATAAACATCAAGAAAACCAAGGCCATGAGAATAAACAATACGAGCATGGAAAACATCATTCTACAGGGTCAGCCATTCGAGTATGTAGATAGCTCTTGCTATCTAAGAAGTACAATGACTACAAACGGTGGCGCAGAAGCAGACGTAGATAACAGGCTCAACAAAGCGAAAGCGGCATTTGGACAACTGCAGTCAGTATGGAAAAGCTCACATATATCCAAACGAACTAAGCTCAGACTATTCAATGCATGTGTTAAATCGGTACTGCTGTATGGCAGTGAAACCTGGCTTGTATCGAATAACATCACACAGAAACTTAAGGTATTCATTAACAAGTGCCTCAGACTATTCTGGCCTAACACCATAAGTAACACAGAACTTTGGAACATGACTAATGAGGAAACCATACTGAACGGATAAGCAAAAGATAGTGGGGATGGATCGGTCACACCATCCGAAAAAGTCCAGAAAGTATCACTAGAATATCACTCGAGTGGAATCCTCAAGGCTCAAGAAATCGTGGTCGACCAAAAAACACCTGGAGACGCACAATTATCCAAGAACAGAGGCAGAACAACCTAACATGTGAAGAGGCAAAGTCAATAGCTGTAAGCCATGTTAGATGGAAATGCTTTGTGGAAGCCATATGCTCACAAGAGCAGTAGCGAGAAAAAAAATAAAAATAAAAAATGTTTAAATATTATTTCGACCATGTGGCCGCCATGACTGGCGTGTAAAAGGTGCAATCTGGAACACATATTTTCACAAACTTTTCGTAGCATATGCGGCCGCATTTCACCAATAACTCTTGAAATTTTATTTCCTCTGGTTTATTGACGTAGACAGGCTTCACTTACGATTATGTAGGCCTTAAAATAAACGAAATGCACGATAAGTTTGATAAAATAATGATTCTGATTTTGATAAAAAATTCAAAAATTTGCCAGATTTGCTCTGATAAGTAAGTCTATCCATAATTAAATGTCAAACCAAATTAAATAGAAATCAACTGTCAACTGCTAAATCAGTTGTCAAATGATGCAGTGCTGCCAACTCAAAATTATGAATCTCTAAAAAATACCCTATACGTAGTTACGGTTGACTGTCATTATATTTATCTATTTTCAATTAATATTTTTCAAAGTTAAATTCTATATTCATAACACAGGATATACATATATAGATACATATATAACAGATACTCCTTAAAATGATTACAAAAATTATTTTGTGCGTCATTAAAGCCAGAAAACTACTGACACTTTCAAAATCTACAGCTATAATCAAAACGAAAAAAGGGAACGTCATTAAATGATTTTCAACTGAAAAAAAATATTTAAAAAATATTGTATGTTTCTGATGACCCCCTGCATTAATACACGTCCTTACTAGACAATTAAGGACTTTTTATTACTTTTTTTTTCTAATTGTACGTCACAACTGACACGCTCTGTTGGAAAGTATAGTTTTATAGCAGCAAGAAAAACATAATGTGTTTCTTAGCAAATACAAATACCCACCATATATAGTATAAATACGCCACTATCTGTTAATGACGGCCAGTGAATTGTTGTTTAGAGAATAAGGCGTTTCCTTTAAATGAAGTTGAAAACAGTTAAATAAATATTATGAAAGTATAACAGCTGAAAAGGGGAGTGATAGAGATGAGAATGAAATGTTTATATTCAGTATGGATGATTTGACGTTTTTATATGTAAAGAAACTGTGGGAAGGGTCAATAAGTCTTTGACTTTTTGAATGAAACACAGGTTTTTTAATTAAAAATCATTTTATATTCCTACATGGTCTCCTTTGAGTTCAATACATTTCTCAAATTTTTATATCCCTTAAAACAAATACGATTTGTCAAGGTCATCAAAATTGTTATTTGTTTGTGAGATGATTTCAGCGTTGAACTCAAATCTCTCCGCCAAGCCTTTGCTTCAGATTTTGGATTTTGAAACAAGAAATAGTCACTCTTGGAAAAATAACTTTTACTGTGTTTCTTTAACCATCATTAAATCGACACATTAAGTTGGCATAATATTTGACACTGATTGGTTTACCCTTTTGAAGATAGTCCATGTGAATTATACCGTGTACATCCCAAAAAACGGTCTTCATGGCTTTGTTGGCCGACAAATAGACCTTAACTATCTTCGAAGCTCATTTAGCCCGAGAAACCCACTGCTTGAACTATTGTTTGTCTCTGCTGTATTGCAAAACGGCGCAAAATCGTCTTCATATTGTGGTTGAACAATGTTTAATTTCCCACATGTTCATGGTTTTCATATAGACGCTTAAAATGTAAAATTTATATTCTATGCATTTTTTAAAACTTTTTGGAAATAAAATTTAAAAAATTCCACTAATTTGGCAAGAAGATTATTTAAATTTGCATTTAGTTTTGAGTTAAATCAGCAATAGCCGAATGATTTTCGTGATTTATAGCTTATTTTATTCTCAAGGTTTGAAGCTGTAATTTAAGTGCTTAATATTCATTCATTATGAAAAATTTTTTGAAAAAAAATTGCTCTAATTTTGCGTGAAAAAATTTTTTTTCGCAACTAATTTATGAATAACTCCGTCGTTTTAAAGTTACAACTACCATGTTTTGCCACGCCCATTAAAAAACATGGGAGCCCGACGGAAAAAAAACTGAAAACGGATTTGAATTCAGCGCATCAAAATCATTATCTATATGTCTCTATTCTTGTTTACTTACATATTTAAAACAGCACATAAAGGGTCCGCCAAACAATTTTTTTTTTCAAAATGCTATAGAAAAAAAACCACTGAATATTTTCTCAAATTTCTTTTTTATTTGAAATTACAATTCTTCCGGTTAGTAATGGAAAATAATTTCATTCAAATGGCTGCCTCGGCTGGCCATGCAGTAGCCTACACGATCGGTCCAATTTTTAAGCACATTATCGATTGTGTGCAGCTGTATTTCACCAATGGCTTCACGAATATTGTCCTTTAAAGCGTCAATTGGCTTCTTGGCGTAACACTTATCTTTGACGGCACTCCACAAATAATAGTCCAATGGTGTCAAATCGCAGCTCCGAGGTGGCCAAACGGGATCAACTCTGCGGCTGACAATGCGATCTTCAAAAACAGGACGCACAACATTGAGTGTAGCTTCGGCTGTGTGGCACGTAGCGCCATCCTGTTGAAACCAAATGTTTCTAATATCCTCCTCTTCAATTTTTGTGAACAAAAATTTGTTCAACATGGCCCGATAACGATCGCCATTGACTGTAACGGTCACTCCTTGCTCATTTTCGAAGAAAAATGGCCCAATTATGCCTCTGGACCAAAATCCGCACCAAACAGTGACTCGTCTTGGGTGTATCGGCTTTTCAATGTATGCGCACGGGTTTTTTGTGCCCCAAATGCGACAATTTTGCTTGTTTACATACGACGAAAGACGATTTTTTTGGCAAAATCGGCATCTTCTGTAAGTCGATCGCAGGCCCGCTTAGCGAATCGAAAACGCATTAGACACAACCATATTCATTCAGCGGATGGATAAAACTAATTATTTGTCAAATCAGACATGAGCTAAGTGCTACCATTCACGAAATAAGCACTAGTTAGAAAAAAAAACGTTAGATGGCGGACTCTTTATAATGTTGTTGGTCGATAATACTTCAATTCGCTATTATTATGTTTATCTTTCTTCTATAATTTTAAGCACATGTTCGATAACAATACCAAGTTAGAAGCAAAATATTTTTCAGAACGATAAAGAATTTTTCACAGATCTGTGTAGAGCCAAACAAAAACACGTCCGCGCTCTACGATAGTTAGTTTTTGTATTATATTCCATATATTTTTATTTAAAGGTCAGAATTTTTGTTTTGTTTTTTGTAGACCAGTGTTATTATGAGCAGGAATTGAATTGCCTTAGTTAGAAGATAACCTTTTTGTTGAAGTAAAATTATTATTATTAATTATTTGTTGAATGAATAAGTATTAAAATTTAAAAAAAAAATTTTTTTTCTTCATATCATTTTATTAAAAAAAAGAAAAGTATAAAGTGTACCTATTATTTTGATTATGAGTGCATACGTACATCATATCATCGTTTGTAACAAAAAGTCTGAGTTGTGTTCAGAGCTTTTAATATTTTAAACTTCAAATTTAATAGTACATAAGTTTAGATTAGATGTTATGAATCAAACCCTAATGCAACATCATTATCCTTGAACAAAAACGAAAGAAAATTATTTGAAATTCAATTTAAATTAACATGACATTTTTAAAACGTCACATACTTCGAAAACATCATGTCAGTATTTTGACATGGTCGGTTAACAACAATTTTAAAAGAGACTTTAGCAAAGTTCAAGCTTTTTTATTATCTTTTACAATCTAAAGAAAATTAATACTATTATTCTTATTCTTATTCTATAGCTTAGTTATAGTTTTATTATTAATATTCTATAGTTTAAAGGACATAAAGGATAAGAATATTTTTGTTTTTTCTTCTCAAATGCAGAGATGATAAAGGATAGAATTTTTAAATAGGATAAAAGGGTTTCAAAAACATATATACAATGTATATACAAATGCAAATTAAATACGTTTTCAATTAAAAATAATCAAAAGAAAGACAACAGCAGCAACACATCCTTTTACAATCTTTGTTTTCATTTTAAATAATAATGCAAGTGTAGAAAGACGAAAACAATAAGAGGAAACTCAATCAAATGGAAAATATTATTTTTCCATTTTTCTCATAATTTTCAAAAACGAAAAAAAAAACATCTGCACAGGAAACTTTAAAGAATATTTGTATTTATTATTCTCTCATTGTGCTTGTTCGTTTCGTTTATATTAAAATGAAAACAAATTTATGCCAAGCAAGTAGAAGAAGGAAAAAGTAGGATGAAGGACATTGTAAGAATAATAAAAATGTCCTTTGCCATATCTTAAACAGGAAAGCACACAACAGACAGACAGACAGACAGACAGACAAGGACTAACCGATCAAACGACAAGGCATGACTGAAATGACTGAAAAATTATAAAAAAATAAAATAAAATAATAATAAAACACTTAATTGGGTATTAAGGGTTGCTTGTTTAAATGGTTGATTGTTGTTGCTTTTAAGTGGCCAAGCAATGGGAATATGAGAACGTGTAGAATGAATAGATTTAATTGTATGATTACAACATTGCCTATTTCACATTTAAAAAACTCGTTAGAAAAAATATAAAGAAAATATTTAAACCATATTCTCTGTAGTTATAGAGATAGACAATATCTCTAAGCTAGAATGACTGACAAGTAAATCAGACGGACAAATAAATAGAGCAACGTTTAGAAAATTTCTAAAATAAAACATTTAACGATGAATTGCTGTTTCATACAAGATTACGTTTTATTTGTTTAGGCTTTTGCACAAAAAAAATGTGTTTTCTTGTTTATGGGTGATTTAACATCAATAAATTAAAAAACGGAGAAACGTTTTTGAATCCTTTTCTTTTTTGTTGTTCCTACTAAAACAAATGAAAAACACGGACTTGAACGCCTGCCTAAAGGCCAAATTTAGTTTTAAATGCGAAACATTTATGACTGAAATTTGTTTATCTTTAAAAATTTCATTAAAAAGATATTAAAGAAAAACAATAATAGTTTCTCTTTTGCAAATCTA
Source organism: Wohlfahrtia magnifica (assembly GCA_023159175.1). NCBI lineage: Eukaryota > Metazoa > Arthropoda > Insecta > Diptera > Sarcophagidae > Wohlfahrtia > Wohlfahrtia magnifica. The sequence goes on along the minus strand of JAKWBJ010000226.1, from coordinate 3,233,920 downwards.
TATACTAAATAACCATATAACCTTTTTTAACCCTCATGTGTACACCAAATTATACGGATACATTTCGCAAAATACTTTTATAAAATTTAATAATTTGTACGAGTATTATTAAGAATTCTTAAGATCTTTTAACTTTTCATAGAGAGAGTAAGAGTGGGAGGTCAATTAACACTAAACATTCTTAACAGTACACCAAGGTACCTGGGTGTCTTTAAGAGTATGAGTATGCAGTATGAGTGTATTTTCATACACTCATTGTACAAATATTATATTTTTTTAATTATTAGTGCCGTTGAATAGGTACAAATCAATAAAAGGAAGAACAATATAAAAAAAATTAACAGGGAAAAGCAAACTAATTCATAAAATAATCAGTTTTTGTATAAACTACCTGCCACCACCTACTGTGAGCGTTCAAATAAACTGGACAGTCTTATTCTCTAGAATTCAGTCTATTTCTGTATTTAAAATACGATGTAAATAAACATTTTATTTATTTTTTTTAAGTGTATTTGAGGCTTTACATAACCCATAAAAAACAACAACAAAATTCTTCTAACAACTAAAGTTATACAACAAATACACAATTTACTCTATTTTTTACGCGTCAAAATAAAGTGTACAACAACCAAACTAAGCCACAAAAAATGACGTAGAAATACCTGGGAAGTAATACCATTTTTTTTTTTAATACTATTTTGGAATTTTTGTAACAACTCCAAAATTTTGAGTTACGGGTACAAAACTGGATTTTTTACCTTCATACACTTATAAGCTAAAAACTTAGTTAAATGTTAACCAATTTTAAAAATTTTGGAATTTTACTTAAGTAAGCCTAAGGAATCTGTGTACATATCTCCAGCAAACGATTTTTGTTCAACTTGTTGCAAACTTCCCAAGTTGAGAGACGTTTTTACACGCTATATTATATAGGAGGCGTACTTTTTAAAGTATGTTTAGTTATTCATCAAACGATACTCCATTTTTTAAATCGAATCGAAATTGACGGAGTTATATCTCCTTTTGACTAAAACCTATATGGTAGAGGAAAGAAAAAGGCCTCTATATTCCAGACAATAAGGTTGTACACTTAATTTTGATGCTCACAGTATATTTTTCTGAAAAAGTTTTTGTAGAGTGTTTATGTATTTTGTAGGAATATACTGTGAGCGTCAAAATAAAGTGTACTATCTTATATAAAATTGCTCGATTTCAACTCGGTTTGATGCTTTTCGACTCGATTTGCGTTCTGAATTTTATTTTTAAATTCTTTTGTTTTGGATTCTTCTCTAAGAAGGATCGTTCTTTACGAACGAACTCAATTCGAGCACTCTTCCTACGCTCGGACATACATATGTATAGTAATAATTATTTGAGAGATAAATTTCCCTTTGATCCGATCATATTTGTCTTTATAAAGACAATGATAAGACGACGTTTGAAGTCTCCCGCGGCCTACGACAGACAATTGGGCCTCGAACACTATTCTTCGATAGAACGCCATCTCTAACTTAACTGAAGTTTTAAAGACGAAAACAGACCTTGATTTCTGAAAAGTTCGAATGTGGTGCTTTAAAAGACGTACATAAAATATGACAGGTGACGAATCATGGATATATGCGTATGGAATAAGCACAGCAAAGCAAATGGTCGCCTGTTTCTTCGGCCGAATGGGTGATGTAGTCACTTTTTCGCTTGAGCAACGTAGGACGGTTAATTCTGAGTGCTACACGACCATTTGTTTACCCGTCTTCGGAGAAATTCGTAAAACCAACCACCGAAGACGAATCACTCTCCATCATGACAATGTGAACTCTCATACATCTCGTCAAACAGATGAATTTTTGAGCAGTCAAAACATCGAATTGATGTCTCATCCTCCGCACAGTCCTGGTTTGACACCCAATGACTTCTTCTTGTTTCCGAATATCAAAGGTAGACTGCGTGGATAACGATTTACGAGCGCCAAAGAAGCAGTTGAAGCGTTCAAAATCATATTTTGTAGGTGTCTCAAATCAAAAATCTTTAACCCTTATGATTGCAGCAAACGAGCAGAGTTGAAAGTGCAATATAATTTAAACTTGGAACAAATGCTTACGATGATTGTATTAATAGAAGATAATCAAGTATTCATAGAAATTAAAATATTCATTTTATTTTTAGAACAAATCTCTTGATATATGTACGTATCTATTTATTCTTTCCAAATTTCTTGACAATAAAATGTTAAGTTTTTGAATTAATTAGCATACTTTTGCACATTTTCATTTTAAAAAGTTGAAAAAACGTAGTAATTTTAAAAAAGTAAATAATTTAACTTTTTCCAACATACACGTATAGCATATTAAAGCATTTGTTTTTAATCATGTTATCCTCTCTTAAAACACACAATTTTTTATTTATTTTTTTATTTTTATATTTTTTTAAATAAACAAAAAGAGTCACGTATTAAATATTTCCATGGTAATACTTTTTAAAATGACATTAAATAACAGCAGCTTAAGTAAATAATTTTTTAATGCAAATAATTCCAATTGAATAGTCTCAGTCAACCATAGCCAGACTACCACCACCAGCCAGCATCCTGCCTTAACAACCAACGCACTTATTATTATTGTTTGACAGACGCCAATCATATACAGTAACACTCGTATAAATTGCTTTCATAATCTATAATCCTTTTACTTCTCACTCCATCCACTCTTATTCCATCCATCCATTTAGTTTACATATAAAAATTTTGAAATTTAAAAATATAAATTGATGCGTAACGTTTGTTAAAAATAAATAAAAATACATTTTTTTAAATTACAAACACAACACATGTACCCATAACAACAAAAACAATAAATAAAAAGAAAAAAAAAAACACCAACGTCATCATCATCATTGACAACAATATCGCCAACACCAAACAATCAACGAATACACCAACACACGCACCCACCTTCATTTACATATTCGTTTTCCCTTTGCATTAAAGGACTTCAATGTAGAAAGAATACAGAAGAAAGTCCTTTTACTATACCCTACACCATGATATGTTTGTATTGAGAAAAAGGCACACGTGTTCTACTTTCGCATTTCGTCCCGAACACGAAACAGTCTATATTCTCAGGAACAGATTCTAAGGCGTTATCGGAAACATTGTCTACGTCCTGGAACATGTAGTCTTCTGGTTAGTTCATACCTAGCTTTTTGGGAGTACAGTGAAGTACCGTCTCCTAATTTTCCTCTTTTCCTATCCTTCTATATTCTTCTTCTTCTGTTATTCTTCACTCCCGGTAGAACATACTACCTCAACCACACTCATATACTGGACTCCGTTGCGAGATGTTTGACTAATGTCATTCCTAGAATAGTTTGCTGTTTGCAACTTCGCAATAATCGACTTTCCCTACGTTCTAGCATGTGCACCAACACGCCGACCTCTTCTCTTTGGATACAATCGAAGCCCTTATCAAGCAAAGTTGTTACTAGCATATCAACACGTCTACCTCTTCCCTGCAGCTTCCATCTAAGCGCTTGTCGAGCAATGTTGTCAGCTGATGTAGCCTATCCACCGCCAGAAGCAGAGATATGTGATTTGGCCACCATATGTTCAGAATCTACCGCTGCCATTTGTCTGTAAAGTTCCTAGTTTTGGCACCATAAAACAAAATAGACTTGTCTATATACATAGATGTGTGGTGAAGAATTTGCTCCTTAGCCAACAGGAATTATTTCAGTTTTAGAAATATTAACTTCCAATCCAACTCTCCGAAACTCGACATCTCTTGCAGATGTCTCAGAACTTGGCTCTGAAGAGATATATACATCATCGGCATATTCCAAATCTTCTAGGGGTAATGTACACTAAATAAAAGTGTTATGTTATACATACCAAGTCCCAACTATCTTGTACATAAGGCGGCAATGATCGTAAAATGTGGTGGTGTTTTGTAGTGGCCAGAGCGTCCGCATACTAGTGGCACAGGTTCGAATACCCAGCAGAGGATATGACGAAAAACAGTGATTTGCGGTTTTCGAGCGTTTAATGAAGAGACTTAATACTCCTCTTGCCAAATGCGTCCAAAGTAAGCCCCTTGGTACTCCAACTTACCTCTGGTGATGACGACAAACATCACAAAAGTGATGTCCTTAGCAAAGATCTTTACCACTACACAATCTCATGGAGGCAAGCTGCAGTAGACTTATCATCTACTTATTTAGCTTAAAATCAAGTGATTAATGAAACTGAAACCTGACAATAAATGCTTTGTAGAAAGCCATATGCTCCCAAGAGGAGTGACGGAGAAAAAAGTAATAATCTGCAGTCTCAGTTACATAAAAGACTCAATATTTCAGTAACCAATCTAGTCTAGATTCTTCAATGCCTTCTGTATGGTGGGCTATTTAAAAGTTTAAATTTAAAAATGCAATAAAACCAAAACGGTTTGAGATTTTGTCAAAGTTATTTTTTGTTGTGAAGTGCAATTTTTCCGAAAAATATTATTTCATTCATATGGCTGCCGCGGCAGTACACCATTCGATCGGACCAAATTTATAGAATTTTTTCGAATGTTGGCCTTCAAATGCTCAATTGTCTCTGGTTTGTTGTCTCTGATCACTTGTCTTTAACGGCACTCCACAGAAAATAGTCCAACGGTGTTAAATCGCAGCTTCTTGGCGGCCAAATGACTTCACTATTTCTGCTACTTAAACGGTCATCAAACGTTTAACGCAATACATCGATTGCGGCATGAGATATGTGGTAGGTTGCACCATCTTGTTGAAACCAAACATCGTTCACATCAGTACCATGAAGAGCGGGCAAAAAACAATCGGTTATCATTGTGCGATATGTGTCTCCTTTGACCGTAATGGTTGGGACGTTCACATTATCAAAGAAATATCATATATAATGATGCCTCCGCTCCACAAGCTGCAGGAAACACTCGTAATGGGTACATTGGCTTCTGTAAAACTACGTTGGATGTTCTGAGCCCCAAATAAAAAAATTTTGCTTATTAACGTACCCATGTTCGGGTGATAATGAGCTTCATCCGAAAAGATGATTTTGAAATATTTTGATCTTATTTTTCTTTGTTTTGGAAATAAATTTCCAATAAATCAACAACGTTGCTCAAGCGTAAATCGACTCATTTCATTCAGTGGAGATAACATACTGAATATTGTGACAGAACAGAATGGACACAAATATTGCCAGATTCGAAATAACCGCATGTTCAAATTTAAGCCGATATATCGCTCACCCAATAAAACGAGTTACTCCCAGTTTATAGTTTTAGGGTAAATAACTCATTCGCTAAATGGAGGAAAATATTTAATGATCGGTCAACGTTTGCAGTCGGACGGGAAAAAGTCTGAATGGCGGTTGAGGCAAAACTTCTCAACCAGTATTTTCTAAATAAATTTAACTGTTGTCATGATGGAATATTTTAGCTTCAGGTCTGATTACATACTCCGCACATTTTTCGCCCAATGCTTACTTCATATTAATCAATTGTGTTTGGTATAGGTTCCTTATGTTAATCTTGCCCGATTTTAGCATCTCATATTAGATGACATCATCCTGGACACTCCCATTAACTTCACTGGCATTGATTTGACTGTTTAGCCAAACTGCATATATGTTTTTTAGCGCTCCGGGTTGCCATAATGGATATATTTTTCATCGCTAGTAATTTTTCGAAGCAAAAAATGACTTCTTTTCGGCTTTAACTCGTGTGGTACTCTATTTCTCTGCTTTCGGCCAAATCCTGCTCCCAGCAAACATTTTAAATTTGCTGCTTGACTACAATCTTCATGAGTTATGAATTGTTGTGAATACCGCATTTTTATATTATACAACCTATATCACATCGTACTGAATTTGGCAAAGTAGGTAGGGTCTAAATGAACTTATTAGTAAAAATGTCTATCATCGCAACATATTTGGACCCAGCCCCCAACCAAACTTTCACCAGTTAATATAGGGTATTCAATAGCCGAATATGATCGACTATAATTTCCCTACTAGTACTACTTCTTATAATCCTCATCAGTGTACCAAACAGCATGTATGTACTCTTGTATGTATGTGGGGCGAAAGAATGCTCTCTGTTTGCACACTGTTTAGTAGTACAAGTGTGTATGGGTGTGTGCACAAAATTAAAGATTTTTGTTTATTTTAGTTGTTGTTGTTACTGGTATTTGGTCTTTGTTTATTTTTCTTTATATTTTTCATCACTTTGAAAGTCAAAGAAGTTTTGATCGATAAAACAATTGAGAGGACAGAGTCCTTCAAACACATACACATACAAACATTTAAACTCTGTCATGAGATGAATTGAATATAGCACGTAAGTATGGATTCAAAATGCGGAGTATAAAACATTTATCAAAGTCAATGTACAATGTTTTTATAAATTTATGTATGTTGCTATAGATGTCTGTTGTTCATCTCAATTCAATATGTTATTGACAGAGAATGAAGATGAATGAAGGACACTTTTATTTTATCCTCTTTGTTTTAACGTGAAAATAAAATCTAACACAATGTGCATATTGATTTCTTTTAAAAACTTTTTTTTTTTTTTTTTTGTTAGTTTTGTTTGAGCGTAAAAATATATTTTACGTGTATTATTTTGTCACTTAAACTTGAATATCCATTTACAGCTACAGCATCTTCGAAGACGAATACATGACAATTAACTGTTCCGCCAGGCGTTTGAGGAACTTCAGAGTAAATCATCAACGTTTTTTTCGAACAAAGAGTAGGAAAGTCATTTACATACGACTTTAATGAGGACAATATGCTGGACAATGTCGCTTATGTGTCGTCAATACTTTTTAATAGCTGGATATTTGAGCTTATTTTTCGCACAAATAATTTAATAGGCAAAAACCATTGAATACAATTTTTAAGGACTTTCTAAGTGACAATTTAGACCACACCGATAGATGCGCATACACTCTCGTCTAACTTTTAAGCCTTAACTAGGGATAATCTTAGAATAATATAGTGACAGCTTAAGAACATGATTTTAGTACAAAAAGTATCGAAAACTCCAGAATCTTAGATTCTTGCCCGGTGATTTAATACGACTTTAAACTTAATTTTAAGTGGAACCCTTACGAAAGAACTTGATCTGCAACCAAAGAATAATATACAGGTCAAGGATTTATTTGCGCCATAAATATCAAGGAGTAATTTTGTCTGATTTTACCTATTCAGGGCAAAATTTAAATTTATATACCTGGCAGACCATCGACATCGAAAACCGACGAAAACATTGATAAAGTAAAAGAAATGTTGGTCAATAACCGCAAATTAACTAACCATCAGAGAGATTGTGGAGGACTTGAACATTGCCTATGTATCCGTCCAAGTCATTTTGGTTAATAATGTGGGTTTCCGTCGTATAGCAGCAAAGTTGGTACCTAAAGACCTCAATTTCATGCAAAAAAGAGACCGTATTGAGATCGTAAAAGACTGATTTGCGAGGCTGAATCCGATCCCACATTTATTAAAAGGATTACTACTGGTGACGAGACGTGGATTATGAGTACGACACGCAATCCGGACATCAGGCAAGTGAATGCCGTTCACCAAATGAGCCGAGACCATTTTCATTCAAAAAAGAAGGCAATGCTCACAGTTTTCATAGATTACAACGATGTAGTGCATCATGAATTTTCGCCAGAAGGCCAGACAGTAAACAAAGAGTATTATTTGGGCGTTATGAGATGTTTACGTGAAGCGATTCGCCAAAAGAGACCAGAATTGTGGGCAGACAATTCGTGGATTTTGCGCCATGATAACGGATGGTCGCACAATGCTATCATTATTTGAAGTTTTATGACGAAAAATTTAACAAATACCATCAAACAGCCACCAAATTCACCTGATTTGGCTCCCGGTTATTTTTCCCTGTTCAATCGAGTTAAAAAACCATTACTGAGAACGCGTTTCAGCAGCCGAGGGGGAATAATAGAAAAGTAGCAGGAAGCACTGATGGACATATCGAAAACTGAATATAAAACATGCTTCGAGGAGTAGATCAAACGCTGGCATAAATGTCTTGCAGTCGATGGGGATTATTTTGAAAGAAACAATATAGATTTAGATGAATAAACTTACACTTTTAATTTTTTGAATAAATTCCGGGAACTTTTCGATCAAGGTGGTATGTATAAAGTCCTTTTTTTCCTACAAGTAACATAGGGCCTCAACGAATTTGCGATATTCAGATCCGTTTAATGGTAGAGTTTTCAGCTAATTCCATGATCTGATGCTCACAGCTGCTTCGTCATTCAACTGTAAACTCCATGTGTGCTTTGGGCATCCTCTTCTTCGGCTTCCCTGCGGATTCCAATCAATAGCCAATCAATAGAGCGAAATATGCGACGTTTTATTTCCACATTATGGTCATAGTCGTTGGTTGTTGTTGGTGTTTGCCCAGCAAATTTTCAGTATATTTCGTAGGCTTTTATTCATCAATACTTACAAGGCTTGCAAATCTCGGCAAGGAGTATTTTAATTCTCACAACCGAATAACAGCATAGATTTGACACTGCAACGGACACTGTTGACACTGTGCGGATGATATAACTGGATCTCCATATCATGCCCAGTGGGTCTTCTTTATTAGACTCAGTGCATCTTTTTGGGAATGACTTAATTTTGCGATTATACTGCCGAGGTAGTGAAATAACTCAACTTAGTCAAAGTTTTGTTAACAGACAGTGAGAGGTTAAGAGTTTGTTGTATTCATTCTTATGCCATTATTTAGCCACTAGAAAATAGCCTCTCGTTCGGATGTGACATATTTAATAATAGGAGCCACAAAGAGCATACTTGTCTACTTCCAATTATAATACCAATTTCTTAGCTTAGTATTCCCACATCCGCAATGCGACAATTAACGTTGTCATATAGGGCTTGGAGAAGAGCAATTATTCTGTCCGGTATACCTTTGTACTTCAGCCCATACCAAATCGCTATTTGGTTTACAATTTCGAATGCCTTTCGAAATCGATGAAAGTTAAATTAAAAAGCGAGCGCTCGTAGACTATTTAGTTGATCAATGCAGCACTTGTTGGATCTTTTTGTTCGCTCCGAATATTTGGCAGGAGCTATCCTTTTGTTCAAGATATTGGCTAATAACTTGTTGACCCTGTAGTTCTTGCACACTTACATTCTTAGAAATATTAATTATAATCTTTTATTAGATTTTATCTCCCACTTAGGCCACAAAAGCGACAGCTCGTAAGTAAATGTGATAAAATTACAAATAAAACAATTTCCAATCGCCTGCGCGGTGGTTAACTTTGTCCAAGTTCAGTGTGCAATCAATTGCTCTTTCAGTATTTGGTATTTCAATATATGTACAGGTCTCTCTGCCCGTCTACTACCCTGCGGGTTCCACCTAATTGTCCTTCTAGCTATAGCATATTCTGCCTTCCGTAGTATATGACCCATGCAATTCCACCTATGTTTTCTTATTTCAACTTCAATTGACTGCTGATTGGCTCTCTTCCTTAATTGGGTGTTTAATAGCATAGTTGGCCATTAGTAGGAAGGATCCAAACATGAAGCGGTCTAAACTAAATCTAAGAAAATGGAAACTTAGATGTTTAGCAAACTTTTGTGACGATAATTCCATCTTTAAGAGTTATTTGCATTTAAGCTTCAATTAAGAGATTACATACGTATTTTTTTGGGGATTATCAAAAGACTGGTTATATTATAAACGATATTACAACAAAAGCTTTATTAGATTTGAAAAATAATTATAAATCGATCACCATAAAAAAATGGGAGTTGGACTATTTTCAAGCTTTACAAACCAACTTAGCCCTATGGTGGTGTAGAAATTTGTTTGTGAGTAAAAACAAATAACTCATCTATCTCTACTGGTACGTAGAAAGATGACAGGATATTTGTTTTTATTTATTTTCTTCTTTTGTATCCCATTCTTTATACAAAAGTCCTTTAGAAAATATTCACCACCTGTGCACACCTGTACTTGTCTAATATCCTCTATATATTTCTTATTTTATTGACATTTTGTTTTAAGAATTTCATTTAAAGCGAAATTTATTGCTTTTTACGGTTGAACAGAATAAAGAATAAGATGAAAAACAGCAGTCGCATTTATTGCCTGTTTTTTCCTTTCTTTTTTTTTGAAAAATGAGTAAATGTTTGTTAACATTAAAATAATATACATACATTTACATACAAATATTGGAACATTTGAAATAAATATTTCATTTCCGCCAGAAACGGAAATATGTTTTTTTGTAAATTTAACGCTTGATAGCAGGTATACGATTGCTTTTTTATTAAAATTATTTTTAATGCAAAAAATTTAATAAATATTTTTTTAATTTGTATTATTTATTTCAGAGCATGTCTGGAAAACTGCACGTTTAACACAAGAACTGAAAAAGGGCTTGATAGTGAAAATCCCGAGGAAGAGCGACCTAACGAAATAACTCTGCTAAGTATGGGTAATAAAATAATAACGCAGATAATAGCAAACTATCTCACAAGCAAACTGGAAACTGACCTTATGCTACAATAATCTTTATTCCGTCCTCATAAATCATACATCGACCACGTCAACAGCCTTAGAGTAATAGAAGAGCAGTCTGTTGCTTGGAGATCTTCCAACAAACATGATTTTCATCGACTTTGACTACATGGAAGGCTCTGACACGCAAAGGTAAAAAATTGTATACCTCATTTAGAAAATATAGTGCGAAGCCACGTGTAAAGTTCTACATAGAAATCATTTCAGTGACTGAACATTTGGAGAGCGTTGAGGATGTGTAATGTTACGAGTGCTGTTAAATGTTGTGATGTAATATAACACAAGCCCAACAAATGGAATATTAAGCTTGCAAGGAGAACTTGGTTATTTTGCACACTGACATATCAAGATCGAACTGTTAGAGGCTTCTGCTGCAAAAGCTGATCTGGGAATCAACTGCACGAACATTACACAATGCGAGTAAATTTAAATTATAGCCACCCATTCTTAATCAACATACATATGTATATTGAGGCAGATTAAAGTCGACTTTGCTGTACCGATGCGAAACGTGTAACGCATGCATACGTGATCTCAATGCATTTCAAGTCAACGAAGAGAATCTTCTGGCCGAAAACAATCTCCAACGGCGATTTATGGTCACCGACAGAACAAAAGCCGTTAGCGGTGGAAATTCTTAAACGTAAATGGAACGACCTAACATTAGTCGCGCTTGTTTGGAACCGCCAAGGGAGCCTCAGAAAGGGAAGAACAGCCTATATTTGGAGAAGGCAACTGGATGCCGAATTCATGACAATGGAAAAAGCCTGAAATGAGATTAAAAAGTTAAGTTAGACATGATAAGAATTATTCGGTTTGGCCTTATACTCTAGATTTGAGTGACAGGAATGAAAATATTGTTACGAAAATAAAAATGCCTAAATTTTGTATATTTGGTAGTTATGTGTCACCCTGTCAATGCCGTACTTAATTGCGTATTTGTCAGCACTGCAAAATCGACCATCTTTACATTACATTTGTATTAAAGAATATAAAAATAGGAGATATGAGACATTTCCGGAACCTTCCAAACTGTAGGCAATTAGGTAGGCAGTTAGTTATTGTTTTGCGTGCTTAAGCGGAAATAATAGTCAAAACAATAGACTCGGAATCACTTTTTATATAAAATTTAGCTTATAAGTCCTTTTGTCATGTAAATCTTGTAAAAAGGTAAAGATAATTCGATGAAATTACAAAAATGATCTTAGCTTGATCTACGATCAAAGGAATACCAATAATAAATGTTGCTGTTATCTGCGAAAGAGAAAGAATTAAATGTAAAAAAAGAAAACTCACCGAAAAGTACTAGACATAAAGTAAGAAAATTAACAGGACTTTACAACACCCAAAAAAATAAAGTTTCAATGAAATCTTAGATGCTCAGGTGACTCAAGCCTTATTAAAATTTCTTCTATCATGGAGTACTAAAAGCACTGACTAGGCGTTACGTCAACTCAAGGCTGGTGGTATATTGAAGAAAGGCTCTCAAGTCGCTCCTAGATAGATACAGTGTCTGGTGGTAACAAGACTGATGATGTGCGGATTTATCGGAAGACATCTGTAAGACCTCCGAAGAGTTTCCTCGTTGGTTTGATGGATCTTTTTGTTCGTCCAAGAGTGAATGGGTCATGCAAGAGCAGAGGAACTGTAGAATCTCTAGGCTGCTATGGCCTAAACCGCTCAAGGACAGAAGGTATCCTGAATCTATTTGGGCATTGTGCTCTGAAAGCAAGAACTAAGTTGTGGGATACAGGCACCCCTGATTTCTGTAGAGTGACGGTAGAACACATCCTGTGTCCTTGCCCAACACTTTAGATAAGCAGACTCAGCCTGCTTCGCCAGAGCTTTTTATTGGTCCGAGTGAAGCTGCAGATATCTCTTATCTGAAGGAATTTTTATCAGTATCAGCTGGCTGGTGAGGTGATTCCCGGTGATAGGGGATCTCCCCTTTTTGTTTCCCTTACATTTTCATTTTGTTGTTTCTCTACTACGTTGATTCTTCTTTACGTTTCCCATGACACCAATTTTCTTTCGTTTATTTTCTTTTTTGAAGGTTACCACAGTGGACCTCTTTTTCTAGTCTTCGAGTGGGGTGCGTATATGCCGCCTTTTCTGCCTACTTTCCATATGGTACTACATTTTACCGTATTATATCAATAGTCTGATATTCGCTTACATAATCGCGTTCCTTCACCACAAACTATGGTTTAGCTAAGTATCTTTCCAAAAGAGCAGATCAATTGCAGGTTATTACAAACTTTTTTTTAAGAAATGGTCTTAAATTGTAATTGCTGTAATTAACTTCATATATTAAAAAAATTACTTAATCCAGTTACAAAATAAACCCCTTATATACAAAATGTAATGATTATTTTCGAAAAACTAGTACATTTTTATTGTTTTCCATTCAAATTACTTATCGAACATAATTTTGTACTAAAAACTGTCTATTTTATAATACATTCTCTTTTAGCAACTTCACCGAATTTGTTCGTTGGGATATACACACTAAGCCAAAAATAGCAATACGAAAACAACGCAGCAGTGTTCAGTTGTCATATAGCAATGTAAATAAAGAAATTGACGAAAATTATCGCCGCTGTATAAAAACAACTCAGCTGTTGAATTAGCTGCTGTAACTTCACAGCTGAAGAAAAAAGTTTGTCATCGCATCGATAAGAGTAAAAAGTTTTAAGTTAATTTGATTAAGTTTAAATTATCCGTAAGTTTAAAAGGTATTTAAAAAAGGCGATAAAATGCATGGACGTTTGAAAATACGTACTACCGAAGAAGAACGGGAACGTAAAAAGAAAGAGCAGGCCTTAAAGGTGAAGGCTTACAAAGCGGCCATGACAAAAATTATGGCCAAGCGACAGAATCTGGAATATGATGATGAAATGTTAACGTATACCACCCCCATACTGCAACGTAATCCTGACGTTTCGACTCTATGGAATATAAGACGAGAATGCATTTTAGCCAAAGTAAAGCATTTAAATGAACAGCCGGAGCATCATGATGACAATACATTGGCGGCTGAAGGCAATAGTACTCAAAAAGACTGTATACAAAAAGTTTTTGAAACTGAAATCGCACTTACCGAACAGTGTCTACTGGTTAATCCCAAAAGTTATAATATTTGGCATCATCGTATGTGGCTATTGGAACAGGCGCCCGAAGCCAATTGGCAGAGGGAAGTTTTGTTGTGCAACAAATATTTAAAAATGGATGAACGTAATTTCCATACCTGGGATTACCGGCGCTATGTAGTGGAAAAGGCTCAAGTGCCCAAACAAGAAGAATTGAACTTTTGTACAGAAAAAATAAAATTAAACTTTTCCAATTACTCTTCTTGGCATCATAGAAGCCTATTATTGCCTGTGCTCTATCCCTATGAGGGAGAGGCTAAGCCAAAAAGACCTATGAGTGAAGAAAAACTAAAAGAAGAGTTAGAGATGGTACTAACTGCAGCATTTACAGATCCCAATGATAGTTCAGCATGGTTTTATCAAAGATGGTTGTTGGGTTATTCCCAACCAGAATTGGCAGTGGCTGCTTTTCGCTGCAGCCAAAATAAAACGGTAGTAGCATTTACTAAGCCCATCACAGCAGATAGTCTAACTATAACACTTGAAGGTTCCAATAGAAATCTACAAATAAAGCAATTTCACTCGCTTAACAATAAGATATCCGATACCATATACTATAGTCGAGAGCAAGTTGAAAATCCCTTAGAATTCCTTCAACTTAAGGTTGAAACTTCTAATTTAAAAACACCACCTCTAACATTAAAACCCTATAAGGAGGATATCTTCTATTTCCATGCTTTGGCTAATGCCTCAACTTACACAGAGGATGTGTTAGTGGAATTAAAATCCCAATTGGAATCTTGTGAAAGTCTTTTAGAATATGAACCCGATAGTAAGTGGTGTCTGTTAACATCTGCTCTTCTTATGAGAGCTATAGACTGTAACGAGTATCATGAAAAATCGTTGGAACATTTGAAAAAACTTCAAACTGTTGATATTTTAAGAGAAAATTACTATAAAGATTTGGCCTCCAAATGGATCCTACAAAAATATTTATTGACCTGGTCTCAACATGAAAATGAAATGCCTTCTATTTTGGACCTATCGCAAGAGGAACAATTGTCGTGCCTTACAGATCGTCAGTATTTAGTAATTGCTGATAAAATTATACTTTCTGAGCAATTAGAAAAACGTTATACTAATTTAAAGACATTCAATAGCATTTAAGTAATAAAATTCAACGAAGAAATCGTTGAAATCTACATGTGGTAAGTGACAAGCATAATTTTAACATAAAATTAGTTGTTCGACCTGTCGCAGACCCCTTTTCCCATTTAACTATCACAGTTGACCTGTAATTTGAAATCCAGAACATATATCGTTAACTTTAGCAGATCTCCATTTATCGATTCTGCATAGTTATTTTATAAATTCAAAATTTCTGTAATCAGTTCAGAGCATGAAATAGACAGTGTTTTTTGTTTTTTATTTTAACTATGTTTCGATTTCAATTATATTTCGATCTTCTAGAATTATAAATAATATTTTCTGTTATAAGACACTACTGTGGTATGGTAGGTCGGACACCCGCCTACCAACCAAGGAGTCCTCGGTTCAATACCGGACCAGACCATCAGATAATTTGCAACAGCGATATCATCTCATAGCACTGCTAGCAACTGGTTATGAGTATTTAGGCTATGTTCTCTCTAATACATATGCCGTGCGGTGCCGGCGTTAAAGTGTAGGTCCCCTCAATGAGTCTAAAAACAGAATCGGGTGCAGCTCATTGATTGAGAGAAGTCCCCCTTGTCTCGCTTGTGATGTCGTAGGAATTATGTATATTATAAGACACCATTTCATAACATAATTATAAAAAAACATATACTTTATATTTCCTAAAATGATATATAAATTTTTATACTTTCAGGTTTCCTGGACCGTGCTGTTTGGTTTTTTGCGGTATTTTATCTTAAGGTATAAGCGTAAAATTCCTATTTTTTAGTAAACTATTTATATTCCATTGTAAAACCAAAATATAGTAACTTTATTATATCAAATTTAAATTATAAAAAATATATATAAAAACAATAACTTTATTGAACAACAAATATTAAATTCACAATTTTACTTCAAATTTTTTATGCAAATAAAAAGCAATGCTGCCGCAAATTGATATTCATTAATAGTGCATCATTTTATTTTCAGTTGTGAGGCAGCGCAATGATGCCTTCACAAACACGCTGAAATACTCCCCTTTTCTGTTAATTCAATGGGGAATGATATTCTAGAAAATAATTCACAATTCCTCCAACCGTAAATATATTCTTGCTTTAAATAGTCTTTTTTGCCTAACTGATTAGTTCACATCATTTTGGCTGGGAATCACATTCATCATTTAAGTATTCATCATCTGCTTTCATCATTTTGTATAAAGTTACTTTAGGAGTAAAACTATCAACAAAGTAACGGATCTATTGTCAGCAGTGTTGAAACAAGACGTGTTGGCTGAGTTTCGGAAATCACGTACAGAGAAAATTAGAGTCCCGATTATCATTCATAATACATTGATGTTATGTTGTATTGGATAAAACATATAAAAATAAATGTCGTATTTGAATGTCAAAAAATTTTGTATTTCAGACAAGTGTCGTAAATTGTTATCTCAATTTGAAATATGCATCATCAAAATAATAGTCGTGACCTAATTTTGATAACTAAAAACGAAAAATGTATATATTTGTAAAAAGAAAAAGTTTCGAGTGTGCCACTTTAGCTGTAGTTTTCCTTTCTGTTGTAGAATAACTGCTTATTTTCCTATGGAGCTTTATTATTGGCGTGACACAATTCATTCCAAGTTTGTGATAGAACTCTTGGGCTGACACTTTACTTTCTATTTTAGTGGTTATCCATTTACCTTTGTTTCTTACTTTAAAGCATATAACTCTTGAGAGAGTACTTTTAATATTTGGCTTTAAATCTGCAAAAAACCGCAAGCGGGGAAGAGTTTTATTACTTGCGTAAAATATACACTTATTCCCCATTTTGTGATATAATTTCATATTAAACAGAAAAGTTGTTTGCCTCTACCGAAAATTTGAAAATTTCAATTTGATTCACTTTCGCGGTGCAAGTGCTATATCTTTCTTCTTATTTGTGATAAACATGAAGTTATAAATAAAATGAGACTTATGGTTTAGAAATCCGTTGGAAATTGTAGGAGTTATTAAGCTTTTTCGTAATGCTTGAAAAAATAATAACATTTCCAGCAAACTGGTATTTTTTATTCCTTTGAAACTATTTTTAATAAAGGTTTAAAATTTTTTATGTGTTTTTTTATGAGTTGCTTTACTACAAAATTTAATTACTCCCTCATTTTCTAACGGATTTCTAAACCGTAAAATGTGGAAAATATTGGAAGAAAAATGTGTTTGCTTGAGAAATACATCCATATTCTTCAAGGCTACTTAAACGGTATATAAATCCGAAAAAAGACTTAAAATCGGGTAATATTCAGCTAAGTTATTAGCTAATGAGTGTATGAAGGTCCAAAAAACCGGTTTTTTACCCGTAACTTAAGATTTCGGAGGTGTTTTGTAAACTTTAAACCCAGATCCTTGTTCTGCTCCACAGGCGCCTATCAGAAAAATAGTACTAATTGCCAAGTATTTTTTTGTCGCACCCTGTAATGTAAAGATTTTTCTTTAAACGTTAGAGAAATTTAAATTGTATTATGATTACAAAGATGTTTTCTTTCTCGTATAAATAAAAAACGCAAGTTTTGTATTTGTTTTTATTTTTAATATTTTAAATTCTATTTGTTTTATTAATTTTAATAATATTAAGTACTCTATTTTTCAACTAACATTTAAATTTATTTCGTCTTAATGAACAATTTTTTTTCTCTAATTAACAAAGATTTTTTTTATTAATTTATTTATTAGATTTCTAAAAATTACAAATAATTCAAAAATATATTCATTCATTCATCAAGTTGAATAAAATAATTGATCCATTTATTTCTTTCCATAAATTCTTTTTTATTTTAATAATTTTAATTAAAAACTAATGCATGATCTACTTTAAAATTGTGTTATTATTTTAAAAACCGTTCAGTAGTGGTTAAAATCTTTCTAGGAAATTATTATTGGTCCTTCCGTAAAATCAAGTCGCTTTTTTAGGATTTTTTCTTAAGTTTTAGTTTAGATTTATTGTTTTCGTAAATCTCTAATATCTATAAATAGTTTTGATTTTTCCTTATTTTTTTTTTTTTATAAATTTTAACTCGAATAGGTATTTTATTATAAGTCGTAATTATTATTACTACTACTTACTACAAAATAAAGTGCATTTTAAAAACTAATTGCATATTAGGTTTGTTAAAAATTGCTTTTTTATAGCGCTAAAATCTTGTATGTCCATCTCACTATTTACAAAATCCGTGATTATAAATAAATTTGTTATAAACGGCTTATGTATTTAAAGGTTTCTAACATTAATGCCTAAAATTATGCTTTGTAATGATTCAGATTATTCTACAGTTAATGTTAAAATATCTCGGCTATGTTAAGTAACATAAAACAGTAGTAAAAAGTATGAAAGTAAAGTTTAATTAGTCAATAAAATCTAAAATGAAGTTTTTGTATGCACAGTAATCATTTAATAATAAATCATATCCGAAATAATTCCGATGATCCTTTTAATTTATGAAGAAATAATATAATTTTTATAAATTTAGAATTTGGTAGAAAGCATTGTGGAAATTATATGAGTGGCATTTATGTATCTAAATACTTGAAAGCTATTATTGATAATTTTATTTATAAATTTTTTATAAATTAGAAAGAAATCTTCCTTTTTAATTATACGACTTGCGGCGTAAGTTGATTTATACCTTTAACCTTTAGTTTTTTTTTACTGACCGCTATTCTGTATATCATACCTATTCGTATTCCATTTTTGAAAATTGATTTTAAAATCTTCGAATTCACAAACTTTAATATTAGGTTGAGGAATACGCTAGTAGTTTTCCTTAAAAAAAATCAATATATAATACTCAGCCTTCGATTACGTTCCTGCACTCACGCATCGATCGAAAATTTATATTCCAAAAGAAAACGGAATAGAAACAAGACAAATATGTTTTTAAGCCAGCTGCTTCGCCGTGGAACATATATAATATATATATATATATATATATATATATATATATATATATATATATATATATATATATATATATATATTGAAAACAGAAAAATAAGTAAATTTTTTGTTTATGCTTTTCATACAAATGGACGAGAGTCCTAAAGCGTCCATTATTCTTCACGGAAAATACGTCAAATTATATATGTTGTTTGTAAAATTACGCACTTAAAAGTCATTGCATTAACTTATTTGCATCATTTGACGGAATAATCCGCAAACGAAAACTGTCAATTATCACCGGGAGTGGATATATCCGCATACAGTAATTTTTGTTTTCAGCTTATCATCAATCGTTAAAGGTCTGTGCGATAAATAAACAATAAAGAATTTTGTATATATATTTTTTTTTTTTACTTTTCTGGTTGTAAGTTCAAAATAATAAAAAAAATAATGCTGATATCGGCAAAGTTTAGCTGCACATGTCGGATTTTTGAGTAAGTTTGAGGATTTAGAACTATGATGCAAATGGGTTAATAAAAATACAAATTTTTTTATTTTGGGGTAACCAAATAAAAATAGAAAGAAACTCCGTCACGGAGAAAATTTTAAATAAAAATGCACACCGTCACTAAAATAACAAGTTAGAAAACGTAGTCACGATCGTTATACACACAATCGAATAGAATCGAAACGTATCACAGAATACCAAACGGAGAAAATTTCGACTCGAAGCGAAATGTAGAATAGGGATGATATAATAGATTTCAGCCAAATAATAATTAAAATTCGAAACAATCTCCGTCACTAAATTAACAACTTTGAAAAACGCAGTTACCTCTGTTGCTGTTTAAAACGCTATACGAAAAAGAATTTGGATATATTTCAGCAAATTTATGTGAAACGAAAAGAAGTGAATTTGAAACAGCTCTATAATCTTCGTTTAGGAAATGTTCAAATAGATAGAACTGTCAAATAAAACATAGATTTCGAAATAGATGGGCGTTTCGCATATTTCACATTGCCCTCTGTCACTATAAGTATCTAATAGTTTTTTTTTTTTTAATTCATCATATAACTTATAGGGTCTTAACCCTCTAATGCTGAATACCACTATTTACCGACATTAGGCTTTTTGTATTTTCTCTTAAATGTAATCATCAGCGTTGCCACGCCAAAAAATGATTTCTTATCAAAAATATAAAATTCCACCAAAACCGTTCGTAAACTAGCAAAAATTCAATTCAAAAAATTAAAGATGATTTAGTTAATTACAATCGAAAATTTATTCAGTTACCCAGCCTTGACAAATCAAAGTATACTTTCTTGAAAGTAGCAATACTTCATCCTAAAGATGTTTTGAGCAACTAAAATACTCTTATTTGAGTGTGATAAAAAACAATAGGTTTGGCGCAAAAATAAGATATTCTGACATAAAAACTTGATGACAAGATAGGGCATGGCTGTAGGCAATTTTGTTGTAGTTTGGAGTTGCGTAACAACAGCTGCGGTTTGTTTTTAAGTTTTTATTGATACGATTATGGATTGTTTCGCATATTTGAATTAACTTGAAGATAATACGAGGCAATCTGTGAATAAGTCTGTTGAGATCTAATACATGTGCAAAAGCATGGTTAACGATCTCTGAGCAAAAGAACATAGAGTTATAATTTTTTAAGACAGTGTTAACATTAGTCCGATCGGACCAAAATGGCAACGCTGGTAATGATTCACATGTAAAAGATCCCTTTCGAAGCCTTATTTTGTTAAATACTAATTTTTAAGTTCAATTTTGTTTTATTTTACAATAACACTGAAGTAAATTTAATTTGGAAAAACACGTGTTTATTGCTTGTGCATATGAGGGCTAAAAAACGCATGCAATTTTTTTCCAAATTTTAGAAATAAAACTGAAGTGAATTTTAAATAAAATTTAACTAAAAAATATAATGAAATGTTATTATTATTTTTTTTTGTTGTTGCCAAAAACATTTCATTGTTTTCTGTATTTTATAAAGACTTATGAAAAATTAATGTTTAGAGTTAAACAAAATATAAGGAAAATATCACATACCTACATATTCATATGTATTTTTAAACAAGTGTATGATATTTCTTTTTTTACTATAAAAAATTAATGAATCGTATGATCATAATATATAAAAACATAAGCATATCGAATTTTAGTTAATACAAATTGAACCTTTATGTGTTTTATGTCAGTTACATTCTCCTTCAGAGCTCTTCTTAAGCAAAATATATCAAAAAAATAAAAATAAAATGTTTTGTATTTTTTTCTCTTTTATAATTTCATGATGTTTTTTTATTTTTTACATTAATATTTTATTTAAATATTTAAGAAATCAATGATTTACAAAATTTATATTTCTAAACTTAAGAAATACTTTATTTATAAGTGTATACTCTATAAGAAGAAAGCAAATGAAGTTTTTAACTCACAAAAGCAAGGGGAATAAAGAATGTTTTCTTTTATTATTACAAAACTTATTATAATTAAATGGAAATTATTTTAAAATAATTATTAAAATTCAAAATTAAATTTTTAAACTTACGTTATTTAATTAACTTTTTTTTTTACCAAAGCATTGATTTCTGCTCAGTTTCTTTTTTATACACTTTTACTTGTTAAAAACTTAAGCTTAAGATTAAAATAAAAATATAATAAAACAATTATAAAATAAAACATAAAAAATGATAAACTATATTGAATTATTATTGCCTTATTTAAGCAAATTCGTTAAAGGTTTTTCCACTAATCGGATTTATACGGAATAATATTGGAAACATTGACTGATTTAGTTTTCACGTGATATATGTTTTAAAAACAAAAATTTTTTTGTTTAAGAAAATTTTAATTTAAAACTTTGTTGTTTTCTGTTTTAAATGTTTTCGAATGTTTAATGCACCGCATCAATGTCTCTTTGTGCCCTTGATATTTTAAGTTTATCTTTAGGAGTATTATCTTCACCCGATTCCAAGGCAAACATTTTCATTTTCTCCTTAAATGATAATTTCTCTGGTACGGCCTCGGTGCTACGTTGTTGTTGCTGTTGTTGTTTCTCAGCCAAACGTCTTGTGCGTGGATCTCTGTAGAAAGAACCGAAAAAAACATATATATTTTTTATTTTAGGGCGAATAACAATCTAGAAATACGAATACTAAAAGAAAAACGGAAAGTTTTCGAGTTTTTCTTAGGAAAAAAGTCGTAATGAGAGTCAAAAACGTTTTTACTACAATACAACATTAAATCCACCAGTGATAAAAATAACTCTTAATAAACAAATGTCATAGTCGAGCAATACGTAGAATGGCCTTATGTATTAATTAAATTATTCACCTTTATCGTGGTAACAAGCAACACATCTATTACAAAACGAAAAACGACTACGACTTGAGAAACACGATAAGGGAGAGTATTTATAATTTGGAGCTCATAGGAGTGGAAAGTATTTCACTTATTAAGACACTTGACCGGAACGTCTGCTACAGTATACAGCATGGAAAGGCTTTCCTCAAGATTGTATACTATCTTCACCTCTATTGAACAAAGTGCTAAACATAATTACTTTTTTGGAGATGACAAAGTACCGGTCCCGGACTATATCCCAAATAAAGCCCTGAAGCTTGATATGTTATAGTCGCATTATTTAACCAGCGTCTGAAGGGAAAATTTCCAGATCGCTAGAATAATATCAATACCTTAAAGATCCTATATCTTTCATGGCTATGAATGCAATAAAAACATACTAGAGAGAATCGTATATAAGAGGCTACTGCAGGAATTATAGAAGATAGATGGGCTATCAGATCAGTAACACGGTTTTCGAAAACCTTGGACAACTGCAAATGCTATCACATTGATGACATTACTTGCTAGGACGACAATAGAAGAGCACGCTATGTTTTAATGCCTTGGGTTTGAAACTGCAGCTGGAAACAATTATTAGAAAGAAAATCAGGCCCCACAATGTAGTGAAAATAATGTTTAAAGCCGAGGATAACTAGATGAATGCAGCCAGTTACGTTAGAAAGATAATTTGTAAGTTAAGATAAAAGGAGCAAATAAAAAAAGAAATGCTGAACAAGCTTTAGAGACAGACCTAGGCCATGTTCACACGAAAACGTTTTTCCGTAATTCATTCTCTAATTCATAATTCAGCCTCCCATTACAAGCCGGATTACGATATTCCTTATATAAAATTTTAAGAACGGATCACTCAAATTGTATGTACTTTAGTTTTAATTACCTTGTGGATTGCTATAAAAAATCAATGTGATAAAAAATCTCGCCGGGTGTTTGTCCATGCTAAATCTGTTTATTTAATTTCCTAACCTTTTTTCCATTTTCAATGCATCGGCAAAAAGGAAAAAAAATCAAAATAACAAGAACGTGCTATAAAGCGAATCTTCGTAAGATATTAGAAGCTACTGAATCAGCATAATTATCGAAATTAAATATCTTTGTATAAACTCGACAAAGTTTTCATCACTGTAAACGGCAGCCAGATCGAGCACGTCCCCTAGTTTTGCTATCTTGGAAGTATAATCTCAAAACCTGGTGGATCGAACCAGGTCATCGGTAACTATATTCTAAAAGCACGTCAAACATTTGTCCCATAAAGACCTGTATGGAACTCTACACCACTTTCGCAGCGTTTTAAGCTTGTAAATTCCATTTTATATTCAACCAGAATACATGATACATGTCTTCACTAAAAATTTTTGCTTTTAAGCACATGTTCGTTTGATAAAATCGAATTTGTTAATTTGCTGAAATTAAGTAAGAAATTGGAATACCTTATCCGAAGCATTTAGAAAAATATAAGCTGACTGACAAGGCGTTATGCTGAGTCAATATCTACTTATAATATTATTGGATAACCGGTAAAGCAATAAATGTTAGCACATGCAAATAACAACAATAATACATAGTCAATAAAAAGCGAGTAAAATATTTTCACTTCTTAGTAGTCACAGAAGTCGACATAAAACTTGCGGTATACAACCTCATATGCAAAATTCAGGCTGGAATATGTGTGTGCGCATGCATTAGAAAGCAGCAAGAAGTTAAAAAGGGTATACAATGATTTTAAGAATAAACAATTTGAATTTACCTATAAACTTCTTGAGCTCCTATAACACCAGGTGTTGATTGTACTGTAGTATTCCAAGCAGCTGTATCGGGTGTTGATGGCATCGATGGTAACATAGAGGCGTCAACATTTTGAGGCAGAAACTGTAAGAAAAAAAAAAAAAAAAAAAAAACGAACAAGAATAGATACTTCGAGCTCTTTTCTTGCGAAACATTTTTTAACCATGCAGAAACTTACACTTGTATCCTCTGTTATGGTATTTAAATCTGCTGGTGCCATGTGCGGTTCCATCGTTACATTGTAGTCCAAATTATAAGCGCCACCAGAAACGTAGTTATTTTCCTCATCATGAAAAGAGACACGTTTATTATCTCTCATCAACATCATTGAAGTCGAGGGACTTCCACTGTTGCTAGGAGTAGCCGTTATATTAAACATATCCATTGTGGACGATGAAGGCGATGATTGTTGAGAATTTGTGGTGTTGGTGGTGTTCATATTGATTATATTATTTTGTATATTACTGTTGTTGCTGTTCATAAGAATATTTGATGTTGTGGTAGCTTTTTTTTGAAGATCAGCCGAATTTATGGTTGCTGTCTTGAGAAGACCTATGGAAGAACTGCGTAACTTTTGTTGTGACATTATCAAATAAGAACTATTGCGTTCTGGTGGTGGAGGTGGTGGTACTGCAGTTGCTGGGGTATTTTCTGTATTCATATTGCTGTCAAATGAACTGCTAAGTGTGCTTGTGTTTGGAGTTGTGCTATTGGAACTCAATGATAAGTTTGTGATGTCACGTGCTAAAGAAGAAATGGGATGTTCGGTTTGTAAACGTTTATCATCGGCAAATGATGTTGATTTTTGTGATTTGGATGGTGAAGACGGTGCCGTATTGGAACCATCATAACGATTATTTTTTAATATAGATTTTGGTTGTATAGTAGATGTACTACTGCTGGTAGTCACTATCGTTGTGGTAGTCGTTTGAGGCGGTGGCTGTGTGGGAATGGGTGGTGGTATAGGTTCAGCTTCAGAATTTCGATTTGAATTTAAAGGTGATGATTCATTGGAATTATTATTATTGCCAGACCTTTGATTGTCCGTGACTGAGGCTATTTTTATTTCTGTTTGTCTAAAGTTGGTTACAGGCGTTTGTATGACATTCTGTTGGTGATTTAAACGGAATACTTCTTGTATATTTTCCTTTTCATAGGAAGGCTCACTTTCATCCTCATGCTCCTCTAGTTCTTGAGCTCGTCTTTCGAAATCTCTTTCGAGTATGAGTGTTTTCAATTGCTCATCTTGTTGCGGTGTTCTCTGCGACAAAGAGGAAAGTTCATTGATTTGTTGTTCGCGCCACTGACGTATGTGTTCTCTACGCATTTCTAAGTCTTTTTCACGTTCTTCCCGTTCCCAAGGGTTGCTGCCATGTATATTCTTGTGTTGTTGGAGAGCTGAAGCCGAAACCGGCACGTAGCCACCCTTGGGTGGGTCTATGGTACTGGCAACATAATTCATACCGGGTGTAATTTGTTGTGTAGCCTTATAAAGTGGATGTGTTGTTGTAGGTGGTAGAGGTGGTTTGTCTTCACCAGATTGATGCTGGGATTGTTGCTGATGATACATATTTGCATTGTTGTTGTAGTTTTGCTGTTGTTGTTGCTGGAGAGATAATCTATTTTGTTGTAAAGGCTTGGGAGCTGTCGGAGGCAACTGTTGTTGCTGTTGTAGTTGTTGTTTGGGTGGTGTTAACTGTTGTTGCAGCATTGCTCCTGGCTTGGGTGGCAAGGTCATAAAGTTACTTTGCTGCTGTTGCTGTTGTTGTTGCATGTAATTTGGCGAATGTTGTGTACTTTCTATGCCACCAGAACTACCTGACATAGCAGCCTGTTGCTGTATATAATCAGCACGCATGTTTCGTCTCAATGTTTGTGCTCCAGCGGTTGTCTGAGACTGCTGCTGCTGTTGTTGTTGTTGGTAACCGTTGCTTGGTTCCATTAGAGAGCTATTAGCCGTTAAAGAATAGCGGCTATCTTCTGCTACCGACGAAACATTTTGCATACTCTGACTGGCTGCTATACTAGACGGCATTTGCATATTTTGCTGTTGTAATGCTGAATTGTGTGGCTGTTGTTGCTGCTGATACATGTTATTAATGTTGGGCATAGAAGGCGCCATCATTTGTTGCATACGTACACTTTGTTGAGCCTGCATGTCACGTTGAAAGTTTTGTGTACTTTTCGAACGATTGCCTAAGGTAAGACTTTGTTGCTGTTGCTGATATTGCTGCTGTTGTAGAGGTGTCAAATGTTGCATTTGCTGCGGATGCAATTGCTGTGGCTGATGCATACCACTTAAATTAGTTGTACTTGCACTAAAAGCATGCGTATGCTGTGAAAATGTTTGCGATGACTGCTGGTGTGCATTTAAATGTTGATGCTGTGAATGATTGTTTCCTATAGATGTTGCTGCCGACTGATGCTGATAATATGCCGATTGGGGACGACTGGGTGGCATATTAGACATATGTGGTGCTGACATTAATGTATGCTGTGGATGTTGTTGTTGCTGGTATGGTGGCTGTTGCTGTTGATTGTGGGGCATATTTGCAGCTTGATTTGTACCATTTATTGGCGAGAGTATTGGATTTTGTAAATTTTGTTGGGAATTTCCATTGTATGCGTTCATTGCGGAATGTGATGGCATGGGTGGTCTAAAAGAAGAGAAACACAGTAGATTTTATTTTTTATTGTTCATAATTTAATCATAATTTATACAATTACAATATTTAATACAAAAAATGATATAGATAATTCTGAAAAATATAAAATAAAAAGCTTACAAAACTAAAAAATTCCTATATTTTAATTGCATTTTGGATGATTAAAAGAATACATATTTAAAAATACATTACATGAATTACAAAGTGTAATTTGGTATGATTTTGATGATTGTGCATATTGTAGTGTTTAAAGTATCATTTCTTCAATATTTGAATTGCTTAAAAGTGAAATTAGACACAAAATTATTGAAAAAAGAAAAAAACAAAATTTTATATTCAATTATTATTCATTTTTAAAGCACTTACGTTAGTCATTTCTAAAACTTGTACTTCTTTTTTAATTGGTATAAAACCATAAAGTAATTTTTTTAAATGTATTATTATCCTATTAACCGTTTGCAAGTAGAATTATTGGATAGTATATCCAATAGTAAAATAAAAGGAATAGAATGAAAAAAAAAGAAAAATCAATGTTAGGAACATCTCAGAGATTTTATAATTTAATTTATTATTATCATAAATGTACTGTAAACACCACAGAATGTTGAAAGCTAATTATGCACATTTCAGTTCATTTTAATTGAGATTTTCACCTGTAAAAGCAGTCCTAGATTAGTTAAAAATCAGTTTCTAAATTGAATGAAGCAGTTAAGTCCATTCATCCGGCTATATTAACATTACTATTTAAATACAGATTACAAATTTAAAGACTAATTAATGACATTTGTCAAATAGTCCTATTGTTGTTGTTTAGTACCCGCGTAAAGTTTTGAGAATCTATCTCTATAAACGTATACTTAGAAAAAACAGAAACTTTAGACCATTACATCTTAATAGAGTTCACCTTTTAAGAAGATATATTTCTATATATCTGAGCCAAAAATAGGGAAGGATAATAAAGTTAACACGTTGAGTGCCATACGCGCCGACGGAGGTACACACTTAACTTTAATTAGAGTGTCATGTGTACCGCCGGTGGTCACAGTTACATGTAAATTAAATTGAATATATTTTCTGAGACACCCTACAAATATATTTTTATTTTGTATGACGACACTCAAAGTGTTAAATTTATAACCACGGATTACATTTTGTCGTCCAGCTCTGACTGCCAGCCAGATATGATCGGTGATGTTTAAAAGGCCTTAGTTATCTCCTGACAGGTTGCTTATCAGCCTTGCTCCACATACTCGTAGTGCAAAATTTCATTTACTTTTTCAGTTTCTGGCCGACTAGAGCAATGTGCAACGATCGGTGCATATTTGGCTTTTAAATTTAGAAACTAAACCGAGCAAGCCACTAGAGAGGCTAGGCTATCGTTTATTTACATCAACCACAACTACATTTTAAAGGTTTTTCGGTATGTTTTTCTAATATTTTTTCTTTGTTATAATAAAAAAGCATCACATAGCGCAGTTTTTCAGATGTTTAAATACAAATTCGCCAAAAATGTACCCTGAAATGTTACATTTCAAAATATGTTTCCATTTGATACCATCCAACATATAGAGACAAAAGCTTGCGTAAATTTTTTATTTGGCCCAATAATACTTCTCCATTGCAATTCGAAAAAGATTTTCGACGATTTTTTATTATCTTCTTTTCATGCAAAATTAAATTTTGAATTGAATTCATAATAAAATGAAATTTGTTTGTACACAACAATCCGCTTGCGTATTTATGCGACATTGTCACTCTGATATTTTCATAGACGAATCAACTTCACAGACTCCGTATCTAGTCGACACAAACAAAGGGAGTTATTTATGACGATTTCATTGTATTGTCGCCATACTAAACAAAGCTGAAATTTAGCTACCTCTTCCCGACAACACTAATGATTCTCGATATTATTAATATAATAATAGGACTCAAGGACCTACAAGACAAAATCAACTTTTATCATCTATGAAAATTGGTTTTTTTATCATCTATGAAAATTAAAAGTCAAAAGAAAATCCGTTGTTAGCTTTTGTCGCGATGATTCACTACGACTTTCACTACAGTGAAAGTGTATATTCCAAAATACTACAGGTACGTAGAAAACTGTGTATAAATACGCAGAATAATTCAGTTGACATAAATTTGGAATTAATAAGTTTATCGATTATTTATAATTAACGTGGTAGCTTATTAAGGTTCAATGAAAAGTTTAAAAAAAATCGCTTTAAGAACATTATTTAATAACCATAGCGTTCTAAGTATTCATTGTATGGTTTTCTAAAGCGTAATAATCTTTACAAATCAATGAATCCGTAAATAGAATCGAGTATAGCTCATTGATTGAGAAAAGTTCCCCTTGTTCCACCTGGGATGTGGTGGGAATTACGTATGTATAAATGTAACTTCTTTAAAAATTCTGTTTGAAAAAATAATCGATGAGATATTGTTCATACTATTTCGAAACATTAGAATCTTTGCAAGGACAACTGTTGATTTCATAACAAAACGAATATTTTTTCCATCGTTTAAAAACAAATATGTAAATGCTTTGTTCTTAAATAAATAGGTTTTTAATGATATAATTTTTAAACTCGATAAAAATATTATCTTACAATTGCTATATGTATTAAATATTTATTACGTCAACTTACCTTTCGCTTAAAATAGGTTGTGATTGATTTTGATTACGATAGACACTTAAGTTTTGATAGAAACCTTGTTCGTTGTTGTTATTATTGCTATTTAAATTTGGATTTGGATTTGTATTGGCCAGACTATGTGTACTGCGTGATTTTGAATTGGCCATAGCTAAAAACAAAGAAGAAAAAATTAAGTGGAAATATTATTTTAAATGTTAAAATGAAAAATATTTTGCAAAAATCAAAAGTTTTAAATAAAACTTACAAATAGTACCACTGCCGGTGTGATGATGTAGTGCTGGTACTGATTTACTATTGGGTAAATGATTATTTGTTAATTGGGGACCACCACTTATACTTTTATTACTATCAGTTCCCATACGTGTTAGATCACGTTCAGACATGCGACGATTACCTATTACAGTTTTATTTGTTTTATTTTTTTTTTAGTTTTTATTCAGATTATTTTTATGTGTTAAGCAAAAGCAATGTTGAGGAATTCGTTCATGGTGATCGGTGGCAAATGTTTAAATGTTAAGTGTTGTTTTATTTTTTAATTGCATGTGAGGAAAAAATTGAAAAAAATTATTGTTAATTCGGTAAATGTGCTTTTAATTTTGAGTTTAGAAATATACATAAATAAAACATTAAAAAATAAAGTGCTTAAATCAGAAATTTATTAGAAAACAAATACGAAATAAAATTATTGCAAAATAGTTTTTTCTAACAAAATAAATTCATAAAAATAATTTTAATTAATATTTAAATACAAAAAAAAAAGTATATTCAATATACACATACAATAAATTTTGGATATTAAATAAGATTTTTGACGAAAATCGTAATAAAAAATTAAGTCTTCGATTTAATTAGTTCTTGTAATGATCAAAACAAAACATACAAATTATATTCTTGTTGGAGTTTTACTGTTAATAAACTTTAAGCGTAGATTTCAAAAGCAAATTAAATTTGTTTACAATAAAAGCTAAATTTTGAATTGTATTGAATACTCGGTCTTTGCTAGTTGTCGAACATCGAAAAACTAATGTTGAATTCGAATTATGAGCTGGCATTCTAATATTGCTTTTGACCATGTTGCGAATTGAGCAGGGACTATTAATCAGTGACTGCAGTTTTCTAATTCATATGTACATACCAACACTCCTTTGATATTATACACTTACGAAGTTGATTTTATATTTCTAGGCAGTTCCGCAAAGGTATTTTGCTTTTACTTTTTGTTATTGACAAACTCTACGAACAAAACTTATATAATTTTAGTGCCAGCTAAGTAAAATTCGCTAAAGCAATATTTTACACCGAATGTTATAAGTTCAAATAAAAATTCGTACAAAAAAAAAAACTTTTTTGAAAGTTGAATGGGAACCATAGAAAGGCCAGAATCTGTTTAAAAATGGTGAGGATGATTCTAAGTAAGAAAAAAATTAACTGCACACATATTTTTAGTCATTTCTTTTTAAAGTTAGAAACTTGAATACAACTACCACTATTCTGCATTTCGATTACCTGTCCGCATTCAGTTACATAATGATCGAATATTGGTATTCCAAAAAAAAGACGTAGTCGAAAGAAAAAGAATAAGACAACAATGTTTTCAAAATCATTTGTTTCGCTATGGAACATACGAAATGAAAACAGAAAAATAAGTAAATTTTTAAACATTTCAATAAAAAAACAGCTTGTGTTTGTTTTTCATAGAAATGGACAAGCACTCATTGCTTGAGAGTTTCAAACTTCATAACTTCCTACAGAAAGACCGTCAAATTAGATATAATGTTTATGTCATTACGTACCTAAAACCCAGTGCATTACTGTACAAAATACGTATTCATTTTTGTTTTGGTCTACAAAAATTCTATTGCAAAATGAAAAATAGAACGAAAATCAAAACCTTGAAACAAAAAAAAGAACTCAATACTATAATTACAGCATTTTTTTTTTTTTTTTTCAAAAAACAACCTCTTATTTATGGGAGGAATATCAACTTGTTTTATTCGGATCAAAATTATTTGGAAAACGTTTATCATCGTTATCATCTTCTTCATTTATTTCACTACCATCGCCATCATCATCGTCTGTATCATTATCCTTAATAACATCATTATAATCGTTATGATTTTCAAATTCCAAACAACAATGGGGACAAGTTGAAGAAGTACATTGAGTTGATGATAATGATGTTGAATTTGATGTAGAAGAGGAATATGATGTTGTTGTTGATGTTGTCAGGGAATCACTGGAGGCTAAGGTTGATGACAATAATAATTTACAACTTGTATGGGATGAATTAAGGGGTTTATAAGTATTAGCGGCTAGGTTGGTGTCATGGCAATAGGCTTGATTTTGCTGCTGTTGTTTTTGTTGCTGTTGGTGTTGTTTACGTTTTATACTGCGTACAGTTTTCGATTTTGAACTAAGTTTTAATGTACCACAACGTTGTAAAGCATTATTAGCTCTTAAAGGCGAGGAGGAAGAGAAGGTTTCTTGTTTTGCAAAATTACAAGAGTTAGAGGAGGAAGAAGAGTTAGTTGTAGTGGTGATTGTATTTAAATGACAATTACTACAATTATTTGTATTTATACAAGGTATCTTATGGTAATGTTGATGAGCTTGAGCCTGCTTTTCCTGTTGCTGCTTAGGCGGCACAGTGCAGGTATCCACGCTACAACATTTATTCGTTTCATAACAGGGACATGGATCACAGCTAACATTTAATTTGGTGCTTAAAGACAATTTACAAGTCGGTGTTTTACAGGAATTTTTTGTACATTGTTGATGGCAATTATCATTAATGTTATTATTGTTATTATTATTAATATACGTTATATTATCATTATTATTATTTTTAAACATGTTATTTAAACTAATTCGTTGTTCAATTTCATTAGATAATTGTTTTTGTTGCTGTTCTATTTGTGACTTTAAATTGATATCGAAATCACGTCCCTCCAAACCAAAAATACTCCATTCTTTTAATTGTTTTAAAATATCCATTTGTTCGGTTTCAGTAAGACGAGGTTTTTTTATAGGTGTTGTCTTTTTTGTTTGTTCCATTAGATCAGAAGTAGATTTACTCAGTAATTTTTGGTTTTGAAATGGTTGTAATTTAAAATCTTTGTTTTTGGCAAAAAAATCTACCATCTCTTTGACTTTGCCTTCACCCCAAGTCTTTGAGAATTCGGGCATATCGTCCGAAGAAGAATCAGAACGTAAGAGATTATTTTGTGACAAGGACTTGGGTTTTTGTAAGTTAATAGGAAGGTTTTCAGGATTTAAGCTTTGTTTACGTTCAGCATTAGGTTTTGATAAAATATTTACATTTTGTGCTTTTACAATCGAATGTTGCTGGTGGTGCATAAGCGGCGGCGATGGCTGCTGTTGCATTTTAAAGTCACGTTTAATTTGTGCATTAGTCAAAAACCTGTTTTGTTGATACTGCTGTTGCTGCTGATGTTGCTGTTGCTGCTGCTGCTGTTGGTATTTTAAGCCAGGCACACCTCCCGATGTAGAACGTAGACTATTAAGCTCTCGTTTGGGTTTTATGCTAATATCTTTAAAGCGATGCATTAATAAAGGCATTCTCTCAATGGACTCTGAGGAAGAACGCAAAGAATTTGAGTTACTGCCTATGGAATCTGTTTCCGCTGTAGAAGTAGTAGTAGTGGTAGTAACGCCGCCCCCACCACCACTGGAGCTAGAGCGATAGGAATTTAGTTCTCTTCGTATTTTTTGTATTAAAGACAATTTGCCTTGTTTATCTATTGAAGAATTTGAATCCTGCTTTAGAGACTCATTCGAATTGTGTGTAGTAGTGGAGGAGGAGTAAGGATTTGAACAATATTTACTTAAAGCATCATGTGTATGAAATTTACGATTTGTTAGAATTTCTTTAGGCGACTCCTTATTGGCTATATCCTCCAGATCAAAGCTTACAGTTTTGCGATGGGTATTTAAATTAAAAGCCTTCTTATTGCCTATAATACTTCTATTTATTTGCAGCTGTAATTGTTCAGTAGGTATATAAGGCTTTTCCTCTTCTGTGGGTGAACCATCGTCAATGAATGGTATTTCCTCGGGATTCGACACTGAGGCTATACCTTCTTCATTCAAGGGTTGATGGACTTCAGTATAAATGAAATTTGTAAATGACTCTTGAGAGTTTGTTTTATTGGCACTCGATTGTTCACCCGGTTCCAAATATTCTTCTATATAAATGGAAGGTGGTGGTGTATTCGTTATATTTGCATTACTACCACTTCTGGCTCGTGTTCTAACGGGGCTAAAGTGTTCTGGTTGTTGTAATGGTTGCTGGTGCACCTGAAACATCATACCTCCACCTAAAGTATTTGTAAGATTATGTGTGCTTAGGGATACTTCTTTACTCATGTTGTATAAACTACTAGCCGATCTGGCTATTGGACGTGTATCTCGATACCTGGGATCTATAGGTATTTGATAGCCCATTTGACATCTTTCCTCCAGTAAAGACGAAGCCGATAGACGTCTGATCGGTGGTGATGAAGATGATGTATACATACCAGCATACGATTCGCGGCGACTACGATTTAAACTGTCATCGGATACTGAATTGTAATAACGATTTGTGGTATTATGATAACTATGCCTTCGTTGTTGCTGATTATGATTTTGTGGAAACTGTAAAGTGTCTTTCTCTTCTTTAATATTGATTGTTTTTATTTTCGTTTTATTTGAAATTGTTAGAATTTTTAGTACAAAAAATAGTTTTCAATATGGCAGCATGTAGGAAAATTAGACAAATCAAATATATAGTTTTAACTAATTAGCATTAGAATACATTAACATTTAAAACTAATTTAATAGGCGATTAACTAAAAGCGTTATATCTAAGTGTAGATGTGTGTCAATCAAAATAAAATGTCTAAGATATTAAACTATACTTTAAAGAAAGTATTTTATACTTCAAAGTAAAAGTGAGTGGAACGGTGTTTAAACTGAATTTTTAAAAAATTTTATTATTATTAAATAAAAACATACCACGTTGTATAACAGGACTGGGTTGTTGTAATAAAGTGGCCAAACCATGATAAATAGCACCTTGTTTGGCAACCTCTAAAGTGACTACAGGTCCTGTACGTACCAAATAATCGGCAGCTCTGAAAATTTATTAATATTTTAGATTTCTTTAATAAATTCTCTACAAAATAAACTGTACTCACCTTTCTTGTGTAATGCCTATTAAACTTTGACCATCAACACGCAATAGTTGATCACCAGCCTGTAAACGACCATCAGCATCGGCAGCACCACCGGGAACTACGCTTTTAATATAAATACCTAAACGCTCTTGGCCGGCTCCTTTGGCGGCTACAATTGACAAACCCATGCCATTGGAGTTTTTTTGTAATTTAATAACTTGTACTTCCGGTTGGGGTAGTTTATTGGACATAGCACTCGAAGAGCGGGTCTATTCAACAAAGTAAACCAAAAAAATTTGCAATCCTCATACATGGATAAAATATGTATAATTGCGACTTACATTAAATTGGTGCATATAAACCGTCCATAGGCCTATAGAAGTAGGTTGGGCAGCTAAACGGCACATACCCTGTTGCTGTAATGGATTTATAAAATCCACTAAACCCGAAGGTATGCCACGTACCACATCACAACTGAAACCATCATCGGGTAAGAGTAAAGCTAAATGCAATTCAGGTGATTCCTCAAGGCGTACTTCACGACCATCGGCCCGTGTTAATTCATCAGCTACTGATTCAGCCATACGTATGGCTGTATCCACCAGATTTCTAGGAATTTTCTCTTGTTGCAATAAAGCTGCCATTTGCAAAGAATTCAAACGGAAACAAGAGCAGGCCAATTGTTGAATTTCTTCTACTGAGGTTTTCGGGGCCTGTAGAAATTGAGCACATTGATTGATTTTAGCCAAATGACAATCAGCGGCCAATTCTAAGCCTTGGCTTTCAGCCCAAACTTCTAAAAGCTGCAAACGTTCGGTCATTACTTTACCCCATTCTGAAGTACACATGTGAGAATTGGCTACAATCTAAAGAAGAAGAAAGAGAAAAAGATAAATTAAAAATGGTATTATAAGTTTATAGGTGAAACATATTATCAAACAAGACTTGATTATGACAATTTTTAAAAGTTATATTTAAAGTTAAAAAAATAATAATAAATAAAAATGATCACAAACTTTTTTATGCTCACCGTATTAAAACAAATCACATTAATATAATGAAATAATTGTGAGAATAATTGTATAGTTAAGGCTGCATTAACACGACATCTTCTTAACAATGACATGGCTGAACCCAATACCGTTAAAACTAAACCAGCTGCCGAATCGTGACCAATAGTTTCCGATAGGAACTGATTTAGCGTCTGTGATAGTTCAAGTCTAAAACAATTAACTAAATTACGAAATGCAGTCTGCACACTTTCGGCTAAAACTTCTTGGGCCTGTACGGAGAAAGCACTAATGTGACGATCCGATTTAAGAAAATGTAAAAATTCTGAAGAATTTGCCATCCAAAAAGCTAGAATACGTGGATCCGAATATTGTTCTTGTACAACGTTGTATATGAGATTTGCAACATGATGCAAAAATATAGTTAATTTATGAGCTCGCTCTGTTGGCTGAAGCTCTGGACGGTAGTGTGTTGAAGCACGATATCTGTAAAGAGATAATAAATTGTAAGAGAAAATGTTTTTAAATTTATTATTTTCGAAATTCATTTTATTATAACTATTTTAAGAATTTTATATTAATAAAACTTTTAAAGTTTTGTAAAATACCTATACCTACAGTCGAACTATTTTCTTGTCATAGATTGATGCACTCGTCCCAGACATAATAATAATTCATAGACATAATAATATTCCATTAAGGAACACGTGGATTTCTCTCAGTCAATGAGCTGCGCCCGATACTAAATTTAGACTCATCTAACGGCAAATAGATTAGAGAAGTTTTCAATAGTAGTAATACTCATAACCAGTTTTTTTTTCTGATGGTCTGGCCTGGGCTAGAACCTAAGACCTTTTGGTTGCTAGGTGGGTGGCTTACCTACCATACCACACCGGCACATCGTCGCAGACATATTGGGTCGGTTTTTCATAACTAGATAGCATTGGAGTCCATATATCGGGCACAAATTCGATTGTGTCAAACGAAGAGGTATTTTGAGGTGAAAAAATTCTTTTATTCGTACGTGGGCGGTACCAAGAATAGCCGCCCCGTCGTGCAGAATGCAGCAGTAGTTTGAATGAAATTACTTTGGTAAAAAGTGGCAACCTTACAACAATTAGATAAAGTTAGTTAGTAGAAATAGAAATGTTGTGAGTCGTTTAAAAATACAAAAAAATGGTAACTGGAACGACTTATTTGACAATAATCATGTGCTAATCTAATATAGTTGACACACTAGTATTCAGACTTGTTCCTGTCTTAAATTGAAGTGACCCCATGATGAAAAAACAGAAATATGCGATCAAAAAGATAGACAGTCTAGTATAATTGGTATTTTGTTCAAATGCTATTGTAATTAAAATAAGAAATATAATTAATGTTGGGTTAAGCTGTTAAGCTATCAATGCTGACCATTTATAACAATCAAGATTTGACAACAGATAACAACAAAACATGCTTTACATACATACATACTTATATTTAGGAAATAATATAAAAAATCTAGGACTTACCTGGCACATAAATATAACGAATATACAGGAGCTAATTTAAAATGTGGCGCATTCACATCCAATTCACTTATAATATGTCTTAGAAATAATTCTTGATGTGTTTCAGGAAATTCTAAAACTGCTGGTAGTATTGGTTCCTGGCCTTGTGGTTCGATATGAGCCGCAGCCGAAGTCGATGTTAAAGGCATTTTGGGAGATCTAAAGAAGAAAGAAGAATTCCTTTTTTTGAATACAATGTAAAGCATATAAGAGAGTTTTTTTTAATAAAATCTCATTAATAAGGTTTAGCACAACATTTTACGAAACAACACAAAAACAACAATAAAATGGCGCAAATTAAGAAAAAAAATATAAAAAGATTTAATCACATGATATTAAATGAAAATTTTTAAATTAAAAAAGAAAA
This sequence comes from Wohlfahrtia magnifica, assembly GCA_023159175.1. Taxonomy (NCBI): domain Eukaryota; kingdom Metazoa; phylum Arthropoda; class Insecta; order Diptera; family Sarcophagidae; genus Wohlfahrtia; species Wohlfahrtia magnifica. The sequence goes on along the minus strand of JAKWBJ010000226.1, from coordinate 3,196,557 downwards.
TGAAAAATTTTGTGTTTTTTTTTTTGCTTTTTTATGGAAATACTTTTTTAATTTTTTTATGTGTTGTATGTGTAAAGACGTAGTAAAAGCTGTAGGAATTTATTTATAAAAGAGAAAGAAATTTTAAGTTATTATTTCGTATTTCATTAAATAATTTTTTTATTTAATTTTAAGCAACATCGCTTGTATTACCTCTCTTGACTATTGGAACCGCCAGACTTTAAACTGGATATTGATTTCGTTTCATTCTCCAGATTACCCTCTAAGCTCTGGGCATCCGCCGCATTACCACCGGCTCCACTGCTTGTAAAATTTCCACCTAATTTAGGATTGGTATGATTATTATGTTCAGAACCATTTGAACGTAATTTACCATCAATTTCTGTGTGATCCGCCGTATTTGTGTTATGGGGATCATAATCACTTTTATGGGTCTATAAAGTAAATAAAAACATTTTAATAACATTATTTTATTAAACAAATGTTTGTAAAAATAAGTTTAATGGCTTCACAGAAAAAAATTTAAGAAAACAATTTTTTTTTTATATGGGGTGATTTTTTAGCAACTATCTTTTTGGCAGCACTGTTTTTGACAGCTCAACTGTTTTCGTGTAATAAGTTACTGTCAAACATGTTTAGTTTGGTCTATAATTTAAGCATAAATCGACTTACAAACGAACAACGCTTGCAGATTATTGAATTTTGTTATCAAAATTCATGCTCGGTTAAGAAAGTGCATCGTGCACTTCATACGCTTTATGGTCAGCTCATTTCTGGTTGAATAGATACGTGACAAGCAAAATTGCCGTATTTGGTGTGAAGAGCAGCCAGAAGCAATGCAAGAACTACCAATGTATCCCTAAAAATGCACTTTTTGGAGTGGATTATGGGTCGGTGGCATCATTGGACAGTACTTTTTCAAAGACGACGAAGGCAGGAACGTTACTGTGAATGGCGAGCGCAACCGTGCGATGATTACAATTTTTTTTTTGCTCAAAATGGAATAGCTGGACTTGGCTGACATGTGGTTTCAACAAGACGGTGCCACATGCGAAACAATGGGCCAATTGAGAGGCGAGTTCGGTAAACGGTTTATTTCACGTCTGGGACCGGTTAATTGGCCGCCTAGTTCATGCGATTTAATGCCTTTAGACCATTTTTTTGTGGGGCTATGTTAAGGCTCAGGTCTATAGAGACAAGCCCAACGGTTGACGCACTGGAAGCGAGAAATATCAGACAATGTGTTGAAGACAGTATGCCAAAATTTGACTAATGATCCATTTGATGCGTAGCCGCGGTCAACATTTCCATGAAATCATCTTTAAATATTGAATTACATAGATCGTTCAATCGACTCAAATAAAGATTTCATATATTTTTCTAAATTTATTGTTATTTTTTGTTAACCAAATTCGAAAGTTTTCAAAAAATCAATCGGTAGTATGTTCCCATGAGACTTCGAATTCTTTGTTTACCGTTTTAATTACTTATACGAATTACGCCGTTCACTTGACATCTTTGTAATTCATTTTGATGGTTCTTTTTCCTTTTGTCTATTTAAATGAGAATATAATTACAAATTATACCGCTGAAGTACTCGTATATCGTTGAAGTAAATTCAATGGTGTCATAACTCAAAAAACATTTTTCATTATTTAGCATTGATAAAGGAATAAACATTTTGTTGTTATGCTCTTAATTTTACATACGAATCAGAAAGATCCTTAATTAACGACAATGACTTTTATGAAACCTGCTCATATTTAGTAGTTGGTTGTGTTTTATTTGACCATAAATAACACAATAAACAAGTTACAGACTGGCCAACCTGTAACTTTCTTAAAAGTATTTGGACTTATAACGATTTGTATCGATAAACGGGCTTGAAGATATACCACGAAGGAAGTGTTTTGCTTACCAACAAGAAGTGCTTTAAAGATTGGAATCAAAGCATTGGTACCCGATATTTTTACTTTAAAGACAAAATGTTTCGTTATAATTCAATAAATATTGAGAAAATTAAAAGTTAACTTTGAATAAACCTCGTATAGCAAAAAACTAAAAGATTGAACAGAATGTATATTTTGGACTTGGATAAAACGTATCAAAGTGATATCTCACATATCATATTAAATAAATTTACAAAAATTGTGTACATACGAAACTGTAGGTATATCTGCTTCTGAGATATTATAAGTCTTTAAGATCATTTCAGAATTTTTGAACGAAATATCTGTAAGGGTCCTCAATCTGTTTGATGCTCGAAAAAGACTTTTATAATGTAAATTAAGAATATGATGTGTAATTTAAATGATTTTAAGTTCTTACAAGTTTATTAATAGCCTATGTACACCTGAAAGAAATCTACTACTTACAAGATTTCGATCAAAATCTAGTAGATTTCAACTAGATTTCCCATACAAAACAAAATCTACTTCGTCACGAGATTTTGTCGAAATCTAATTCAAATATGGTAAATTCATATGGTTTAAGAAAAAATGACATTCAAAGTAAAAATAAAAATATATTTTTTAAATATTACAAAATTATTGTTCGGCATAACAATTTATGATTATTATTCACACAACTGGTAGGTATAGAAGGCAATCAGAGAATTTAATTCCTTTCTCTTCTATTTCAACCAAGTGAAAACGAAATCTCGTTAAATGTCAAAAAAGTCGAATGTAAACAATATGGCATGATGCAATAAAGAGGTGGACTCATTTTAATTTTGAATACAACACTGTGTCGACGCTTTGCTCTGCTGTCACAAAAATGCAACGCTGTGGTAAACAAAAATAATGATTTGTCAATAAAATATAATGTAATGTAATCACATTCAAATTTCAATTAACGTCAGATGAAATGAAAAAAAAAAAACTTTTTGACATTAGAGTAAAGACAGTTTTGTATCAGCTGTTATTGTTTTGGTAAAATAAAACCACCTTCTAATTGCATCATGCAATAGGCCTCGAAAATCAAATTGTATTGTTGTAGGAAAATGTAGAAATTTGTTAAATTTTTTAATTTCTTTCAACAGATAACTGTAATGACAAATATTATTTTATTTTTTTTTTATAAGAAATTATTTATTCCAAGTTTTTTTTTAATTTAAATAAAAAATTAATCTGTGCCTGAATATAGCAGCTAAAATGTCTGAATTTACCTTTAAACTTTATTTTTTTTATATAAAAACCAAGTTTTCAAATAAAATAAAATGTGTGGCCACCAACAATAAAAATAAAATATAAACCACATATCGTCACCTAAAACGCAAACGGCCCTAACTAACAAAATATTCAAAATCGACTTTTTCATTAATTCTGAGGTATTTCATCAAAACAAAGGCCCACAAATAAATTTGGACTCTTTCGACTAAAATTAGCGATTTTACTACCAAAAAACAACAACAAATACTACATAACATTGTCAATTGTCAAAACGCGATATTGGTTTATAGGTTAATGAAACAAAATATAAAAATTGTATCTCAAATATTGGTAAAAATCGCGCTGATTAAAACTATACTTTTTATTTTAATTAGTTTTTTGCCTCTCCTGTAAAATTTTCAAAATGTTAGATAGGGCCGTTTGCGTTTTAGGTGACGATATGTAATACATTTGAAATTTAATAAAAGAAAATATAAAATATATGTATAATTCCGACTTACCGAACTTAAGGCTCCATCTTCATCATTCCATGAACCCGGTGATGTTGGGGAACGACTGTGAGAGTTTTAATGTTTTTCCCAAAAATTCCAGTGAACATTTTAACGTAATTATTTCAATCCGTTTTTATTTTTTCAAAATTGACGTTGTTGTTTTTGTGTTTAAGCATGTGTGTGTGTATATATATATATATATGTGTGTGTATGTTTATGTGTTTTTGTATGTAAAAGATTTTTGATAATTTTATTTAGATTCCGGGTTGGATCCAATTTGTGTGTTTGTATATTTGCAGTGAGTGTTTGGTTGGTTTCGTTTATTTTGTTTTTATGGATGTTTTATTTAAAATTCGTTTGGTTTGTATGGGAGGTGCAGTTTTTTTTATAAACAAAACAAATAAAAACAACATAAAAAATGTTTGTCGAATTTGATTTTTATGCAACAGAAAATACACAACATAAAATGAAAAGAATGTTAGAAAAAAAAATTATGAGAAAATAAATAAATAAATAAAAAAAAAATCAACGAGCATGTACATATGACTATTTTTTAAACATAAATATTGGAATAAAATGCTTTTAAATCATAAACATATCAATATCAATATATGGACATCAAAGATTAAAAAAAATAAAAAAAAAATGTTTATTTAATTCTTTAAATAGCTATTAGGTGAAAAAACACACAAGGTAGGCAACCATATCATATTAAAATAAAATTAATAAATTGTTTTAGTTATTTGACACCAAAGTAAACATAATTTCTTGTTTGTATTAAAAACATATTTTTCATATTAGAACCTTAATCATTTCATTCACTCAAAATATTAAAATATTACAGTAGTGATCAAAGTATTTCAAGCTGAAGTTTAATAATTCTAAAAAATTTTGTCACCAGATGATGTTGATGACTGGTAAACTGGTTAAAATTCCTGAAAAGGGTGATCTTTCGCAGTGAAACAACTACAGGGACATTGCTCTCAATTCCCTCTAAGATTTTAACATTCATTCTTCTCAGTCGCATCAACACAACTCTTCATCGTACTATTTGTAAGCAACAGGTGGCCTTCAGAGCTAATAGATCATGCATTAATCATATAAATACCCTGCGTATTTTAGTAGAATAGATAAATGAATGGCGACCTTCTGTCCATTTGTCTTTCATTGATTTTCGAACAGCCTTTGATAGTATCAATCGTGCATCGATTTGGAATGCCCTGTAGAAGTTGGGATACCGAACAAACTAATAACTCTGATAAATGCCCATTATGACGCCTTTAAATATCGAGTTCTTCACAATGGTCGTCTGTATGATCCAATTGAAACAAATTGTTCAATGGTCTTAGATGACATCCGCAGGAAATCTATGGATGTACGAAACAGAGGTTTACCATTAATATTTACTGAGCAGCTTGAAGATCTCGATAATGCCGATTACATTTGTCTGCTGTCGGTTCGGTACAGTGACATGCAGCAGAAACTAAATGATCCGGTAGAAGAGGCAGAGAAAAATGATCTGAAAGTTAATGTTGATAATACAAAGATCATCAGTATTGAGCCAAACATTTCACAAATTTTTACATAAAAAAACAATCCCGTTGAATATGTGGATTCTTTTTCGTACCTTGGACGGTGTCGCAAGAGCTGATGTGGGCACTAGAATAACTAGAGCTACAATGGCGTTTGCGCATTTGGGAAAATCTGGCGTTTTCTGTGTTGCTTTGTGGTTGGGATACCTGGTTGTCTACTTCAAAAGTTTGTCAATCAAAGCCTTCGACGCATTTTAAAAATCTTCTGGGCAAACGCTATCAATAATACCGACTTGCTCCTTAGGTGTAAAATGAGCCCAGTCTCCTATATGATTGCTAATTGCAAATGAGGTTTGATTGGACACAAAAAATTGTAACACGAGGTCTGCAGGATAATGTTCGATTGGAATCCACAAGGTTTGAGGAAAATAGGAAGGCCGAAGGCAATGTGGCGCAGGACAGTGATGAAGTTGGAATGAGTTAAGGGGTTGGCGCAAAACCGAAAAGAAAAAAAAGCATCTTTTGGACGACATAACATTATACGGCGATTTCTACATACAGTCGGACAAGTTCTTTTCTCGTAGATAAGTCCTTTAAACGTTGTATTACAGTATTACAAGGATGGCAATTGAGTGGAATCCTCAAGGATCAAGGAACCGCGGTCGGCCAAGAAACACCTGGCGACGCACAATTATCCAAGAATTAAGGCAAAACAATCTTACATGAGAAGAGGCAAAGACAACAGCAGCAAATCGTTTAAGATGGAAATGCTTTGTGGAAGCCCTATGCTCCCAAGAGGTGTAACGAAAAAAAAGTCCTCTAAACGTAAAAAATATAATAAATATGTATATTTTTATGAATAATAAAAAATATTTATAATTTTATCCAATAATAACTGCAAATCAGTAATAATATGCATACACTTTGTAATCTAGCACAGTCAGTAAGCGCCTTAGAATTGATTTAAAAATGTCGTTGATCTATTCAAGCCAATTGCATAAGGTTGTGGACACCGCTCAGGTGTTTCTGTAAGTTCGGAACAATTGCGGGTCAACTAAAGCTTTGTGGCACCTAATGTGTACTTTGAACCCAATTTGCCCAAACTAACTTCAGATTTATTTTTTTTTTCAAGTATTGAGATTAACAAATTTGAGCATTTTACTAAAAATAAAATGCAAATTACCATACTAGCACGCGCTATGCAGCCCTAAAGCCTAACAGTGCTTTTTTATTTTCTTATAAGTGGACTATTACTAATATTAAAATTTTTAAATCGTGTGTAAAGTCTGCACTTTTCTATGGCTGCTAGTCTTCAATTCCATTCACGCATTTATCATCCGTTGTCTGTGGCGTATTCTTAGAATATTCTGGCCTGAAACAATATCCTTATGGCACGAATCACACCATCCTTTTATAAACGAAATTATGCGAAGTTAATGTAGATGGGTTAGGTATGCCCTCAGAAAACCCAATGATTACATAGCGAAACTGGGCATAACATGGAACCTGGAAAAAAGCCGAAGAATTGGAAGACCAGCTTATACTTGGGGAACACAGGCGAACAAGAAAACTACTTTCCACAAAATGACTTGGATTGGCTGTGAACAGGCGCAGGTGCAAATAATACGTTATGTCTATATCATTTCCAAAGGAATTATTAATTAGGACACAAACATTTTTGGTGACCCGCCAAAAGCTGACTTCACATAGCTGTAAAGTTATGACGTATAGCACGGAACTTAAGCTCAAATCAACTTTATGGTTATGCCATAACCGATCAACTGAATTTTGATTCCTTCGACTATGGCAAATGTGTACTTGATTAAAATGAATTAAAGAATGAGAATTTTAGGTTATGCCATAACCGATCAACTAAATTTTGATTCCTTCGACTATGGCAAATGTGTTCTTGATTAAAATGAATTAAAGAATGAGAATTTTAGGTTCGGGAATAGTTTTTATATGATACAAACAAAATCATATGCTGTCTTCTATACACTATGCCACAAAAGTCTAAGGACGACTAAGATTTTCACCAGTTAGTGAAATACTTATAACGCTTGGCTTGATGTAGTTGGTCGCGAATTTTCCAAACGGTAGAATTTAAGATAATTAACTTTTTTTTTACTTATTTTGCACTTCATTGTGTTCTGATTATCTACTTTGAATATTTCTTTTGAAATGTTTGAATGTATCCAGTTTTTTTTTTCAATTTTTGTGCGGATTCTGAGAAAATAGTGTTGTTTTTGTTGTACTATGTATATTTGTCAGAAATTTATTTTGAGTCATGTTTTTTTCTTTTAATCCTTTTGCATCATTTAGCGACTTAATCTGCAAACAAAAACTGTCCATTATCACCGCGAGCGAAATAATCAGCACGCAATATAGGTTTTGTTTCAGTCTAACAGCAATCGTTAAAACTAATAAGGTATTTTGGCATATCACAATATGCAGTTATTGGCAACGTTTAGCTGAGTAATGTCGGATTTTCGAGTTTGATTATTTAACTCTACGAAATGTTTTGACCACTGCTGTGTGTTGATAATAAGGTTATTTTTTAATATTTCACATAAATTATATAAATTTCAGTACACTTTTTAGTTTTAATATAATTTGTTTTTCTAATACATTTTAAATATTTAAAAGCACTTTTTCCTTTAAACATTAATTACAAAAAGTATGTATTACAACATAAAATTTTAATAACACAAAAAGACAATTTGTTTTAATATACACAATAAGCGTTTACAACTTTTAACACTTAAACGTTTAATTCGAACTCGACTTCGAAACAGAAAAATAATAGATCTGATGAGTAGGTTGGCTGGCTGGATGATTGACTTACCTTTCATAGAGGCACGCTGAATCCAATTGTGACTGTGACAAGGCCAAATTATAGCGGCCATCAGTAGGTGAGTCGACAAAGCGATACGATGCTACGCGACCAAACATAACAACCGAACCGTTCTAGAAAAAAATATAGAAAATTAAACATTAATAATAAATTTATAATTGAAATTTTCTAAATTAATTATGATTTTTATTCGATTAAAATAAATCATAATTACATTTATTTAATTAAAAACAATATTTTCTTTTTTCTATAACCGCAATACTATAAACAAATAATTTTAGATGTAGAACACACACGTCTTACATTGACTAATTTTAAAATAGAACTAAAAAAATGAAAAACGAGGGGCGTTTGCTCTAAATGAACGCCTTCATCTCGTCATTCTTTTGAACAAATTTTTTTTATTGTTCGTTTGTAATTTAGTTTTGGGAGAACGTAAAAAAATTTAAATCAAAACATTGATGTTGTAAATAAAATGCGACTGCATTGTTACTCTACTAATTAGTTTTATTGATATTTTTTTTTAATTCTAAAATTATTTACGTATAACTTTATTATAATGGTCTGGACATATTGCCGACTGAAATAATTTGTGATTCACTGCTAAAACTTAACGAAATCGAACCATTTCTGAAACAAATATTTACGGGAGATGGCAAGTGGATCACGTTCGGCAATAATAATAATGTGAGAAAAATATTATCGACGCAGTAAGGTGAAAAGAGGTGTGTCTGGTGGGCGTATTAGAAGGGGATTCATTCATTGCTTCTATTTACAACCTGGTCAAACGATTGATGCTGATCTCTACTATTAACAATTAACGAGTTTGAATCAAGCAATTCGATTAGAAAGGCCAGAAAACGTGCTGTGTTCCATCACGACAATACCGGATTATTATTTGTATCGATCTCTGTCGAACTCTCTTAATGGTGTAAATTTACGTAGGTGACTGAAAGACGCTCAGAAAACCCAGAAGTTTTGCACTGATGGAATAATAACTTCACACCAAAATTTACCAAAGATTATCAAATTAAAAGGCACATATTTGGTTTAATAAAGTTTGTTTCAAATATAAGAACAATATTTGGTAAAATTTGGTCAATATAATTACAAAAAACTAATGTGTCTTTTAGTAGAGATTTTCGATCTCTGACAGTTTATAATAGCCAAACTATTGATGTTACATCTGTCAAATAAGTTGATATTTTTTTGTTCAGTTTTTATTTGTCAGTTCACTATGAACGAATATAGCGCTCTAAGCCACATTCAAATGATAAAAGTATTTTATCGAAATGGGTTTTCTGTTCCGCGCTCTTCTTTGACCAAACCAACAACCGTTAGACAATAAAAAGCAAGATCTGCCGAAAACAACGATGCTGTTCATAAGAATGAGGAAAATTCGAGGCAGTCGATTCCGCTTCGCTTACGAAAATTCGGCCTTTACCATAACGGCCAGGCCATAACTTTGGCAAATTTTGCGTCGTGACTTGGCCTAAAACTAAGCCAGAACCTGAAGGTAAACGACCATAGACAATGACGTCTGAGTTTTGAATGCGCTCTGGAGCAGTTGGAAACTGGCAATTATTTTCATTACAAAAAATCATTTTTAGCGGTGAAATGAAAAAGTCAACAAACAAAATTGTCGTATTTGAAGCAATATCAATCGACATGTTATCTAAGGACGTTCAACACATCCTGAAAACAGTCACTGGTGTGCATCTTAAGCCGGCCAGACCATCACCGTCAATGCCAGGTGCTTTAGATCAATTATTGCCAAGTTCTTTTGCCTGAATTGAATGATATGGATGCCAATTACATTGGACATTCAGCACTACTGATTTAGTACAGGTAAGTCAGTAGTGAGTAGTGAGTATCGTAACGCTGGTATATCGCACTATGCTTAAAGCAAGTGTGAATACAATTCGTCTACTAACGCCGCCACACATGATAAAAACCACATGTGAGTACTATATTCGAAAGCATGTTTTTTTTTTGGAAATGTCTTTCACCTCGGTAAAGTGTCATAGACTATCTAAACTCCTATTAATTTATGGGTCACGGCACCCGGTTAAGAATGTAACACCACGCCGAGCCAGTGCTCGCCCCGCAATTTGGGTATAAGTCACAGCCACCACGTTGTTCCCACAAAGAGGCCTCACCATAATCAGGCAGGGACCTAGGTCCCTGGGGCTCTTGACTCCCGTGGTACCAGAAATAAGCCTTCGGTCAGGCTCCGTAGCACAAATGCTGTTACAAGTACAAGTCCGAAATGACTCCGGACTGGTGGCCAATAAAAACAACCAAAATAAACCAGTAATACTTAACAACAATAAACAAGCAAACAATCAGACGGGCACATCGTAGGCCAGTAACCAATAGAGTACGCTTAACTCACATAGAGGTGATATGACCTCCATGTACAGTGGTGGAATAAATAATAGAGACACAGTTTAACAGTTTCTTAAGTTTGTATTTATTAAACTCAAATAAAATACTTCATTTGACCCAAACAAATTAATATTCCTTTTGTCATACCGTAACATGCTGTTCTAACTTTTACAGTGCAGGTGTTGCTTCCGTTTGTTGAGAAATGATACATTTCGAGGACTCTTACCCATAGATCTAGCTTCCATAAGTCTTTTTTCTTATTGTGCGACTTGAAGCAGGAGCAATAAGTTTATTTTTAAGGATTTTTGATGACTTGAAAGTATTAATCTTTGAAGTACGAGTCGCTGCAGTTTTCTTTCACTGGATCGCATTAATTACTTTAGTTTTGGATCACTTCATGGTCTGAACAATTTTTGCTATATATAAAGATTACTATTACTAAGGATTACCATAAAAAAATTAAATTCATCAAATTTTATGACGTATTGGGAAAAAAAAATAAAGTGTTTCTATTATTTGTTCCAACACTGTATCTGTCATCGGTCAAATTTCTCTAAATTTCTCGCCGCCGCCATGTAAAATTGAATATTTCGGATGTGCGCCACTCAGAGAAGTAGCAGCGTACATTCGCATGATGTTATTTATATTCCATGCAATTCAATATCTCATACACACTTTGATTTGTTTAAAGAAAGAAAAGAAAGGTTCATTAGCGAACACAAGCAGCTCATTTTGATGAATCATAAAGCGATATGTAGTTTGTAAAAACTGAAAACTCTATACAAATTTTTTAATGAAGCCTATGTTACAAACAATGTGAACAACATAAAATGCCTGCTTCATTTTCAACTTAATTCAAGATCTAAACTGTGTAGTACATTTAATAGATGACATTTTTTTCAATTATTTTAGTGAATTTTTGTTCTGCTCTTAATTTTAAATTCAAATTTTTGTGAGTTTCAATTTTTTTTTTTTTTTTATCAGCGTTTTGTTTTCTACGATGACCACGACTACGTTAGATGTGTCATCAATTAGTACATATGTAGATGGTGGCGCATCATTTCGATTTGAAGTCGATCATTTGAATATTTTGTGTTGGGTAAACCATTTTTATTTTTTTTATAAATTTATTTCACAAACACATAAACCATTTAATAAACGAGTATTTAGTGATTTGTTTTTGGTTATATCATACGCCCCTTAAAATAATGAACTTTTAATTCAATTTATTATTGTCGGCTAATTAATTTGTTCGCCAAATTGTTTGTCTACCTTGTAAAATAATTTTTTTTTATTGTTTGAACACATTTTTTTTCAATTTTTCCCAGCTTGTTAGATTTGTTTTTAAAACACGACTACATACATACGAGTATGTATGTACATTGGAAACGTATAAACATATTTAACTATTTTCATAAAATACAAATTTTTATGTAAAATTGCACGCACTGTTTAAAAATTGGCGCAAATTTGATTTATTTTACACACATGATATCATTTGAATATAATTTTTGTACATTTTCTTGTCTTTATTGTTTGTTATGAGTATTCGAGATCGATGAACCGCAACTATTTATGGCCAAATTTGAAAATTAACAAGAAATTATAAAATTTGTTTTTGCACATTTGTTTCTCAAGTATTATGAGGAAATTGAAACGGAAATTAAGAGAAAATATTTGTTTTTATTTTTTTTCTTATAATTACAGTTTATGTGTTACTGTGATATAGGCTACACGTTGGGAAAGATTTTTCTTTTGTAATATTTCCGGTACAATGTTGAATAAGAACGATTAAGTGAAATTACTTATTATTTATTAATTATATTTGAAGTACAATTTAAGTACAATCCGTTTTCAAGAGATAGCCCTAAACATTAAGTTTAGGAGGATTGGACATTTGCCGATAACATCCAGCTTGATTTTTTATCAATAAGTGCCCGCAATTCATTCATTGGAAAATTGACCACAGCACGAACCAGGCGTAAGGGTATTTTATTTTTTTGCAATCCTGTTCTCTAAAATAAGCCACAATTTGTTATTCAAAGTGAATTGAAAGCTAAAAATTTTTTCGAACCCAGGTTTGCATCATATTAGCTTTATAAGCCAATACAGAATCCTAGTGATAGTAAACTGATTGGAACAACTTGGCTTTATAACTTGGGGGGATACCATATTTTGAACCCTTGTTCACAAGTTAGTAAGCCTATCGTAAGATGACTGAAGCTGGATAATGATCCTTTTTAACCTTCAGGTTGAGCTCAGATGCTTCATTTCGTTCATTTAGTGTTTCCTGTACGGTAAACATTTTGGCATTCGTTATCAAAAGAATTTTGGATTTTTTATCCTTTTTTAAAAGCTGCTGTCAAGAAATGCCCAGTATCGATTTTAATGCATTCTGGAAAAATTTTTATGACTTTTTGAAAAAAAAAAAAAAAAAAACTTAATTTTGCGAGAAAATTTTTTTTTTCGCAACTAAGTTACGAATAACTCCGAAAACAAAAATACAAAAAGTTTTACTCAGTTGATTTATAGGAAATTTTCTTTCTAAACATTTGGTGGTAATTGCATTAAAATCGGTCAACTCGTTTTCAAGTTATGATGAAATATATTGACCATATTTTGGGCGAAAAATTTGCCACCCCCATAAAAAAAAATTTGAGCCCGATGGAATAAACTGAAAACGGATTTGAATTCAGCGCATCTGAATCGTTATATTTCATATCGTTTTATTTAAAGGCGTTTTTTTTTTCTGTAGACCAGTGTAATTTGACTTGCAGACTTTTGAGTGTTATCCATCACTCAGCATCATGATTTCGTTAAATTCTTGGTTTGAAGGCTTTGATGACTGCCTTCATTAAAACTGTGCAGGGGCAGTCCGACCAAGGCTACTTTTTATATCTCCAGTGTCCTCAAATTGTATGCTCTTGTAGATGAACATGTGCTTAATCCCGAGCGTTATCAAAATATTAGTTTTTAATAATTCCACACTATTATCTGACCACTCCATGGGGACATCTAACAAAATTTGGAATTCACGTTGCAGACTAAAGCTATGAAGAGAAGTAAATTTTAATCAACCATGTGATCATAAAATGGTATGTTCAATTTTGTAATAGTATTAGTGTCTCTACTAAACACAGTGAAAGGTGCTCTCGGGGATATCCGTGAGTGTATATGGTTTGCCTATTACAACATTATTTTTGGGCAATAAACAAACAATTCATTAACATAAATCAACCCAAATAATAAATAAATGTAATCATCTAATTACATGACAAAATAATAAATCAACTTTATCAATAAAAACTATCATATTCATAATTAAACACGAAATGTCTATAAATTAAACAAAAACAAACATGCGTAGAGGAAAGAACATTTATTTGTATTTTATTCAATATAAAAATAATTATTACTAATGCAGATATAGAAATTTAATTTATGTCTAAGTTAATAATTTATTTACTAAATAATTAATACTATTCCATATTCCATTAGCATTTCCTTTAAACTATATGTACATACATATGTATGTATGTATATTGAATATTCTATACCACAAAAACAATGAAATTCAAATGCATTTCCATTAATTTACTTTAAATGTCAAAACCATTAGATGAGTATTATTCATGAAAACAATAAAGCTCTCAAATAATATTTGCCTATAGTATGTAGGTAAATTTGTCATACAATGACAAATTCTTATAGTAGATAAGACACCAGATACTTAACACCCAATTAATAACTCAGTATAGCTTCACTACTCAGTAATGATTAACGGTAGAATTTTTCTTATTGATTGTATATATATAGGGTCCGCCAAATATTTTTTTTTTTTGAATGTAGCTTCGGCTGTGTGGCACGTAGCGTCGTCCTGTTGAAACCAAATGTTGCTAATATCCACCTCCTCAATTTTTGTGAACAAAAATTCGTTCAACATGGCCCGGTAACGATCGCCACTGACTGTAACGGCCACTCCTTGCTCATTTTCGAAGAAAAATGGCCCAATTATGCCTCTGGATCAAAATCCTCACCAAACAGTGACTCCTCTAGGGTGTATCGGCTTTTCAATGTATGCGTACGGCTTTTCTATGCCCCAAATGCGACAATTTTGCTTGTTTACATACCCGCCAAGAGCAAAATGAGCTTCATCTGAAAAGATGATTTTTTTTTTTTGCAAAATCGGCATCTCTTGTAAGTTAATCGCAGGCCCACTTACCGAAGCATATACACAGCCATGTTCGTTCAGCGGAAAGATAAAACTAATTATCTGTCAAATCAGACATAAGCTAAGTGTTACCATTTACGAAATAAGCACTAGTTGAAAAAAAACGCTAGATGGCGGATCCGTTATTATCTCCCACAATATTTTATGAAGGATTCTATTTTTAGACTCAGTGAGAGAGAAAGAGTGCATTAGAGAAGTTTTCAATAGTAGTAATACTCATAACCAGTTACTAGTTAATGTTATGAAGCGATACCGCTGTTGGAAAAAAAACTTATGTTCTTTTTTCAGATGGCCTGGCCTGGTATTGAACCGAGGACCTTCTGGGTGGTAGGCAGGTGTCTAATATAATCTATCTTATATAGATTATATGGATTGTATGAATATGGCATATCATACCAAGTGGGAAAAATTTTTGATTTGTATTATAATGTCTATAACAGACTTAAAAGTTAAACTTTTACAAATGGATAATATAAAAGCTTGATTCAAATATTGATAGATCTCAAGCAAATTTAATGCATTGTCAGATACATGATATACACAAACGTCCTAATTTTATTCAATTAGAAAATTTTTTTTTATTTGTTAGTAAAATTACGTTGCTTTAATACTCATAATGCAATTTTGCACTCTTTGTCAGATCAAGGCGGAGTTGCGTGTTAAAGGCTGCTAAAGCAGACTGCAATTACTACGTTTGAATCGTGTATTTCGTGCTGGAAAAATTTGAAATAAAACTCATTTCGAATTCATTTAAAATTGTATGAATATGGCGGTAAATATTTATGATATTTTTAGTTTTTAATCCTTATGTGTACTTCAAAATAAACATCTTCTCTAGCGCGACAAAATACCAGGGTGATTATGTATATATATATTAGATATGTATTTGTAAAAAAAGAACTTTTATATATTCAGTATCTGTGTATATAAAATGTTATAGTACATATCACATACTATATTATAATTAGTCATAACTAAAAATTTTCAAATGTTCACTGAAAACACTATGGTAAAATTAAATTTATCGGTTATGAAGTTATGATATGTAACCGCCAATCTATCGCAGTGTTGCCAATAAGGTTGGTTTGTTACGTTACAACTATGACGTTAAAAAAGAGTCACGTCTAACTGGACATTTAGCTGATTATGTTCAAGTGGCACAGGTAATGTAAGAATATTTTATATAGATATGCTAACGAAATTTTTATGATCATTAGAGATTCAATCTGTGAATAAATTTATGCAAAAAGAAACCGATTTTGATAAATTTTTGAGTTATGACTGTTCATGATTTAGTGTACGATATTATTAGCAGTTTTATTTACTGTTTACGCGGCGCTTAAATTGTGCACAATGCTGTACAATATTTCTTAAATTTGCTAAGATCTTAAGCTAAATTTTGATCTGCATTCAGATGAGTTCTTTATCAAAGTAGACACTATCTCAGCAACCTTCATTGTCATAGTTATTTTAAACGAGTGTTTCTTGTGCGATATTGCTGGAATTTTCCGCAATGTGTGTTGAAAATCCAACACAATTCTTGCAATTTCATCCCCAAGGTTTTGGGTTTGTTTACAGTTTCTATGCAGAATAACATTTTCAATTGTGAAGTCACCATATGCGCAGAAATTTTCCCTAGTATCGCTTAATGAAAGCTTTAAATAACTTCCATGCTTTCGTTATAGTAAAGAAGTACAGACTCAATATTTGCATCACATATTGCTTTTTTTTACACATGATAGTTAATTAATTAGACAAAACTCGAAATTCTAACTGCTGTTTGGCAGTCAAAGTATTACTTTACCAACAGGATTTCAGATGCTCTAATGTTTTAGACGATCGAAAACTTTGTCGAAATCAACGAACACTCGAAGTAAAGGATGCTAGAACTCACCCAATCGTATATAAGAACATTGCATATAAGAAAAACCCGTTTATGGAAAATTGGGCCAAAACACCATGACTTTTTATATATGTACCTCCCATAGAAAAAGTTCTATAAAAGACTTTTTATATACTTCCCATAGAAAAAGTTCTATAAAAGAAAGTCGTATATAAAAAAGCCAGATTTGAGAAAGTTTTCCCAAGTACCAAAAACAATGAATGATTCGAAAGGCAAATTTATATAAGAATTTTTTTTCTTACGGCAACACTGAATATGCAAAAAGTACAGGAAAAATTTATTACAACCGATATATATTGTAGTCTACACATATATGTCTCGACCGAAATGCTGCCTGTTTCCTTACAAGTTGTGGTGTTTCTTTCTAATCTTTATTAGAAGTCCTTGCATTCACTCAGTCGCAAAGGTTTCATTTTAACGCTATGCTCTTCCACATGTCCTATGTTATTTTTACCCAATTAAAGCATTAACAATATGTTTAAAATGTTTAAAGGATTTGCAAAAAAAAATTTTAAAGTTGTCGTGTTGTCTTCTTAAGTCATAAACTAAATTCATTGCGTCTAGTTCTTTATATCGACTTTTATTTATTTAAAAATTAATTATAAAAATTAATTATAAAAAATTAATTATAAAAATATATATATACATGCATATTTACAATTGGTGCACTTTCATTTAATACTCATAAAAGTACCCAGATACCTTGCTGTACTGTTAAAAGTTTTAAGAGTACATTGATCTCTACACTTATTCGAATTTTTATTATTTATTTAAAATTTATGAAACGTTAGCTGTTGTAAAAAGTTAAAATAGTGAAGATTAACGTAAACAGGTATGAAAAAATATTAGTTAAAAACGTAAAAGGCGACAGGGATTACCTTGGTGTACACATAAGGGTTAACAATATTTAGGGATTACAACTTCCAATTGTCATGAAAGATATACAATGAAAATATTTATGCGACAATAAATACATAAATATGACTTATAGAAGACCTCAATTGTTTTTAGAGATTTGCCAAATATAATCCTCAATTATTGATTCTGTAGTACGTATACAGAACAGTATTAATGGCATTAAAAATGTATACATAAAAGCTATCATGATGACCATTTGAATCAAACAATTATCATTTATTATACAGTATGTATAATATGACCTATTGTGTATGTACATATAGTAAATTAAATGTCCCCATACATATATACATGAATGTGTTTAAATTTCACGTTTTGTCCTATTTCGTATGAAACTCATATGCATGTACATATGTATGTGCGAACATTACGACAAATTTGCATCATTTTTATATGGTATAAGGTCTCTTAGAAATAATATAAGACTTGTCCCAACAGAGGCATTTCTATAGCATATATACTCATATATGTATTTAAATTAAAGCTTGGTTTATACATATCAGAACGCAACCATATACAGTTTCGGACAAAAAATAGCACCACTATAGCAAAAATATACTTCGTTTTGAATAAGGTTTAACTGATTGATTGAAACTGTAACACCACATGCTTATAAGACTGTGTATTATTATTGAAAAATAAGTTGATTGCATTTAGTTTTTTTTTTTTTATAAATTTTATGTTTTAAAAACAAAACTTAAAAAAGACTCAATCAAAAAAATAGCACTTTTTTCTTTTGCACTAAAAAATAAGTGACTAAACTATAAGCTAAACATTTTAAATTCGCTATTATTATCATCGATGCACACGCCAACATTAATATTTTGTCGCATGCCCTTTGTTGGCTATAACCGCTGCACTTGATCTTGATACTGAATTTGCTAAGTTTTGACATCTTGGAGAACCACCCAAAGTGTATTTGCAATACACCAACCACTAATATTTAACTAACTACCTTTTGTATATCTGTCCAAAGGTTTTCAATGGGATTGAGATCAGGTGACCGAGCGTGCAACTCCATTAGATTAATGTTATTTTCCAAAAGCCACTTTTTTGCAAGTTAGCTAGTATGCTTCAGGTCATTGCCCTACTGAAAGACCCATGTCAGCGGCATTTCCTTAGAAGCATATTAACATAAATTATCATATCCATGGTTGTTTTGATCCAATATATAGGACCAAAACCGTAATAGGAATAACACCTCCATACCGTAGCGCTTGAATCACTATATTTAACGGATTTAGAGATGTATTTTAGATTTAAAACTGTGTTGAGGGGGCTTTTGACATAGGAATGTGAATCTTTGCCTCCAAATAAAACAACCTTGAACTTATCTGTCCATAGTACACTCCCCACTTTTCAACAAGCCAATACAACGTGCTTATCTGTGATTTAAGTATTTAATATATTGGCTCTTAATATTCGAGGAATAGGGGTCTTCTTGCTTTGTCTAACCAAACGTTCAAACATTAAAATCGACATTACTTTCTTGTGGCCACGTTTGAACTTTTTGCACAAATTTTAAATTTTGTTGGAACACCTAACCAAATTCTTAATTTCGGAATATGGTTTACATTCAGAAACCAGTTCTTTAATAACAGAACGTTTTTCAGACATAAAATGCTTGTTACGACAATTTCCATTAAAATAAATTATAAAATTTGTGCAAAGCTAATTTGTTTAAACATAAATAAGATAAAATTAAACATAAATAATAAGGGCTTTTGAATGACTGCCCAAATTCAAGGTTTTTTTAAATCGATCATGGGAAAAGAGCCTTAAATTTTCTTTTTAAGACCAAGTTTCTGAGAGTCTGTACTTCAGCATAATATTATTGCACATTTATGTGCAAATCAAAAGCTAGTGACTTTTAATTTCTTTGCTCTGCAGAAAAAACTTATCAATGGTGCTATTTTTTTGACCGGCACTATACATACTTAGATTATTGGTTCATTTTGAAAACGTAATTAAAATTTCATGACGACAATGACATTTAACTCGTTTACTCACATGTAAAATTGTAGGCTGCGTTATATGATGTCCGTTAACAAAGGTCAAGGCATCAGTGTGTAATGGTGTTACGGTACAAACACCCTCAACGAGTGATATTAAACAATGACGTGGCTGTATCGATGGTCCGAATAATTGTAAGCAATTCGTATTGGCAGAACCGACCTGTAATGGAAAAAGATTTTGTAGAAATTGTAATAAATTGGTTCACTGTATGCATAAATATAGCATTTAACCTAATAAAACGTTTTTAAAAGGTACAAATGTAACATCATATTAAAAATGCGACACTACGACTCTTCAGAAGGGAAGCGCACTGGTTTTGAAGTATAAATATGAACTCTTAGACTATGAACGGTAGATGCATTAGATGGAGAAATTTTTCATTGCGTATTACTCATAACCAATCGCTAGCTAATGTTATAAAGCATTATCGAAAGATCTGTCCTGGATTGAACCCAGGACCTAATAGTTGTTAAGGACACCACAGCGGCACACATTTAAACAATTGATAAAATGTTGCAGTATTAAAAATTTTGTATTTGGGAAATTATATAATAATCATAGTGAGCATGGTTTGAGCATGAGAGGAATGAGAGCAAATATTGCTATTATTGCATGCCATCCTCTTGCTTAGGAAATTTCTGAATACATCTGGTGTTATATCGCATTAACATCCAAAATCAATGTACAATCGTTTCAATGTAACAAGGACGTTCCAAATAAAACAGAAAAGAGTAGGCCTAATCTCAAGGTTTTGTTCATCAAGAGTATCAAGAATTTCTATTGAAAAGTTCCCAGAGTCGTATTTGAACAAGCTGCGTCATTTAGCTTGTGTTTGAGAGCCTTTGATAGCAGGCTACAGCGTGATTTAAGAATAATTTGGAGAAAAGTGAATTTCGTGTACGCATTAAGTGATAAGTTATGGGAACTCTGGGTCATCATTTTCAATAAAAAAAAAAAAAATGGTTCATTAAATTTCGTTGCGGCCGTGAAGCATGGAAAATGCCGAACGTTTTGGACACCCAGCTAAGGTCTCTACACCGATCGGAGAGTGAAATTGTAAAAGATTATGGAAGCACTAGGCATCTTACATTGCCCAGTAATTTCAATTTTGAATGATCACTTGAATATGAGAAAGCTTTTCGCAAGATGGGTGCCGCATTCTCACGCAATTGATCGCAAATGCAATTGTGTGATAACTTTGGAGGAATTTTTGATGGTATTCAATTGCAATATGGATTAGTTTTTGTGCCGTTTCATAACCGTAGACGAAACGTGGATTCACCACAACACACCAGAGACGAAACAAAAATCGAAACAGTGGGATTCTCGGGGTAAATTGGTGCCAAAGATGGACAAGGTGGGTTTGTTAGCCATGGAAATCCTTTATAGGATGCACGCGGAATAATCCACATTGCAATTAAAAAGGGATTAAAAATTTTTACATTTTCAACAGCGCAATAAAATACCCTTTGTATAGGAAATCACGGCAATCAACTCTTAGTATTCAAAACTTTAATTTATTTAAGCCATCTTTTGAAAACGGACCGAATTAAATGGTACTCCTAATATAATCTTAAGTAACATTTGTCTTAAAAAGTTTTTCCTTTTCTGATAATTGAATGATCAATGTCCGTGAACATTCTTTTTACCTCGAAACAATATTTTTTCCATAGGTTTCTTCACATTACTTTTGCTGGGGGCTTCCATTCATATACATAAAAATGAATGTGTGTTTGTATGTTGACTTGAGGTCTATAGACAGCTAAACTGCTGAACCAATTTTCTTGAAATTTTTAATGTATTTCTCTATATGTCTGGAAGGAATGATGTGAAAAATAATAGGAACACAATGCGGTTGTTCTTAGAAGCTTAAGAAAAAAATGAGCTATAACGGTTCTTTACGTCGTAGAATTCCAGCAGACAATTTGTGAGATCTTTTTGATGAATGTTTGAATATTAAAACTGAGTTGGGTTTTTAACTATTTTAATGCAAGCGTCCCAATAATTTATTTTTCACATGACTGTACTTCAAAAATTTCAACTTGGCGGTGCCACGCCCATAAAAAAATAAGTAAGAATTTGTCTATACCGTCAAAATGGTAATAATAAGAGTCTCAAAATTTGGTCTAAACACCTTTGTGGTCAATACAAATAACATTTAAAAAGTGTATATAAAGTAAACATTGAATTTTGCATATCTTGAGAATGTTAAAAGCGAAGGCTTCTGAATTCGGTCTAAATGACTTAGCAGTTAATATAAAAAATCATCAGTTACAAAATGGGCGGAATTACACAAGTTGGCATGGTACCTCCCATAGAAAGTAAATATTGACTTCTGTATATATTGAGCACGATTAAAGCGAAAGTTTCTGAATTTGTTTTAAATGACTTCATAGTCAATACAAGACATCAGTCAAAAAGTAGGAGGAATTGGACAAGTGGGTGTGTACATCTTGAGAACGGTGTAAGTGGAAGTTTCTGAATTTGATCTAAATGGTTTCGTAGTTAATACAAATCATTAGTCAACAAATTGAAGGAATTGGACAAGTGGGCGTGGCATCAACCATACACAGTAAACATAAATTTGTATATTTATTAAATTCCAAAAATGTCGATGACAATACACATCATTAATCAATAACTGGGTGTGGCACCTTCCATTCACAGTAAATATGGAATTTTTTTATATGTCACAAAAACAGTTAAAGAAGAACAGTAACAAGTAAAGCTGTGCTATCTATCCACATTAGCCAAAAAGCGATAAAGATTTGATAAGCGGCACACAGTGTAAAAGCTACCTAACACATATCATATATGTATATATATGAGACAATATAAAACTAAAAAAACAGATTCTAGTGTGCCTCTTTGGAAGGAATTATAGACTATGTTAAATATTTGGATTTGAACCAGAAGACAATAAAATGTTGAAAAAGCGTAAAAAATGATAACCAAGATAATAGTAAAGATAATAATTAAGATGCCTGTAGCCAAGCACGCCGGGTTTTGTCTAGTTATAATATTAAGAATTGTTTTAAGTTATTTTAGGACTAGAAGTATTAATAAAACGCAAAGTAACATTATGATCAGTAGAATGAAAAGTAAGAGATTCGAATTCGAAAACTGAAAACAAACTTATTGGTTCGAAAACAGACTCTTGTACTCGATAGTGCTGCGCCAAGCACAAAAATACATACTACTTTTTGACACACCGTGTTATTTTTTTCAACAACTCACCTCAATTGGATCGTTTCCTAATTTAATACGTCTACCACCATCTCCACTATGCGTTACTTCAACTAGCATTGGTCCCTCACGATCCTGTGACATATTATTGGTCCCATTGGCAGCACCCAAAGGTTTTTTCTTACGTCTACGTGGCTGTGAATCAGCTGGACGTCTTCTCACATGAAACATGATTGAACCTGAAACGAAAATAAAAAATTTTTGTTTTAAATTAAAAAAAAAAAGTTAAATAATTTTTTTTAATGTATATATACTTGTAGTTAAATTCATTTTCTTTTGAAATACACTTTTTTATGACTCTTCTTTAGATAATTTTATTTTTTATATAAATCTCTTTTTATATAAATCTCGCACAAAAAAATAGAAAGAGAGTTTCTAACAAGAGCTTTTAAGAACGACTACTAATTTTAAATGCATTTTGTGATACAATTTTTTTTTTTTTTTTGTAAAGATGCACTAACTTTCAAGCAAAATAAAGTTTTTACTTTAGTTTTCTGAGAACTTTTTTTAATGGAATTTTCATTAAAAAAAAGCTTAAATAATAAAAACAACAATGGGCAAGTGAAAAAAAGCAAAACCCAAAATTGAATCATATCCAATTTGAATGAAGTTATGATACTCAATACAGTATGTGGTATCGAAAATGATAACAACTACAGAATATATAGATACTTATGCGGGAGTTGCGACAAATGGCGTATATTTCACGTTGCTTTGTGTTTTCATTAATTTGTATGGTATTTTGGAGGGTAAATATCTGTCTTTTATTCTCAATTCATTCGGATTTTGCATAATTTATTAAAAGTTTTGCTTTACCTATTCAATTTAAAAAAAGCTGCTGAAGCGCATTCATTGGCTCACCAAAGTTTATCCTGAAAATGTTCTATCGATTTCGAAGTGCTAAAGATGTTTTATGTATTTTGAAAGGGGTGATTTCAATACGGAAAACAAAGACCGCCCAGGTCAGCCAAAAAAGTGTGAAGATGTTAATAATTTGGAGGCATTATTACTCTACGAGGATTGTTATCAAACTCAAGATGAATTGGCAAAATCATTGGCAGTCCTTCAAGCGGTGTAATTTACGTTTGTCCGCAGCAGTATTCTTCTAAAAGTAAGGAAATTTGGTACTATACGACATGAAGTCGAGAGAATTTGAAAGACAATTTTGCATATCCTAAAAGTTGCTTGAACATCACAAAAAGAAGTCAATATTGCACCAAATCATTACTAGTCCGGCAAACCAGCGGAATCATCTTCGAATCCAAATGTCCATGTCACCAAGTAAGGTTAGGTTTAAAGAGGAGCAAGGAAAGAGGGTCGAAAGAAGAAAAAAGTTAGAAAGGGAGAGAAAGAAAGAAACAAAAACTAACTAGTCACCATGTCAGAGCCAACCGATGCCCTTAGCAAGCCGAAGAATAATGATATGTTATGTGCACGGAAGGAAGGTAAGAATTGAAATCGTATTCTCAGCCAAAAGTCGAAGCCTTCTGTCAGACAAGACAGCCTAGGGCAGTGACATAGTGGGTGTTCGATTGTTTCTATCTCACTCTCATCCTCGCATAAAAATCGCTCGGAAATCGTTTTCGGTATTTGCCCATCTACAAGGCAACGAGCGGATGCTGCAGTGGCTTGTAACAACACCTGTAGTAAGCCTCAATTCAGATTTGCTCACGCAAAGAAGGGAAGACGTTCTACGACTAGAAATAACCCGCCCTACATCCTGTTTTGTTGTACCAGATTTAGCCAGCTTCCCGACGAGAAACCTCTCGAGTTCGCTAATATAATGACCCAACAACGGCAGTATGGAGTCGTCAGTCTGAAGTACTGCTAATTCCGAGCCAAGTCAACCATCTAGTTATCCACGACCCCACAGTGATCCGGTACCCAACAAAAACTTACGACCACCATTCTCTGTCTTAGAGATGTGTATATAGAAGGACGATCCACCGAGAGGATGGTTGCACTCCCTCCATTCGCCCCTGCTAGTTATCACCACCTCAAAAGTCTCGAAACTCATAGTCGGCAGAATATAATCACTAGCACATCTACTCGTTCCAAGATCTATATCCAGATCACACAAAACACGCGCATGACCATAGTCAGCATCCCACCAAAGCTCCAGTTCTCTGAGCTGAAATTGAACCTGCAGGCACAAACGACAGACATCGAGCAACACATTCAAAGCCGCCTGTGGAGTGCTTCTGTTCGCCAGTGATGAGAAGTGAAGCGGCACACTACTCATATTCAACAAGCCCGACCCATTACCCAAAGCGTGCAACCAAACAAGACCACCACCACGGCTCCAAGTTAATGTTCTGTAATGTATTCAAACTACTACAGTGGATAAAAACTATTAAGGTTAAAATCTATTTAGTGGTTAGGTAGTTTCCCTCATCCGTCTTGTAGTACGTACTTTATCCCGACAACTACCATTTGTTTCGATCAATTCAGAACACTCACTAGAATACGTTTTACTTCAGACCATGGTATCCTAACTTGGATTAGTTCGCCTTGGCCTTAACAAATTAGCTGTTCCATTCATACTCGTATGTTGGCAGAAAAATGGGAAAAGATCATACCCAGCAATGGGCAATATATTGAATATATTTATATTGAATCAATGATCTACGACAATAAATATCAAAAATTTGCTTAAAAATTCCGTTCTTTAAGTTATGCACCCACTTACATTTTGGATGTAGGCTGTAATACAAGCAGATTTCTCACTGTGCTTATGAAAATGGCCTGAGACTGTTGTATTAAAAATTGATTTTTACATTTTCTATACCCTACACTTGCCAAAATCTTTTTTGTTGTCATAAATCTTTAACAATATTACAGCATCATCAGTTTTCGGTTTTAGTTTATTTGACTTCTTATTGTTGTTGTAAGCCTTTACAAAAACTAATATCAATAAAAACATACACTAATACATACAAAAACAAATGAATATAAGAAGACAATTACGCATGTACTTGGAAACTGAAGTGAAAAACGAGAACTAAATATGTAGGTTCGGTTTAACTGCAACAGTTAACTGTAAGTTTTTGAAAACAAAAAAAAAAAAAAAATTGTAAGATAGGTTAAGATACGATATGTAAGCGAACTAAACAATGATACATATGTAAGACGCGTTTTTTAACTTGTTAGTTAGAATCACGCGATTTTCGTAAATGTACCAATATTACACATATTTGTGCTTTATTGTCGTAAAATATCAAAATTATGCAAATTTATTCTGCGATAAAAAAATGTTTAAATTTAAATATTGATACGAATTGTCAATTTGGATTGCCATATAACAACACAATAAATATTGGCGAATTTTTCATATTTTTCTTGTCTCATTATTACATTTTGGGCGGTCACACGATTGCCGTACAAATAATTGATACATTGCGACAATCGTGTGATCCCAGCCTTAGATCTTCAATAAATCTTTTGGCAATTCACAATGGATAATATATATTACGCTCTAGGGACACTCTTACATCGTGGGAATTCATTTTAAAAAGCAGTGACGAACTTATTTTGTTGACAGCTCATTTTTTGGTTAAATTACACAAGTTTACAAAAAAATATTTTTTTGTACATTGTACAAACCGTATGTATAGGTTTAAAAAGTGCTATCTATGGTAGTTAATTAGCACTTTTTGTTCGTGTACCTATACCTCAGTTTTATGATAGACAAGTTTATAAGTTTCACTTACATACTGTAGTATAGTATTACTTAAATAGTTGTTATCAAGTACATTCGAATTCAAATGAAGTTTTAGAAACACAGCATACTTAAAATTACTAATTTAATGCTTTCAGAGATGTATTTACCGTTGCTTTAAAATAATTTCAATCAATATTAACTTGCAATAATACTTAACATAGTTTTGTAATTGTATAAAATTAAAATTTGGTTCATCCAATAAACTGTTGTCTAGAGTGTGCAAAGTTAACCCAAATCGGTTTTGCTATGTTTACGCTAAAATTGTTTATGCCAGGCAAACATTCCCTATTACAAAAAGAGTTCAAAGTGCTTATTTTCGTTAGCTGGTTTCCCGGTATAGCATCAATCTAAAAGGTGGATTCCTCACGTGATTTGCACAAATTCTAGGCTGATCCATAGCTCCTAGTATACCCAAAACAGATCTCTGAAGTGTGCTAAACCAATGATATGGAGAGCACCAACTAACAATTAAAGAAATCCAAAGTTTTATGGATTTATTGAAAATTATTCCATTACAGCAAGGACGAATCTTTCTGAATCCAAATTAAAAGAAGTATTTGTTGATCCTTAAATTAATAAAATTCCTAATGAATCGAAATTTTTGAATCTCTTAGTCAGTGATAAACGAATGCTTGCAACTCTTTTAAACTTGTTGTTCACGAATTTTAAGAAAATAAAAAAAAATAAATTACAATTTATAGTTGCTGATTTACTGAAGAATTTCTAACGAATGGGTGTTAATATATCCCTCAAAATTCATTTATTACAGAAATTAAACAATTTTAAGGTATGCTCAAAACTACTTACAAATGAATACCTCATTTGTCAAATCGATTAACTCCACTGTACACTGTATTGACTCCAAATAATATTATTTTCAAAACAAACTGATTGTATCTTTTAATACTATGACGACTTATCATTTTTGCACTTGCTTTATAAAAATTTTAAAACTATTCTTTGATTATTTTAATAATTCTTTCTTTAAGAATTTTGTTTTCCAGTTAGAATTCTTTTTCACTAATTTTTTTTTTATATATCGCACACCACCAAATCATGAACAGTCACAATTCAAAATTTATCAAAATCGCTGATTTTGCATAAACCAATTCACAGATCATATCTCTAACGACTACAAAATTTTCGTTTGCATGTCTCTTTTTATTGCTTGTGTCGCTAGAACATAATCAACTAACGGTTCAGTTAGACGTGACTCATAGTAGGGTAGTTAAACTAACCTTTGGGCCAAGCTTTGACTTCATAACTGATCAATTTAATTTAACAGCAATGTTTCAAAAGCAAGTTTTTGCCTCTTTTGAACATTTGAAAATTTTTAGTTGTGACTGTTGATAATTTGGTGTGCGACATAAATAACTTTAGCCTTTTTGTTTAGTTGAAATTTTTTGTATAAAATCACAGTAATTGTATAAACCATACAAAAAAAAAAAAAAAAAAATAGTTCTTTGCTTAAAAAACGCATGCGCACTTTTCTTTACGCTTTATTAATTTGATCGCAAGCAAAAATCTTAAGAAGTAAGCTAATTGTCTCAACTATACAGAATTATTCATACTTTTAGAGTTGCCTATCGTCCATGCAGCATAAATTGTCATTTTAGAGGCAAAAAACGTCAATTGTCATTTTGCCAAAATTTTGTTAAAAAATAGTCAAATCTGGCAGCTATGATCATAAGAGAAACAAATTCGAATTTATATAAAAAAGGAGTAAAACCCTTCATTTTTAATTTCTTTTCTAGACTGATGTTATTTTTACAAAAATCGTGTAAACTTGTGTTATAGGTCAACAAACAAAATTGTGGTATATGAAGTGGAAACTATCCAAGGCAATCAAACGAAAGATCATTGCATTTGCAAAAACTGAATATTTGTTGTGCTACAGGCCATACATTTCACGAAACCATCAAATTATTGAAACGTCATTTTAATGATAATTATATAGGGCCCGCCAAATAAATTTTTTTTTTTTGAAAGCAGGACGCAAAACATCGAGTGTAGCTTCGGCTGTGTGGCACGTAGCGCCGTCCTGTTGAAACCAAATGTTGCTAATATCCTCCTCTTCAATTTTTGTGAACAAAAATTCGTTCAAAATGGCCCGATAACGATCGCCATTGACTGTAACGGCCACTCCTTGCTCATTTTCGAAGAAAAATGGCCCAATTATGCCTCTGGACCAAAATCCGCACCAAACAGTGACTCGTCTTGGGTGTATCGGCTTTTCAATGTATGCGTGCGGGTTTTCTGTGCCCCAAATGCGAGAAATTTGCTTGTTTACATATCCGCCAAGATCAAAATGAACTTCATCTGAAAAAATGATTTTTTTTTTTGGCAAATCGGCGTCTTATTTAAATCGATCGCAGGCCCACATAGCGAAGCGAAAAAAGCGTATACACAACCATATTCGTTCAGCGGAAGGATAAAACTAATTATCTGTCAAATCTGACATGAGCTAAGTGTTACCATTCACGAAATAAGCACTAGTTGAAAAAAAACGCTAGATGGCGGACCCGTTATTATAGATAATATACCTGTTTTTTTGGTCCCAAATTCATTTAAGTTCACAGCTTTTGTGTTTTTCTTTAAGGATACGTTAAGTTTCTTAAGTTGTTATGCTAACAGCCTTACAACTTTCGACTAATTGTAGGTCAAAATCAGGCCGCTAATAAATTACAATAACAATAAAAGTTAAAAAAAAAGTGTGGTCTGTGGTAGAGGCTTTTGGTCTGGTGGTAAAAACATTGCAATTTGTTTTTATCATGGACGATGTCTTTAAACACATGATTCATAGTGTGGTACTATTGGCATAGCAGCGAAAGCAAATGGTTAATGAATTGACGAGAAAGACCAAATCATCAAGCCTTTATAGGGCAAAATTTATATACAATATGGTTTTGTGATTCTAAAGCGTGTTTTTTATAGTTTTTAAGTTGGCTGTCAAGTGATTCATTCCCAGTTTGTTTTGGCAATTCATCATGAATAGACTCACGCCCGGCGTAGATTCGTCGAATGGGCCCAAAACGAGATTACCGTTGTTCTCGATTTTCATGAGCGAATTTTGTTTAGCGATGAAGCGCACTTCTGGCTGAATGGCTATGTCAACAAACAAAACTGCCGCATTTGGAGTGAAGGTAATCCTCAAGTGTATGTGGAAACACCGTTACATCCAGAAAAACTGACTGTTTGGTGCGTTTTATGGGCTGGTGGAATCATTGGTCCGTACTTTTTCAAAAACGATGGTAGCCAGAACGTTACAGTTAATAGTGATCGGTATAGAGCCATGATTACTAACTTTTTCATTCCTGAATTGAATACCCATCATGTCCAGGGGATGTGGTTTCAACAAGACGGCGCAACATGTCACACAGCTCGTGCCACAATAGATTTATTGAAAGACACGTTTGGTGGCCGCCTAATTTCACGTTTTGGACCTGTGAATTGACCTCCAAGATCTTGTGATTTAACACCGTTAGACTACTTTCTGTGGGGCTATGTAAACGCGGTCTATGGTCTATGCGGTAAAGCCACAAACGCTTGACCATTTCGAAGACAACATTCGCCGTGTTATTGCCGATATACGGCCACAAATGTTGGAAAAAGTCATCGAAAATTGGATGTCCAGATTGGACTACATCCGCGCCAGCCGTGGCGGTCATATGCCAGAAATCATATTTAAAATGTAATGTCACAAGATTATATTTCGGATAAATAAAATTCATGTCAATCGAATAATCCATCGTTGTTTTATTGCAACTTAAAGTTTTATACCTCTATGAAAAACACACTATATTTCTTTAATGGAGTGAAATAATCGACGTAGCTAGACACTGTAAAACTGACAATTTCTGATCAATAATTGTATGATTTTCATTTTTTACAAAAATTAAAAAAAAAACATGAGAAATTTGTTCATTCATTCATTACTAGACTTTGCTAAACGTAAGTTAAGCGAACAGAACTTAAAACTATTTTATAGAAGTATGAAAAAAATAAATAAATTAAGGCAATTAAAAAAAATTATATACAAAAATTCAGAAAAAAAACACAGTAACGTAAAACTATAATCAGTGTTAAACGAAGCGTGAAAATAATGTGATAAAACAAAAAAGTTTATAAAAGAAAAAAAAAAGAAAAATATTGATTTAAAATATTTGCATATTGAGAAATAAATTTACAAAAAAAAAAAATCTATATAAAAAAATTAATTATAATAAAAAAAAACTTATATGTATATGTGAACTTTTCTATTATAGTTTTCATTTTCCTTATCAATCTTACTCTACTCCAACGCCTCGTAGTATTTCCGCATGTGTCAAACAGTAAAAAAAAAAAAAACAAATAATGAACTGAACTTTACTTAAAAAAAAAACATTAATGAAATCCTTGATATTTGACATTTTGTAAAACCAGGTAAAATAACCAACAACAACAACAATAAAAACAAATAAATACTATAGTGCAAATGTGTGTTTTTGATAAAGTGCATTAAAACAATAACAACAATCCCATTACATAGCTTTCATAGCTTTGCCCTTACATCCACCCACAGATCACACACTCAAATCATCAACATTTTTGAAAATTTAATTGTTTTCACACAATGCCACACGATGGCGATGTAGACAGACGGGATGTTACATGAACTTAACAAATGAATGAATGAATGACCGACCGACCAACCACCGGACAGAAATCACAATGTGTCACTTTCAAAATAAGAGAAATACCTCCACACACTCTACTCAGCAAATCAAAGTTAACGTTACCGTAGAGTAAATAATAATAAAAAGAAAATTACAATAGAACCAGTAAACTGGAGAAAGAAATAAACAAAAAAAAAAAAAAAACTATATGGTACTCATTGTAAATACAAAAGCGTCATCAGTATTATTCAGCAATAATATAAGTTCTGGTCAACAAATATTTACAATAAAAATTTCTCTTTTAGGATCATAAAAAGAAGGGTAAGAATACGGTATTAAATTTTTATGAAAAATTTAAAAAAAAAATGTATATAAAATTCTAAATGGGACCAAAGGAAAAAACTATAAAAATTTAAAGCTTATTAAAAAGGAATAGTATTTACATGAATATAAAAGCATATTTAAAGGATGAGCTTAAAAGTGAAATAAGTTAAACACATTTCAGTTATTTTGATAGAAAAAAGGTGTTCTTAGCTGTAGTTACATTTAAGGGGGTGTACACGATAATAAAGAGTAGGCAAATTTGAGGTTAGGAAGTAAATTGGCTTGAAACACATTTTTTTTTTTCGACAAATTCAGTTTTATTCATACCAATATAAAATAGAAATATGGGAATTAATAATGTGATATGATGTCGGGAAGACATCAGCACGTCGGCAGACGTCCGCTCTTTTCACAAAATTTTGAACCACATTTTTCAACAGAATCATCTTTGGTCTCATCAATTTTCAGTTAGGCGACTATGTAAACAAACAAAATTGTCGCATATGGGGCTCCTCGTAAAACCATTACATCCAAAGAAAGTGCCGTATGGTGCGGTTTGTGGTTAAGCGGCATCATCGACCCGTATTTTTTCGAAAATTAGCAAGAAAACGCCGTCACCGTGAATTCTATGAAATTTCACAATTTCGGTTAATTAAACAGACATCAAACGTTTGACACAATAAATAAATCGATTGTGGCATAAGATGTGTGACAAGTTGCACCTTACTACTGAAACCAAACAAAAAAATCGGTTATCATGGTGCGATAGGTGTCCAACCATGATAACCAATTTTTTGTGAATACAGTTGGCTAATGTTAATATCAGTGTCCTTTGGTTTCAGCAGAACCACATAGCCAGCCAAACATGAGAAATTTTCCGGTCGCGTAATTTCTCGATTTGGCGATGTCAATTGGTCGCCTCGTTCTTGTGATTTAAAGCCGCTGGATTATTTTTTCCGGGACCATTTAAAAGACCGGGTTTACGTCAACAAACCACAAACAACTGACGCTCTTAAAGACGAGATAAGTGAAGCTTTGTTGCAAAATGTGGTTCAAAATTTTGTGAAAGGAGCGAACGTCTGCCGACGTGCTAAAGGTGAACAATTGCCCGACATCATATTCCATTATTAATTCAAAAATTTCTATTTTATATTGATATGAGTAAAACTGAATTTGTCAAAGAAAAAGTGTTTTTAAGCCAATTCACTTCCTAGCCTCAAATTTGACCACCCTTTACAAGTCGTACGACATGTCTAGTTTTTGTGTAGGAGAGAGCGAATAGTATCTTGTAAGCCAGATTCAGGCAGGGAGCTTCTCTTCTCTTTTATTTTCAAACATACGTAGTCACACGCATAAGCAAAAAATAAACAAAGAGAAGTAAAGAGAAAACAAGCGGAAGGATGCTGTGCAAAGTGGCCTAAGTGAGAGACTCACAAATTACTACTACACTTGTAAAATGCATTAATATTACATCTGCCTGACACTGGTGTAAACTCAATCTGTAATGAGAGAGTACTACATTGAGAGAAAATACAGGTCAAAATTTGGCAGTCGTATGGCTCCCTTTGTTTTTTGAATTTTTTTAAAAACCATTACACTTCATTAGATCATTTTTCGCTCGCATTATTGGTCTCTTTTAAAACAGCTATTTTCACTTTACTTTGTTTTGGTTTTTTGCGTATCGTGTAAACGTAAAAAATCTGTCGAAAGATTTTACTCTCATTTTTAAAATAGGGCTTGAATTTTATAATATTTTCTCCTTGATTTTACGTACGTAAAGTATTATCGTGTAAACTACTTTTTACAAATAACCTCTGGTTCTATCAAGACCATGTATATATCATACATGCCAAATTTTTACCACTTGATCATCTTCCGGCACGGGTTTACCAATTTATCGCAACTATCATGTTTGTAAGACAAAATAGGTATATCAGTGTGGTGGAGAGCTCTAAAAACTGCAACTGATCAATTTTGCTTGAAGAGATTTTCTTTGTGCAATAGTTCATAGTGCCATCTTTTTTCAGGAAGATCTATTGAATCTATTTCTATCTATTTTCCTTTTTTCAACAATCATCTCTTTAGCACTAAAGGTCTTTCATGTTTACATGGAGCAAAGAGCAAAACTCGACGGAGGAGGAAGACAGCTTCATTAATATATTGTAGCTTTACGCACACAAGTTCACGATCAGATTATTTTTCCGAAACTTGGCATTATATATTTCTGCATCACCTTTTGAATTGTAAGTACCATTAAATAAACTTGTATTGCTATTACCTTTAATTACTTTTTTTATTTCTTTATATAGACATCCATAATCTGGTTATCGTGCCATGTTTAACAGTCCATTTGCTATTATTTGTATTATTTCGTTGATAGCTTGTGTTTTATATTTCGACTTATCGGCCTGCAAGCAACCTATGTTAACACTGAAGGAATACCTTTGTAGCCATCATCTCGGGTATAGACACTTTGGCGAGCCGCATAATGCAATACTAGCTCGTAACCGCGCACCTCTCAAAGTAAATAGACGTTGCAGTTTCGTCGTTATTTTCCTTCACGAGGGTTAAGGTTGGGTGTTTTTATTGGGAGGTAACAGAAGTTTATCGCTTTGGGTTTATTGGACCGCATATGTCCAACCACCAAATCGCTCATGAGTAGACTACATCACTACGTTCCGGATAAGCATAGAACAGTTAGCGGAATTTAACTCATTTCTTTTCATTATTTTCGTTTATTTGAGATCAGCACTGCGGAGTAATGGTATACCGGACTAAATCACTTTGCTGATCGGTGAACTGTACCGTAGCGTCTCGTGTAAGGCACGCTTTAAATGGCAGAATAACAGACCATTTAATAAAGGGTGGTCTCTGCACGATGTTAATTGTGAGTCACACCTCAACGTCAAGTTTTTTGCCCAACTTGATTTGAAATTTCTTTGTTTCAGTGTTTGACAAATTCAACCTTGAAGATTGTTGAAGACTTGCATTTTGTGCAGTTCGTGAAATTTTTGATCAGCGTAATCGACTAAATCCCACTATCGGTAGAATTGTGCGCATATTTCAGTAAACCAGGTCTGTAGGAAATGTGGAAATACCTGTGCAAGCTCGCTCAGTTCATATTGCAGAAAACATTGCTGTTGTTCGCGATGGTGTGGCGGAAGAGTCGTCAACCCCGGCTCGTCGATATGCTTAACAATTGAACACCTCACGAACAGCACTGATGCGAATTTTGAATAAAGATTTGAATTTACGCGTTTACAAGGTTCAATTGACTCAAGAGCTGTACGCCGAATCGTCAGTTAAACAGACAGAAGTGAAAAGTGAGTTCTGTCACCTAATCTCAGAGGATCAGTTAACAAGCAGATTTGCCGCATTTGGGCAGATGAGAATCCATGAGTGATTATTGAAAAGCTGAAGCATCCACAAACAGCGACTGTTTGGTGCGGTTTATGGGCTGGCGGAGTTATCGGGACGTAGTTCTTTTAAAAGGAAGTCCGTCAAGAAGTAACCGTGAATGGAGAATTGAGATTAGCGGACTTCTTGGGGCCAGAAATTTAGAATATGGACCTGGACGATATGTGGTTCCAACGGAATGGCGCTACATACCACACAGCCAGCGAAACAATGGCTCTTTTGCACGAGAAATTCAATGCCGTGTGTGTTATTATCTCATGCCGTCTCTATGTTAATTGGCCGACACGATCATGTGATTGGACATCGTTGGTCTTCTTTCTTTGGGGATATTTAAAAGAAAAAGTATATGTCAATAAGCCAAGAATAATTCAAGAGCTTAAGGATGAGATAATTTGGCACATTAACGACATTGAATAGTCAGACAGGGAACATGTATAAACACTCTCACCGGTACTGTAAGTAACCGTACTTAATACTGTCACATTACAAAGAGGCACAGGCCGGCATTCAGTGGCACAGAACCAACGTCTGCATGAATTGGCTTTTGCCGCCGATATCTGTTTAACGCTCGAAGGCCTACAGAATAAACTTGATAGGCTGTGTGAAAATGGGCGAAGGATCGGGCTGAGGGTAAACATTTCTGACCCTTTAGTAACAAATGACATGACGATTGACGACGTGCTTCGCTTTATGTATCTCAGTAACTTAAATGAGCATATTCTTCACTTAATTAAATATGGAACTAGTAATTAATATCAAAACGACTCAAAATGAAAATATTCAAATATTCAGTATAAAATCTGTTCTCCTATATGGTTGCAAAACGTGGAGGATAATTACCTCCAATACAACGAAATTGCAGTTGTTTATTAATAAATGTCTGCGAAAGATAAATATTAATTAATTGCATATATTTTACCGACTAGATATAAATTAGCAACCAATATCGAAAGAAACTCGGCATGAGAACTAAAGGGTGGACCATTTAAAAATTTTAATTTAAAAATGTAATAAAAGAAAAACGATTTGAAATTTTGCCAAATTTATTTCTTTGAAATGATATATTATTTTATTCATATGGCTGCCACGGCTGGGCTCACAGTACCCCATTCGATAGGATCAATTTCCGAGAACTTTTTCGATGTATGGAGTCATACCTCGGCAATGGGATCACGATTTTTGGTCTTCAAATGCTCAATTGTCTCTGGTTTGTCAGCATAACATATGTCTTAAACGGCGTCACACAGAAAATAGTCCAACGGTGTCGAATCGCAGCTTCTTGGCGACACTGACATCACCATTTCGGCTAATTAAACGGCCATCTAATGTTTGACACAATATATCGATTGTGGCAAGTTGCACCATTCTGTTGGAACCAAACATCATTCACATCAATACCAGGAAAAGCGGGCATTGGCTTCTGTAAGCCCACATTTGGGTTTTCTGAGCCCCAAATACGGTAATTTTGCTTATTAACATACCCACCAAGATGAAAATGAGCTTCAGCCGAAAAGATGGTTTTAAATGATGATAAATTTTCGATAGATCTCAACGTTGCTCAAGCGTAAATCGATTCATTTCGTTCAGTGGAGATAATATACTAAATTATGTGACAGAATATTATGACATAAGCAATGCCAGATTTGAAATAACCGCTGGTCCAAATTTAAGCCGATAGATAGCCCACGTGACACAAAGAGCAAGATCAGTAGAGGCCGAACACCAGAACAAGACAAATACGTCATGTAGCGTAGGACAGAGCCAGTTGGAGAATCTTCGAGGAGTCTCATATTATATATTAATTCCCATAACTTTCCATGAAGGAACATGGGGACTTCTCTTAGTCAATGAACTGCATCCAATTCTATTTTTAAACTCATTGAAAGGGACCTACAGTTTAACGCCGGCTCCGAACAGCAAATGCATTTAGAGAAGTTTTCAATAGTATATAAACTCATAACCAGTTACTAGCTAATGTTATGAGGTGATGCCGCTGTCGAAAAACTTTTTTTTCTTTTTTAAGATGGTTTGGTCTGGTATTGAACCGACGACCTTCTGGTTGGTAGGCGGGTGTCTTACCTACCATACTACAGCGGCACACATAATAGTCTTATAACTGGACGAAAAACATTGCAATACGTACGAACGTGCAACTAAATAAAAAAAATCTGGTGGTCGTATTTAAAGATTTTGCACTGTTAGTGCATTACAATTTCAACTTAATCTTTCAATTCAGTACGATAAAGAGAAATTGAAAAATTATGATCCAGACCTGCCATAGGTTTTGGTGATATACCCTTTAGTTTTAATTTTTTTCGTCATTAGGCGTGAATAATCAACTTACACGATCAATATTATTGCACAATATGATCACGTAGATAACTAAGCAATAAAAAAAGGATCAATATAGTCCCAATAGATTATTTATAATGTTAATTTAACCTTATAAAACCACTTCCCCATTAATTTTTATGAATTATGATTCTTTAACCCAAAAGCTAGTATTTTATATCAACAAAATTCTGCAAACAAATGGAATAACTTAATCCTTAAAAATACTTCCTGTATAAATATTTTGCAATTTTTATATGGATTTAAAAAAACCAAATACATACAAAGAAATCCTTTTAAAAAATTTCACGCCAATATAAACCCATCAACCAAATAGTCAGTCAAGCATGCAGTGAATAAAAAAAGAGAAATTCCTCGGAAAACAGGACGACGACGACATGAATAAAAAACACAACAACATAAAAGCCATGAAATTGAATTAATTTTAACGTTAATGATGACAGGAGCAGCAGCAACCAAGCAAAGATGAGCTCGGGATACAGAAGAACGGGGAGGTTTGAGACTGGCACTATTAAAAATGTAAGCACCATGGCTGGTTGGACGATGCTGTTGTGTTGTTGTTTTTGAATATTAAAACTGTTGTGAAATGATTGCAGCACCTCAGGATAATAGTCCCTCGGTCGACAAAAGGTACTACCAAAGAATGAATGAATGAATGCAGGAATTTTATGTTTTACAATATTCGCTATTAATCCTAAATAAACGAAATGAATAGACTCTACACGAAGTTAAAAATAAAAGAATAACGGTAAAGAATTTTATTTGCAGAAAAGAAAACAATATAGATATAAAATTAAAGTATACTTGAGGGATGAATTGAATTAAATAACTTGTGTTTTGTAAGTTGTAATATAACAACATACCACAGGGTGTTAACATGGAATGACAAATATTATTGCCTACTTTAAGGCTATTATAAATGTTATAACAGTTATAAATATTAAACGTTAACAAAAATTTTTTTAAATTTTATTATTTTTAAATTTAAAATTTATAGTCTAGTAGTTATTATAACATTTAAAACACTTTTAAACATCTGCAAACCTAGTGAGGCATATTTGAAACTATTTAACAGTTTTTCCTATCATATCCAGAGGGCGAATGAGAAAAAATGAGTTCATTAGTATATTTTAGTTGCAACAAGGCAAGAGAAATGAAGAATGGGCAATAATGGTTAAGAGAAACTTTATCTACAAATCTGTATTATGATTGGCAGGAATAGTAAGTATTTTCTTCTCTTTTTTTAATTATGCTTGACTTGATTTTGAACACAAAACTTGTTAATTTAATTTGTTGGAAATTTAAGTCCAAGCTACTCCTACATGCTATTCCTCTAAGTGTTGCTAAATATTTCATTTGGGAATTCGAAAGCAAAAAACTGACTTTTTCCTCGTTCGGTATTATTTCGTAGAAATGAATGTATGTTTGAATTGTAGAAAAGTTAGGAAAAGGTTACTGGGATTATGAAAATGAAAATGCAAAAGTAGAAAAGTAAATTTAAAAAAAATCTTAAAATAGCGTTAAAATAGACCAAATAAGAAAATAAATTTACAGCAAAAAATTTGATTTTCAAAAAATACTGAACCAATTAAAAAATTAGGTAGTGCTTAGACAAAACTTAGCTTAATATTGTTACGAGAATAAAAACGCCTAAATTATAGAATTTTAGTATATTTTGTGTCACCCTGTCAATGCAGCACTGCCAATTAAATCATCGCTGGATAACACAATCTTACATGTTTAAAATTAACGGATAGAGGATATGAGATCATTTGAGGCATTTCCGGAATTTTTAAAACTCTTGGCAATTAGGTATATAGGAGACTGCTTTGCCTACGTCGTTTAGTTATAAGATAAAGACGTAGTTAAACGGAAATAAAAAAGTGTTGTATAAGCGGATATTAAGCTGTTGTATTAAGATAAACTGTATAAACGATACAGTTTAGTAAATAAATAAAACTATAACAACAATAAAGCGGTGTTTATTTTATTTTAACGCAATTTAAACGAATCAAACGTTTTAAAAAGGTTAAAACATAACAATATCATCACGTTTACAACAACATTATCATTATCATCCTGATCATCTGATCAGACCTACAGAATAAACTGGATAGGCTGTGAAGAAGACGGAATGGATAAGAGCTGCAACATCGAACTCCAACCCTTTAGTAACAAATGACGTGGCGATTGAAGACGTGCATCGCTTTATGTACCTCGGAGGCATTATTTGAAAAAACCACGCCGTTTTCAGTCAAAAAAGAAGGCAATGCTCATAGTTTTCATAGCTTACAACGGTGTAGTGCATCACGAATTTTTGCCAGAAGGCCCGACAGTAAACAAAGAGTATTATTTGGGCGTTATGAGACTTTTACGTGAAGCAATACGTCGAATGAGACCAGAATTGTGGGCAGAAAACATGTGGATTTTGCACCATGATAACGCACCTTCGCACAGTGCCATCATTATTCGAAATTTTTTTGACAAAAAAGTACCACTCAAAAGCCACCGAATTCACCTGATTTGGCTCCCTGTGACTTCTTTCTGTTCAATCGAGTTAAAAAACCATTACGGGAACGCATTTCAGCAGCCGAAAGAAAAATCGCAGGAAGTACTGATGAACATACCGAAAACCATATATGAAAAATGCTTCGGGGATGGAGTCAAGCGCTGGCATAAG
Organism: Wohlfahrtia magnifica; assembly: GCA_023159175.1. Lineage (NCBI taxonomy): Eukaryota > Metazoa > Arthropoda > Insecta > Diptera > Sarcophagidae > Wohlfahrtia > Wohlfahrtia magnifica. Next base: position 3,156,659 of record JAKWBJ010000226.1, on the reverse strand, counting down.
TGTTGCAGTTGATGGGGATTACTTTGAAGGCGACAATATAAATTTAGATGAAAAAACTTGTATTTTTAATTTTCTGAACAAATTCCGGGAACTTTTTCATCAAGGTGGTATGTGTTCGCCGTCTCTGATGCCTGTGAGCACAGTCTACAAACATCCACATCTGTGAGTGCCATTCTCTTTAGATGAGCCGTTAGTTCACAATGGACCGTAAGAAATTCTGTTAGGAGTTTCAAGTCTGGCCAGCTGTGCCTGAGAACCTCAGAGCAACGCGTAAATATCGGACTGATCGCCGACTGAGCGTTACAGTGTTCCAAGCATCTGACAACTTCCCAATCCTTAATAAGGTGGGGTTTAATGGTAAGCAGTGCCGCAGAGTAAGGATCCGGAGCAATGTGTAGTATTGTCAAGGAATTTTTTCTGGTCAATGCATCCGCTCCTTTGCCGCCACTTATCTCACAGTGTCCATGTACCCTAAACAACTAGACCCTAGTCCTAAGCGCCAGTCTTTTAATTTAATTCTTAGCAAGATGATCATATTGATTAAAAATGTATGCTTTATTTTGTCACTTAGTGTATATACATGGTGGTCATATAATAAAAACATAACAGCATTATGTCCATATATAGAAAAAATCTATTAAAACATTTTACTTAATATGTTTACAAATTTAATTTAATTTTGTCATATAAGTACATAAAAAAATGTTTATTAAATAAATCCCCCATTACATACTAAAACTACCATAAAATATTATCTTTAAACAATTTAAAAATAATTTGTCAAGATTTTCTTTTTTCATACGCACAAAAAAAAAGCAAAACCCCTTGAAGTGACAACAAAAGTTTTGGAAATGTTATGACAAAAAGTGCAAATAAAGAGAAACAGAAAAAAAATGTTAACCAAATTAACGAGTGAAAATATAAACACACACACACACACATTTATACATACTCGAAAGATTGAGGTAAAACACTTTACCTAAGTTCACGTTGTTAAAGAAAAAGAAAAACAAACTAAGGAAAGTTTATTAAGATATATTTGAAAATATATTTCACACATAGGCATATGTTCTTTACATAGGTAGGTATGTGTGTGTTTGTGTGTTTGTGCGAGATAATGAATATGTGTGTAAGTCACTGAACCAATACAATTTTCGTAAATAATTTCCTATAAAAACGTTTGAAAAATATAAGCAACAATGAAATAAAATTACCGATGTTAGGGAAGACAATAAAAATAAATACTAAGAGTATTGCAGGAGCCGTCCACAAAGAATCGCAAGTGCTTGCTACCCTTATTTCTGATAAAAATTTTGTAAAATTTAACAAATGTTTTGATAATTTTTATCAATATAAGCTTCGAAGGAATTCAGGACAGGTTGTGTACGGTTGGTTTACGCATCTGGGGAAAGATAGCGGGCGGTTGTTGTGGTAAATACCACACTTACCTTTTTTACCATTATAGAGTTCATCACTAGAGACCTGATGTGTAATTTGCCACAAGTACAGGCGTTAAGGAGGTAATATGTGCCTCGGCTTACTTTTCAGTGGTTTTGGAATATGTCCCACCTTTGGAACTGCAGGACTTCAGAGAGTTCTGCCGAAGCAACAACCATATTCTCATAATGTAGTGGGAGGCACCACGGACAACAATATAGCTGCGACCAATAAGGGTAGCAAACCTAAGTTTCTTAAAGCAGTGCGATCGGAGGTATTCCATATCACGTTGCGGGACTTATATGTACACATCCAATCTTAAAAATGGCTGGCATGATTCGGACGAGAAATCCTTATCCGATCATATCCACATTAGATTTCATTTAGTCAGTGTTGCTAGGACCAATGAAAAGTCAGTAATCTCAAGGAAGGTGGGCTGGCCTCCTTCAGGGAGAACATGACAAGGGGTGTTGATTTTATTGGTGCCCTGGATCTAGCAACAAGTCAACTTCAATCAACTATTAAATTCTCTTTGGATGTTAGTATGCGTCATAGTGGACATTTTTTGCCAAGCGTAGAAGTACCATGGTGGCATGACACTTTTGCAAAATTGATAGTAACGGTAAGCAGAAATTTCTATATGTAGACGTATATCGCCAGCCTCATGGAGAACAATAGGTAAATTATAGGTTCCAAGAGGGGGAACATGGGGAAATATTTTCAGTCCATTGGAGATTTGTCGGCTTTAGCCCGACTTCAAAAGTCTCTCGCATATAGATTAATTTTGTCAAGCGTAGAATTCCATGGTGGCATGACACTGGCAAAATTGAGAATAATGATAAGGAGAATCAATAGGGCAAACCGCATGGATGACTGTCAGACGTATAGCGTTAGTCTCATGGAGAACGATAGGTAAATTTGTTAGAACTTCCAATGGAGAAAATAATGTCAGTCCATTAAAAATTTGTCGGCTTTGGCCCGACTTCAAAAGCAAATAAAAGGTGGTCAACCAAAACACACGATATTTATTATAAATAAAACAGAAAGTTTTCAGGAAATAATCATTATATTTTTTTATTATGATAGAAGGACCGATGACGCCGTCAGCTCATAAACCGTACTAAACAGTCACTCTTTGTGGATGTATCGACTTTTTAACAATCACTCGTGGATTATCATTTGCCCATATTCGGCAATTCTGGACACAAAAAAAAAAACACGAAGTACACGAAATGCATTTTGATTTGAACGAGCATTTTTATTAAAGGCTTCAACAATCTTAAAGCGCTGCTCAAACACTGAAACAGATAAATGTCAAATTAAGTTCAGCAAAAAACTTGACGTTAAGGTGTGACTCACAATTAATGTCGTGCATTATGGTTAGACCACCCATTGGATGAGTCTATACTAGATTTAGAAAGGACATTGTAGATCTCTTGTTAAAGAAACACTTACTTGATTCCTGAACGGTTGCGCCTGTATACAAGTATAAGTTACTTTTTGAAGTAGCAAAAACTTGAAACTATTTTTAAGCTACATTGGTGCGACAAAAAATATACCAGGCAAGTGATATTATTTTTTCGATTGGCGCTATCAAGGTTAACAAGAATCCGTTTTTGGATTTTTCGCAACATTACCGAAGTCTTGAGTTACGTGTAAAAAACCGATTTTTCGGATCTTCATGCACATATAAGATAGTAACCCAAATTTATGTTTCTTTCCGGATTTGAAAAGAAGACGAATAGACCTTTTAAACGATATATAAACTTTTTTTTAAACTACACGGTGCGACAAAAAAATACCTGGCAAGTGATACTATTTTTCTGATTGGCGCTATCGAGGAGGTCAAGAAACCATTTTTGGATTTTTCGCAACAACACCGACATCTTGAGTTACGTGTAAAAAAACAGTTTTTCGCACTTTCGTGCACCTGTAAGATAAGCTATATATTATCCAATTTAATGTTTCTTTCTGTATTTGAAAAGAAGACAAATAGACCTTTTAAACGATATATATTTTCTTTGAGTAGCCTTGAAGAATCTGGGTGTATTTCTCAAGCAAATACATTTTTCATCCAATTTTTTTTCCAAATTTTTTAAGCTTAGATGCGTTTTTGCGCTCTTTTTAATATGGGAACCGTACTATTTATGAATTAATTAAGGAATTATGTTAAGTTATGAACAAACGATTTAGAAATCTGTTGGAAATTGACAGAATTAAGGTTTTTCGTAATGCAACTCCTGAAAAAATTGTAAAACTTTCAACGCACTGGTGTTTTGTTTTATTACTTTGAAACTGTATTTTTAAAAAAAGTTTACAATTTTGTAATAGAAGTAAGATTTTTTCATGAGTTACTTTACCAAAAAAAAATTTAATAACTCCGTCAATTTCCAACGGATTTCTAAACCGCAAATCTCATTTTATTCACAACTTAATATAATTTCTTAATTAATTTATCAATAGTATGGTTACTATATAAAACAGAGCGAAAAAACGTATCTAAACTTGAAAAATGTGGCAAAAATTGGGTGAAAAATGTGTTTGCTTGAGGAATACATCAAGATTCTTCAAGGCTACTTAAAAGAAACATATATCATTTAAAAGGCCTGTTTCTTTTCTTTCCAAATCCGAAAATAAACTTAAAATCGGGTAATATTCAGCTTATTTATTAGCTTTTAAATGCATGAAGCTCCGAAAAACTGGGTTTTTATCTGCAACTTGATATTTTGGAGTTGTTTCGAAAATTTCAAAAACCGATCATTGTTCTACTCGACAGCGGCTATCACAAAAGTACTAAAATTTTGCAGGTATTTCAGCTTCGTTCATTTTTGTTGCACCGTGTTATTTAATAAGTGCGAAGATTACAAACAAAATACAAATCAAAATTGTCTTATTGTTGAATTAAATTCTTTATTATTAGTACTCAACGCTCGTACCATTGTTTAAAAATTGTGTAAACAAAAACAGTGTTGAGTATTACTTTAAACCGACCTGCTCGTTTGGTAATCACAAATATTTTTGACCACTCGTTGTTAAACGCAACTTCCTCCTTAGAATGAGCTGCTTAATTGCTGCTGACAACGATCTTGTTTTATATATCGAAATAAACAACGTTTCGGAAGAACCCGAAGTTCTTGAAAATTCGGTAATATTCCACAGATAAACAAGTTGTTTCTTTTTAAAAGCGTTTTTTAGTAACATATTCATTAATGAACTAATTTTACATATAACTTTATTATATAGCAGACAATAAATGTTCATTAACACTTTCTCTCTCTCTCTCTCTTTCACACACTTACGCACACACACGCTAGGAACCTGCAAGGTTAGGTTGATATTTGATGATGATTTAGTATGGGAGAAGAGGAAAAGTTGTTTGTGTATGAATGTATGTGTACAATATACGTCTGTGCATGAGTAAAAGAAGGCATTTGTGTACTCAATTGGTTTACGTGCTTGCGAATTAAAGAACAACTCATATACATAAGTAAGCCAAACGAAATAAAGAGAGTGGGTTAAAGAGTGTATAAATAATAAATGTGTGCGTGAGTATAAACATGAAAGCATACACATACATACATATGTATATAACTGTGTGTAAATATATAAATTGTATAGCAAGTAATTGTCACACAGGTGTAGTTAAATATTATTGTTTGTACAATAACAAAGTCGAAATTCGTTGAATTATATATAGCATACATTTAGGTGTCCACTATATAATATAAAGTTATAAATACACATGTAAAATACAATGCATGCATTTAAGAACCCACGTACGTACATATGTAGTAAATTCAAACCGCAAAGACCGTTTTATTCACACAAACAGTATTCAATTTAAATGAAATGTATTTTATTTCTGTATAGTTTTAGTGAGAATATGAAATTAAATTTAACTGAAATATTGATTTTGGTAATGGTTTATATAGTTTAATAAAACCATTCATATTTCTCTCTCTCTCTCTCTCTCGCTGAGTTTGTTTAACCATTCAAAAAAAAACTTAATTAATTTTGAGGTCTGAACGTAGTGATTTTTTTTAGCATGTACACAATAGAAATTAAATTGAATTAAAATGAAAAATCTGTTTTTTTATGGCAAACATTTATTCAAAATGTTAAATTAATGTAAATGGCTATTATTGTCACTGTTGCCTTTAGCTTGCTAGCTTTAATGATCTTCATGATGATGATGAGATGTTAATGAGTCTATGATGGAGAATTAATTTTCCAATTATTACAGCTTTCAATGATAAAGGGAAAAAAACAAAATAACAAAAAATGACGAAAAAACATGTTCTCATAAACAGTACCGAAATTTTTGTCGAAAACACACTCACACAGTTACAACAAAGCCGAGAACGTAATATATTATATCCTGCGGCAGGATATGAGACCGTCGTTAACCGTTACACAGCGAAAATGTGACTGAATAAAAAACTTGAAGACACGAGACAGGACAGACACTTTTTTGTATATATATATATATATATATATATATATATATATATATATATATATATATATATATATATATATATAAAAACAAACAAAAAATAACAGCAGTGGTAGTAGCAAATAAGTCAGTCAGCAGCATAATAATACGTACAAAAACAAATATTGAAAAAAAGAATGGATATTCACACAGCACAAAAACAAACTACAATGATAATGGAAAAAATAAATGAAATATAAAATAAAAACAAAAGCAGAAAGAAAAAGACACAAGTGTTCTTCATTTTGAACTTAAACCTCTAGCGATTTAACACCTCCCCTCCGCTACTGCACTATTGAATAGCTCTTTGCATAGTTTACAGCGCTAAGGGGCAATTTCGACTAACAGACCGACAAAAAGGACTTATAAAATTAAATCGAGTACAAAAAACTAAATAAAAAAAAACAATAATGAATTTGTTACAAATTTCTCATATATTTTTTTTTTACTAAATTTGTTAAACAAGTTGAAGAATATCATTTTTATGCCTTTCATTTTTCCTCACTTTCTTTATTTTTATTTAGTTTTTGTTAATGAATAACTCGTGTCTTATTAAGACTATCATTAATCCATATGGTGAGTGGTATGAGATCTAAAGAGAAAAAATAAACACTATTATCAACTGTCTTGGCCTAAATGTATACCCTGATGTATATGTATTCATAAATTAAAGGTTGACCTTAAACCCTAAAAGTAGAGTTTTTTGTTTGTTTGTCTAACCTTTAAAATGGGCAATGACATACACGCTTTACTTTACTTTTATTATAACGCTTAATAAAGTCTACAATATAAAAGTAACGTAACATTCCCTTTAGGACACTACATCAAGTGTTCACAATTTTTGGGGTTAAAATTATTCACGCATAGAAATAAACGTGTTTCAGATCAAACTTATTCAAACAGCGAATTGAGTTATAACCGTAACACGAGGGCGGGTCAATAAGTTCGTACAGGTTCTTGCAAAAAAAAAAAAAAAAATCATTTTATTTTTAAACATTGAGCTCGATACACTTTTTACAACTTTTACAAAAAGTTTTTATTTAAAAAAAAAAAAAAAAAATTTGTGGAAGTCATCAAAATAGATATTTGCTTGTAAAATAATTTCATCATAGAAGTCAAATTTCTTTTGGCCGTGCCACATTTATCCGGGTTTGAAAAAAAGAAATAGTCACTCGAGGCTAAATCCGGAGAATAGGGTAATTGAAAGAGCTATTTATAGCCTAATTCATGAATTTTTTCCATAAAACTGCACATGTGTGCACCCTTGTAAACGTTTTTTTTTCTTTTTTTTTTTTCTAAATCCTCATTACATAGACCTAATAACTTGGCATAATATTCACCATTGATTGTTTTAGCCTTTTAAAGAGTTAATGTGGATTATAGAGCAAGCATTCCATAAAACGATCAGCATGCATTTATTGACTGACAAACCCAGCGTGGACTTTTTTGGCTCCAATTTACACCGAAAAACCCACTGTTTTGACAGTTGTTTGGTCACTGGAGTGTTGTGATGTATCCACATATCGTCCACGGTTTCGAAACGTTACAAAAACTACCTCATATTGCGGTTGTACTACATTAAACATTTGTGCGAAGCTGTCACACGATTGTGTTTGTGGTCGATTTTGAGCAAACGCGGCACCCAACTTGCGGAAAGCTTTCTCATATCCAAGTGCACATTCGAAATTGCAATCACTGACCTATTTGAGATGCATATGGCTTCCACAATCTCTCTCTCAATCGATCTCCGATCGGCCAACATCATATCATGTATTTTTTTGTTTTAAATATAGAGACCTCAACTGGTGGAGAAAACGTGCATGAGAAGTTTGAAAAGTTCAGGTATATCAGATTTTTTAAAGTAACATACTGAAATACATATTGTTACGAAAATAAACAATGCCCAATGAAAGATACACTAACTTAGGACAGTGATAGTCTTAGCTATGGAATTTATTGGTTTGTGTCAAGGCTCTTGTGTATCTATCACTGCCATAATTGTCTGTGTTATTAAGAGTTGTGCTACTTCCATGTTTAACGATGTTGCCAGCTTGATTACTTTTGGTGTATTATGATTTTCTTATCTTTTGAATTTAACGTAAATAGAAACTTGTAGTAACTACAAGAATATTCGATTTTTATGATGATTTATTATAAATGGTGGCAAATCGTGCTAGCAGTTCAGTTATAGTTTGAAAGTCATTGTGTAAAGTTGTAAAGACATAAAGTAAAGTCATGTTTGTGTATAAGTGAAAGTGTGGAAATAAAGAGATTGTAAAATAAAACAACAATTACGTGTTATTTAACGCAATTTAAAAGCACTCAAAAGTTTTCAAAAGCTTAAAACGTAACAATATGTAATTGAGATTTTATTTGCTAAACTTTGTAGTGCAATTTGGGCAATCAGCTTATAAATCCATTATCAACTCTGCATACACTCTAGTATCATGACGTATCATGCTTTGGTTTGGAATCATTAGAAATAAACAGGGGTAACCTAGTCCAACGAACAGATAGGAATAAAAGTAGTATCGAATTGTTTGATCAGAACCAATAGTAGTCCTAAGGGATATATGTGGTGGTTGTTGTTAGAACATGACAATTGTAATTCAAGTATTTCTTACTGTAAATTTACTTACTATTTGCTAACTAGACTTTTGAAAAGGTAGCTAGCTATTTAAGGACGTCAATTGTTTATATAGTACAGCTTGGGTTAAGGTCTTGGCTCGGTGAGCGTCGAAAATACTTTTAACCATCTAAACCAAAAAACTAACTTGTATTCATGTTGGTATACAAGTCCTAACACAACTAATTTAAAACTTACGGGAAAAGGTGTGACGATATGTATTTGTGTGAAATGTTTTGGAATCACTAAAAAACTCCAATTTAGAAAAAAAATTTCGACGGCCTTGCTACATGAAGCCAATCCCTAAAAAGGGTAAGGCTGGTAACCCTGAAAACTACCGCCCAATAGCAGTTTGTTGTTTGTTTCCAAAGTCATGGAGAGTATGATTAATCATCACCTTGTGAAATATTTAGAGTCCAACAATTTGCTGAGCGGTCGCCAATACGATTTCCGTAAGGGTCGCTCTACTGGTGATCTGCTGGCGCTACTCTCTGAAAGGTGGCCTTGGATATTTCCAAGGCGTTTGACAGAGTCTGGCACGAGGCTCTCATATCCAAAGTTATTGCTTTTGGTATCGGTAGTTACTTCTCTCGATTTATATCGAGCTTTCTTAGAAATCGGTTATAGATGGGATCTCATCCGACGAATTCAGGATAAATTCAGGGGTACCGCAAGGCTCTGTTCTTTCTTCAACTCTATTTCTAATATTTCTTAACGACTTTCTTTTTCTCACTTCCAATCTTTTGCAGATGACAGCAACATTTGTCATTCATATTCTTTTGATCGTAGGCCGAGCCTTTTGAATATTGGAGCGAAAAGGCAGAATATGAACGGCACACTTACAAGCGACCTGGCGAAAATCTCTGAGTGGGGTCGCGCGAGCAGGGTCGACACTAACGCGCGCAAAACCCAATGTTGTTTTCTGACACACAGACGTGGTGGTATGTTGTCATCTGTATCTATGGGTAATGTAGATATTGAGTAATCAGATGCTCTTAATGTTCTGAGCATGAGACGTTCGTTGGAACGAGCACATATTTCGAATATCGAAAGAAGCATTCAACTGCCTCGGCTTTTTAAAACGGTGTAAGAATTACTTCACTTAATCTGATCTCCTTAATATTAACAAGACCTATATCCGACCCAAATTGGAATACAACTCTCATGTATGGGCCGGTGCTTCAAAGTCTATTTGGAAGCTTCTCGACCGCGTACAGGAGTGGGCGAAGGTTCTTATTAATGAAGGTAGGGTAGCCAACTCCATCGATTCATTAGAGCATCGTCGCAATGTGGCGTGTGTTTCATTGTTCTATCGGTACTATAACGAAATGTGTTCTAACGAAATTGAGGAACTAATTCCTGGTAATCATACATTTTTACGTAGTACTTGTATTTCTCGTAGGGCGTATCCCTTCGTAGTTGATTTATTCCAGTGAATCGCACAACGCATTATAAAAAGATCTCGTTCTTTGGTCGCACTGTTCGTTTGTGGAACAATCTTGCTGCGAATGTGTTTCCTGCCACTTACGACATGAACAAATTTAAATCGAACGTACATAGACACTACATCCTCCTTCCCACAATATATTTTCCTAGTACCAGCACAATGCACTGCATGAGTAGGGATTATTCCCTGAGTGCTGGTCTCAAGAGAAAAAAAGAAAGAAAAAAGCCAACGATATGTATAAACAGCACGCTATCGTAGTCCTTTAAATTTACACAACCTAGGTCATTGTCAGACTAATTTGAACCTAAGACATAAGAATTCGATGATTTATCTAAATCGAAAGAAAATTCAATAATGATTTATATGGACATATTGTACTGGATTGTGGGCTTATAGAATTGTTTTTGGTACTTTGTTAAAATTCTCTCTTTTTCTGCACGAAATATGATCTTGTACACGGCCTTGAAAACAAATCAGGATATTTTCTTGCTTGTATGACTTTAAAACTATGGATATACCCCAATCTTTTGAGACTCGTCTTCCCTGAATGTTTTTATTTAAATATAGTCACTTATTGCACGTTTATCAAATTTTTTTATTGCAAAACACTATGTGACGTCGTTCTTAAAAACACAAAAAATTTTCATTAAAAACCCAAATTTCAAAACATTTCAATAATTTCTTATTTTTGAAAAGAGTTATTTTACAGCAAACAAATCAGGTAAAGATCTTTTTTTGTAATTAGCGTTGTTACTCGTATGTGTGGGTCTATTTTAAAAGCCTCGGAATCATTAAGAGGTATAGTAACGGGATGTGTACAAAAGAATAAACATGTTTAGAATTTGTTGTTGGAATTCTCAAATGAAAATAAGATTTTAACTATATTTCTGCTTTGAAAATACTTTTTTTACAAACTGTACATTTTTTATTTCTATTTTTGAAACTATATAATATGTTCTATCAAATAAAAAAAGGAACCAAGTTTGTCCTATAACTTAACATATGTTGATATTTTAAAAATGTATAATTTGGAGAATTTTTTTATAAATTTTAGTAATATTAAGTAGCTTAAGGCAAATAAAAAATTGTAAAAAATTCGGATTATGAATTTATGTATATATTAACCATAATTAATTAAAATTATCACTCAAATTCCAAATTTGAGGTACAACATCAAATTTTCCCCAAATTACAATATCGTTTTAATTTATTTTTTTTTTTGTAGCAAAATCCACAAAATTTAAAACTTGTTTTTATTTGAAATTTATTTATTTAAAGGGTCCGCCAAATATTTTTTTTTTTTTTTTTTTTTTGAAAATGCTATAAAAAAAACGACTAATATTTTCTCAAATTTCTTTTTTTATTTGAAAGTACAATCCTTCCGGTTAATAATGGAAAATAATTTCACTCAAATGGCTGCCTCGGCTGGCCATGCAGTAGCCTACGCGATCGGTCCAATTTTTAAGCACATTATCAATTGTGTGCAGCTATATTTCACCAATGATTTCACGAATATTGTCCTTTAAAGCGTCAATTGTCTCTAGCTTGTTGGCGTACCACTTATCTTTGACGGCACCCCACAAATAATAGTCCAACGGTATCAAATCGCAGCTCCGAGGTGGCCAAACGACATCAGCTCTGCGGCTGATAATGCGATCTTCAAAAACAGGGCGCAAAACATCGAGTGCAGCTTCGGCTGTGTGGCACGTAGCGCCGTCCTGTTGAAACCAATGTTGCTAATATCCTCCTCTTCAATTTTTGTAAACAAAAATTTGTTCAACATGGCCCGATAACGATCGCCATTGACTGTAACGGCCATTCCTTGCTCATTTTCGAAGAAAAATGGCCAATTATGCCTCTGGACCAAAATCCGCACCAAACAGTGACTCGTCTTGGCTGTATCGGCTTTTCAATGTATGCGTCCGGGTTTTCTGTGCCCTTAATGTGACAATCTTGCTTATTTGCATACCCGCCAAAATCAAAATTAGCTTCATCTGAAAAGATGATTTTATTTTGGCAAAATCGGCATCTTCTGTAAGTCGATCGCAGGCCCACTTAGCGAAGCGTATACACAACCATATTCGTTCAGCGAAAGGAAAAAACTAATTATCTGTCAAATCAGACATGAGCTAAGTGTTACCATTCACGAAATAAGCACTAGTTGAAAAAAAACGTTAGATGGCGTACCCTTTATTTATATTAGTAATTAAAACACCTCTATGCTATAAAGGACATTTTTTTTATTAACAAAAATTACATTTCAAAAACTATCTTAAGATAGGATTTGTTTAATTTAAATATATGTGGGCGGTGGGCGAATCCGCTGTCCTATTTTGTTTTTATTTTGCATATACGTATCTGTGCTTAGCTCTAAAAACACTAGCCAAGAAGGTTTTAGATTGGATCATCCAAACATCTCTTTCCTAGGGTAATTTGGTGGGCTGAATTCAAATCTGTTTCCAGTTTTTTCTCAAAAAAAAAAAAAAAAAAAAAAAAAAAAAAAAAAAAAAAAAAAAACTGAAAACGCATTTGAATTTAGATTTAAAATTATTATATTTCATATAGTTTTATTGACGGTTCCAAAAATTTTGTATTTTGCAGATCAGTGTAATTGGTTGTACGAAATTTCATTTATCTATGATTCCTTCTATTTCTGTCCATTCGCTCTATGCATTTTTGCTTTTTTAATTTTCAAAATCCAAACGGTTTACAGTTGAAAATCACGTAAGCAAAATGGAAGAACTGGAATTTAATTTACATATCTTTATAAAAAGTGTTAATCCATTAAAAAATTTAAGATAACCTATCGCAACTCTTAGCGTGCCACTTATTTATTTCCTGCTGCAACCAAAACTCAGTTCTTTTGCAATTTATATTTCAATATTTAAATGACTTGACATGAGTATAAAGTAGATACGCTATGTTTGTACGTTCAACAACTCCTCCTCCGTACCATTAAAATTTAATTAAAGCTTTTAAACAAAAGCATCAACTGGGGCATAGTAATAAATTTGAAATAAAATTCCATATATAATTTTTAGATGAAAGCTCATTCTGTTTAAATTCATTTTTCTAAAAAGAGAGAAATAAGACATGTTTTCATAGGTTAAGAAATCCTTTAATCTCAGTATTTGTTAAAACAACCGTCTTCATATTTCCTCCATACTTTGCAATTCCGTTTTTGCCATTTAGTATTCCATTTCTGTTTATCGTATTACTGAGTATCTACTGAATGAAATAAGAACGAAAGTGCTAAACTTAAAAAGAAAAAAAAAAAAAATTCAAAACGAAATGAACATGTTTTTACTCGCACACTCTTACTCTTTCAAGTAGTTTAGTATGCATTAAGGGGCATACAAAACAGCAACATGAGTAAAATGCATTCAGAATTTATGAGTAGAGAAAGAGAGAGAAAAAAAGTAAAAAAATAACTATTTATTTAATAAATATATTAGTAGTTTAAGTATGTTTGCTAAAATAGTATACAATTTTAAAAATAAACTCAACTGCAAGTTAAAAAAAGAATAAATAATAAAACATTGCATACTTTGGGGAAATTTATAGATAAGGTTTCTTTAAAACGAATAAAATAAATAAAAACTAAAGATATCAGGATTTATTTTTATCAAACCTAAGCTATAAAAAAGATTATTAAAAGAGAAATAAATGTTTAAACATTTTACTAAAAATAAGCCACTTGCCTGGAAAGAATGCAGAGAAACGAAACCAACTGGACAAAATTGTCCGCATAGGAACTCACCTTACCCTATCACTGTTGATTTCGGGCAATAGTTCGATTACGATTACACCCCCTAAGGCAAAAATCCAGTAATACTAGCCTAAGACATTATCGCATTAACCTTTCTATAGTCTATCAAAGACGCGACGCAGTGGTAGATCTGTTGTTCCGTCCCAAAGTCACATAGTGGGTTGCCCGAAGGCCACCAAATATATAAATGTTCCCTCAGGAGATATAAAAAGCCAATGAAGAATTGGTAGGTTCTGGTATTACAGTCCTTACAGAAGAATCCAAGATGGCATTCGGTGTGGGGCTGATATTTTGCTCCCAACTTTGTTGAATCCTTTAAAAGAACGAATAATATGGGCCCGCTTTAAAATGAGGTCTAGAAATGCCACTATTCTTCAGGCTTACGCTCCGACTAAGGTTACACAGGATATAATGAAGTCATGAATGGTCATGAGCAATTTCAACGCGAAAGTTGGAAGCGACTACTATGGCATTGAGCATATAATGGGGAGAGGCACTGGGATCTGGGAATGACAATGGAGTGCGACTGACTGTCGTTTGCTATGCAGTGAACCTGAAAAGATGTGGCTCCGTTTTTCCACATCGCAAGCATCACAAGACAACTTGGATCTCTCCTGAGAGGATGACGGAAAATCGGATAGATAAATTTTAGCATCAGAAGAAATCGGAGAAATAGTCTTCTCGACATCCGTGTTAGAGAAGTGATATGAAGAAGTGATAGTGGGATATTGGTTCTGACCATCATCTTTTATGTGCATCGGAGCGTATAAAAATAGTCAAAATAAAACACCAACGCCAGCAGACCGATGTACCAAAATTTGACTTGAGTAGATTAAAAAGTGAAGATACCTGCTCAAACTATTTAAGAGAATTTAACTAGGCAACACTGCATGATAGGTACAGATGAAGACTCCATGGAAGCTAAATGGCCGAAATTAAAATTTTGCTTCATCAGTGCCGGCAAAAATGTTATTGGCTTCGGCCCAAGAACATGAAACCCTAAATAGTCGAAGACATAAAACGGAGAAATGCTAAACACCAGCGATATTGCGATACACAAACCTTAAAAAAGCTGTAAGAAAGGCCTGTAGGAATAATAAAAGTAGGGCAACCAGCGCTCTTGCTCAGGAGGTAGAGCGGCTGCGGAGGCAAAGAATACGAGAAGATTGTACGAGATAACCCGTAAACTTGCAGGCCAAAAATTCCGTCAAAACCGGACCAATCAGAAATATTACCGGCGTTCTTCTCGGCTGAACAACCACCGACACTTCATGAGATAACAGAGGCTATAAGGGAACTGAAGACTGATAAATTTACTGCAGTCGACGGGATTGCGGACGAATTGCTTAAAGTGGACTCAGCGTAAATAGCGAAAATATTATATCCTTTGATTGCGCAAGTATGGGAGCAAGAGAGAATAGCCCATAGGTACAATCGTCAAGATTCAGAAAAAGCGCGACCTGTCGGTGTGCTCCAACTATCGTGGCATAATATTTCTTTCTATACCATCAAAGGCTCACAAAGCTGTAGTTAACCAGGATTAATCAAAAGGTGGAACTCTTAATATGCAAACAACAAACTGGTTTATAGCCAAATAGGTCATATTTTGATCAAATCAACACACTTCGCATTAATGTCGAACGAATAAATGGTCAGATAATCACCTCTTTTTATGGCCTTTATTGATTATAAGACTGCCTTCGATAGCATGGCACGCCAATGGATTTGGACGGCGTTACGACGTCGTGGTGAGGCCCCTATATATATCCGTCTTATAAGGGCACAGTATGAGGATTTCAAATGTAGAGTTCTTCATAACAGCATATATTCTTAAAGCTTCAGCTCAACATCTTTTGATCGTACTTGTGTTCTATCACAAGCATTGGATAAACGGGGCATTCAATGGAACTTCAGTGAACATCTCGAAGACTTCGGCTATGCCTACAACATCTGATTGATATCATCTCATTATACTGATATGCAGAGCAAAATCGACGACCTGAATCATGCGTTTCAGGGATTGGATCTGACGATCAACCGTAGCAATACAAGAACTATGTCTGTTCCACTTACCAGGTTGAATAACCAATTCTGTATCGAAAATGAAAGCATAGAACGCTCGAAGTTTTTGCCATTTGGGCAGCCTAATCACACCTGAAGAGGGAGCTGCTGAAGATGTGGTCAACCGTAGTAACACAGCTAAAGTGGCTTTTGGTCAATTGAAAAAAGTGTGTAAATCAACAGTTTTATCCACAATCACAAAATTGCGAATTTTTCGATCATATGTAAAGTCCATCTGACTGTAAGCCAAACCTGACTGATGAATGGAGGATTGACAAATAAGCTGCAAAGGTTTATAAACCTATGCCTGAGACATATATTACGATATGGTGGCCAAGAATTATCCAGAACTTAGAGCTTTTCCGCAGGTGCGATGAGGAGGAGTTAATGACAATCCAAATTAAACGTCGTAAAATCCAACGCCAAAGTGGCATTGGACTGGAATCCGCAAGGCACCAGCAAGCGCGATCGGCCAAGAATAACATGGCATCGGACAATTAATGCGGAAATTGAAGCTTCTGGTAAAAGCTGGAAGGAGATAAAGACGATTGCGGAGAACAGAGAGAGATGAAGGAAGTTTGTAGAGGCTCTTTGCTCCAACTAGGAGCCTAACCAGGACACATATATTAGATTACCGGGGACCTTTCGCATTTTTCAGGCAAAAGTTTTTCAATTCTGTGACGTTTTAAATGCTGAGGGATAAAAGTCTTTGAGTAGGATTAGAATTTTATCTGATAGTCAGGCTGCTATCAGGGCCCTGGTGTCGCCTAAAAGCAGCCACCGTACACAGTTATCCGGTTTAAAGAGGAGATGAAGTAGATGTACCATTTCCTCGATATGGATCCCTAGACATAGAGACATCGCTGAGAATGCAAAGGCTGATGAGCTTACTAGGAGGGTCCCGATTGATGTTAAATCTGTCTTCTCCTTGTACTCTGACAACTCTCTGCTGCCTATGGCTGTCTTCAAGGGAGAAATCTTCAGTGGTCTTGATTTGATTTTGAAACGGCACTGTGGTAATTGTAGTTGATTACGTCTTTGGTTAACTGGCCAGTAAACTAACTTACTACCTACCATGGTAAGCACGTAATTAACATTTTTACTATTTTATAGTTGAAACAAAATTACAAAAAGAAATACTACTGTAACGTTCTTTTGATTTTTGCTTATAAAATGTTTAATTTCTATTATATGGGAGTAAAAACATTCGTTCCTATTATGGCAGCATCTAATATTTTCAAACACAATTTAAAGACATTTCCACAAGTCAATAATAAAAATTTCCTATGAAACAATACTCTACTGATGCTCTACAATTTTTTTCTAAGAAGTAAATCTATAGTATACTTTAAGGCTTAAAGCTATGTTTTTTCTATTTTGCTTTTAACATGATTATTGTTACCTCTTTTTCTTTCAAGTGTATGTATGAAGACATCAAAGTAAATTATATATAAAAGTATTGTATTTACTTTAAGCGTTTCTTTAGAAAAAATAAAGAAATGTTTATAACTAAAGTAGATTATACGCATAGATTTAAAAGAGGCACGTTTCTAGGGATAACATAAAACACACACGTATATTTCTACCTTAATATATGTTATAGAATTTAATAAATAATACAATAAATACAAAATACGAAGAAAAGAAAAATAAAATATTTTAACAAATACGCACCTAATACCATATATATTAAAATGTGGAGGAGGTAGTAAATATATTTCAAAGACGAAAATATGCACACATAACTTTTTATAGTATATTTTTGAGCCTGCTATTATGTGGCATACTTTTAGGAGGTTCAAAGAAGTCTATTGTGTGTTTTTTTGCTAAGTTACACATCATATAAAATATTATTATTATTAACCTATAAGCTATTAATAAATCAAAACTTTTAAAAGCTTTTTTAGTAAGTCAACCTATTCACAAACAAATTTGTTGGTATTGTTATAAAAATAAGCATATTTTTGATACGTTTTCAGTTTGCGTTATTGAGTTGGTGTCAATGTAATGCAACTTTGAGCCTATTTTATAGGTTTTTAAATTCTTATGGGTATATTTATAAAACTTATGTAGATTACTAGTACTATTTCAGTAAAAGTTGTGGTCATGGCATAATAAATACGTGAGGTAAATATAAATTACCCAATAAACATTTTCTACAAACAAGAAATTAAGGTTTTTGAACAAACATAATTTCGATAATTTTCTTTTCTCTGTCACTTTTTTGATGGGGCCTATTGGCTTTCCACAAAGCATCCATTGCTTTGTTTCAGTTTCATTTATATATTTGATCTTTCAAGCTAAGTAGATGATTAATCCACTGCAGCTCTCACCATATGATTGTGTAGTGGTGAATATCCTTGCTAATTGGTGGTGATCTTTACTTTATCCTGATCATTTGCAAGGTCAGTAGGCTTCCTTTTTGCCACCCCCAATTTTGTTAAACAAAACTTAAAACAGTTTTAAAATAGGTAACAATTAAATGAAAACTGCACCATCAATATCGATAATAAAAAAGTGGTTCACTGAATTCCGCTGTAGCCGTTTAAGCACATAAAATGCCGTTCTGGATGCCCAATTAAGTTTTTTACACCCGAAACAATTGAAAATAGTCACGACATTGTATTGGTCGATTCGACATTGAAATTACGAGTGATTGTGGAAATTATAGGCGTCTCACACGCCTGAGTGGTTTCAATTTTGTATGATTACTTGAGTATGATAATGTGACGCGTTTACTCACAATCAACAATTGTGTAGCAACTTCGCAAGTTTTTGGCGTTGTTCAACCGCAATATGAAGGAGTTTTCGCGCCGAAATCGGAACCGTGGACGAAACGTGATACACTAGATGCCAAACAGCAATCAAAATAGTTGGTTTTTATTTCTAAGTTTGACGACAGCCACAAGAGTGGTTGTCTAAGCTTTCCATTGAAATAATCTTTCTCACATAAATTTGTGATTTCTAATTCTGACATCTTGCAGTAGGTAATTTGCTGTAGTTTCTGTTTTTAATGCTTTTAACACAGTTTTGTAAAAAAAAGTAAGATTTGAAAAAGCCATGTTAGGAACCTTTGGACATAATAAACATCATTCATCGAATTCATATATTGAAAATTGCGATTTGGGTCTAATCACCGCCTATGATATTTAGCAAAATTGATTGAAATTTTACATTAAACTTTCGACTAACAGGGCTACAGTTACAAACATATGATCATGCAACGTTTCACAGAGAAAGAGAGAGAGACTGTATCAAAATAATTTATAAATATTATAAAAGAAAATCTATTTCAAATTGAAACTTCTGTCATTGGTAGTAAAATTATATTTTTTATCAATAAAAATGGTTCACTAGGTTACAACTGTCACAGTTGTTGGTGTCTGTATAAAATAGGCAATATCGCTATAGTACATAAAACCTAAAGCCCATTCTGTACTTACATGTAAGTAATACAGTGATTGACATTAAAATACATAAGAAGTACTCTCTATTATGCACCACAAAAAAAAATCTTTACAAAACACCAAAGATGCTGTGGATAAAATACTTAAAATCTTATACAAAACTGGTCTATAATAAAGTTGACAATGTAGACAAATGATGATGATGATGATGTTGATATTATGGGCTACACCATATTTGTAAGCCTAAATGTAGACTATGGTCAGATAGAAAAAACTAAACAAACAAACAAAAAATAATAATAAAGAACAATCTGAAATGATAATGACCCTGAAATTGTTTTTGATGACTAAATGATGAAAGTTTAACCAAACAATTTAGACAGAAGATGGGTGTTAAAAAAAGTTAACAAAACGAACAACAACAGATGGATACATAAGTATGTATATAAATTTTTATAGACTACTTTTAGGGGAGTTTTATTTCACTTTGTACTTGAAATTAAGAAATGTTTAAACAAAGTTTTAATATTTATTACACAATATCTAGTAAAAATCTTAAATGGTCCATTTAACCTTGAACTTTACTCATTCTAATAATGAATAAAATAAAAATCTTTTCTTTTTTTCCTTCTTGGTATTCAAAGAAAAATTGCAGTGTTCCTTAGGGTTTTGGGTATTTTTTTTTTATGAAATGTAATATTTTGTTTATGGTTTTTTAACATCAAATGAAGCTAAGAGAGAAGAGTGCTTTTATGTTTGATATTTAAAAAACAGAAATCATGTTCGCAAAAAAAAATTAAAAAAAGTATTCGAATTACATTATAAGTTAAAACAACAAAACTTTGACGTCATCATTTAATTATACTTTGTGTGACTATTATTATGTAAGAGTTTTTGGAAGACTGCATTTTCTTTGAAAATCAGTTTATTCTTGAGTGTATAGAAAAATTTCATTAATTATTTATTAATAAAAATATAGAAAGTTCGTATAAATATAACAAAATAAATGATTCGTGGTTATTTGTTTGTTAAATAAAACAAATAATTATTACAAATATTTCTATTTATTTTTAAAATATGCCCTAAGGTATGTATCATTTTCTACAATTTAAAACTTTCTGTGAGTACTTTTAGGAATTCACATTTTTATTTAATTGTTCTTTACAATAAAATTTCATTAATGTTTTTAAATAACAGCTAATTGTTGTGGTTTCAAAGAATCTATACGTATATACTCGTACAATATGGAGTTGAAAATAATTAACACAAAATTTTCAAGGAATTACTGGAACAAATTTAAACTCTAAAGCAGTTCACAAAAGATCACAACAAGCAGTTTAATTAGACTTAATTTTTTTTTTTTGGCAATGGTACACAAGCAAAGCAATTGAAGCTTATATAGGGTGCTTTTTAAAAACTTGAGAATTTAAAATGATAATACAAGACAAAAATATTGTTGGAATGAGATTTTTTTATTTTAATCTGGTAGATAATTTCATAGCATTTACTTTTTAAATATGATTTCCGACATACGTTCGCCGCGGCTACGGGTTACATGTTTCATTCGAGCTGTTCAATTTTGGACTACTTTTTTCAATAAATCTGGCCGTATGGTGTCAATGGCGGCTTGAATATTGGCTTCCAATGCTTCAAGAGTTGCTGGTTTATCGGCATAAGCCAATGACTTAACATAGCCCCATAAAAAGTAATCCAGAGGCTTTACCGCCTTGATCAAAAATTTCCCGGAATAATACCCCTCCCGTGTGGCGGTCCCATCGTTTCGATTTTTTTTTTTTTTTAAATGGTACATCTTTTGTTGATATTCCTGCTAAATCTTAGCGTCATAGCTTGACATTTGCAAAAGTCATAAATTTTGAAAGCATTTAAAGAATATGCCACAAGTAACCAGGTGCCTATCAGAGCTAGTTTACCTAATATCTTAAATAAAACAGAGTTTGCCCTAATATAAGCAGCTGCAATCATAACTGTCTATTTCATTTCTTCAACAATTTTTTTTTCTTTCTATATAAAAATATACTTTAATAAATTAAATATCATTAATATACCAATTAAATCCACTTTTATAAAATACTCATTTGCAAAACCAAATTATAAAACCAATAAATAAACTATAATTTGAAATCTATCAAAAACATTTTGTAAAATACTAAAACGAATCAACTTATAGCATATTAGCTACGACATCCCATTGAAAATGCTTTTAGATAATTTATCGCATTAATCTAATAGGAAATTTTCAAAAATTTACATAAATTTTTAATTGAACAATTATTTGCATATTTTAAGGAACATCATATAAGCCGTAATGTAGCATAAAGTAAGGCTCAGTAACAATATACCCTAAAATCTTGTGTTAAATGATTTATAAACAAAATACTTTATAATTACACTATTAATGTGCATATTTTAAGGCTTAATTCTTGCTTCAATTTCTACAAACTATGTTAAGGAAGTTATAATAATAGTATGATTAAATTTCCTGATTGATAAGAAAATTGTCTAAATATTTTAACTTATGTTTAGGTTCTCACATCAGACATTTTATTGTTTAATGTTTTACAAAAAGGCATGATTCCCTTTAAGCAGAACCAGATGAGAGATACACTACAGGACTATAAAAATGACAACAATATGATAACATCAATAAATTGTTAATGTCAGTAAAGGATAAATAAAACATATGTTGTTTACATTATATTTTGGTTTTATTTGATATATAAAATTAAAGATTACAACTTTTAATTTTAGAAGATAATAAATGAATAATTATGTTATGGTATGATTTGAGGAAACGGTTGAATAATTTCAATGAAGTTTAAGGATTATGATGGCATACTTTAAGGCAATTTAATAAATTTTCTTGCTTCTTAATAAGATTTTAACAGAATTTTTTGTTAAAGAGTATTATGCACAGCACATCGTAAATTGTTTAAGAATTTTGGCTGTCTCAGGAGGAACTAGCGAGACATTTGATGGGTAACTTTAAGTGGGCAGGGGGTAATTGCATAACAGATGAACTTGTACGGGTAGTTGGCAAATTGGATAAAGAAATTGAATATACTTTGGAAATTAGGAAATTAATATAGGAAACTACATACCGATATAAAATGAGCGTCAAGATGCAAATGTCTCCATAGGGAACATTTATTGTGAACAAGCCTTATGTTTTTTTGTGTTGGCAATGACATATGTCAAACACATTCAGTATACATCAGATCAGTGAACAAAAAAAACATCATATTTTTTTCATCGCGTTAAAGATGGCGAATTTTATACCAATAAATGATGATTTGCGGAAAACAATAATTTTTTGTTTTCATTTATGAAAAGTGCTGCAGAGTTGCATCAAATGCTTGTAGAGATATATGGTGATCATGGTCCTTCAGAAGCAACATGCAAAAGAGATAACGATTTTGATGCGAGAAATAAAGAACGTGAAAGAGCGCCAAAAAAGATTGAAGACGCCGAACTGCAAACAATATTGGATGAAGATATCACTTTGAGTCAGAAACAATGGCAGAAATGTTAAAGCAACATTTAACAAACAATTTCAACCAGTTTCAGAATTATGGGAAAGATCCAAAGATATCTGGAATGTAAAACCGAAATTTTATTTAAAAAACATGAAAGAAAATCAGTGTTGCATCGAATTCTTACTGGCGATGAAAAATGAATTTATTTTTAGAACCCTAAACCGAAAAAATCATGAGTTAATCCGGGACAACCATCCACTCGGCTGCAAAATAAAGTCGATTTGGCAGGAAGACAATGCTGTGTGTCTGGTGGGACCAGAAAGGTGTGGTGTACCACGAGCTCCTAAAGCCTGGTAAACCGATAATACAGATCAATTTGAACTATGCATTGATCAAAAACGACCAAAATGGGCCACAGGACACGGCAATGTAAGTTTGCAACATCACAATGCACCTACACACCAAGCAAAACTGGTTCAGGATACAGTCAAACCATTAGGCTGGAAGTTGCTACCCCAACCGCCGTATTAACCAGACTTGGCTCTCTCCAACTACTATTTATTTTCGTCGATGGCACACGCACTGGCTTAGCAGCACTTCGATTTCCACGAGCAAATCGAAAATTAGGTGACTAATTGGTTTGTTTCAAAATATAAACAGTTTTAGTGGCGTGGAATACACAAATTGCCTGAAAGATGAGAATAAGTGTAGCCTACCAATGGCCAATAGGTTGAATATATTTTTTTTTTTTACTTTTCTATTAAAAATTAGTGCAAAAGGCGTCTAACTTTCGCACGTTCAAAGTACTTTGCAAAGTCTTCAGTTTTTAAGAGAGAAGAGAAAAACGAGATGGGATGAGTACACACTTTGATGTACTCGCAAAGTAGCTTTGTTCTACGTTCGTACTTATATTTTTTTTTTTAATTTCGCAGTGCAGTTTGTTGTATAAAAAACAGAAGGACCCGATAAAGAAAACAAAATTTGTCAAAGCAAAATTTGAACGTGCAGAAGTGAAACAAAGTTTAAAAGAAAATGTAAAAGAGTTTGTCAAGGTACTTTGCAAGTATTTTGAACGTGCAAAAGGCGTCTTATTTTCATTAAAACAACTGATAGGCTGTCAAAAGTAGGGAGGATATATAGAACTTGCGCAGGATAAAAACATGATGTAAAACAACGAGACCTACTCAAGCGAGCTGTCAAAATAACCTATACCTACGATGACTTTTGCAAAATTTTTAAATAAAAAATGCAAAGTATTGACAAAAATCTTTTCAAAACTAATTCCTAGACTTTTCATTTAATTTAAACTACTTTTAAAGTTTTTCATTATTTAAATATTTATAATTCCTACTTTATTTATTAAGCAAAAAATATATTAATGTTATAGCATACATTAAGGCATGTGTAAAAGAAATATAAACTTGCATACTTTTCTTCATTATTATATTTTTAACGAGTATTTATAAAAAAAGCACATTAAAATATAATTCTCAAAACTAAACTGAAAACTGTTTAAACTGAAATCTACTAATAAAATTCTTAAAGCCATTAAAGCTGAAAACAGACTTGTGTTTTAAGAAAAAAAAAAAAAAAAAAAAAAACAGTAAATGTTTCTATTAATTACACACACACATTTTTATATTGCCTACTTTAAGGCTTCATTGAATACAACCACATTAAAAGCAGTGTGTAAATAAAAAAGAATAATTAAAAACAAATCGATTGCACATAAAATCGAAAACATTAAAGAAATGATTTTTTTCAGTCACTTTAAAAAGAATTTTTCGTTTTGGGAAAATTTGTGGGTTTTTCTTCTTATCGAGCACAAAAAGCAATACAATAAAAATGATGCGTAGTGTGTGTATTGTGTAAAGCCGCAGCAACAAAAAATTGCCAAATAAAAAAGAAAAAATTTACTAGAAAAAAGATTTAAAAAGCATTTCCAAAAAATTAAGCAGACACACAAGACAAAAAAAAAAAAAAAAAAAACGAGAGGATAGATAAATAATTGAAATATTTGAAAAACAACTTTTACGTTACACTGTGCGCAAAAAGAATTTGATTGAGGTAGCAATTTTTGTTTTATTAAGGGTAGTATAGGCGATAATGAAGTTTGCCCCCTAATTGCCAAATTGATGAAATTTTATTAAAGAAACCTATTATGTGATGAAAACTAGTCATCGTTTATAATTTGTCTATCAGCCGGGCTTATTCACGGATTTAGCTATTCATCATGTTACGAGGATGATTGACAAGCTTTTAAACGCTGAAAAAGTGGCCTAGTGTGCTTTCATCGACATTCAGAGTTGACAACACTTCATAGGATGCCAAGGGTAGTTGAAAGAAAATACGTTTCTATTACCTTTAGAAACTGGATAAGAGAGATGCTGGTATCCAAAATTTTTTAACTGAACGTTTTATTGTCACTTGTGTGTATACCGATCATTGATATACATTTGGAAAACCGTAAAAACTTGGGGTTCCATAGTTTTGTTCATGCCGATGATCTGGTCTTTTCGGTAGTGGGAAAGGAGAACGTAAGCATATTGGAGCGGAAGCAAACTGTTCTTGAATTAAATTGAGAGATCTGTGGATCAAAGTTGGTTTAATTAAAAAAGGAAAAATAATTATTGAATCCCATTAAAAAATTATCTGCGATTTTACGTCACTAAATGAAACTCCTAGACTCTCCCATTTTAGGTAAAAAAAAGTATTATCACATATATGTATATATCACACATATGTATATATTGTTACAAATTTGCTCAAGACTTAATTCAAAACTTTATTCTTTAACTGTTAAATTATAACTAAATAACTGAAGAGAATGGTGCAGCTAATATAGTTCAGTCGTCAGTTTCGAATGTTCTAGTACATACCATTAAGTACATGCCATTAAGTCCAAATGTAAGGATTTGAATTGCATAGTTGATCCATAGTGGTATTGGTAGCACTGTAAAGATAAATGCAGCCTTGACACCAACCAATAGAATAACTTCCATTATAATTGATATGTATAAATAGCTTTAAATGTTGGATCTTTTTAAGAGTATTCATTTCGTAAGAATATTTCATAAATTTCTTTGTTTGCTTGTCCGTCAATCACGTGTAAACGACTGAAAATTGGACCTGTGAGGAAAACGATCAAAATTCAAAATTTTTCTTTAGAAATGACATGCATTTCTTCTGCTTAAAGCAAAGTTTTTAGTTTGCTTACATTCATCAACCATTAACACGTGTTGTACTAAAGCACATTTTCAAAAGTTGCACTTTCTGACGCTAATTAAAGCAAAAGCAGAATTTTTGGTTCATGCTGCATTCCTACGAAACACGTAGTTATTACAGTATATCTTGGGAACTATAAAAGATAGTCTTCAAACTTTCCACATTATCGAGTTGCAGAATAAATTAAAAAATTAACTTAACAGGAAAAGTTGGCGTGGTACCACCTACAAAGATATTTTTTATTGAACCTCTCAATAAATATATCGGCGGAACGCGTTAAAAGTCGTCTTAGAATAGAGATCGAGAAAAGAGATAACTAATTTCCTATTTATATAACATGTATATAAATATATATAGATTTCCTGTCAACGCTGGGTAGGTAAAGCTGAACCCGTTCTGGAAATGTCAATATCAAATATTTATTTAAAGTAATTAACGTTTGAAATTTGGTAAACCGATTAATTCTTATCTTTACTCCTGATAACTCTACCGTTTGAACGAAGGAATCAAGAAGGGCGACCAGAATAAATCAACAGAAAGGCGTTGTGTTCCGTCGTGATAATGGCAGGCCAGAAACATTATTATGTATATATTAATTTATGTCGTTCTTGTTTTCTCTACATCCCAGTCTAGCTGCCTCTTACATGTGTGGGCGGGACCTTTCCTTCTTCCAAAAAGTATGGCCAAACAAATTCTACTTTCTACTAATGATTTCAATTTGTAGAAGGCTCTGATTTGTGACCACATAAAAGTCAATGTTAGTTATGGTGGCGGGCCCAAAAATGTTTCATTATTCCACTCAGGCAGCGGTCTACAAATACTTGTAAGACATTTCTTCCATAGCAGCAGCATTCCACACATCGCATCCATATACTGTGAACTTTAACAGATGGGCTGAAAAGTCATGGGACTAACACATAGATGGCGCTAGTGTTATTGCATTCACCTCTTTTTCAGTTAGTGCTAACCTTGAAAAGACAGTGTTAAAATTGCATGATATTCCATAATTTAGTTTGTGAGTTATTGTGCTAAGAATTAAGCTACTTTTGTTATTTTCAGAACAATGGATCAAAACAATTTCGCGTTTTAATTCTATGCTGCTTCTTGATAGGAAAAATTCCGTTCAAGCGAAACAATGGCTTGAAAAGTGTTATGGGGACACCGCTCTATCAGAAACAACAATAAAACGTTGGTTTGCTGGCTTCAAACGTGGTCGTAAAAACAGCGATGATGCAGAACGCAGTGGACGTCCAAAAGAGGTGTTAACACCAGAAATCATCGAAAAAATCCACAAAATCGTTTTAAATGATCGAAAAATGAAGTAAAGATATCAAAAGAACATATTGGCTTTATATTGCATAAGCATTTGGCTATGAGAAAGCTCTGTTCAAAGTGGTTGCCGCGTTTGCTCACACGTGTCACAAGTTAATCAAAACAATGGCAGAACTACATGAATTGAACTTCGAATTGCTCCCACATCTACTGTATTCGCTAGATTTGGCTTCCAGCGACTACTGGCTGTTCGCAGACCTCAAAAAGTAAACGCCGGTAAGAAATTTCGCACGAGGTTATTGCTGAAACTGAGACCTAATTTGCGGCAAAAGATAAATCGTTTTACAAAAGTGGTATTGAAATGTTAGAGCGGCGTTGGAATGATTGCACCACTCTTTATGGAGATTACGTTGATGAATAAAGACATTTATGAACAAAAAGTCTTTTCTTTGTTAGGCACGGGATTTTACAGCCCTTTTCTTACATTGAAGTAGAAAATTTGTAATTTTGATGCTCTTGATATGTGGAAGGTTTTCATTACGGCGTTCAGAAGACCAGAAGATTGCCGGGCGCTGTTTATCCGGTTAGTAATATCAGCACGAGATCCAAAACATATTTTTAAAAACTAGCGAAATTTTAACTGTACTTGTCTGGGGAAGTTTTGATGTAACGTCTGACTACCGTATGTTTTGGTGCCTACAAGGCTCTCTTAAAAATGCCGCTGAAAATCCTAATTACTTATTCAATATCCGTTAAGATGCGAGCTAAAATATGAGTACATACTTAAAAAATTTTTTTCGATAATGTAGAAGTTTTGATTATATATTTTTTTTTTTTTTAAGTGGGAAGATAATTTACGTTTTTTTTCTAACTGTAGGACTATTCTAATTGTTTTCAGTGTATAAATTCAGCCTACGTTCAAGAACACAAAATCACTTTACTTTTGTTTTAATTGCTTTAATTAAAAACGACATTTAATTATATTATAAAAACAAATTAAGAAACAGGAGAACAAAATGAGAAAATAACTTACGTCTAATGCCCCAATCCATCATGTTGTTAGCAAGAACAACAACAACAATATCAGAATAATAATAAGCACTTTAAAACTATTAATAACTATTTTTATATTTTAAATTATTTTAGATTTTAAAAAAGTAAATTTTTAAACTAACATTATTACTTATAAGCACTGAATATTCATTTTTAATTTTTAAAAACTTTTTTTTTAATTTTTCACTTTTATGAAATACTTTTTCTTTTTTTTCGATTTCAATTATAATGAATTAGTATAGACACAGCATTTGATAAAGCTCTTGCTGTAAACGATTAGGTTGTTGTAAATATATTTCCTTATTATTGCTTTGGTTATTGTTGCAAGACTGTGTGCCACCATAATGCCAACAAATGCGGCATTTGTGGATTGGACGTTGTAATTTCATACGTTGTATATGATGCTGTTTGTGTTGCAAACATGCTTGCCAGTCGTAATGTTTGGTGTTGGTATAGTAGCAGCAGTATTGGTGGCAACAATGAAAATAATTCAAATTTAAATACATTTTTATAATTCATCATAATTTTATAACTGTATAACAGCAACAACAAGAGCAACAAAAAGCACACTTACACTTTAAAATTTAATTTCTTTTACAGACATATGAAAATACACACAATGAAAAGATACTCTTAAAGTCATCCATATACACACATGCAATGAATGACATACAGACGGACACTTTTATTATTACAAAAAAAAGGAAGTATGAAAGAACAATAAAGACGGCGGCGGGTTAATTTCTTGTTTTCGTTCTTTTTATATAAATTTTTTTGGGTTTTATTCAAAGCACTTGAACTTTAAAGACGTCCCCATAATATTCAAGGGAAAATAATTGAAATAAATTCTTTAAAAAAAAGATCATTAAAATTAGTCCCATTTAATAAATTTCGAATTTCATAATTATTATTAAATTATTTTATATTTTCATTTATTAAAAATTATTTTCGTTTTATTTTTTTATTATTTCATAAATATTTTCGTCATCATTAATAAATTTTTTTTCGAATTTTCTTAAACATTAAAAACTAATTTTTGTTTCTTTTCGTTATTTCTCTGGATTGTTGTTGTTTGAAGCACAATTAAAACATGACTGACTGAAAAGGCATTTCGGCATTTTGTTGTTTATGAGGGAGAGCGCTTACAAAATATATAAGAGAAAAAAATTATATCGAAACAACAACAATATATAGCCGATATACAAAAAAACCGAACCCGAATGCTATTCTTCCATATACACACACATACAGTAACGTAAACATAAATACCCGAATACCGTTTATTTCTTTTTTAACACAACTAACTTCACTTTACATACCATACTTTTAGGGAGCAAGAGGATATGTATAAACAACTAAAAAATGTATAACGCGCAAATCCATTACAACGGTAACAATAATATTAACCAATACTAAGAAAAAAAACACAACTTTTTTCTTTCCAACAACAATCACGAAAAGGATGTCAAACAGACAGGAAAATCCTTGATGAAATACTATAGCATACTATTTGGCTTACACACACGTATTTACTTCTGTAGTGACACTAAACACATGTATGCAAGATATGCTGCATACTTTAGGGATATTATATGAAAAAAAAAAATTAAAATGTACTATAGCAGTAGATAAGCAAAAAGTTATGACGAAATTGATCAATTTATTCTTTAAAGCAATCAGACAGCCTTTGAGATACTCATCTGATTCAATAATAAAATGCGGTACGTAGTATGTAACAATAAAAATGTTTTTGGTTAAATTTATCAACTTAAAGTAAATGACTTACTTAAGCTTTGGGAAGTTCTGAAAAGTTCTAAAGGAAACACAACATCATTTATTATATTAGAGCTTCCTCACAACATTTTTTATACATTAGCGAACTAAAAGTAACTGGTGACATTTAATTGTTAAAAGGACCTTAAGCTGCCAACCACCAGAGTTGGCAACCCAAATGACATAAATTAATGACATAAATTAATCAAAATGATGATATGTCAAATCACTGCTTACATCATTTCCCTATCTCTAACCAATCTCCGAAACACTTCTATTCTTCTCGATTTGGGGGCTGCCAAATGATATAGGTTTCTGTCAAAATAGCCGATAGTCATAATGGGCAATTTTGGGAGACTACGGCGGGTGTGGCGTTTAATCGTTTCTAACAATTCTTTGGCAATTTTTGCGCAGTGAGGCCGAAGAATAATTTAATCATGTCTCTCTCTATATTCCGACAGTTTTTTTCATATTACACGGTTTAAACGAAATAATTGCAATCTGTTCCGATCATCGAGTTTTAGCAGCTCATAATACACAATGCTGGCCACCCTGATCCCACCAAGAGTCCAAATTGCGTTATAATTACAAAAACAACGTATTTGTACTAACAAACGAAAGCTATTTTCGAATTGAAGGAAATTTGAAAGCGGTTATAAAACCCAATAAAACCTGATGAGTTTGGGTTTTTTAAGTCCGAGTTTTTTCCAAAGCTACCAACCACGCACAGTAATAAATACGGATCGCTTGTATCGAAAAAATTGCATTAAATTGTGATTAATTCAAACGAACATAGACAACTCTATTAAGCAGCTGCTAAACAGATAAATATTGAGTGCATACGGATCGCTTGTATCGAAAAATTGCATTAAATTGTAGCGAATTCAAACGAACATAGACAACTTTATTAAGCAGCTGCTAAACACATAAATATTGAGTGCATTTTTCGGACTGAGGTATGTTCGCATAGGATACGACACCGTCCTATGGAAAGTGGATAGACCAATCTTGGAGCGTTGGACATATTGTTCTATACTCTGGACTTTCATAGGGCCTATGCCCTAGGGATAATGGGTTGCGGAATCTGTTCTTCGGGAAAACACAATCTCGGTCTAAACCGATGGCTCAAAGACGAACACGGGCAAAGTTTCAACTCTGTAGAACTTGAGCTGAGGGTCTCTCTCAGGCGATTGCAATATTTTCCATGCATAGGTTTACGTCATAGACAGGGCCGCAAGGCGCATTTAGAAATTAAATGGTATCATGTCGAAGTGATTTGGTTACCACATAATGAATGCGATACTAGGAGGTCCCCTCTGGCTGTAGCTGTTACGTATCTGGACATAGATATGCACATGTCACTCTGGTTCCGTTGTTGAGCTGGTTAGATAGATGGGTGCTGGCATGATGGTTCCATCAAAAGTTGGACCAATATCACAACTTGTAGAATATCCATAATGTTCCGGTCTTCTTTGTTTATGGAAAGAATTATGTCTCACCTTAGGAATTAGGGGAATTAAGGATTAGGAGGGGATAATAACATAGCCCTGTATGATAGGGAGCGTATCGAATCATATATGGAGTCCTGGACATAGCTACTGTAGGAGCTTTTCAGATGAGAATGAAGAGGACGCGGTACAAAACTTTCTCTGTGACTGCCCTGCTCTATAGAAGTTCAGACTAAGGCACATGACTGCATGTCATTTCCATTATCTGGATTGTTTCTGGAATGTGTTACTGTCAAACTTGAGCAATTTCGTGCAAGAACCCATGAACTTAATTTTACGGTTTAAATGAGCATCTTGGGACTCCTTCATAGTTCTGCCCTCTAAAGCGTAGCACAATGGGTGAAAATGATCACTCACAACCTATACGTGTGTGACCATATTTAAAAAAAAACCTACCCAAGCACAAATATTAAAGCACGATATAGATGTGTTTAGCAACTACTTAAGTCCGTTAATTATGAGCTGAAAAAAATTACTTCCTCAGACGAAACACATTTTTGGCTGAGTAGCCACAGCTTAGCAGCATTATCGAATTCTTATTATTTTCGAGACTACGAAGAAGACACTAGTACCGTTAATGGTAATTGGTAAAAATCTATTTTTAATGACTTTACATTGGCAAAGCACCATATATCACGTGACTGACACAACTTACTATACATGCGCTGCATGATAACGTTCATATTTTGAGTGGCGAGATTCTGTGTCTTACGACCCTTGATCTGTGAATAAGACCCTATCACTGTTACTGATTTTAAAGTTGATTGCAAGAAGAAGTTAACCCTAAATCGGTATTCTTGTCACATCTTATGAAATATGCATCCTTAATTTAATTCTTTCATGAAAGAACTGCGCTGAAACGTACCGGTCCTAACACATAGATGACACTAGTTTTATTGCATTTACCTCTTTTTCAGTTAGTGCTAACCTTCAAAAGAGGGCTGGTAAAATTTCATGACATTCTATTAATTAGTTTGTGAGTTATTGTGCTAACGTAAAACTACTTTTGTGACGCTACTTTGTTATTTTCAGAACAACGGATCAAAAACAATTTCGTGTTTTAATGCTACTGCTTCTTGATGGGAAAATATATTGCTCAAGCAAAGCAATGGCTTGAAAAGTGTTATTAAAACTGAAATTCATCCAAATTCGATTTAAAAAACGATTTATTGATTTTTTTACTGTCT
The DNA here is from genome assembly GCA_023159175.1 of Wohlfahrtia magnifica. Taxonomy (NCBI): domain Eukaryota; kingdom Metazoa; phylum Arthropoda; class Insecta; order Diptera; family Sarcophagidae; genus Wohlfahrtia; species Wohlfahrtia magnifica. The sequence goes on along the minus strand of JAKWBJ010000226.1, from coordinate 3,123,905 downwards.
CTCTCTCTCTCTCTCTGTGTGTGAAATGTATCATCATCATATATTTGTACGTGTAGCCTTGGTAGTCGAAAGCGTAATGTAAAATTTCAATCAATTTTGCTTATTTTCTATCGTAGGCGGCGATTAGACATCAGGTGACAATTTGACATGGTTTTTTCAGATCTTTCTTTACAAAGCTATGTTAAAACTATTAAACACATAAATTGCAGCAAACTACCGGCTGCAAGATCTTAGAAAGAAATTAGAAATCACACGTTTCTATGGAAAAGATTATTTTAGCGGCAAGTCTAGACAAGCACCAAATAGGCCTCAATTCTATCTTAAGGCAAAAGATAAATCGTTTCACAAAAGTGGTATTGAAATGTTGGAGCGGCACTAGAATGATTACATTGCTCTTGATGGAGATTATGTTGATGAAAAAAGCTAATTTTGAACAAAAAATTGTTTTCTTTGTTAGGCCCGGGTATTTTCAGCCCATGTGTTAATTGAGTTATGTCTCCAAATACTTAATAATAACTAATTAACTAATTTTTTTTCTGTTCAATAAGGTTTACCTTCAACACTTAAATCACCATTATCCAGGAAAGGATATTAGTTAAGTGATTAAAGGTCCATTTTGATAAAGGAGTGGTCCTTTATGATATGTCACTCAACATTTCAAATTGAACAAAACTCTAAAAAATATTGTATTTACAAAAAGTGTTACCTAAGCACTTTCAAAACGCGTCTTCCATTTTGATAGTGTAGCAGATCTATAGCTCCTGGCAAAATATTAAGTTGTTCTAGGAAGAAAGTATTCTCAATACTATTGACAACAATAAATTTTAGTTACCTTAAGTTAAGAAATGCTATTTGTGTTCGTTGTATTTGTTTTATGTTCTATTTCTTTCTTTTCTACTTTTATTCTGAAAATTTATTTTTTCTATCTGAATGGCTCTATAGAAGAGTATGCACTAAGGAGTAAGTTAAGTAAAAAAGAAACGAAAGTTTTTGAATGTCTCAAAGCATGCTACATGCACAAAAGTAAATATTAACGTCTAAAAGTATGCATGGTCTTTTAAAGTGTCCTGAAAGTAGGCAAGTATTAAAAAATCATTTAAGTGCAAATAGTTAAATTTAATTGTGTTTAATTTTTTATCTTTTATATGATAAACAAAACTGATTGTTTTTTTTTAATTTAATTTTTTTCTTTAAATATTTTTATATAAAAAAACATTGAAGAAAAAGACTTGGTTTCTTTGCTAAATATTTTTTTTTATAAAAAAAATATATGTGTAAACATCAGGGCCCTACCTTATTCGTCACTAGGGTGCATAGAGAGCGAGATATATAGGATTTCAATTATTTATTCGTTTTCTTTTTCTATTACTTATACCATGGAGACAACCACAAGACAAAGAAGAAAAATAAAAAATATTATTGTTCTAAAGGAAAAGCAAACAATAAACGTGTAACATAAAATGCGTTTTTTATTATCCTGTATATACGTGTGTACATTGAAACTTTGAAGAGACAACGTTTTATAAAAACTTAATTTTCTGTTGTTGCTTTTTTATTACTTGACTTGACCATACGCAAGACACCTAAGAGAAGAAAGAATTGCTACCAAGAAAATAAAGAGGGACAAAAAACAAATTATAAAACAAATAAAAAGTTTATAAGTATCACTTATATTGTTTTCTTTTTGCTTTTGTTCAAAAAAAGACCCCTGAAAGCATGCTACATTTTTTATTATGTTTAATTTTAAAGAAAAACTAAATTTATTTTGACTAGAAGCGAAGCGAAGGATGTATTAAAATGTATATAATTAGTAAAAAAAAAATTGGTAATAAGTGTATATCAAAAGAAATTGAAGTTTTAAAATTAATGCGCTCTGCTTTAAAAATAAGTCTTTATCTATGTAAAATTACTTTAATTTGGCAACCGTCTCCAAGGATATCAAAATGGTTCCACGCGACTTATTAAAAAATTAAGAATTTATTTTAATTTTGTGGTGCACCTATGTACACCTCTTCCAAATATATACTCACAGTTTCAACCACATATGTGCAATATGCTTAGAGGCATTGCGCGATTTTTTGCCATCGAAAATAAACCAAAAAAAAAAATCTGATCGCATTTGGACGCATTTTTTTGTAAACGTAAGTCACTTAGTCGGCTTTAATTTAAAAAACATTCTTTTAAGTGGCATAAGCTTTATCATTATATCTATTAATTATATATTGGGTGCTCAGTTTTTTTTTTCTCTATCATTCCTCTAGAGAGCATAAGAGAGAGCTTTAAGTTATATTAATCAAGTTGATTTTTGAAGCTAAGTAGATGATTAATCCACTGTAGCTCTTCTTCATATGACTGTGTGGTGGTGAAGACCGTTGCTAAGTGTTGGTGGTGATCTTTACTTAGCATTGTAATTTTTTCCCAGTAGGTGGCGTTTTTTCCTGATCATTCGTCTCATGTTTGTCATTATCGCCAGAGGTAAGCTGGAAGGTCAGGGGTCTTCTTCTTTATTTTTAAGATAGAGTTATCTGGAAGGAAGTTGAAGCCTCCTTATTAAACACTCGAAACTACAGTTAAATTTTCTTTTCGTCATGTCCTCTGCTGTGGTTTGAATCAGTGACGCTAGTGTTGTTATGCCTCCGCTCTAATCAGTACTACACGCCACCCTGGGTGCTCAGTTAAGTTCGGTTAAAAATAGTCGGTAGATGGCTCTTAAATGAAATAGCTATGGTAATATTAATTGCGTCTGGCAACATTATAGCTTGTTTAAAAGGTGACAAGCCTCACTTTGTTAAAAGACATTATTAAAATCAAATTATATTGTTTAAAGTTATCTACGTTTAAAAATGAATGAAAATTCGGACAACTATAGTCATATTTTGCTTTTCTATTACACAGAAAAGGCAGGGTGCTAAAAAAATTTGTGAATTTTAGGGAGACGATTCTGTGACTAGAAAACCGTTAGCGAAATAGTTCGCTCGTTTTCCTTCTGATGTTAAAGCTGCATTTCGCTCCGATCGACCAAACACTACAAAAGTGGATAAAAACAGGGACACAAAGACTGTATTAGTTAGTGAAGGTTTTTATAACGTAAATGCTTATAACCAGTCGCTAGCAACGTTGTGAGCTGATACCGCTGTTGAAATTTGTCAGATAGTGCGGCCTGGGATTGAACCTTCCTGGTTGGCAGGCGGTTGTCTTACACACAATAGCGTGAAAATATTTTAAAATCAAATGAAAGGATAAGTCTAGATATATTGAGTGTCCAGTGAATTATTAACCAACTTAAATATGTCTATAAGATGGACGTTATTGTGCAGCTAGGAAAACTTGATTCCATACTAAGTAGTCTCTATGCGAGGACAAATAAAACTTTTATAAAATATGCCGTAAAATATTAATCACTGTATGAAATATTAGGACGTTATGTTTTCGAGGAAGAAATGTCTGTTAAGGCCCTAAAAAAGCTGCTTGAATTTAAACGGCCAAAATTTATCAACAGAAAAGGTGTTGTATTCTATTACAACAACGCCAGATCATACACACAATTGATGATTTGGCAGAAGCTAAAAGAGCTTTGCTGGTTTTGATGCGTCCACCATATAGCCCGGACCTTGTAACTTCACATTATTATTTTTTTCGACATCTACAGAACTCTTCGTGGTGTAAATTTAAATTCCGTAGAGGCCTGCAAAACGAAATTGGATAAATTTTTCGCTCAGAAAACTTAAAGGATTCACACCAGGGTTGGCAAAAACCCATGTTAAAAAAATACCCCAGCCCACCGGTTTTTATTCGGGTTTTTGATGGCTTTTTTAAGTTTTATTAAGGCTTCCAAATTTCGTTCAGGTCGACAATATTTTTGCTTGTTTATACAATCACGTTATTTTAGTATTTATGATGCACTTTTGCTCTTTTGATGGGATCATTGTGTACTATGAGCTGCGAAACTGGGTGATCGAAACAGACTGCAATTACTTCGTTTAAATGGTGTTTTATAAGATAAACAGCCGGAATATAAAGACAGACGTGATTAAGTTATTCTTTTGCATCATAACACCCGATCTCATGTCGCAAAAGTTTCAAAACAATTATTAGAAACGATCAAATGCTGCAACAGCCGTATTCATCGAACATTGCTCCGTCGGTTGTTGCGACGAATACAATATACTCACACCTTTTTATACAGGCTTTCTTTACATGGAATTTCGCTATAACGATCTGTTTGTACTATGGAACACGTTCGCTTTCAGCGCAATTTACCTCGTTCTACGGTTAGAAAGAAAAACGTGGATTCTAAGTTTTTTAAAGAAGTATTAGGGAAGCAAACACAACACATATTCATCTCGTTTAAAGGCATTTCGATTTACGGTCTACATTTTCAGAAACTATCTTGGACGTACAAGATAGGAGTTTATCTTTTAACATATCACCGAATCATTTCCTTTGAAGAAATACAAAATCGGCTTCAAAGTTGGAGCACCTTAAAAGACGAGAAGTTTTTCTAAGACGGGATTTGTAAATTGGCTGAGAAGCGGAGAAAAGATGTAAGCAATGATTTGATAAAATTGTTATTATATTATCTATTTGAGGTCAAAAACGGAACAAAGAAATTTGTAGTCCCAATACGTAAATTACAGCTATTTTTGTTTTAAATAAACTATGAAAACCTTTAAATATAAAAACTCACACGGGGTTTTTATATATAATACTCAATAAATAATTGGGTTACCCAGTAGGCTGCCAACCCTGATTTACACTGATAGAATAATAAAGGCTTTACCCCAAAAATGACAAAAAGTAATCGATCAAAGCGGCACATACATGAACGCAATATATAGCGATAAACTTTTTCGGGATAACTATTAGGATTACAAATTAATTCGTTCTGTTTTCAAAATGATGCTTTAGTAACATTAATTCTAAAATATCGGGTGGGCCATTTAAAAGTTTAAATCCAAAAATGCTATAAAACAAAAACGGTTTGAAATTTTACCAAATTTATTTTGTTGTTGTGAAGTACAATTGTTCCCGTTAGAATTGAAATATTATTTCTTCCATATGCCTGCTACGGTTCGTCTCACACTACCCCATTCGATCGGACCAATTTTCGAGAACTTTTTTGAATATATGGGGTCGTATTTCGGCAATGGCATCACGGATGTTGGCCTTCAAATGCTCAATTGTCTCTGGTTTGTCGACATAACACTTGTTTTTAACGGCGCCACACAGAAAATAGTTCAGAGTGTCAAATCGCAGCTTCTTGGCAGCCAACTGACATCACCATTTCGGCTAATTAAATCGATTGTGGCATGAGATGTGTGGCAAATTGCACCATTCTGTTGACACCAAACATAGCTCGCAGCAATACCATGAAGAGCGGGCATAAAAAATCGGTTATCATGGTGCGATAGGTGTCTCCATTGACCGGAGTGGTTCAGCCGTCCTCATTTTCAAAGAATTGTGGACCAATGATGCCTCCGCTCCATAAGCCGCACCAAACAGTCACTCGTAACAACAGTCACTCGCAATGGGTGCACTGGTTTTTGTAAGACCAAGTTTGGGTTTTCTGAGCCACAAATATCGCAATTTTTTTTATTAACGTACCCACCAAGGTGAAAATCAGCTTCATCCAAAAATATGAATTCTTTGGGAAAATCGATAACATCGTGCAGTTTAATGGTGGCTCATCTAGCGAAGCGAAAACGAAGTGGATAGTCATGCGGCTTTACTCTTAAATTCTCTTAGATTCTCATGCACACTGTCAGCCACAGCTTCGATATTTTCGGGTGTACGCTTACATCTTAACGCATCAGTTTCACAAACTTTAGCAATAAACTTATGTATACCGGTCATTGTTGGTTCTCCTCTGCGACCAACTGTACGACATTTTCGTGCAATTTCCGACAAGTTGTCTTTGTTTTGGCAATAAATTTCCAATAAATCTCAACGTTGCTCAAGCGTAAATCGATTCATTTCATTCAGTGGAGATAATATACTGAATTTTGTGACAGAATTGAATGACAAGTATTTCCAGATTCGAAATAACTGCTGGTTCAAATTTAAACCGATAGATGGCCACCCGATAGTAACAGTTGACTACTGTGGTTTTAGGCGTCTTTTATTACGCTGTTAAAAATGTCGTATTTTGTGTTAACTTTCATTTGTGGGAAAGAAATTATGGAAATTATGGCGGGTACGGTAAAGTATCCTATTTGATCGTTTCTAATTTCTAAATATTTTTGACACCTTTCACGATCTAAGTCAGCGAATAGCTTTATAATGTCTGTTCTTATATAACGGCCGTTTTTCTTGTAATGAATAGTTTAAACGAAATAATTGCAGTCCGTATCAATAACCCATAATGGAATTATTAGGTCTTAGCAGCTCGTAGTACAAAACACCCTTGGTGGGACCAAGGACGCTTTTTTTGCTGTCCAGAACAAAATCCATTTTCAACGCTAAAATCATCATTTTTTAAGCGCCTAAAACCATTCTCTAAATGACTTGTCGGTTTGAGCATTGTCAACGTAAACTTCCACAAGCCTATATTCTCCATATTCATTCGATTGTAGCTTTTCAGGTGTTTTTCTATTATCAAAATTGAAGAAACTCTTAAAAAGGTCGGGGAAGAATTGTAACGCTGGGGAAGATAAAGGCTGCATAAAGTTAAAAGAACTCAAGGTGGTAGAGAGGATGCTTATCAAAATTGTTTCAAGGATGAAAAACTGATTGAAATAAGTCTATTGTTACTAAGAATACATTGTAAACAATACAAAATAGATATTGTTGAACAAAACAAATCTACATAAAATTTAATTTCCGCTTTTTAATTTAATTACGCTTTTCCTACGAAAGTAAAGTATATTCAAAATTAAATATTTTAAGGTCTAGTGTGAGTGCAGTTTTTTTGTTTTCAATTGCTTTCATTACTAATAAAAAAAAAACATAAAAATTTGCATTTAAATTGAAAATATTGCCATCTTTTAGGCGCACTTGATGAAAATGTTAAAAGCCTTAACTAATATCATTTTTTTGGGGCCAATTACATCTTCGAATTTACGATAATTTGTTTTTTATGCAGAATAAAGCAATATATTTTAAATTTTTTTAAATCTATTACTATTGCTTTCCTCTCTTCCTTTTCCTCTCGTTTTGACAACTCTTACCGATATCATTTAAATATATACGAAATTTTTGTAACCACATTTAATGCTAAATGGCCTATTTTTACAACAGTAAAAAACAATTGCTAACACTTAGACACATTAATGAAGCCTTAACAACAGTAACAACAATAACATTACCACCACAAGTACGTACTACCACATGTTGATTGTGGTAAGTTTTGATGAGAGAAATGAAAAGCGGAAATGAAAATAATTTTAGGCTTTCTTTGCCTTTTGTCTTTTTAAATGAAATGAAGAGTGAAAGAGAGAGAAAGAGAGAGAGAGAGAGACTGTTCATTTTTCAATTACATTGTAATTTTTGCTTAACCATGAGCTTTGACATAGGATAACAGTGGAAACTGTTTTAAAGTATAATGCTAAAAGAATGTTAAGAAGATACAAGAGAACCTTAATCTTTTATTAACAGTTTTTACTGTTATAACTTTTCATTATCCTCGAAGGCCTTGTCTTCATGGTAATTGCTAAGTGTTACCAACAACGTGGGTGGAGAACAATATTCCCTTTTTTGCCCATATCATACATTGCGTAGTCATTTTCTTTAAAGTTTTTTTTGCCTTAACTAAGTTTGTGCGTATTTTATTTCTTCTTTATATGAGAAGAGAATTCACTTTAAATGCTTGACACTTTAATGTTATTCAATTATCATGTAAGTATTAGTCGTCATAGTTCTTGTCTCATACACTTTATTTTTTCGTGTTTAATTTTATATGGAAATTAATTGCTGAAGTAATTTAATTAATGACAGCGTTTCTGTTTTATAAGGTGAATAAATAAATGAATAAAATATTTATGAACTAAAAAAAATACCACGCCTAAATATATGCTTTTTTAATAAAATAAAACATTTCAGTTGTATCTAGAGAGCATTAAAAATACTTAAAGCATATTTTTAAGGATATTTTTAAGTTTTACATAGAATAAAATAATAATTTAATAAAAAGCTATTTAAAAAGTCGTACAATTTTTTTTTTTTCGAAAATACAGTAAACATACTTTAAGGGGACGAGTATCAACTGTATAAGCATAGCATTCTTTGTTTGACGATGGTAGTAAGCGGTGCTGCACAGAAAGCTTTTGGACCGATACAGGGTGTTATGGAATACTTTCTGGCCATGCATACGCTATTTCATTAAAATCTATTTCACAGTGTCCAGGTACCCAAAACAACTGGACCTTATTTCCAAGCAAAAGGTTTTGTAGCGTATCGTGGCAATATTTAACCAGTCTAGATGCCATACGATTAGAGCCAACTACCCTTAAGATAGCTTGGTTATTAGAGAATTTATTAATGGTCTCACTCTTGAGCCCACTGTCCAGGTTGATCTCCGCACATATAGCAGTGGCCAAGATCTCAGCCTGGAAGACACTCAGTGATCTTTCCAGTGGTATCGACTAGTTTTGGTTGGGTCCATGAACACCAGCACCGACGCAGTCATTTATTTTGGAGCCGTCGGTATACATTTTAGATCAAACTCACTACAAACTAAGGGCCCATTAGACCAACAATCCCGGTCCGGGAATTCAACCCTGAATCTCCTGCAAAAGCACATATCCAAAAGTGTAACATCCAGTACCGAAGATGGTTTTCTAATCACCCTGCATAGAAGGGACGCACTTTCCGACGCATTTCGGAATCCTTTATCGAAAAATTTTCTCATCGAACATGCCGCCACCCTCATCACATGGATGTGAAGCGGTGTTAAACCAAGCAAGGTCTCCAATTCAGCTGTTGGATATGTTCTCATTGCCACAGTTATACAGAGGCAGGCGAGTTTCTGTACCCTGCTTAATTTATTCATGGTGATAGCTTCCTCAGCTTTTCTCCACCCCAAGCTATCGCCGTATAAGTGATAATGAGCCGAATAATAGCAGTATATATTCATAGTGTCGTTCTCGGCGAAACAGTCCATGTCATTCCGTAGGACTCTTATTGCTTTATTCTGGACGGCATCAATGTGCGAGTTAGAACCAATCCTCCTATTCAGAATGACACCTAGACACAAAACAATAAAGCAATATTTACCAAATAGAATTCTTAAAAAATTCAGTTTTTTCCCTTTACAGTTTACCTTTTAAATAAGAAAACACTTCAAAGAATAGCATAACTAAGACTGTTGCAATTTTAGTTTTTATAACCATTGTAACTTTTAAGGAACTGTCCATTTATAATAATAAATATAAATATAAATTAATAAATAATAAAGAATAAGGTTTTTCGGTTCTTTAGAATAGCTTTAAAACGTTAGTTAATAACACAAACGTTTACTTGCCAAATTTAGAAATAAGCACAGTAAACATATAACTAAAGAGAACAAAATAAATATTAACAATTGAAGTCTACATACAGGCGTATTAAGACTTACTTTTTTATTGAAGACTTTATGTAATGAATTTGAAGACTTAATTTAATAATTCTGTTAAACATTTGTTTCTAAAATAGTTACGACAATTTTATATTTTCTCATAAAAATTTTAAAACTCGTTACAATATGCTACAGTCTTAAATTTAAAATATATTTACTTTCTATATTAAACATCCAATTTAAAAGATATGAATTTATCACAATACAGACGCTAGACATTTTCTTTTTTTAATAGCTCCAAATATAAATTTTATTATAATTTATCAAAGGAGGCAATTCAATTCTTTGAAACCAAATTGTCTACAAATTTTTTTTCGCTAAACTGTCTGGTTTTCTTTTTGGCATTTTAAAGCCTCTCTAATCTCTCTAATCTTTACTGTTCATTTACACTTTATTGCTTTATTAGTATAATCTCTTGGTGAATAGCTGAAGAAGAAAAATAAAAATGTCAATTCATTTCGATGTTTTAAATACGTATTAGCATACTTATAGGCACGTACGCATACATAAGCACTGTTTTATTGTTAAATATTTTATATGTGGGTCATTTGTTTCGTATATCAATATTGTATATATCAATATTGCATATTGTATTATTGGGAGTGTTATGATGACATTTTAATATATTACAACCTACATAGTATGAAATATGATCTTATAAATACAATACTAAACAAACTAATTGTATAGTGTGATATATATATATTTTTTTATAAAATATTTGATTTGTTTGGCTTTAAGATAATCTATATCGATATTTAGAGACACATGGCTTGAAGAATACAAATTTAAAGGCTTAAAATCAAGAGAATTGTAATATGCTACGAGCTAATACTATTGCCAAAGAAATATCTCCTTTTGATAGCGGATCTGGACATTTTAGATACAACGCTGACGAGAAAAAATACGCTGAAATATCTGGATATAACCCGGCAAAATAATTGGAATGTACAGCAGCTTAAAGCATATGTAAGAGTACCAACACAGCTTAAACCGAAATTACTAACAGGCATTACGAACTCAGAGCTTCTATACGGGAGCAAAGTGTGAGGCACTTTCCTTAAATCAGAGCTGGAGAAGGACTCTACTAGCCGTACAAAGGACGTCGGCCCTAAGAGTGTCATCAGTTTGTCGGAGAGTGCTACAGGATTTCTTAATTATAATAAATGGCTCCATCCCAATAGATCTATTAATTAAATAGAGGCCTAAGACTGGGGTCGAAAGAAACTCTGAAAATAAAGTAAATACAAAGGAGATACGAAGAGAGAGTATGGGGAAACTACTGGAGAAGTGAATCAACTCCACGAAGGGCAAACGACACCGCTGGGCTGTTCCCAAGAATTGATAAATGGTATGATTGGAAGGAAGGTGAGGTAATTTATTATCTGATCCATATGCTCTCAGAACACGGGTATTTCCGGAAACATCTTTCGGGCGGAGAAAGCGATTTCCATCTATGTGGGAAATAGAGCACCTAATTAACAGTTAATAATAAAACAGTCAACTAAAAAGTCAGCATTAGAGTCGATTGACATATATGTTGCTATATACCAAATGAATCATCTTGGAATGCTCGTGCTGAATCTGTGGTGCTATTCAAAAAACGATCTTAAATCAGATTTAAAAGCTATTTGTCAACGAAAAAAAGGTAAAATAAAACTGTTAAAAAAGGAAGATAAAATAAAACTCATTTGGGAATTTATTTTTCTTCAGATATAACAGTTTTTCCGTCTGAAAATAAAACTCATTATAAAAATTTTAGTTTTTCTTGAACGGAAAAGCCTCTTTTTGAGTTTCTGGTGAAAACAATTGACTACCCTTACTTGTTCGCTCTTGCGAAGGTTGTCCAATGAATCCCTGCTGCCCAAGTAAGCGTAGAAAGATGATTATCTACACACAAATTAGCGTTAAGTGCTCTGAATAAAAAATAAAGAATGAAAAAAAATTAAGCAAAAATTAACTTTTTCAATTATTTTTTCTGAAGGAAATATAAAACTCCCAAAATGAGTTTTATTTTATGATCGAAATATAAAACTCTCTTTTTTGCGATATCATTTAACTTTTTACTTCCGCTCTCCTTTTTCAGAAATATTGCAAAATAACCGTAAATAATATCTTTTGCAATACAACATATTACCGTCACAGTTCCCGGTAAGAAATCTATTCTAGATATTGAGGTCCGGTGGGTGAATAAATTGAGACGTGGTAAGTAACATTGGAATTAGGTGGTGAAATAGGTTGAGAATGTCCTCAAGATGAAAAAGGTTGACCAGATAGGCGATCAGGAGGTCTCGCTTAGACGTAAGCCAAATAAGATTGTGACTGAATAACTCTAAGAATTTCCTGCATGAAGTAATGCTAACATAGCTAATTAAAAATCAATTAAAGCCTATTTAACTGATTTACAACGGGATTTCAAAATCACAGTTTAATCTAACATCTCAAATAAACTTATTAAATTTCTTTAAAACATATTCTATTAACATGTTTTACTTCTGTTTAGCACTTAAAAATGTCAAAATTTATTAATGTATACCTCAATAAAAATATATAGTATATAGGTATGTAAAGCCTACCTACAAGGCTGTTGCTAGTAAATGAATTCTTTTTAGGTTATATGATAAAATCACATTTCATTAATGTCATATATACTCTTTATATACTAAAAATCAATACGATATTACGCTTCATATATAAAACAAAAAAACTAAATTTAAAATGAATTCAAATTTAAGTGTATTTTTAGGTGTTAATACTTTATATACATGGCTTTTTTATGTTGATAAAATATAACTTATAAATAAGCTCCTAAAGTTCGAAGAATTAAAAATTATTCATAGAAATATGTCATTACAATGGTTTTCTTTGAAATTTCTAAAAGGTTTATTAGATATTGTATAGTTTTATAAAAACATTTTTAAAAGGGTTTCCAAAAAATTATACAAAATAATTTTATTTCGTGATTTTTTTCCATTCCTTTTAAATAAAGACAACGTAATTAAAAATTTACGGAATAGAACAAAAAGCGAAGTTAAGCTAAGTTTTTTATCACTAGTTGATGTTGATTCCCATATATCAAGTAACACTATTTCAATTGTTTTAAACGTACATGTATTTGAAGATGACTTTTCAGGTTAAGACAGTTCCGTAATGTGCATGGTAAGAATTCTGTAAGTGAACACAGGACCCAGAGTGTTTTGTTCGGTTATGTTTCGAAAAATTCAATATCAAATATGCAACACTCTCTGGTTAAGTGGTAAAAAAAGTGGTAAAATTTGTAAAAATGGTCCGAAGACTATGACACTCCAGAAATGATCTCAAAGCCTGAATTGAGGAGAAAAAATTATATGTTAGGTGTTTAGTGGACTGCTACAAAATATTGCTTTAAAAAGTTCTTGAAAACAATTGGAACTTTACCTATATTGCCCGTATGCTATAGAAATGATTTAAAACACTATTCTGAAATATTTCAGCTAAATAAATACATATAATATCTAAACGCAAAAATTTCGCTACACCTTTACTCCATAACATTCAAAATATTTTTATTTATAACCTTCACAGTTTCACATTTCGGAATTTTAATAAAAGTTTAATAGTTCTATCCAAGTACAATTTCTTCTTATATACCCTCACTTTCTTTTACTTAAAATCATTCACACTCTAGTGCTCCGCATGCAGGATTAAACATTTTTATTTTTCTCTCTGTGCAATTTAACATCTACCAGTTGTATTTTCAAATCCAATGGTTTTTACGGTTTAAATGTTATTTAAATGTCATCATGTTAGCAAATTTTCATTTTCTTATTATTATTATTATTGTTGTTGCTGTTGTAATAAAAACATGTTAAATGGGCCAAGTAACATCATTACGGTATGGCATGTAAAAAGAAAAAAAAACGTTTATTGGCACATAAAACAAAGAAAAAACCGAAATCCCTCAGGAACAATCAAAATATAACGAGAGAGATAAATGAATAAAAGTTTAAAGAAATTAATGACGTCATCGTTGAAAGCGCATGCCCCAGGACAATGCAAAAAATGTTTATAGTAAATGTGACAAACAAAAAATAAATAAATAAATAAATAAAGAAAAAAATAGGAAAGACATGTGAGAGCGAAAAAAGCCAATTTCATGGAAACAAAAACAGCTGTAAAAAAATTCCATTACACAGAAAAAAAAAGTAGAAAAAAATGACAGCGGTAGTACCCCTTGAACCAGACTATAATTTTAATAATTAAATTAAAGTTATTAATAATTTCTCTTGTTACGTATGTCGAAAATTTCAAGAGTTTTTAGGTATTTTTCGTTAGTGCCAACGAGATTTATTTGTTTATTAAAATACAAGTAATATGTATTATTTAAATTACACTACAATAATAAGTTATATACAATTATTACATTATTACAAGCGGAGTGATTAAGTGATGGGAATTGAAATCGCACTCTATACACAAGCAGACTAGCCCCATACCCTCTATTGGGGTACTGTTAGCCAATTATTAGATTTATAAAGTCGATAGGATATTCGAATTCTTACCGATAGGCATGATTAGGGTTATTGCAGATGTCAATACAATATTCTAGTTGGTCAAGAAATGCTGGTCCTCCATGAATGGACTCTGGCAGCAAATTTAACTGACGGGACATCTATTTGTATAGTAGTCGGGCTAGATAACTCTTCCATAAAAGGTAACAACTCGTTAAAGAAAAAATAGGACTTTCATATAATGACTTCGGTAGATGTTACTAACGACTGCTTATCTACTATGTTATTGACTAACCTTTTCTTTGGAAAAAGAAAGGTTTCTTAGTCAACCCGTTCTATGTGGCATAGCAAAACTAGCATAGATGGATGTTGGACTGCTGTGCAGGTTTGTAACGGGGCTAAGCTTACAGAGTCATAAAAGTAACCCAAGTGGGAGCTTTTTTGACACTGGCTATATATCTTCTGACCATTTTACCTAATATAGCGAGAGGTAATAGAAAACTAGGCCTAATTGCACATCCAAGCGCAATGAACGGAATTTTTACCAATGAATTATAAAAGTTCATAGGGCTACTGATTTGTATTCCAGACTCATACAGTGCTCTACAGGCCGAAATTATGGCCATAAATTTCGCTTCGCAATATAGCCAGCATTACAGAATATTCAACAGAAATATCTTCCATAGAACATGAAAAATTGTTCATGCATGCCAGGTGCCTCTGGATGAGATAGCTAGACATGGATAACACTTAAATGAGGTGGACATAGAGACTCACACAGGCAAGCACTTTCTTGGATCTTTATAGATTGATTGAGGACATCGAAGCTCCTCTTAAATGGAATAGACAACTGGTGTCTCAGGGACTGCATTTCATGGTAAACGAACGTTTGGCAAGTGAACATACCTGTTATGAGACCAGAAAAATTAGATGGTCGAAGAATGGGACAGGTGTTAAAATTGTCTAGACTTCATACATATAAGGAACTTTATAAGGGCTATAACCGGCCATTAAGCTCTTGGCTGATAATCATGTTTTTCTGCAGAAACTGTAGTATAAAGAAAAGGTGTCTATAGAACATCTTTTTTGACATTGTTCGACATTTGACGACTTGCGGCTGTCTTTGCTTGGTCAGAAAATATTTTACGACAAGAACAGTCTTGCAACGGGTGATTTGTACACACTCTAAGCATTCACTAAACAACAACGGAACCTAACCTTTGAACCTAAGTGAGCTGTGCCAGGAACAGCTGCATATTAAACCTAACCTAACCTAAGCAGATGTTAATTATTTGTTAGATATCCAAACTAATGGACCTAACTAGAAACTAAGAGGTTTTGTTTCGACCTGAAAAAATTCTTAAAATTTTCTTTTTAATTACACATAGGCAAAGGGGAGGGCGGAGGAATGAAGGCATCATATCATCTACTGGTGGATTAGGACAGGATATAGAAAACTGCAAAAAAGGCAACCTACGCCCATGGAGTTCTACGAAAAATGTGGAAATTCTCACAAATTTATATAAGGACCAAACTTCGTCGTTTCTCCTCCAATGTTCAGTTTGTTTTACTATACGGTTAAGTAGTGGAACACCTCAGCCAAAGATATACAGTCTCTCCGAAGGTATTTTTATACGTTGCTTACGTTTCTTGTATTACATCACAAGAATGTATTACATCAAAAAGAGCGATGGAGGATATAGCTCAGAAGGAAATAGAGTTGAGTGGAATCCGCAAGGTTGTAGAAGAAGAAAAGGCAAATTGGAGTGAGCTCTATTGGAAAGGCTGTACTGAGGTAAAACTTTTGCCACAGGACAGATTGAGGAACTTTGTAGTGGTCCTTTGTTTTAATCTGGAACCATAGGAGGGACAGTAGAACTTGATGCCTTTTTTCAAAATGATATTTACTTATATTGGCCGAATTCATGACATATATTGTATTCTTGTATCGTAGTATGTTGTTTTTACTTTCAAAATCATTGATTGATAATTTTTTTTTTTTATTTTACATCGTTTCATGAATTCAGTTGCTTTATTAAACAAATCTTACGCAAGTTTTAAAACATAATGATAATACGATGTTGTATTACAATGTTTTATAATAAATTTAATAAATTTCTTTCGGCACTAATTAACTCACTAAATTTATCGATAATTTGTTTAGACTCTTTTTTTTTACAGGCATAAAGTATTGAAATAAGAATTTTAAGATTTTTTTAATGTTTAAATATTTTGCCACTTTTCTTAAATATTTTAATTTAAAAATCACTTGTAATGTTTCTGATTTAAGTTCCAGTTGACAACTGAAATGGTAACCAAAATAAATAATATGAAATTCACATATTCGAATATTAAACCCTTAAACAAAAACAACCTGAAAAATATTTCAAAACCTTTATAGCCATGCTATGTTGTTGTGAGGATATTACAAGGGAATGCATATTTCTACAAAAAAAAAAAAAAAATACTTTTGAAATATATTTTAAGGTTTTTGATTTTTGTTTTGGTATTTGTTATGCTGCTGCCAAAGTCTAGTCATAATTATTGACAAAACATTCGAGCATTTCAAAAGGTATAAAACGACGACGACAACAACAATGACGACGACTATGATAACACTAATTGCATGATAATGTTATGCTAGTAAATAATAGCACAGTAGGCAATATACTGTAGCAGCATTACTTATAATAAAGACAGGTAAATAATATTAATGGCGCTATTGTGGAAACGACGTTAAGTATAATTGAAGGAATTTATTATATAGAAATGTTCAAAGTGAGCCGTTATTAAACATTAATGTCGTTTGCACTCAGGCACAGACAAGTGGTGATAGAGACAGCAGTAACTATGTTTAGAATTTACATTTGTTTTGCATAATTTTACAGTTTTGACATAAAATTCTATTGAAATTAA
Organism: Wohlfahrtia magnifica; assembly: GCA_023159175.1. NCBI lineage: Eukaryota > Metazoa > Arthropoda > Insecta > Diptera > Sarcophagidae > Wohlfahrtia > Wohlfahrtia magnifica. The sequence goes on along the minus strand of JAKWBJ010000226.1, from coordinate 3,106,949 downwards.
AATTAAGAAGGAATTTTAATTCAGAGTATAAATTTTGTGTAACAGAAAAGGAGGACAATATGTATATGATTTTAAGTTAATACTTATTTCATTCATGGTTTAAGTTAACACAAATTTATAAAATATTAACTCTTGAAAGTCATCTTCCAGAACTGATTAATTTGTCTATTGCAACTTATTGCGTTATTTAAATTGAATTTTAATGATTTAACTGATGTATTCGAAAATTAAACCTTTTGTCCAAAATTAAACCTTCTAAGGGCTCAGAATTGAATAAAGAATATGTCCTGTTACATAATGGTTCTGCTACATAATAGAAATGCTAAAACTAAGCAGTATAGAATGTGCATAATATATGTTGATACGTCACGTCATCTGAACATTTACTTTGTGAGTACCCTGCTTATATGATGAACTTCTTAAGGGAAGCTTCGAACAAAGCCAGTGTCTTTGTAGGGTGAGAGAACAAGGGAAGATACAGTTACACCAAAAAGCAAATTTGACATCGAGTAGAGTCTTCAAACAAAGTCAGTTTTCTTGATTAGTGAGAGCAGCATTACCGTTGAATTTTTTTAAATAGTGGCACAAAAAGGGTATTTAAAAAAGTCGCACAAAAAGTTGCATTTTAGAAAAAAAATTAATTGGCACAGTTTTTTATCGTTTTTATTTCAGTAAAAAGTTAAACAGAGAAAAACAATAATAATTCAATAGTTTAGTTAATAACAAATAATATATATAATATATGTACATATACATATGTATTTAAAATTTTTTACATACCACTTTTATTGGACTTTTTAATACAAAGATATAATAGGTTTATATCTATTAAATAATTCATTCTACTAAAGAAAACTTTTGTAATTATTTGCACTTTATTTTAAATTTATTGTTTTAAAACTAGTTTCTGTATTTTTCTATCATTTCACTACTTGACATCCAATTTTCTATTTCCTTATCTAATATATATAATGAAGACAACATGGAAGCACAAGTTTCTTCTTTTAAACTATTTGTTAACTTATTTTTCACAAGGCCTAATTTAGAAAAAACACGTTCAGCGCACGCCTTGCTGTAAATTAACATGTGTACAGCCATCTTATCTTAAGTACAAAGATTCATTTAATTAATTTTTAGTATTACCTATTGTGTGCCAAAAATGTTCACAATTCTTAAATTTAAAATTGCATTCATATTGTTTATCTTCTGCCTTACTCTCCAATAATTTAAATACGCTAATAACAGCCTCTAGATCACTTATAATATAATTAAATTCTGAAATGAGATGTATGTAGGCAATATTTTCATTACTTGTAAAAGAGCTCGGTTGAAAAAAACTTAAGACTTTCAGCCTATCCAAATAATATTTCTTCACTTAGTTTTTGATAAAACTTTAGTATTTGCTTTATTGCTATACATTCTACATCCGATATATTTTTAAAATTTATTGCTATTTCAGTTTCGTGGCCCATGTATATATTTGTAATATCTTTTATATTAGAAGTATCTTTGTAATTAGTATTCTCAGTTTGAAATCTATTTTGAAAAATTTTCACTAAAATTTCTTTTGTGTAACTCAGTAAAAATATAATTTGTGATGTTTCACTCTGAAAACATTTATTTAGTTGCTTTATTATACCTAATACGAAGGACACAAATTTTCAAATGTTTAACCTTCTTGAACAACGCTACTTTTTTCTAAAGTTGATATTATTTATTAATATTTTAGCGATTATGAAACTTGATTGTGAAAAGTCTGATTTAAAAGTTAAAAATGTTAGTTGGAATAATGTCACAAAAAAAGTGGCAAAAACTTATGGAAAGTAGCAAAATTTAATGCATTTTTAAAAGTGGCACGAAATGATTTTACCAGGCAAAAAATTTGAAAATGCGACTTTAGTCGCATCAACGATAACGCTAAGTGAGAGCACAAAGGAAACTACAGTTACTCCAAAAAGGAAATATTTTCTCTTACTAAACAATAAAACTGACAATGGATACACCATGTGGAGGTTGGAAATCTAGGGGAAGCTATAGTAACTCCAAAAAGAATATTTGTCGAAACCGCGGCACATTTTATGTCTTGATATCGACGCTTGAGCAGCCTTTGTTTTTGTCTAAATTCAACTTAAATGGAAATTTGCTTATATAAATAAAAATACCAAAAAGTCGACTTACCCCTTGATGTTGGATGATTCATTAAAATCGATAAAGGACATTCATCATCATCTAAAATGTATTCTGAACCATCACTATTAACCTGTTAATTGAAAAAAAAAAGAAATATAATTAAAATCCGCATAAAATCAAATATAATTTAATTTCTATTCAAACCTGCACTAAACAATAATGCATGGGATCGGCCTTCTCCAAACCGTATTTCGTAAGCATTTCTCTAACCACAGCCTGGGCACAATCACGTATGGACAGTAATAACGTTTTATAAGGCACATCTTGACATAAACTTTCACCATATATTTTTAAAGTACCACCCGTATCGGGACCACCATCTCTCGAACGGAACTGTTGTAATTTTTTTTCTAATTTCTGTTGTCGTCTACGTCGCATCACCGCTTCCGGATTCGAAATTGAACGTGTAAAGGAGGTTTCAGGTAATTCCGTATAAAGTTTACCAGCTACTTGGGTTTCTTGTTCGGGACCATTCAAACCGTTGAGACCATTTGTATGACTATTCATGGTGGTATTAGTACCATCGCCCGTATTCAACTTCGCCAATTTTTCTTTTTTCTTCTGTTCTTTTTTCTCACGTTTCGAGAGTTTTCTTTTGAAATTAATATCGGTCTGTTCGATGGGCTACAGAAAACAAAAAAAAAACAAAAAAAAAAAAACAAAAAAAATTATAATATTTTTCTAACAAAATAATATTTCTTTGATTTACAAATTTAACTTACGGTGGTTTTTTGATCAATATTTTTCAAAAGAAATCGACCTTCTCTATCATCAATGTGCCAATTTAATTGTACTAATAAAGGCTTTTCATCTGGATTTAAACGTCTTTCTTCGCCATTTGCATGAACTTCATATAAAGCATAATTTGGTACGGATAACATACGCATATCAGGACGGAATTTTTCGATAAGAGTGTCTATAAAAACGGATAATAGAATTATTAAAACAAGTTATGTGTAAGACTACAAATCTCTTTTAAAACAAGAACAAGCAATTTAAGAATTTGGAGTATTACTAACTAATGATATATGTAAGAATATTTTAAAATGCTGACATACGAGGTATTGATTGTTTCGTTGTTTCTAGAATTGGCTGACCTAACAATAATTCGATAACCTTTTTATATTAAGAACTGTCTATCTTCTTAATGGGGGTGGCGTGGTGTATGGTTAGAGCGCACGCATAACAACACAAACGACCTAGGTTCGAGCCCCAGCAGAGGACATGACGAGGAAAAAAGGCTTCAACTTCCCTCCAAGACAACTCCATCTAAAAAAAAAAAATAAAGAAAAAAGCCCCCTGACCCTTCTCACATACCTCTGGCGATGATGACAAACATCAGACGAATGATCGGGAAAAAGACGCCACCTACTGGGAAAAAATTACAATGCTAAAGTAAAGATCACAACCAATTAGCAAGGATCTTCACCACACAAAAAAAAATCATATGGAAGAAGCTACAGCGGATTAACCATCTACTTATCTTGAACTATCAAATTGATTAAAGAAACTGAAACAAAGCAATAGATGCTTTGTGGAAAACCAATATGCTTCCTAGAGGAGTGACGGAGAAAAAAAATCTGAATATAGCCATCAAACTCAAGCTCAATCTCTTCATTCCTACCAAATATTTTATCATCGAGCCATTCTTACAAGTTCGCAAAAAGAAAATAATACTTGAATGCTTAGTCGGGCCATCACAATAGTGGATGTGTAAACTGGTGCATTTTCTTGATGAAACAGCACTATTTTTTTTTTTTTGCCAAATGTGGCCAAACTTCCCCCGCTGTTAAATGTTTTTCTTTTTTAAAGATAATCAATTAAAATAATCCCACGCGCATCCCGAAAAACACATGTCATGATCTGCAACTGGAACTGTCTTCGCTTCTTTGGATACGCTTCTCTCAGTCCTTTCACTGGGTTGACCGTTTCTTTGCTTCGTGTGTGAATTAGTGGACCCATGTCGACTATATGGTTACGAAACGAATCAAGAACTCAGCTTTATTGCAGCGAAACATTTCCAAACACAATATTAAACCATTTTTAAAATAGGAAACCATAGTATTTTGAAACATGTGATGTAAAGCACTTTTCGAAATACTTATCATTTCAATTACTTCACGCACGTTCAGGCTGCGATTAGCAAATGCCTTTTTGCAAATTTTCCTAGCCGTTTCTTGGATGGACTCTTCCTCCTTTGTTCGTTATGACAGCTCTTAAGTCCTTGCGTAAACTCTGCTACCCAATATTTTAAAATCGTAAACGAAGGAGCAGAATAAAATCTAATCTCAGTTGAATATAGGTTGGACTGAAACTCTTCAAATGAAACTATTGAATTAAATAACGGTGATCAATTTTTTCAATATTTACAAATTCGTTACGCGTGGAAATGTCATTTTACTATGAATAGACTAACAAACGACGTCAACAAACAAAATTACCGAATTTGGTGTGAAGAACAGCCAGAAGCAGTTAAATAGTAGCCAATGCACCATGAAAAATGCACTGTTTGGTGCTGTTTATGGGCTTGGCCTTACTTTTTCAAGAACGATCAATTTCGTGGAGGAAGGTATCATGCGATGATTACCAACTTTTTTTTTTGCCAAAATGGCAGAATTTTACTTGGTTGACATGTGATTTCAAAAAGACTGTGTTACACACCACAAGGCGCGCAATACCAAGAAACCTATTGAGAGGCAAGTTTGGTGAGCAGTTAATCTGCCATTATGGAACTATTTGGAGTATCATTGGATCGTACACCCTAAAATAATGATGTAAATAGCACCATTACAGTCAATGGATGACATTTATACCGACTTTTTTCTTTGCAATAAATGGAAAAATTGGACATGGTTAAAAAGTGGTTGCAACAAGACGGCGCCACATGGCACGTGATACCATTAACCTAATGAGTGCTAAGTTTGGTAAGCAAATCATGCGATTTGAGCCTACCAGAAATTTTTTGTGAGGATATGTGCCACTGTGACCCTAAGGATCTATTGCACACCTTCTGGTCTGTATTTCTTTCAAAACCATAATGATGTGGCCGCCATCTCCTGTGTACGCCTTCCCTGGAAGCAAACAGACAAAATTTTCTACGACGCTTGTACGGAAACATTTCTGGGGGAGTTACAGTGCAATTTCGCATTTTTTTAAATAAGACGCATAAACTAAACAAAAGCTATCCCAAAATTTGTGAAGAAAGCCACCATATTTTTTTTTTTACAAACCTCGTATGTATCAAAATTTTAAAACTTTCTTATGCATTTCGCAATTACCAATTTAATTTTAAATCTATTTTCTCACATAACTTACCAATTACATCTGTAACAGTAGCATCGGAAGCAACACGTATACATTTTGTGGCAACCTTTTGACCGGCGTCTTGAAAGTAAAATCGCATTACACCATGAAAAAGTAGATTCTGTTACAAAAAAAAAAAAAAAATAATAATTAAATAAAAAAAAATTAAATCAATTATTGGCACGTAAAAAGCATTATTTTTCTTACCTCATCTGGTTCGGAGAGGGCAAACAAATCTAAACGATTTGCATTCCATTGTTGTATAACAGAACGTACAGCTTCACGATCTAACATTTTTTTATTTGTCTCATGAGACATTCTTTGCATACACGAAAAAAAGAAATAAAAACTCTTCTTCTTAAAAAAAAAAAAAAACTATTGCTTTCGTTCCTTAAAGCAGCACATGGAGAGAAGACCGTGTGATTTGTTTTTATTTTCTCGAATTTAGGAAAGAAAAAATTTTAAATTTCGTTGAATTAACAAAAAGGAATCTGTAAGAATAAAAAATGGAAATATGGGTTAAATAAAATTCCGTTTTTTTTTTTTTAATTTAAAAAATAATAAAAATTTTAATTACAACTAGAGGAATGCTATTGTTGGATGATAAAGTCAAAGAGGCAGACGTGTGTGTACTGTATGAGAGAATAGTATTGTATGTATGTAATTGGGTGTTTTTAATGGTATTTTTTGTTGGAAAAACTTCCGTCTTATTTTCTACTTCTTGTGAAATAATCACGCATCAAATTTAAAAAAAAAATACATAGTCGGTAATGACCTACTATACTGATACCCTAAATACAGGTTAAAGAATTTAGTTGCTTTCTTTAGATTTATAATTTTTGTAATTTTAGAGTCAACTCGAGTAACCCTTCCTTTGTTGCTGGTAGCCTTTGTGTAATGTAATCCTCATAAAAAAAATTAAAGGAATCTATTAAAATTAATGATTTGTACTGACTACAAAGTCATATAGATCAAGTTCAGAAACTGAAATTCTAATCTTTCTTTAGATATACAAATGTACTCGAAATATTTCCCATTTCCCACAATTGCAATCATGAATAATTTTCCCATGGAATGTTTTCTGATTATTCAGTGGGGAATGATAGCCCTGTAAGAATTCCCCTGATCGTGAATAATATTTTCCCTCGAAATTTGTTCGCTTTTCCCCATTGTTTTGTTCACATCATTTTTGCTGGGGAGTTGCATTTATCATTTAAGTATTTATTCATTTTATTGGATAATTAAAGTTTTTCTTAACTTATTTTAGGACTAGAAGTATAAATAAAGTGCAAAACAATATAATTCACTATAAAATGCAGAGTAAACGATTTATTTTCTGTAGTTTAAGAGACGAGTTGGCTGGATTAGCTTACCAAAAAAAAAAAAAATCGACAACAACGGAATCGACGACCTCCTCCTAGTCATCAGATTCTTCGCAACTACCGAATATGGCATTAAATCCATCCTCACCTTGTTCTTCATCGGTTCCACTTAGTTTTGTTGATTTTTAAGTTTAATCTATTTTTAAATTATTGCTGTTTGGCCATAGTCACCAATTTTTTCCCGCGCATCTTGCTGAAAAGTTTATTTTGTTTCTTCGATTTCAGCTTTTGTTTATGCAATTCTTTGCATGATAATTGCTTTGCAGCAGTTTGTTTTAATTTGAATTACTTTTTGTTCAATTTTTTTTTAATAATGATCGTTTATGTGTAAGCATTTTACTTTTTAATAAAAATTCACACATTTTTTCTTTATTTATTTTTGTTAACATTCAAAATAAAATGATAGCTTGTGAAAAGGAACCAAAAATTTTATAGGAGATTCATGATAGCATGGGAATAGACATTTCCCCATGTTATTCGTGATAGGGATGAATATTTAATTTGTATTGGAGGTGCCACAGACACTTATTAAATTACGCCCATATTTCGACTGATGATGTGTATTGCCTACCAAGTTACATATTTAGACCTAATTCAGAAAGTTTCACTATTATCGTTTTCTAGATATACAAAAATCACTATTTACTTTGTATGAGAGGTACCAATGTCACTAAGTCAATTCCGCCAACTTTTTGACTGATGATTTTTATTGTCCACAAAGTTATTTGGGTCAAATTTAGAAACTCTTACTATTACCGTTTTAAAGATATGGACATATAAAAAAAAAAATTTATATGGGCGTGGCACTGCCTAGATGAACCAAAGCCATCAGTTCAAGTACAACTTCTCAACGCATGTATTGGTTTGCAAATTAATTTTTCAATTTATTCACGGTTATCAAAATTAAGAAAATATATTACTCATTAAAAGTTATTTCGATATTTTTGGGATATTTCTTCGGGAGCACCTAGAAACCCAACTCTGATAAAAAAAAAAAATAAAAAATCAAAAACCTTTGCAGGGATATACCTAATAAATTCTCAAATTTTCACGGCGATTGGATATGGTATGGTTTTTGAATCTGTCGAGTACAGACAGACTGACAGACACACATTCATTTTTATATACATAGATTAATAAAAAAAACGTAAGCAGCCATCTTGGAGAAAAATTATTATCTTTTCCTCTCAGTAATTTAAATATACGCCTTGTTTTTGAGCTTTTAGAGTAAATAATAGCTATCTACCACCGGACATTATCGTCAAGGGGTGACCAATGCCTTGACGAAATTCAGGATATCTATTGGTGCCAATAATGGGAGTTCTTCTCTCTCTACTTGACGCCTAGGTGCCTTCTCCTGAAATACGTAAGTGCCAAGTATATGTTCTGACGATTAATTTTTCCCCTCACAGAATCTGCTCATTGGATTTGAAACTGCCCCAATTTTATTTAAATGCCCGGTTATCATTCTCATCTTGTGTCGCTGTGGTATGATAGGTAAGACCCTCGCCTACCAACCAGAAGGTCCTCGGTTCAATACCAGGCCAGACCATCTGAAAAAAAGGTTTTCATCGGCGGTATCACCTCTCATAACATTAGCTAGTAACTGGTTATGAGTATTACTCGTTCGGACTCGGCGTTAAACTGTAGGTCCCTTTCAATGAGTCTAAAAATAGAATCGGGTGCAGCTCACTAACTGAGAGAAGTCCTCGTGTTCCTTCATGGAATGTTATGGGAATTATCAAGACTATTTTTAGATAGCCTGATACAGGACTCAAATCTTTTCCTATAGTTGTTCCCTATGTAACAAAAGTTTCGATTGTCTTCTTTAGCCCATTCTGCATGAGAAGAGTATACGCCTCTCGTTTTCCTCCCTTTCGATTTCTACCCATTCCACAAAAGATTTGTGGTCCTAACAGTAGTGTGGAAGCTTCTTTTATCATCTGCTTGTTAATAATTTCTCCCAAAATTCTACATTTGTGGTTCACCTTTTGTGGCCCAGCTATGCCGTTACGACATATTCGATTAGAGCTTTCAGGGTATAGAAGCACTATTTACTCCTAGAAAATCTCGTGCCTGAAAAGGAAAAAAGTAAACTTCGAGGTCTCATCGGATACAAAGATTTATGGCCTATAATTGGATGTAGCGTTTTCGGCGGTTCTAGTGGTGATATTCAAAACAGATTAAACCTAGGCAGCCTATCTTTTAACCGATTGAATGCTACATATATGGTGAGGGATTTCAATGTCATGCAGACATTTATAAACAGCTGTCTACGTCACATTCCGAAATTATTTTGGCCAGAAACTGTATTCCTCCTTATGACAAAGACCACATCAACTTTCTGTAATGAAGTAAATTTTGAAAAGGAATTTTATGAATACCTGGGTTTATACATATATTGCAGTTTTTTATCGTACCGTCTTCTTCACTCACTGTTCTCGTATACTGTACTCAAAAAGGTATGAAGGATCATTTCTGGAAAGTCGACAAAAGTTTTTCGTCTTTAGACTTTACACGCCAAGACTTAGACTCATATAGAAGGGCTGGTAGCATGAGCTTATGGTATAGTTTGACTTTTATTTTTTGTCTACCTAAACTTCTACTGGCTATTACAATTCTTCTCTTGATTTCTACATGCTACCCTAAGTAAACGATGATATAAAGGCCCATAGTGATATTAGCTTTTATTTCATTGTACTTTGGAGTTGAGGGCATGTTCTTGATTTTATCACCGTTTACCATCACACCTACTGAATTCCCTTCTTTCTCGAGCGGAAAAAATGATTCGAGTACTTTGGTTGATGTTCTATTATTCAATTTAATATCCTCAGCTTAAGCAAGTACCTGACCCGATTTATTAAAGATTAAGTTGCTTGTGTTGATCAGTTCTAGAACGATGTTACAAAATTTACATGACAGTGTGTAATAGCGCGTGATGGTGTTCGTAGGGAATAACAAGAAAAGCGAATTGCATTTATAGTCGCTGCTTATGTACGTGGCAAAGTCAAATATTTATTTTTCAGTAGATGAATAATGCTGGTGCATGAGTAATTTTCTTTGGAATACCATTTCATAAATGGGGTTTCCTTCATCTCTATGAAAATAAACAATGTTTTCTTATCGAAAAAAAAAAAACTTTTCATTTGTAAATTTTATGATTGAATTTTGTTTTCATTATTAATGAGTTTTAAACTTGAGAGATGGATAAATGAAAAAATGGTATTTCGATGGACTTTTAAATTAAATATACAATAGAATAAGAAATATTCTTTAACCAAAAGAATTTACTAAAAAAAAAAAGAATTCACTAAAAAGTCTTTCTAAGAATGCAAGAAATAGAAGAAAAAATAAAGAAAATTCGATGTACAAAATGCTTAAGAGTTGCGTAGTTAGTTAAGAAATTAGTTCAATTAAGGGGTTCATTATATTGAACTAAAAGTTCTTTAAGTTTACTTGTTTTCTTAATATAAGACAACTTTTAAGGAAAATAGATTTACTATTTCATTTAAAATAATGTTGTGGAAGCAAAAAATTCTCCTTTCTTTTTCAAGTTCAAATTTGGGCGTTTATTGTAAAAGGTTAGTTTTATATAAATTTATTCAAAGTATTGGTCATCGTTAGCTATGATCTCTTTTCCGCGCCAAAGGATTGGCTAATTTTTTTGGCCAAGGACGAAGCAAGCCCTAAACGAATTCTTTTTGTTATAGGAACCCTGTGGTCGTTCGACAACAACCTCAACGGAGTAATGCTTTCGATTCATTGTTTTCGCTGTGTTTTGGCTGATATAGGTGGCCTCTGACTTCCGTGTCAAAATAATCACTTTCTAAACGCACAAACTATATATTTCAGGATGAAATGGATGTAATATATTCAAGGTAAGCTTCGGTAAGCAATCGACTAACTTGAGCTGCTATTTTTTTCTTCGAACTAAATAAGTTACAAAATCTTACATTAAAAAAATTATTTGATTACTAGCTTTATATGGGCAAATAACAGACGGATAAATAGGCGGACATACTCATATCGACCCGAAAATAGAGCTCTAAGTTGATTATAACAATCAAGGTCAAGAAAGAGACAAACATCAATATGGCCCATCGTCTTTGGAAAGGTTATGTTAGGAGATAGAGGCAACCACGTTAAATAAAGCCACACTTGAGCACACATAGCGGCCGGTTGTGATACAACATGAAACAAAGCCCCTGACTTAGTCATCAAATCCAGAATAACCAGTCTTGACAATCATTGGTTTCGCAGAGAAGCACAATTTCCTTGAATTAAGTTGGAAACCAGTTCGACAGCCTAATGAACCTGGCTATTAACCTGATACCAAGAAACAATAGCTCAGAGAAAAGGCGAGCCAAATGTGAGAAGTAACTGGCAAATGAATTGGGCTGCATTTTCTTTGTTCTTAATCGATTCACAACCTCGCAGGTAAGCGCAACCTCACCGAGTGCATAATCATTACACAATGATTTGTAAGAATAGATACAGTAGAAGAGATGTTGCTACGATCCAGTTTAAACAGTTGATTGGTACACTTTCTATCCAATTTAGGTCAGGTAAGCCTAGCAGGGAAACAAGATTCCAATAGATACCTTTATGTAAACAACAGCTTAACGACGTTAAAACATTCTCGTGTGTGAACAAAGTATGCCCGCCATAACAAGTTAATCAGTAACACAATTACCCAGATTGTCCATGTGATCAGAAACTTTATATTATGTGGTTACAAAACTGCCGCTGAAGTATCCCAAGAGATTCACGACAGTCTCTAACCAGCCTAGAGCTGAAAGTCACAGCCGAAAGAGATCTGTTCGCCGTCTGGCTATTAGAAAAGATATATTAGTCAGTAGCAGGAGCTTCACTACTTCGCATCAACTCCGCATTTGTGGACGTGGCAACTTTTGTTTTACATAAATAATAAGCGCATCGAGTAGGCTGCGCCTTACATTTAAGGATGCGAAATTGCACCGTAACACTTCCCAGAGATGTTCCTCTGTACCATAAAAATGCGTTGTGGCAAATTTTAGGCAGATTGCATCAGAGAAAGGCGTGCCTCATTCGTCCACATTAGGATGTACCTTACATGTATGGGCCAATTATTTTCTTTTTTAAAATTTGGGTTATTACTCTATCCAGATATGTCCTCTGTAGTAAAAAAAAATATATTGTGGAAAATTTTAGGCGGAATCAGGGGAAGGCGTGCTGCATCCGCACACTTATTGAAAAGTAAGTTAATTGGGCGCATCAAACTTTGCAGACCTCATCAGCACGACAAATATAATACGATTATGCAGCTTCTAAACATCGCAGGCTGAAGGTTTTTTGCCTTTTCGCAAACTTCTTTTTCGGATGCGAGTTTAATTAAGCTTCTGTTTCGAGGATACCAACCCAACCAACAAAGAGAATTGGGACAAACAAAATTTAAGAAATCTTATCACTTGGAGATAAAGAAAACTTGAAAAACGTTGGACTACATTTTTTGATCTATATCTGGAGTACTATAATTATGAGAGTATTCAAAATTTCGTGTAGAAGTAAATTAAAACTAAAGTGAATAGTCGCGAAAAAACAGGTATTATTTACCGATTTAAGCGGACATGTTCTGCGTTAGACTATCAAAAAGCAATTACCACATCTTTTAGTTCAATTATAGTGGCGTATTGCTTGTTACCACCAAAGATTTTTAAAACAAAATTTCGTCAGAACATCTTTGCTGATTTCGAAGCATTATTTACCCAAGGGAAACTAGAGTTGACTTTTCCGAGTACGAAATTGAATTCGGCAATGTACACAACACTTGTCCCGTCTAGACTGAAACCATTTTCTGAGGGAAATCGGGGAAAAACATTATTTTTCCGAAGGATACTACTTCTGTTCACAACAGTTACTAAACCCGCATGTGGTTGGAGAATGGAAAGCTTGTTCACCTGGTAAGAATACAGTGAGGTATTATGGCTTGCTAAACTTTTGCACCTATTTTTAACAATGAAGGGTCAACTCATTATTACAGCAAATTCATTTAATCATAGTCATTTACAAACATTTTTTAAGACAATTTGTTTAGGTGTGACTATAATTTTGCACCTATATATGTAGCAAGAAATGAACTTTTTGTGATAACTTTAAATCAAATTGAGATATTTTTGAGAAACCTAACAAATTATTATTATTTTAATTTGGACTTAAATTCGTTATCATTAGAAATTTTCTATCAAAAAACAAACAAAAAATTAAATAATAATAATAACTGCTGAAAAACCTAGTGCGGCTATAATATTGCTCTTGAGTGTATAATCTTTGTGTAAATAGAGGTGATTTCTATATATGTATCTCGATTTACGCGAACACCAAAGAAATCGTGTTAAAGTGAAATCGTGTTAAAAAAGTATCGTACAAATCGAGGAATAGATGTATTTAAAAAAACAGCCAAAATATGTTTAAAAAATACTTCATATTTCATACATAATTTTTTAGGAATATTTCAATATTTTTACGAGAGGAGTGGTAGCTATCAAAAACTATAGTAGTGCTAAATTCCAATCATTAATCATTTATTTAAGAATTTCTTATTTTTGAACAGTCAGCAAACTACGTAGAAACCCAAAGCGGAACTATGCTTGAGGTTACATACAGCATATTATACGAAGAAAAGAAAACTTTTAATAAAGTTGTATCGGTTTTTATAAAACATGGTTAGTTATACATACCTATTTACATATGTACATATAAATAAATGTTTTCGTACGGAATAAAAGAAAATTCAATTGTTAATTGTTTGAACAATTTCTTAAACAAATTGTTAAGGAAATTATAAAAAAAAATAAAGTAAAAAGCAAAACTGAGAATGATCATTATAATGGAGGCAAATACATATATAAGACATGGTTACGCTTTGCTGATTATTGTCAGTTACATACAAAAAGACAACAATTTTCTATCAGACAAGAATTGTTAACGACATCTGCCTTCCTGGCTGGTAATACTCGTTCGTAGTGGTGGTTTAAAAGCGTTTTCGTAAAGTTGAAATACTTTTCTCTTAACGATAAAGTTTATGTCAAGAGAGAAAATGCGTTAAATTAACTAACAAATGTTGACGACATTTAAGCAATATCTTAACTATAACTTTTATAATAAAAAAAAAGCGAAAACAAAACTGCTGCTGGAATTTTAAGTCAAGCAGAACGTATATTTGAACTCTATAAGTATATTCTGATTACTTTTATTAAACAGTCAAGCTATACAAACTTTAAAAAAAAAAAATAATTGGTTACTTAAAAAATTTTAGAAGACTGAAAAAGCTTTGCTAAAACAAAGGAGTTCTAGGAATAATAATTATTTTCAATTTACCTTAATGAGAAAATAATTGTTTTTTTTTTCTCCGGTTACTTTAAATCATTTAAATAAAAAATTTAAAAAAAAATCGCAATCTAGAGTTATCAAATAGGGTGACCATATAAGCAATATAGAGAAAAAACTTTTGTTGATCAGTGCCAAAGTGCATCGTGATCAGCCCCATAAGTTGACCAACACAGATTGCGAATATAACCATTATTTGTTGAGGGAAGAAATACCCCTTTCAGCTCATTCAAGCTCATTTTCTGGGCCGTAATACGAGCCATCCTTTACATTCAAAAAATACAGTGATATTATCTAAAACTACAATACCCCGTAATTAGATTAGTAAGTAAGCTAAGCTCGCTCTTATTGAGCTGGATCTACAGACAGAAAGCGAGAGAAATTTCTCCTCTAATACCGAGCGAATTCTCTCTCAGCTCAGGATTCAATGCTTTCAATTGCGTATCCCACAAATAATATGCCGAAATATGGCCCAATAAAAACTCGGCGGGCTCCCTTGTTTGTTCCCAGAATGGCCCTCTTAACCGGGGACACAACATAGCGCCAAATTCATTGAGAGATATATGCAGTCCATGAAAATCCTCGACCTAACCTCTCAGAATGACTATCCAACATCACATAAACATTCAAACCCGTCGATTTTTTCCTCAGACATTTTCTAACGCGAGTGAAGATGGCGTGAATCTGCGCCTAGAAATCGGTGGGTATTTTCCCTTAGGCAAAGTTCGTTTAAAAATTGGAATCACCGCCAGTCTGTTTTAATCCTTGGTTGAATCAAACCTGGTCTGCAATATTATGACATAAAATTCTTGTCGAGTATAAGGCTCCTAAAGTTCCTGGGCAGTATTAAAGTAGGCGACATATAATCATTTACCATAACGAGGGGATCGCCATCAAATGGATGGAATATCTTCATGTGCTCCACCATATTGCTAGCTTTCAAACCATGCTTTCTCCATCACTGATATTTGCAATTTAGATACGTGCAGTGTTGGGCGGTTCCTCATCGCACCCGAGATTGAAGTGCAATTAAAGTGATAGACCCTTCTCAGTACAGCCCATGCTTTTACCTGTTCTGTTGTCTTATTATCGCAATAAAAGACCAGCAGATCATTTTAGGTTTTAAGCCCCACATTTTAACATAGAGGCGCTGATATGAATAATGTGCCCTGATCGCCTAGATGGTAACATAAGACAAGTGTTTTCTTCATGTGAGAAGTATGATCCCCAGATACATATTTCTAATGGAAAAACTTATTCTAGCATTATCTTGAAGCTAACTCTTTGATATTTGCCAAACTTGGCTCATACGTTACTCTTTTTAATCGCTGGAAATGATTATCTAGTAAGTATAGAATAAAAACTTGAAGTAACAAGTCAATGAAAATTCGCCTCGATGGCCAATTGATCAAAGCCTTAATTTTCCTTTACAATTTCAAAAGCTACGCCTTTTATATGTAATGTAAACCGTCTGTCTTGTATCACAAGATGGAAATTGATGGTATCCAGCTCAAGCCATAGAAAATCGGTCTATATCAAGAATCATTTGAGTTTTTCTAGCCATTTCGAAAAATATCACGTTTATAATGCAAAATTATTATGGTATTAATATAAATAGTTCACTAATGCCTCCAGGTCCTTTACAATAAGAGAAACTTGAGTTATAATATTGCGCTACTCCGCACAGCCTTATTTAAAAAAAATGCGAAATTGCGCTGCAACTTCTCCCTCTCGATATGTTCACCTTGTGCTGTCAAAATATGTTAAATTTATTTTTTTTCCTATAGGGAACATTTTTGGGGGAGTTACGACCCAAACTGCAAATAATTGCCTATGCATATAAGGAGCATCGCACTGTATAGGCGCAGAGGACAGGCTACTATTACCTTGCAATGCATAAATAACCTACTAGGGATTGCATTTAGTCATCAGACCGAAACCTAAGTCCTAAGTGATATGAAGACCCTATTTATACCAGAAATCTATACACACGATATGAAATATTAAGAATAATACGTTCTAGACCCAAAATGGAGTACCAAACAGTCAATCTTAGAGCTGCAGTGATGCTTAATCAAATACTTCAGGTCCTCTTTTTCAGCCCAAATTCGTATCTCCGACCAACAGTTTAGCACCCAATCGTAATGTTGTTTTTGGTCGTTTAATTTTATTTTTAACGTCAACATTGTCTTATGAGAATATAAGTTTGAATCCAAAAGCAAAATAATCGCCTAATTCAGATAGTTGACGCTGTGTCGATAGTTCAAGGTTTTCTTTGATTCAGGCAGCTACGGTGTCTTCCGATGACCAGTGACTTTACGACTTGACAACTGGTTTTTAACGATAACTTAGACAGCTACTTAAATGTTACTATCTGGTCACCTTAAAATTTGTTTGTTTAGCTTTTCAATTTTAAACCGGAACATGTTGTTAAAAATTTATTTTATCTTTTTTGTTTTTTTGTTTTTGTGTAACGTGTCTACAACGTGAAATTACATCTTAATATTTAATTTCTCTTCGGTGCTATGTTTTTAAGTGACGTATAATCGGCTTAAAATAATTTTAACTATCAGAACAAGACATAAACGCAATTTTTTTGTATTTTTTTTTAATTATCTGGTTTTTATTTTTATTTTTATTTATATTTTTTTACATTACGTATTTTGCTTTTGATGGTATTGAAATGGAAAATGTTATTGTAACCTTTTTGGTTGTTTGCGATTTATTGGTGTCAAAAGTCATTTATTGTGTAATTGGATTACAAAAGCTAGACACAACAAAACAAAGGCCAACTATAGACTGACCAGATAACAATGAAAACTTTTTCAGTTTTTATTTCGAAGAAAGTAGTCACAGTTACCAGCGTTCTAATATTTCGTAAGGTTAGCCATTTTTTCATGTGTTGTTTCTAAATATGTGAAACTTATTTTAAAAACCACCGGAAAAATTCGAACATTGTTATAAATACGTAACGCAGATTTGCGAAAGGTTATTCGTAGCAATGGCTTCAGGGCGCAAGCGATTCCACGTATTTTTTGCCCTAAGCAACTAATCGGATAGAAATCGCTACGATATGAAGAAAGTCAAATAGTAGTAGTGTTTAAGCGACGAAATTCCAGCTCAGTTATAAATACACAGTACTCTGTAGTAGAATCCGAGCACATCCTTAGTTCACTATTTTGTACCCTAAGCAACTTTTCCGACAGTAATTAATACTATATGAAGAAAATAAAATCGACATAAAAAAGGAAAATTTAATCCGAAGGATTTATTGTGCAGCCATTTTAGTTCACTTCTTTGAGGCTGCAAATAAAGCCAGTAATCCTATTTGGTGAGAGAAGAAATACCACTTTTGGAGTCGCCACAGCATTTCTCAGGAACCTCATCTTGTGAGCCGAAATAACTCAGCACTCATATAGTACGTGTATCGGCATAAATAGAGCATATCCTACACCAATCATTCTCAACGTTCTCCATAATACACTGATTGTTTTAAAGACCACAATGACCTTTAAATAGACCCGTTAGTGCCCTAAATTTGCTCCTATTGAGCAGCACTAGTCATCTGAATCTACCGGGAGAAAGCGAAATAAAACTCGCCGCCTGTCGTATGCCAGCGGCACTTCTTCAAAGCCAAATACTCCTCCCTCAGCCAAATACTCAATTATCTTCTTTACGTACATCATAGGGACGGCTCAGGCTTAATAAAAATCTGACGGCCTCCACAGTTCGCTTTCAGCACTTTCTTTTCTAGAATGGACCTCATGAGCAGATACCTAACACAGAGTTATCCAGTTGTGAACGCTAAGTTCATGAGAGAGATGGCATGCAGTCCAAAACAATCTTCAACCCCGCAATTTTATATCAGTCTAATATTGATGACCTTAAGGGGGGTATTATGATAATTTTGATGTTAAATATGCACCTCCCTCTGGTCGACCAATCACTAAAGAGTCAATGAAATTATTGAAAAAATTGAGAAAAATTGACACATAATCAGCTAGGAAACTAGGCGTTAATCGCCAAACAAAAATATAAGGGATCGAATTTCCATTTGAGAATCACTGCTAAAACGGAACGAAATCGAACCATTTCTCAAGGGAATGATGACGGGCGATCAGGTACAACATGTGCGAAAAAAATCATGGACGAAACAAGGTAAATCTTCGTTGACGGTAGCAAAGCCAAAATTTACACCAAAAAAGAATTGTTATGTTTCTGGTGGGATTGTAAAGTAATTGTTCATTACGAGCTTCGACAACCTGGTCAAACGATTGATTCTGATCTCTACTCACAACAATTACTGCGATTTATGCAAGCAACTCAATTAAAACAGTCAGAATTGATCAACAGAAAACGTGTTATGGCCTATCATGACAACACCATACAACACACTTAATTGATAACCCGGCAGAAACTGTAGGAGCTTGGTTGGGAAGTTTTGATGCATTCACCATTTAGTATGGGCCTTGCACCTCCAGATAATCATTTGTTTCGATCGCTGAAGAGCGATCTTAATGGTATGAATTAAAATTTTGCAGAGGCCTGCAAAGCACAATTGGATTAGTTTTTTCCCCAGATAACTCGAAAGTTCTACACTAATGGAATAATGGCTTTAACCCAAAAATAGCAATAGGTTACCTATAAAAACGGCACATATTATTAGGAATGTTAGAGCGTCGCTGGAATGATCGCATTGCTCTTGATGGAGATTACGTTGATGAATAAAGCTAATTTTGAGCAAAGAAAAGTGTTTTCTTTGTTAGGTCTGAGACTTTTCAGCCCATGTGTTAGGGGGATCATTAAAAGTTGGACTGAATAATGACAGCATCGTGCTAAAAGGTTTATTACAAGTGTTGTACTTACTATTCATTAAACAATGATATAAACTTTGTCTAAAAATAGATTTGTTATCTACCGCTGGCGTTGTTTTCACTTTTTCATATTCTTATCTAGTCACACTATACGTATATCATTTCTTTATTATTTGTATAAAACAACAAGGCAATGTATTCATACTATTATGACTACTGAATTAACAAAATATTTAATTACTTAAAATGATTTAAAGTATTAAACCGACTTGTTAAGATAATTGTAAACTTCAAAGTTTTATATGACCTCCTCTAAATATCCGCACTTTGATATAAGGCCTTTAAGTAACTACATTAAGTAACCGTTATTAAAGGTATCCCAACCATTGTCAATTTCTTTTCAATTACACACAATAATTGTGAAATGAATCACTTCACTTCATTCCATTGTTATCATAACGCTTTTTAACTGATAATAATGATAATGATAAAAAAGTAAAAAAGTATTAATTGTTGCGAAAATAAACGACAAAGTTGAGTTGAATAAACTTTAAACGGATGAGTTTTTGTTTTTTAATAAGGGAAAAATAAATTATTTTTTATTATTTAAAAAAAAAAAAATAAAAATTGTCAGCACGCACAAAACATTTGTTTGTTTACAATTTTTATATTGCCCTACACCTACTATAAATGATGCAGGTAAATTGTGTTTCTGTTGATGCTTGCACCATCAATTTTTAATATGTAGACTCACTAATTTCAAAAATCTGTCTGTAAATGTAAACCTTGTCGAAAAATGAACCCTAGATTAGATTTAATCTATAATTTCGGATGAACCCAATTCAAACCTATGTACCTTCAAAAAACAGTTTTATTGTCATGACACATATACGTGTAAAAAGGATTTTAATTTTATAAAGTTTGATTCATATCGGTTTTCTTAAACGTCAAATTTTTTGAACAACGTTCGATTATGGTCCATAAGCTGCTTTGATAAACTTTGCCCAAAGTGGTAAAAAGTTAAGAAATTCTTTTTGGTTTAAAACGCGTAATAACTTACTTTACCTGCCTGTAAATATAAGTCTTTACACAATAAACGGGGATCTAATGGGGCTTTAGTTCGGAGTGAGTTAGATCTAAGCTGGTATACCGAAGGCTCCAAAAAGAATGACTGTGTCGGTGCTGGTGTTCTTAGGCTTAACCGACGCTTGTCGATTACACTGGGAAGATCGCTGAGTGTCTTCCAGGCTGAGGCCATTGCTTTATGTACGGAAATCAGCCTGGATAGTGGGCTCAAGGGTAAGACCAGTAATATATTCTCCTACGCCCAGCTGCCTTAATGGCATTTGACTCGAGTCGTATGACGTCTAAAATGGTCAAATATTCCTACCATACGTTACAAAAGCTTTTGATTCGAAATAAGGTCCAGTTATTTTGGGTACCTGAACACTGTGGGATAAAGGTAATGAAAAAGCAGATGCATTGGCCAGAAAAAGTTCTGTGATATCTTATATCGGTCCGAAACCTTGCTGTGCAGCACCACTTATGGAGCACCTAACGGAGTTTCTTACGGGACATTATAGATTAAGAGCATATCTAAAGAGGATGGCGGTCACAGATGTAGATGTTTGTAGACTGTATCACAAGCATCAAAACCAGCGGAACCCATATTGGGTGAATGTGAGGTTCTTGATAGGTTTAGGTGGAAATGTTTAGGTGGACACAGGGTCTCACTGGATGACATATCCGCCATTATAGTATCAGATCTGCAGGTGTTTATTAAGAAAGCAGCAGACCTAATAAACAAACTATAGACCGGAAGTGACACAATAGATCCCATGGGTGGTCTCATCCAATAGTACTTGGCCGATGTGATGATATTGATGGTCTTGGTTTGAATGTTTGGTAAATGTGGCTCTAAATGGAACACAATTTTTTTTACCCAAAAACTGAAAAAGTTAACAATTTAATAGGGGCTTTATGTGAGTAGCTCTACCTTGGCACTCGTGAGTATAAAGATAATAATACTAATATTCCCTCCGTCTAATAGGTTACGGCATCCAGTTCTAATACAATTACGTGTCGAGTTTGCACTCTCCTCGCTTTAAAATATAAACTACAGACACCACACAACTTTTCAAGGGACTTTATTACAGCAGCCATGTAGAAATCCAAGTTGCTGGTGCTCCTGATAACTATGGTACTATAAAATAGTATCCTGTTGGAGTTTTAATGTAGGTTGAGTCGGGCTGAAGACAGCCTTTTGCATTCAATCATCTTTGATCGATTGTACTGTCATTCAAGGGCTCAATACTCCAAAGAACCAGATCAGCTCCTTCAATAGGAGCGTCAACAAGTCCTCCTCAGCTAACTTATATAGTCTGTATCTTCTGTGTCAATGTGCCACGCATTAATTGACTTCTGTTCCTCTGCAGCTGCTGGTATTGGATATGCACATTCTGTACAGGTACTTCTTTCAGGTGTAGTGACCGGTAAGTACCTTCGAAAGTGTTCCTAGGCTTTTCTTATCCAGTTTTAGAACAAACTCCTACCTCTCAGCGTTGAAAACCTCAGACCCCTTTCGGAATACTCCATGCCTCTATTGTCATTTCAATATTTCCTCACGTGTATGCTGTTCATTTTTTCATCTCCCCCTTCAGGAGATACCTGTTAAAACCAAGGGATAAAGTGGGTCCTGTAAAAGTCCCCTCAGCAACTTTTGGGGCATAGATGCCCGCCATCCCATTGCTTTTGTACCCCTCACGCCTCGGCACACAAAGCAATGTAACCCGGTTCTGACTAGCTAGGTTGTTAAGCGCGTTGTGACATTTAATATTGTGACATTTCTTTAAGACGAATTAACTGTCCGAGAGTATTTTGATCTTACCATCATGTGTCCTCTTTCGGGTAGGATCCCTGCTGTTTATATATCCGCCTGAAAAATTGCGATGTCCTTGTTCAAAGTTATCGATCTGCGTGCTCTGGGTCCCACTATTTCTGCCCTCACTCCGTGGATCGTTTTGAACTATACGTGTACTACTTGTATGAATCATCTTGTGACCACCTTGGATTTGTGCCCCATTCTTTCCTTGTCGGAAAGATGACTCTGTATATCCTGACCAAGCTGTGTGCAAAATTCATGTGATCGCTCGTCTGAGACATATAATGTATGTCCCCGATCATATTCAGGATTGTAAAATGACCAATAAGATTGCCTGCCTTAAGTTTTCACTTTCTATAAATGGAAATTATTTACATAGCAGCCTCCTTTTGTATAGCCATGTTATCGGTATTATGTAGATTCAGAACAGCTTCTATGCCCATTGTTGGGGTAGATTTCTTTGCACATGTAATGCATATGCATGCAAGTCTTTGCACTCTACATAGACTCGAGATAGCTGTTGTCTGTCTAGTCTTCTGCCACCTGACTAAGCCAAAGTTATCTACTTAATAAATTAAACTTTGGTGACAAGTTTTTGCTCAAAAATTCATAAATTTGATTAGATTATTGAAAACCCAACATCAATGAGAATGATTAAGATTGTATTTGGCTCCGACCGTCATTCCATAATCTATTAACATTAGGTTTCATACAATAAGGTCACTATTCCTAAAAAACATATCGAGTCTAGGGTACCAAACTATGGCTTTACTTTTTTTGTATACATTTTTAATATTTTCAATATTTTTTTTACAACCACTTTAATAAATTAACAAATGAACACACAGGGAGACATATGACAATAGAATTTCACAATTTTTTTTATCTTCACTAGACACGCAAAGCCACAAAATCTTTTCCATATGCACCACGGAAAAGTTGCACCTTAACAAAATTATTTGAAAATTTTCCTTTGAGTTTTCTAGATCAATTGACTCCAACTGCATAGAACTGTTTCAGACATAGAGCTGTCTGCTTACACGATAAGAGAAGGTAAATGAAGAAAAATAGACATTTACACAAGCGAACAAAAAAGACAATGGACTCAATTGGCTCGTAGACAGTTAAACATTGTTAATGATTTAATGACTGTGTCATGCAATTAGTGTCTTTGGCTTGTAATATATTTCGAGTATAAATTTATTGTTTTTTAAAAACATTCACAAATTTTCTATGAACAAACAACCGTAAGTTAACATTTTTTACCGAATAAATCCATAAAATACGCACTGTAAACATTTAAATTTTCTATTTTTTTTAGTTGAAATTTTTGTTTATAACCAGGGAAACCAAAAATATGTAATTGCATGTTTTTTCTCACGCAACCAATCAAGTCGTATGTAAAATATTTATCCTTTTCAGGAATTTTTATAATTTTTGGCATCGATTTGTTGATGCATGTTTTTGCATATTTTGCTTATAATAGCATTTTTTGTATATTCAAGTTTTAAGAGCATGTTTTCGATATTTTTTCGTATTTAAAGAGCATTTTAAACCTATTTAGCGCATATTTGGATTTTTTGAGCTCTAAAATAATTTTTTTTTAGACATGGCATATTTGAATTGTCCGTCAATTGAAATTTATTGCTTCATCTATATCTCAATTAAGTTTATTACCGCTTACCAGGATCTTAACGTCCAAAATATGTTTGTATATCAACAATATTTATCAATAATGCTTAGAGGATATACACAATTGCATAAACGAATTGCATAAATGACAAAGGAGGATAAAACCATCTTTTTTTCTTTCAAAGAAAACATTTTTGTTTTTAAAGAATATTTTTAAATTTTTAGATTATATGGTCGGATTTGTACTGCATATTTTATACGCATAAAACACTTTTGAAGAGCATATTTCTGGTTTCCCTGTACATAAAAGTAAAAGTATGGCAATATGGTTTTTTAGAGAAATATTTAATATTACAGGAGTCGAGTATAAAAAAGAATATAATTTCCTGACGGCGTATTTGAGCGACAATGTCATAAAGATATTTTCATCGATGAATCATCGTCACAAAATCATTATCAAGCAAAAATTCGTATGAAATGATCGTAAATGAAAAACTTCATTGATGAATCCTCGTGTAAGACAACATCACTGGCGCTGTTCACAGTAGGCTGTTTATCAGGCTATTTGTACAAAATAACTATAATTTTCAAACACTACACAAATAAGTAACTAACCACATAATTTGTAAGCAAGACATGCGACAATAAGAGTCTTGTAAAGTTGGCTATGTTTAGTTTTTCATATAAAAATATAAACCGATAACCCGATAAACAGCATACTACGAACAACGCCATTGTAATGTCACTATAGTAAAGAAAGCTAAAATTTAGCGACATTGTCTATTATGAGTCAATTACATACATGCTCAACGATGCAGGATTTTGTCTGCTACACCACCGCGTTAACGAATAAATTGATAATAATTCTCAATGATATTACCTGTTAGGACTCACTAATACACGGACGTTTGCAAGACAAAATCAACTTCTGTCATCTATGAAAATTTGGACCAGGACCAAAAACAGTCAAGTGTGACACCAGGCATGGATGATTTACAATTGTCAGCGTTTGTCACAATGATACACTACGACGTTCGCCACCGTGCCGTTTAAACTTCTGACAACCAAATCAAACTGTGTTGGGTTTTTGATATGATATCTTATGTGTAACAATATTACAGATGGATTTACTGTCATGTGTTAACAAAGGCATCGTTTTAGATACGAAGGTGGGTCCGTGAATGAAATAGAAGAGAATTGGCTATATTAAAAAATTGTGGTGTGTGTCTTGGGTAAATTTAGTAAAAAATTGGAAAAAAGACCCTATGGGACTTATACACATATGATAGGGTGGTCTTCAGGCAAAATGGAAAACTGGCTTAGAGGCCCTCATACAGTGGTTTCGAAGCGAAAAACATGTATAAATATTGGAAAAAAAGGCCCTATGAGACTTATACACATATGATAGGGTGGTCTTCAGGCAAAATGTAAAACTGGCTTAGAGGCTCTCATACAGTCCGTGTCATTTTAAATGAATCAAAGGTATTTTGATTAAAAAAAACCATTTCATTTTTCAACATAGTACGAGTATACTTGGAGCTCTATACGCTTTGTTCAAAGTTATTCAAATTTTTTTATTTCTTCCAAAAAATAAGATTTGTCCAGGGTGCAATACGTAACCCAATTCATGAATTTTTACCACGGTAGCTGCAACTAACCTTTTCTTAGCCAAATGCGTTCCTTTTAACCTTTTAAAAGCAGTCAATGTGAATTAAACTTCGTGCGTCCCAAAAATAGACCTTCTTCCGCGTCGAACCACAATGAAAAAATTACTGTTTGGACTGCTGTTTGGCCTCTGGTGGTTTGTGATAGATCTACGCTTCGTCCACGTTTGAGAAACGGAGCCAAAACTAGTCCAAAAAAACCAACACATGAATGCATTTGTGGTCCATTGTGAGCCATGCCTTCCACAATTTTCCGCACAATCAATCTCCGATTGATAAACACCATATTGTGTTTTTTTTTTAATTAATCGGACATCTACATCTGTTTGGCAGCTTCCAGAACCTCACGAAATTCATTTTTTCCATTTTCTCTTCAAATCACGCGGGAGTTTACTATCAATGGCTTTTCAAACAGACACTAATACTATAAACACATTCTAGACTACCATCGACTACAAGCATATGAGATTTATTATTTTAGCGGCAACACGGCTACCGACTACACGACACTCCTTGTAGTCCGTAGCCTACTTAGGCTAATTTCTATGTTTCTTAGCGACAACAAACGGTTTAGTGCTGTAAATACAATATGATACATGAAATAGGCGTTTTAAAAACGCAATACATGAAATATATACATTAAAACGCGAAAAAAAGTGTATGTGGCACCACTAAAAAAATAATCATATAAATAATTAAATAATTTGTTTACACTTTTCGTTTGTTATGTTTTGTTTAGGTTATGTTCAATGTGTAGCTGTAGTCGTTAAAATAATTAAATAGCTGGTTACTTGGCTACTTTTGTTGCCAGCGTCTTTTGTAGTCGTGTGGTCGATAGTCGGTAGCCTTGAATGTGTTTATAGCATAAATGACGCAGCTTGTTCAAATTTTGAAAAGAGTCAACTGACACATGCCTGTTGACAGGAGCAGTATTTCTCATTCAAACTTTTTTTTTCGCTGTCACTGCTCTAGGAAGCATACTGGCTTTCCACAAAGCATCTATTGCTTTGTTTCTGTTTCTTTAATCAATTTGATATTTCAAGCTAAGTAGATGATTAATCCGCTTTAGCTTCCTCTATATGATTTTTTTTTTTTTTTTGTGTAGTAGTGAAGAAGAAGTAGTGGTGATCTTTACTGTAGCATTGCAATTTTTTCCTAGTAGGTGGCGTGTTTTTCCTGATCATTCGAGTTATCTGGAGGGAAGAAGTTGAAGCCTTTTTTACTATAAAACATTCGAAACCACAATTAAATTTTTTTCTTCGTAATGGCCTCTGCTGGTGCTCGAACCGGGGTCGTTTGTGTGCGCTCTAACTTATTGACAGATATTTAAAAAACCAAAAATTGCTTAAATTGCCCAACGGTGGACGGTAAATGAAGCTCATCTAAACAGTCGAATTTTAAGAAGTAGGGAATTTTTTTAATATTACAAATATAATAAAGAAAATTACAATTTATAAATCGTATTAATACTTTTATAAGGGACTGTGTATAAGTACATAAGTGCATCAAAAAAGTCTATGACCTAAACAACCGTAGCATCATTATTAACTGTTATTATTCATATAACTGTGATTGTTTTTTATTTGATATTTTGTCATGGCTCATGAAAAGAAAAATAATTTTATTTTTATTAACTCTTCTTGCTAAACATAGTACAGTGACTCCAACCAACAATCGGACAAGTTTTGTAAGATAATTTATTTGTATAATGTAAGCCAAATGTCGAAAACTGGAACTGGCAAAATGTATTTTATTTTTTAGTAAAATGGTCACACCTGTTTATTTTAATATTCGGAAAGAAAGTGCAAAGCTAGTCCGAGGAAATTGGGTATCACAAACAACGATCACAAGCACACATCGGGTGCCACAAAGTTTCAGTTAAATCGTAATTGTTCTGAACTTATAGTAACACCTGCACGGAGTTCATAGCTTTAGGAAGTTGGACGTCTTTGGGAGAATTTGGCTAGGGACTTCAACAAAAAAAAAAAAAGTTCAAGTTTAAGTTGTTCAGCTTAATTAGAAATATTGAAATAAATAGAACCGAAAGTATGTCAAAATCAATTATAAGACGCTTACTAACTGTAATAGATCACAAAGGATGTACAAATTATTACCGATTGGTCGATTACTGCATTTCAGGTATTGCTTTGTCCGACCATAATTTTAGTATAAAAAAATTGAGTTATTCATGTTCGTAACTTAAACTTACAGTTATTTTTGGATCAAATGCTATTTTTCTTATTATTTCTTATTACTTATAAAACTACATACATAATATCTGAAGTATTGGATGTTATTTTTTAGAAATTAATAACTTTAAGTTGGCAACACTGCTTTATTCGACTACCGATTGATTAGATGATAGTTGCTCTTTGTTTAGTTTGGTTTGACATTTCATTATGGATAGACTTGCACCAGAGCAATGCTTGCAAATTCTACATTTTTTTTTTTATATCAAAATACTGATTCTTTTCCTCAAACTTATCGTGCCCTTCATTCATTTTTTGACATACATAATCGTGCTTCAGAGCGGCTATTCGAATAACAGTGGATTGGCCACCAAGATCGTGTGACTTAATCCCACTGGATTATTTTCTTTGAGGTTGCTTGTCTACGTCGATAAACCAGAGACAATTGACACCTGGAAATCAATATTCGAAGAGTTATTGGCGAAATACGTCTGCGTATGCTGTGAAAAGCTTGTGAAAATTGGTGTTTCAGATTGCGCCTTACACGCGCCCCAACCGCCGAAAATATATTGTTTTGTTTTACTATGATTCGAACTTGTGTAATTGGAAAAATAAACACGCAGAAAAATCTATACATTTATTATATTTTTTACATTTAGAAAACTTATCGATGAGAAAAATAAACAACGTGTCCGATTATACGTTGGAGTCACTGTACATATTTATACCCAAAAATAAATAAAATAATAATAAATGTGATTTTGCATGTTTTGTATTATTTTCTGTATAAAAATAGGGAAATAAAAATTTAAGCTTAAAAAAAAATAAAAACACTTCTTTGTAGAAAATTGGATTAAATTTGTTTTACTTTTACCTCTACGCTTTGAATATTTTCTGTTTCTGTTTTAATATTATTTTCGTGGCTTTTAACCATGTGAATATTTTTGAACTACAAACAGTACCCATAAAAGAAAAACAAGAATACAAATATTTTACATGAAAAAAAAATACTTATTTCCTCAAGGTACTGTTTGTTGTTCATACAACCATAGTACCAACCATGCATTTATTATACAAGCGAATTGCTAACAATTGTTGGTTCTAAAAAAAAGAAGAAAAGAAAAAAATCGTAAAAACAAAATTCTGCAAAACTGCCCACATAATTTTTTATTTTTTTTTTTTTTGCTTTACTGAACTGAATTGCTAAAGAGATGATGAATTTTTTATAAATAAAAAACGTGCAATTTGAAACTGAAATTTGAGATCCGTACAAAGTGTTGCATGTTAATGTGAATCAATAAACACAACAAATCTCAGTACAGAAACTCAATCATTTAAAGCTTATTAAGAAGTGATTTTAAGGGTAAACAAGAAATACTGTGGATATATGGTATAGAAATTGAAAGAAAAGTAAATTCTAATTTCTATGAATTCAAAGAAATGAATCAAATTGAAAATGTTTGCTTTAAAGCACATTAATGAACAGTACGAGCTGATTAAGAAACTATTATTTTTAGAAAGTATTTCTATTAGGCACCACTTTAAATAGATTCAAATCCTAAAATGAATTTTTAAATAGTTTTTAGAATCACTTTCTCAATCAAACAGGGCACTTCGTTTTGTTCACGGAAATCAACCATTTAAAAAAAGAACGCAATTAAAAAATAGATAAAATAAAATGGTTGGAGAATGGAATTATTCTTTTGGTTTTAATTGATCCATAATTTCTGGTATCTGCTAATTGGTTTATTAAGGGTGTGAAAATAAATTCGTTAAAAATTACATTACATTTCTTCCCCCATTTATATCGAGGTTTATTACCGGTAAAATGGGTCTAAACTTGACTCTGTCTAGGTGGCAGTTATATGCGAATGTAGAATATTTTCAAAGGACAAAAGTGTTCCAACATTTCTCTTTTTCGAACATAACCTATATACCAATCGAATCAAATCATGATACCCTAAAGCCCCATACATGTTTCCCCCCATTTATATCGAGGTTTAGTACCGGTAAAATGGGCCTAAACATGACTCTGAATAAGTGGCATTCATTGGCACAAGTAGAATATTGTCAAAGGACAAAAGTGTTTCAACATTTCTCTTTTCGGGCACAAGCTATACCGATCGAATCTACTCTGAGACCATAAAGCCCCATTCATGTCTTTCCACATTTGTATCGAATCTTGACTCTGCCTAAGTGGCAATTATTGATAAAAGTAGAATATTTTTAATTTCATTAAAAAGAACTAGTTTTTTGGTCGAGAGAAATTTTTGCTTGTATGTGGAACGTATGTATTTTTCGTGTGGGACGTATTTCATTTAGAGAATTTATCTTCATACCCTTTCGTTTAAATATGAATTAGCCTTTCATTTTTGCTCAGGAAATATGTATTCACTTATCACAGAACTCAAAGCACGGTCTGTTACACGTTTTCTGATTTAGGTTCCGAACTTTCTTGTATCTCTCCAGTGTCATTAAAGGAAGAAAGGTGCATCGACCCACATTCAAAACATGTAATGATATCATTTACAAGCAACGGCAATTAACCTTTAAATACCTGGGACCGTTCAGAGACAGTCATATAAAAACAGTTTTTAACAAAATTAGAAAACTTTACACTTTGACAAGCTTAACAGTTTAATTAAGTATAAAATTCCCAAATTCCTCTAATTTAGCGCGTCCATCAAAACCAAGAACTTAGCACTTCATATACTTTTCAAAACTTTTGTTTTGGATTTTTTTTATTTTCATCTCAGTTTACAAATAATTGTTGTCCCTAAATATCTGACCACCACTGTTTATTGTTTTTTTTTTCATATTTTGCAATACATTCTTATTGTTTGTTATTTGTTTATATTATTTTATATTTTTTAAGTTTATTTTAATTTTTATCACTTGTGTCAATACATTTTTTGTTTATTTATTTTTCTCATTCCGAATATTATATGACAATTAAAATAAGATTGTAATTTAATTGACATCGAGACTAAACTCATAACTATTTACTTAAACAACTAGTAAAACTATAAAAAATATTAAATAACCATGACATGATAATGAAACCCAAATACCAATAGATATCAATATAAAAATGTTGACATATACACATTTACTAACAACAAAATAAAAACTCTAACAAAATAGATTCTTTAATTAAAATTAACAGATAAAAAATAAAACAACATTTAATTCTTTAGTGATTATAAAATACCGAATAAATGTAATAGATCATCAATGGTTAAATGAATAGCAACTCAATTTTAAAGTATCACAGTAGTATTCATGAATGAACATATTTTTTTATAAAAATATTTCTCTTTTATTGTTGTCTGATTCAAATTTATCTTCGTGATTATATTTTGCTTAATTAAAATGAAAAATCAAAATACTCATACAAATGCTCCAGTTTAACAACTCATTAGAGACATTTTTGTTCGAATAATTAACGTAATTGTCTCCTCTGTAAGGCGAATGTTGTTGCCTGATTTGATTTAAACTTTAATTAATGGTTGGCAAATAAATTATTTAATTTTGTATATTTTTTTGTCTTATTTAGCAGTGAAAGTTTCCACTGCGTTATTTTTTTTCTTCATGATGAAAAAGTGTTTAATAATTTCCGCCAAATCCGCGTAGAGATGAAAATAGCAAATCATATAGGAAAACCATAGAAAAAATGGTGTAAAAACTGTACGCGATAATTGTTAAAGACAAATTATTTCTTTGATTAACCCATTAAGGTAAAGCAAATATGTTTTTAAAATTGAAATAAAATGCCTCGTTGTACTAAAAAGTTTTTTAAAAAGCCGATAAGAATGATTCGGTTTATTTCCGAAAAGTAGACTTTTCGATACCATATCTTTCAATATGACAAAATAACACAGATCGCTATGTAAACGTACAGCGTGGTGCCAAATATTACTGATCACCCTTTCAGCGTAATTACAAGTACATCACTTTCGAAATAAGTGTACGACTGTCCCATTATTAGCGCTAGCCAGTGTTTATTATTGGAAGCTATATATCATACAAAAAAAAAATTGTATCCCATCTGATCTATCTCTATATTCTCGTTAAACCGGGAGATCTGATATCTTGAATATATAGTTTAATGGGTAAAGTATTTCTCCTAAGTACGATGTACAGTATTTAGATATGATGTACACTAGCTCATACAGTTACCATACATTAGCATAATTCAGAAAAATCCAAAGATAATGCAGACGATAGGACTATAAGACTGAAAGTCGGCAAGACGCGAAACTTGATTTTGGACGACGAATATTAATTATATTTAACATCGGTTATCATTAAGATGCATATATAGTAAAAAAACGGGTGATTTTTTTAACCGTTTGGGTTCGGAAAATTAAAAAAAAACACAGAAAATTTGCAAAAGTAAATGAAATATTTACGTATGCCTGCCATTTTCTTTTTAAAAATCGTTACACATCCATTTTGGACGCGTCTACGCCGTAGGTGGTCCCTGTGTGAGCTATAATTTTGGCATACTTTTTCAGCATTTCGACCCGTATCTCACTGTGGCTAGCTTCTCCCCGCACACGAAAAACTTCACATATACTCGCAAAAAATAGACTAGTGAAGTCAAATCGCGTGATCTTGGCGGCCAAATTGTGAAATAATTGCTCACCAAAACCGCCTTTCAATAGGGTCATATTATCGCGTACCGTATGGCATGTGCGCCGTCTTGTTTAAACCGTATCAACCAAGTCTAACTCTACCATTTTTGGCCAAAAAAAAAAAACTGTCGGTAATTATCGCACGGTACCTTGATCCATTGAGTATAACATTGCTGTTTTCATTGTTCTTGAAAAAGTACGGTTCAATTAATCACACCAAATAATATATCTTTAGATTGGTAGCTCTTAAGCTGCTTCTGGCTGCTCTACACACCAAATTTGGTTTGTGTTTGTTTTCACCCAGTGAGCCAAAAATGGGTTTCATCGCTGAGTATAATTTTTTCGATAGGAAAATTGATCTTCATCCAACAATCCTATTCACCAAACAAACGACGTTGTGATACGTCACCACGCTTCAGTTTCTACAGCAGCTGTATTTTGTATGGACCTTACATAAGACATTCCAGGTGGTCGAATAACAAAAATCCAATTGCAATAGCAGCAATATACTCCTCGGTACGCACTCTTACGCATATGGGTTGGTGGATTAATGTCCAATCAAGTGAAATTGGTGTACAATTTGATGACTACAGTTTTAATAGCAGTTCGTTGGGCCGATTATATTAATTTCCATTACATGCCATGAAGGCACATGGATATTTCTCTCAGTCAATGAGTTGTATCAGATTCTAACGCCAGTTCAGAACGGCAAACGCATTAGAGAAGTTTTAATAGTAGTAATACTCATAACCAGTTCAGAACGGCAAACGCATTAGAGAAGTTTTCAATAGTATTACTACTCATAACCAGTTGCTAGCTGATGTTATGAGGTGATAACGCTGTTGAGAAGCATGTTTTCTTTTTGTTCAGATGGTTTGGACTGGTATTGAGCCGAGTACTTTCTGGTTGGTAGGCAAGTGTCATACCTACCATAGCGAAGCGGCACACCGTTGGACCATTTATTACTAACAAAAAATTTACGTAAATTACGAAACATGTTTCTCACCCAGCACGAATTTGCAATCGTTGGTTTGTTAGTCTATTTATGGTGAAATGACAAACCATATTAAGTATACTTTTTAGACATCCATATATCACGAACTTTTTTTAAACTGGAAAAATTTACAGTGAAAAACTAAATAGCAAAAAAAGTTCACCCGTTATATTTTAAAACAAATTTGAAAAGTGTCGTGTGAACATGGCATTTCATATCAAAAATAGCGAAGTAATTCGTAGTGTCGTGCAAGCATAGCATTAAACGAATTTATTTTTATTTATTTGGGTTCACTTGGGCGCAAAGAATTATAGGCGTGGATTTTGTCCAAATCACTCTTTGTAAGACTATCGCATAATCTTCAAAAAAGCATCGATAGCCTCAAGTCGTCAAACGCTGACTTCTCCCTCTGCATCATTGCGGCTTCTGCAGTCTTTGAGCACGATGACCGGTTGTAGCAACTATAAGATTCCTTAATGAAGTCTGGACAGTTCAAACACTTTTTTCGTTCTTCATGCATATTTTTCTGGTTTCATATCAAATGACTTTAACAGTTCAGCGTTAGTTTGTCGTAAGTTGCAATTACATTTACAACAATCCCCCTAATCTATGTATAAAAATCTAAAGTGGTACCTGCACGTACAAGTTTATACGCCGTGAAGTTATGTACAATATCCAGAAACCCAGTGATACCCAAATTCATTTCGATGTTTGTATACACTTTCTAGGAATAAGATCCCGCCTTGCTATCAGTAAATATATATAAAAAAAATTCTATTAAATATACAGTAATACTTGATATACTCACTTTTCGGTTTTAGGCTATAAGCAGAGATTTCTTTTTTCAAAGTTTTTCCCTCAGAACTTTCTAATTTCACCTATAAATACCTCACCTTAGTAGAAGAAAATGGGTTAAAACTCTAAAACAACATTACACAAAAAGAAAAAATAAAAACAAAACTTACCCACCATATGGTATGTGTGCCTATAGAAGAGAAATAATAAAAGAAAGTGTACAAGTCACGTTTCAATTTATGGTCAAATCATACAGTAGCGTTGTTGAATTGTTTTTAAATTAACAATATAAACCTTTTAATAACAACGAAAGTAAAACAAATACAAGAAATACATGTTAAGGTAATTATTGTAATATATTTTATTGTTTTTACTCTTTTTTATTTAATACACGTACAGAAATTTTAAATTGTTTTAAAAATCACTTCAACCTATTCTGCCTTTTTTACATCAGCACCACCGATCGAATCGAATTACTTTCTAAGGTGAAAAAGATATTTTTAGCTTAAGTAGGCAGTCGGAAAATATCGAAAATAATTCGATATTTTGTAAGCCTTTCAACCCTATGCTTAAATTCGGTGTAAATTTATCCTTTGTGTTCTTTGGTTTTCTTATTAGAAACTAGTTTTTCCAAAAAAGGGCACTATGGCAAGGGGTACCAACCACATAAAGAAATGAATGTTTCTAATATTACACATATTGTTTACACTCTACGAGGTATACAGAGTAGGGGCATACAAATATTTAAAATTCCATAAATATTATATGGATGGCACAGGTGTTTTTATTTGTTGTGAATTTAAAAAAGAAAAATTTGATGATTAATCAACTTAATGATTTTAAAGGCATTAAATATTATTATTTTTTTAATTGTTTAACCATTACATTTGATTAATTTGTCTTTGATAATAATACTTTTTAATGCATTTAATTATTCGATATGAAATTATTGGTGTTTTGGGTGATTTCTTAATACCGCACCCAGTTTTATTGTTTAAGAAATTATATTTTTTGAAATTTATGTGACAGATTTACATAATTATTAATATAGTTGTTCAATTGATACGAGGGTTGTCGCCGTAATATTTTTATAACAAAAAATACATAGTCTGTTAGAGGGTATGTACTACTAAATTTTATTTATTCATAAATGGAAAAGTGTTACTTTTTCAATTAAGACTCGCATTTTAATTAACACTAAACATACCTGTACTTTACATCTTCCTATTAGGACCAATAAGAGAAAAATATTCCATTTTAAGGAAATATCGGCCGGTTTCTGAGCAACTTTTTTGCAACACGTTTTATGGCAGCAGCTCAGTTGTTTTCGTGTAATATGTTAACTGTCAAACATGTTCAGTTTGGTCTATAATTTAACCATGAATCGACTTAGAAATGAACAACACTTGCAGATTATTGAGTTTTATTATCAAAAATTCATGCTTTTTTATCGGAATATTGTGTTCAGCGACGAAACTTATTTCTGGTTGAATGGATATGTGAACAAGCAAAATTGCCGTATTTGGTGTGAAGCATTGCAAGAAATGCCAATTCATTCCGAAAAATGCACTGTTTGATGTGGGCCGGTGACATCAGTGGACCGTACTTGTTCAAAGACAACAAAGGCAGGAACGTTATTGTGAATGACTAGCGCTTTTTTTTGCCAAAATGGAAGAATTGGAATTGCTTGATATGTGGTTTCGTGTCACACAGCACGTGAAACAATGGCCTAATTGAGAGGCGAGTTTGGTGAAGAGTTTATTTAACGCTTAAGGCTGGTCAATTCTCAGCCTAGATAGTGCGATTTAACGCCTATTTTTTGTGTTATGGCCATTTCTATAGGGCCGCAACAGTAGACGCACTTAAAGCCCACATTGAAGAATTTATTCGTGGGATACCAGCCAATATGTTGGAAAGAGTATGCATAGCGTGTGATTTGAGGCGTAGTCGCGGTCAACATTTACATGAATTCATCTTTAAATATTGAAGTACATAGATCGTTCTATCAAGTTCTAAAGCTCTTAAAAAATTACCCGATAGTTTCTTGTTTGTAACGTACAATGACAAGTTCGAGTTGTTTTTTTTTAACCTCACACACTCTAACATATTGACATTTCCTACGTGATTGTAAATTACTGGTCAAGCGGCTTAATGCTTCTTCCAGTTCATTCCCTTTTCGCGTACGACTTTATACTCTGTAACCAGCTTATCCGTTTATTCGGATTTTAATTAAATATTCTAAAAAGTTCGTTTTTTATCAAACTTGGCCTTTACTCTTTGACTTCCAGTGGACGAATACATTTCCGTTGGCTTTCTTCCGTTTATGGGTAATGGCATATGGACCTGATCGCGCGAGTGCTCACGTCTAATCCAAAAAGACGCATCAAGTACAGATAAATCAAAAGTTATCTTATGAAGTGGATGAGACTATAGAATGAAGTTTTTAGGCAGAAAACTACGTATATTTCGTAGGGGTTTATTTCACCCTTATTATGTGGTAGGTATATATTTTTTTCGATAAGAGATATTAAACGAGACAGCCAGAGCAGGAGAGATTGAATATTTAGATATAATAACAGTTTAAAAAAATCTAAAGCAAAACTTTGAAAGAAGTCATTTGACTCCCGTTGGTTCATTTATTGTTAATTTATTTATAACAATGTTCATAAATTATTTAGTATATTGCAACAAAATTTTCATTAAACTTTTATTTTATGAACTACCTTTGCCTAATAGGTAAACAGTCCTCATTGGAAGACTTTCGGAAGGGAGGGTAGACTGTAGGAAAAAACGGTATTTCATCTTTTATGTTATTTCGGGACTTCGAAAAAGTTTCGAAAAACTCCTTGTATAGCAAAATAGTCTTTTTTAGAAATGCTGGCTGATCTTGTGTTAGTCACGAAACACAGATGTAGGAAAAATATGGACTATATATCTGTTTTGGGGACTGCAGTGGTATAGCAATTACGTTGATAACGTCTAAGTGTATATGCCTATATAAACGAGGATTAAAACCCAAACTAACTAAGCATCAGTTATTTAAATAAATACATTCTACTGCTAATTTGTTCTCTTGCATCTCATCTACCCTCGTATGTACTTCATTTCAGTCAACAAATGTAAACTTTTGAAAATTTTTATATTGTAATACTTAAACACAATAAGTAAATGAATAGTCAAATGATGATTGTGACGACTTATTCTTCTTTAACCAACAAAACTTCTTTCTCAAGTCACAAATCATACAGGCAATCATAAAATTATTAATTTTATTTTCTTTTTTTTGAATTTTTGAAATTTATTATGCAAAAAATGTTATTAAACAAACTGACTTTTTGATTTTTTACTTAATGTTATTTCACTGTTGTTGTTGCTGCTGTCTTTGTCATTATATTTACTACGTACGTAAATGAATAAATTAATTGTTTAACGTTGGCATATGCGAGTGAAAATATGCTAAAATATGCTGAACAAATTTTCCCTGCATACGTACATATTACTCATGTAAACTTTGTTAAAAATAGAAAAACTTTTAAGAAAAAAGTTTCTATTTTTTTTTTTAATTTACAACAATAAATGTAATAAAGGAAAACGTATAAATTATAGCTTAAAACTTTAAGGTAGAAGCAATACGAAATCGATTGCTTAAGTAACCGACTAGGAGCTATTTTAAATTTTAGGTAAATTTTAAACAGAATAATGTGATAATATCAAACTAAAAGTCTAATTATATAGTCCTTTTATCCCTATGTGTCAATTATGTATGGCAACCGAACTTCAGTTGCGTTGTCAAATGGCAACCACAAATTTGTAGTTGCTAATATGGCAACAGAAAATAACATTTATCAGTCGCCACAAGTAATTTACGACAACTGGCAACGCAACTAAGGTTTGGTTGCCGTTCATAACAGACAGTTACAGTTCAGTAGCTTAATTCTGCTGCCATGACTAAAATT
Source organism: Wohlfahrtia magnifica (assembly GCA_023159175.1). NCBI lineage: Eukaryota > Metazoa > Arthropoda > Insecta > Diptera > Sarcophagidae > Wohlfahrtia > Wohlfahrtia magnifica. Next base: position 3,069,147 of record JAKWBJ010000226.1, on the reverse strand, counting down.
GTATATTCTCTTGAGGAAAAACTACCCTATTTCATCTCGATCTCAGATTCAATCTCAAACCAGTTCAATTTTCTTTTCTATCGGTTTACTTTAAAATGTAACTGGTGAATAAAGAGAGCCAGCTAATGTGACCTATTTCACACACGTAGTTAATTTTATTTTACTCACGACATACTGACCAAATTAAATAAGAGCACTGAGAGTTTCGTTGCCAGGCGCAAACAACAGTGGTTGTAGGAGGAGAGTCAACATGAAAAATAGAACTAGTCGATTACACGTGATTGACTCATAAGCAAACTGAATAAACAATATTCCAATATTCATTAAAATCGGAATGTTAGCAAACAAAAAAAATTTTTTTTTTTGAAAATAATTGCATTTTAGAAGAAAAGTTACTTATTTTGCGCGTTTTTCTCCGATTTTAACACCTCCTGGGTACCAGTTTTAAAAATTTGCACTTTCAATATTGGCTACTTCTATGTGTTTCAAATTTGCGATGTTAAAAACATTTTAATTGGGAGCTAAAAAGTATGCCAAGCTCCGAAACGGAATTTAACCTCTCACAGATTAAAAAGGTATAGCCTATAATACTTTCGTCAGCCAGATCTATACGTGAGCCATTTCAACAAAATCGGTACAGTCATTTACGCGTGATTGAAGGACAAACAAACAAACAAATACACTTACAAAGCAATTTATAATCTTTATACATAAAAATAAATGCGTATTTGTTTGTATGTATGTATGTATGTACATATGTATATATGTTTGTGTTTGAGGTCTATAGACGGCTAAACTGTATCATCCTGTATGCTTAGAAGGAGACATAAGCTACATTTTTTTCAGGGTCAGGGGGAGAGGTTCCCCCCTGCAAAATTTAATTATCATATATCTAAAAAACTATTACAGCAACAGTCTTCAAATTTTGTTCCAATCGCTTTTCTATGAAACTAATTGACACAGATTGTGATAAAATTTTATCTAAACCCCTTTCAAAAAAAAAAAAAAAAAAAAAAAAAAAAACATGAGAAAAATCTGGGCGGGATAAGATTAGGGGGAAAATTAATCCCATAGAAGGCAAACATTAATTGTAGAATACTGTTGCAGCGAGAGTCCTAAAGTTTTGTCACTATCACTTTCCTATGAAACTGATTTAATGAAAAAAGTCTAGGGCGGATAGAGTCAGAGGGAACGGTGGGTGACGAAGCACACCAGGTTTAGGCAGTATACTATATAGGGATTAATAAAATCAAAGTTTTTGAGAATTAATCATCATCGCTAAAAAAATATTTTTTAAAAGGTAAGATTAGTTTAAATGTGTGTATATTTTTTTCTTTAATAAATATTATAAGTATTTTTAATAGTTTATAATGGTTCATCCCCTTTCATCGTCTAAAGTTAACCAAGTTCTGGAACTTTTACGGCGGGGTAAAAGTTACCGTGAATTTTCGTCAACTTTAAAGATTTACAAAAGCACTGTGGTAAGAGTTCGGACAACTGTGTTGAATTTGCCAGATCCATCACGTGGTGGCAGAAAAAAAAATATCCGAAGCAACTGAACGCCATATTTTACGAGAAATCAGGCAGCAAAAAGTTGAAAACGCTGTACAAATTCAAAAACAGCTTGCGGAAAATAAAAATATAAATGTTTCTGTCGAAACAGTTAGAAATACGCTGCGTTATGCGGGCTTGAAAGAACGAGCAAAAGTGAAGAAGCCATTGCTAACAAAAAGGCATCAAAAGCTTCGATCAGATTTTGAAAAAATATTCCTCCTGGACCCCTCAGGATTGGGCTAAGGTTTTATGGTCAGATGAAACCAAATGAATGGGTTTGGGTCGGATGGCAGGCAATGGACAAGGGACAACTTTTCAGAAAAAAACGTTAGACCAACTTTAAAGTTTGGCGGTGGATCAATAATGGTATGGGGTTCCATGATGGCTGAGGGAGTTGGTATGATACACAAAATAATTGGTACAATAACTGCGCAATCCTACATCGATATTTTACATATGACTCTCCCCGCCACTGCAGAAAAATTTGAGTTGCGTAAGGAAAATGTATTTTTCAGCACGACAATGACCCCAAACACACCGCCAAACTTACGCAAAAATGGCTAAATGACAGGGGATACAAAGTTCTTGATTAGCCGCCCCAGTCACCCAATCCTCCATAATTTTTCAGCACGACAATGACCCTAAACACACCGCCAAACTTACGCAAAAATGGCTAAATGACAGGGGATACAAAGTCCTTGATTAGCCGCCCCAGTCACCCAAGCCCCATTGAACACCGCTGGGGAGTCCATAAAAGAAGCGCTTGTGGTAAATCTGGAAATTTAGATGATTTGTGGGAAAATGTGAAAACAGCGTGGAATCAAATCGATGAAAGAGTCTGTGAGAATTTAGTTGAAAGTATGCTGCGTCGTATAGAAGCCGCTATTAAAACCAAAGGTGGCTATACTAAATTTTAAAAATAAAATGAGTAATAAAAAATATTAAAAAAAAATTAACACAAAAAACTGTCCCAATTGTCTTTTATTCAAATTTAACGGTACATAAAAAACCAAATCTGTACTATTGTTGTTGTAGATAAGGGTGTATTAAATAAACAGTGCAAATATGAAAATATTTGAAGCAAAAGTTGTGTTGTTGTTCCCATAATTCAAAGCAACAAGTAAACTCTGGGACAGTTGTTTGAGTGACTGTATATATGTGTACACATCAAAATAAATGAATATAAACCACTAAGATATTGGCTCGCCATAACGTTGCTATGTAATATCAGTTGCTTTAGTTATGTTCACTAGTGTATATATCATTTAAAAGATGTGTACATATCTCTAGTTTCCAAATCCGTTAGAGAACTTAAACATTGTAAATAATCAACAAGTTATTAGCTTATAAGTAACTCAAGATTTTGGATGTGTTTCGAAAATTCAAAAAGCACATTCTTGTCGTACTGGAAAATAGTTAAATTTTCAACAAAAAAAAAATTGTCGCACCGTATGGTCTGACTGCTCTTTGATACGAGTATGATAAAATTTCTCATAGATTGAACTACGAGGGCGGATTGATATTGAAGCTACCTAACTAGGAAAAAAACATTTTTTTTTTCCAAAAACCATTCATTTCTCAACATAGTCTTCTTTTAGTTCAATACACTTAGTAAGACGATTTTCCAACTTTTTTATACCATCTGAATAATACGATTTTGGGAACTCCTCAAAATACGCGTTAGTTTCGGTAATCACTTCTTCGTTTGAGATGAATCTTTGTATTGCGAGGCATTTTTTCAAGTTTGGAAACAGGAAAAAGTCACTAGGGGCTAAATCTAGACTATAAGGTGGATGATCAACCAATTCGAAGTGGATTTCTAGTAGTTTTAGCATCGTATCTAATGCTGTGTGAACCGGTGCGTTGACTTGAAGAAAGAGAACTTTTTTCTTGTTTAAATGTTGTTTAAATGTTTCTTTAATTGCACGATAATACTCTCCTGTGATTGTGGATCCTTTTTCAAGATAATCGATGAGCAATATTCCGTGTGCATCCCCAAATACAGTGGACATAACCTTGCCAACCGATTTCGCTGTCTCGCCTTCTTCGGATCACTTCCACCAGCTTTCACCCATTGCTTCGATTGATTTTTGGTTTCAGGTGTGTAGTGGTGGACCCAAGTTTCATCAACAGTTGATGTGATGTGATCTGTCGAACTCGTTTTTATTCAACACTGAGCAAACGCGGCACTCATCTAGCCGATAGCTTTTTCATATGCAAATGTTCATGCAAAATGTTGAACACACGTTCATATGATATGTTTACCATTTCAGCGATCTCACGGATTTTGACCCGGCGATCATTCATAGCGATATAGAGGATTTTCTTGATATTTTCTTCAGTAACCACCTCTTTTGGCCTTCTTGTTGATGGTATTGTTGCAGTGCTTCTTCGGCCGCGCTTAAGTTCAGCAATCCAATATTTTACCATATAATCTGACGGAGCAGATTCGCCGTAATGTTTATCAAGCTTTTCTTTTGTCTTTTTCGCCGTTTTGCCTTTCAAATAATAGTGTTTAATCACTACACGAAATTCACTTTTTTCCATTTTCCAAGAAACACAAAAGTGGCTTACTTCAAACGAATACAACAAATAAACTAATCGATGAATCTGGCTAAAATTTTAACAGCAGGAAAAAATGAAGAAGTGATTACCGAAACTAACGCGTATTTTGAGAAGTTCCCAAAATCGTATTATTCAGATGGTATAAAAAAGTTGGAAAATCGTCTTACTAAGTGTATTGAGCTAAAAGGAGACTATGTTGAGAAATGAATGGTTTTAGAAAAAAATAAAATGTTTTTTTCCTAGTTAGGTAGCTTCAATATCAGTCTGCCCTCGTATAAGATGTTCTGGTAGTTTTTTTAATTTCCAATTAAATATTCGAACTCTCATAATTTACAACATTTAATTAACTGAATAAATAAGTGTAAGTAACAATAATAAATAAAAAAATTCAATTTAAATAGCAGCCGCGAACAAAGGGTCATAAACCGAAATGACCTACGCAATATAAAATTAAATTACAACAACAGCCAACCATTTAATAAAATTATATATAAAAATAATATTTCATAACAATTGATTGGACATCATAAAAAAGTAACAAAAACCGGTCAATTTATTGTTTTCAGAAAATTAAAAAAAAAAAAAAATGGGACGAAAGTATCAACATCCACAACCAACGCACTGGAAATACACAAAAAATAATGAATGAATTGTTTTTCGAAATCGAAATTGAAGTCAATGTACATACATTTTCACACAATTAATCACATTGTAGACAGCGAAGAAGAGAAAAAAAGGAAATAAAATCAATAGAAAGATATTAGAAAAACCATATGTTCCATCATATGATGTTTAAGACACACATTTGTCGGTTATTGAACAACGATAGTAAAGCAAAGAAACTGAGAGCAACAGAAGACAAATGAAATACAGCAACAAACAACCTTAAAGTGTTGCAACAATATGTTACAACTTAATGTTGTACGTATGTATGTATTTATATGGTATGAGAATGTGTTGTAAATCTATTAACAACTACAACATAAGATATAACAACAATGAGTCGATGCAGCAATCTAATTGTGGTACTATTGCTACGCTATTATACGGTCACGTTAAGCATTAGCATTAGCAATAGCCAATCTTAGCGAGTTATTTAAAGTAGGCTGTGGCTGCTGTCTAATGTCAAATAAAATTGCCAAGAATTCGATTTTTAATATTAAGGGTGTGGTAATAAAGATAAGAAAGAAAAACATTGCAGTGTGACCAAAATGATTATTAACATTTTTTTTTATCATTTGTTGGAATAATCAGCACACTCCATTATCACCGACAGCGGAATAATCTGCATCCGAAAACTGCCGACTATAACTAAGAGTGAAATAATCCACACAATAGTTTTTCTTTTCAGTTTATCAGCAATCGTTAAAAAGTCAAAATTAGATTGCGCATTTAGAGAGATGATGCAATACCAAACCCTGGCTAGGCAGTACATATATCATAAATTGCCACAAGAAACCTGAGTTCGAATCCTATTTTGTTAGATTTTTAAGTGTACAGATTAAAAGCCTAAAATTAAAAAATTGCCTAATTTTATCCATACCCCTATAAGACTCTAAACAAGAGCTCGATGCCGGAATAGGCACCCTGCTTTGATTTGCCATATGGCGAAAACAAGAACAAGAAATTTTAAGCATGTCGTAAAAATCGGGGACCCAAGGAGAGTCTAAAAAATGAATGTAGATCATGATAAATAATTAATTAAGCCTTCATTAGAGGTAATGGACCAGTATAAGGTCATATTATGTTGTATCAACGGAAACAAAGTTGACCACGAACTAGCAAGACATGGTTCGGCAAACCTGCCTTTATCTGTTGAACAACTAGTAAAATCTACCGATAAGTCATCTTTTATGGATAGTAAAGTAACAGATCTTAAGTAAGTCCTAATGCTCGTGAAGTAAAAGGAGTGATAGCAGGGCCCTATGACTCAAATTGAACAAATCTGTAGCTCAATTACATCTAGGACTGAATAGGATTGTAATAGGGCTCATAAAATGAGATTTCTTTTACGATCTAGAACCTTCCAATCGGAAAACGGTACACCGGACTTCTGTAAGCTAAGTGAGGAAGTGGATGAACTGAAAACTGTTGCCTGCAACTGCCCAGAACTTACGATCTAGATGGTTAGGTGAACAGCTTCATGATGGCTTTAAAGACGTAGCAGCAGACTATGACCTGGGAAACAAGATTGGGTTTATCAATGGCTAAGGGAAGGACGATAAACGAAGCAAGCACTTTTGGTAACCAATAGAAAGGCTTTACAATGAACCTAATGCTCTGATATTATGAACCAGACTTTAACTTACATATCGAATTGGTGTCGTGCTTATGGCTCGTCTATGAATTCCAGCAGGACGATCATAGTTCATTTTACCAATTAAAGATTAAAGTTGAACCTTGGTGCAATCTTAGTGTGGTACTTGGAAAGGCTTTTCGGTAAAACATGCGGTCTAAACTCTAAGCTGTTTTATAGGATTTGTTCTTTGATTATTAGACTGTTGTTTGGTCGCCTAAGGTTGAACAACTGGTGGTGGTCGATAGAAAACAATTAGATGATCTTCAGAGACAGGCTTGTCTGGCTATGACTGAGGCTATGTGCAGCTGTCCGACCGCTACCATTGAGGCCATACTAGGGCTAACACTTTTGAACATCTTTGAGAAAAAGTGTGCTTATGAGAAGTACTTTGAAATTGCGAATTTCATCAGAACTAAAGCTAAGGGACTTTAGTTACGTGAGCATCCTAGAAAGAAACCGATCGTGTGCTCGATCACAGGCTATATACAGTTTTTGACCAGAGACAGGTTCGAAATCAGAGGTTTGGGAAATGGGTTTCGGTGCCTTATGTTGACCACTGAAGCCTGAAGTGGCTTACGTATGGATCGAGGATTAACACGGGTGTATTGGCGAAAATCTTTGAGCCTAATACAAAGATCCCTATAACTATGGATAAATGCCCAAGTGTCTTTCAGGCTGAAATTTGTGCAATTTCAGCGTGCGCCTGTATAAACCAGCAGAGAGGTGGCACTAGCTTCATGTACGAAGAAATCGCGACGATTGCTTGGACTATCTTAAACAACTTAGTACGACGAACAGGAACCAGGGTCATTCCGGAGCATGGTCCGTAGTGGACTTTATCGTCCCAGAGGCCATCTCAGGGATTAACTAGGAGGGCGTTCAGTAGCTGCGACAGACCAAACGGTTGGTAGTGCGTTTCACCTACGGAGAAAAACTGTATATTACGTAGGCCTGACATTAATAGAAAAGTGGCATTCCTATCGCTAAACTCTCAATAGGTCACGTCTCTTGGCTGGGACGGAGTATCAACTCTGACTGGGGAAGGACGAAATCACAGGACTTATTTTGTACAACTGAGTTGCCGTGATTAAGACCAGTTTACACTTTTTTTAACCGGGGTCAATTGGATGCGCAGGAGTTCAGATTCAGATCAGGGATTTTTACGATTACTTCATTTGGATGGCGAAGAAGTTGCTGTTTAAACTTGCTTTCCGTCTGCCACTTTCTGCAATAGAGTGGGGTGGAGTCAGTGGTTAATTGTGGTTAACTGAGGGAAGCGTCATACTAATGGGTCATCTTTCGAAACTATAGTAGCACACAAATGATTTTTTGCATCGGGATGTCTTTTGTCGGTGGGCAATCTGCTTGTGAGAATAGTCATACTAAGAGATATAAATATGTTTGTCTTTGTGTCATTAAAAATAAAGTTTTTATCGGTTAATATAAGACCGACTTCACAGTATATCTTTTGGAACGGATGGCTTCTATTCGAGTACTATTCAGTATTTAAGAGTAAAATATAGATTATTAAAGCTAAGTTGTGCCCTTAAATGCCTTCATTAATGGTTGCCTATTAAGGAATATATAGGAATTCAAAAAGTGATTTTAAATCGATCGCTATATAATCTTAAGTGATTTTAGGGTTGTTGTGGGGTATTAAAATGTAATGTATTTTTTGGATTTTAAGTAGACATATTTAGGTTTTTTAAAAACCTGATCGAATAACTAAACTTTAAAAATTTGACAGTCTATTATATGAAACAATGATGGTTACTGAAGATTTTTTCTGCTTATCAAGAATAAAGTCTAAAAAAATAAAATTTTGCGATCATTTTTTAGTTGGTCACATTATTTACACATTTTGGTAAAAAGAAAATTACTTCAAATCTCTTATAAAAAAATACGTACAGTGGTAGCCAGCATACAGTGGTGCATCCAAATTTAATTTATATGGTTCGGATGGTAAAATATGTGTCAGACGTCCATTTAATACCATAACCATACTTTTAACCTCACTATACTTTTAAAACCTTTTGCGCAGTAGACAAACAATTGTTATCCCTAAATAGCTGATCACCACTGTATGTATGAATGCAGATAATTATTGTAGCATGGAAATCCTCTTAACAAATGTTTTCCTTATATTTGTTATGAGCAAAGCCAACTCCCTTTTTTATATTTTAGTTTTCTTATTTCAATTGTTTCTATGACTGATAAAAAAGAAAACTTAGACTAATGCGGATTGAAAATATCGTCTTGGCATCTTGTGCTAAAGCAGCAAACAGCAGGTAATGACCAGTAGTAGACCAAAAACAGTACTTTAGAAAAATGACAGTAAATAAGGTGGTGGTAGACAGCAGCGATGATAATTGTGGTTGTAGTAAAGGCTCCCCCTTAGTAAAGTAAAGTTTTGCTTTGTTTTTCTGTCGATATGCCAAAGCCATTAAAAAAACTTTAGTGAGCGTTGACGCTGATTTATTGTATTTATTTAAAAAGAAAAAAGTTCATTGATAAAGAAAAAACCTTTAAAAAATAAAATAAAAAAAAGGAGAAAATAAGCGTTAAAATATCACCACGCATGTTGCTCTTTCATATGGTCAGGGTAAGATTTTTTTTACACGTTTTTGTGGTTTACCAGATAAACATATAAAATTCAAAAATAAAAATCATGATGAATTTTTAGTTTTTTTTTTTTCAAATAGTTTGTCAATCACGTTTAACAGTTTTAATCAAAATTTTTTTAAAGTCATTTCGTTTTTATTTGTTTGGGAGCATTTAAAAAAAAAAAACGGGCGAGTTATGCAGCGTATTACTTATTGATTTTCAATTTTATGGTCACTTTGTATGCCCCGTCGCTTTATAATGCACGCGAAAAAAATTTTTTGTGCCTTAAAAAACAGAAAACACTTTACTAATTGCCATAGGCCATTTCTCGTGCATTTGCGAGGATATTTAACAAGATTTAATTGGTAATTGATTTTTGCGTGTATTACTTGTTGGCTCACTGAGATATTAATGTGGCCATAAACTTATTGCCACCACATATTGGCTACAGCAACTTTCACAATTATACGAATTATACATGTAATTAAAAAGACTTAATGAATTGGCAAACGTCAGGTAATAAAATGAGCGTTAATTAACGCAAAGAATTAAAAAAAAAATATTTAAATTCAATTAGACAATCAATATTTTGTAGACAGGATGGCAAAAGAGATAAAAGTAAACATTGTAAGATTTGTGTTTGAAAATACAAAAAAAAGATTAGATTTCTGCAAAAAGTTAACCACAGAAGACACTAAAAATGCTGAAAACTTATTGTTCTTGTCTTGTTATAGACTGTAATGTTAGATTTGTTGGCATTAGGCTTGCCATATGGCACTGATTTCGCTGGATTTACAGCTTGTCAAAAAAAAAAAAAAAATGAATAAATAAATAAATGGTTCAAGATTTTTTTCAAACACATTTTTTTAAAGGTAATTGTTAACAGTCGAGATCAGAATCAATCGTTTGACAAGGTTGTAGAAGCTCATAATGAACAATTTCGTTCTAGTCCCATCAGAGGAACAACATAACTCTACTTGGTGTCAATCCTACTTTACGACCGTCTGTGAAGCGCTTCAGCTGGCTGCGTCCATGGTCCTTCCCCTCTAGTGTTGTACAAGATCGCCATTATTTTCATCGTCAGTAACCATTCGCACCTATCAAACGAGTTTTAGTGTTGCCTGATGCATTTAATATTACCAGCAATAGTACATTTTAGAGCCATCTGCAGACAGGTTTTCGAACAACATGTTGAATCTGGCAACCCTAGTTGGCATCCAAGTAGTAATATTGGGAGCAACTACCGATTGCATCTTTTTTATAGTCCTTTCTACCGTATAATGTTAAATATATTGCAGCCGGATCTGGCTGTTGCGAATGTTAATAATTTTAGATACTTACACAAGTCAGAAGGAATTAATGCATGCCATGACACAATAATTCGCTCTCTTATAAGGGTCCGCCATCTAACGTTTTTTTTTTTTTGAACTAGTGCTTATTTCGTGAATGGTAACGCTTAGCTCATGTCTGATTTGACAGATAATTAGTTTTATCCTTCCGCTGAACGAATATGGTTGTGTATACGCTTTTTTCGCTTCGCTAAGTGGGCCTGCGATCGACTTACAGAAGATGCCGATTTTGCCAAAAAAAAAAAAAATAATAATCTTTTCAGATGAAGCTCATTTTGATCTTGGCGGGTATGTAAACAAGCAAAATTGTCGCATTTGGGGCACAGAAAACCCGCACGCATACAAGCCGATACACCCAAGACGAGTCACTGTTTGGTGCGGATTTTGGTCCAGAGGCATAATTATATATATAGAGAGGCATAATTATACACAATATATCAAACAAATTGCATAAATTATTTTCTCACGTTTTTACTTGCAAGGGGAATAAGAGGCGCTAGAGGGGTATGTTTGGATATTAACCACACCCATTTTAATAATAAATAATTTCCACGCATTGTATTATATATACAATACAACGCCTTACGTTGATATTCGATGTGGAAATATTTTTGGCCGCCGACTCCATATAAAATTGGAGCTCAAGGATGGATAACCAACGGCACAGCAGCGGGCAACATTTTAAAAAGTAATTTGCAGGCATTCATTTATCGCTCAAATAAATATTTCATTAACTTTTGCTAATTTAAATTACCAGTAAAATAAGGAGCAATACTTAAGCGGTTTCAAATGTAAATTAACGTAAATCAGACTAACATAAGAGTAAAAATAATTTTTATTTAATTAATGTTTTACTCGTACGACATGCTTACCACCATCCACATCAAACAGAATTTACACGAAAAGCATTTTTATGTAAAACTTTTTTCACAAAAAACCAAAGTTTGATAAAGAAGATTGGAAAAAAAACTACGACAATTTCTCACCTAAAAAGAAAGAAAAAATGAAAAAAATATTATTTGTTTTGTGATACTCGTATGGTAGATATGATGATAGAAAAACTAAATATATAAAAATTGTTGTTGTTTTTTTTTACAATTAGAAAAACAGGGTTAAATGAGTGTGTGAGTAGAGTAAGTGAATGAATGAATGAATACCAGCGTAAGTAAAAATTTTCAATTTATTAACAGACAGGGAAATAAATTTTTGTTTTACACGTTGTAGATGTAAATTTTCTAATTTTTTATGTTTTTTTTTTCGTTGCATTTCATTTCATTTCATTTTTTTTTTTTTTTTTTTTTCATTAAGAAATTGCGTTACAGGTTGTGGTGTCGATGGCTGGTTGTTTGTGGTCTCAGCTTCACTAACACTGGTAGCTATGGTTGATGTTGTAGCCAAAGTTTTGGTCCATATGAGTTTTTTTTTTACATTTCAACAAAGTTCACAGCTTCAATTTCATGCGCTTAACACAAAATATGTAAGTTAAAAAGGGGGTTAAAAAATGGTAAAAAGAAATCTAAACAAAGGTGTTACAACCGTTAAATGTTTAATTAGGCCAGGAAACAATTAAACAACACGAGAGAATGCCATTACACCACATAATGTGTATGAAATGAATTCACTTTACAACATGAAAATGCATATTATTAACCCATTGGATGCTAATGCATGCATATGTAATAAAAATTTCATTAATTAAAAGATAAGTTAGATCTAAAGGTCGCTAAAGGCAAATTAAGTGTATCCGATAAATCAAGTTCCCATTAATTAGGAAAGTTAAGAAATAATAATGAACAAGTGGAGATGGAAGGCAAAAGACATTCAATTTAGCAGAGGAAAAAAATATGAAAAGAAAAGAAATAATGGGAGGCTGACAGCAACAACGAGCCACTGGTTCCCATAAATTAGTGCACATAGCTTAGTCTCTTGACCGTGAGCTCTCTTTCTGATCAGCTACTGTGCAGGCGAAACGGGAAACTGGTTTCTACCAGATTCATGCAAAGAGCTGCTCTTCTCTTCTGCTTTCACACGTGCGTAGTCACACCCATAGGCAAAAAATAAATAAAGAGAAGTAAAGAGGAAACAAATGAAAAATAAAGTGCAAAATGGCCTGAGTGAGAGACTCTCAATTACTACCAAAATTGTAAAATGCATTAATATTAGTTTGCCGAACGCTGCCTTGGACCATTAATACCTTGGTTATCTAGCCAAATTTAGGGAAAAAAAATGTCAAAAAAAAAGTTATATGTGATCTACACCTCTCTGATCAGGTACTGCTCAGGCGAAATGGAAAACTGGAAACTTGAAACAGTATTGGAACATTAAAAGGTGGAAGATGGTCTTCTCACGCACCACATCACGACTACAAGAATAATAGTCGTTGAAAGAGAGGCCCATTCTATGGTATGGTACTTCATCTTCTGGTTAACAATTATATGTAGAAAGCAAATAAACCCATTACAAGCAGCCGTGCCAATTTGGGAATACATATTAAATTTTTCTTTAAAAAATTATTAAATTATTTTTAAAAAATTATGAAAATTTTTCATTTTTTTTGTTGCTTTTTTTGCCTATTTAGACACCTTTAGCCTCTTTAAGCTTGTGTTAATCGGTGACTAAACTAGTGATGGTACTTTCAGTGGTACTTTATGACGGAATATTTCGCCATATCTAATTAACAGATTAAGCCATAAGCGTTTGTGAATTTTTGGCCATCCTTTTTCTTAGCTTTTTAAAAAGTTGTTTGAACCATTTCTGGCCCTGAAAGTGTTAACATTCCAAGTTTATTTAAGTACCTCTCAACTTTAAAGGCATTATAATAAAATGTATGTAATAAATGTAAATTTAAATGTAAATATGGGAAAAAATTTTTCTGCTTAGGCTTTTAAGCTTAATATCTATGTAAATAAAACGTAAAATGCATAGAAAGCATTTGAAAAGTTTCTTGAATGAAAGTTAAGAGTTCATACTCATAGAGTGAAATGATTGAGTTAGCAAGAGTCAACAAGCCCTAGTAGTGATTTGCAAATTAAATTTGTATACCAGCTAGGATCAAAACTTACAGGTTGCAATGAGCCAGACTTTTAAAATGATAGTAAACTAGAACTGGACAGACTTGTTCTTGATATCAAAAAGGCTCTGAACTCAAAACATTTCAAAAATCATCTTCTCGGATGGAGCACATTTTTATCTTGGTGGGTACGTGAACAAGCAAAATAGCCGCTTTTGGAGCTCAAAAAACCCAAACGTGGTCTTACAGAAGCCAATGCATCTATTGCGAGTGACTGTTTCATGTGGCTTGTAGAGCGAAGGCATGATTGACCCATATTTTTTTCAATAGAGACACCTATCACACCATGATAACCGCCTTCATGGTATTGGTGTGAACGATGTTTGGTTTCAACAGGATGGTGCAACTTACCACACATCTCATGCCACAATCGATTAATTGCGTCAAACGTTTAATTAGCCGAAATGGTGATGTCAGTTGGCCGCCAAGAAGTTGCGACTTGACAATGTTGGACTATTTTCTGTGGGGCGCCGTTAAAGACAAGTGTCATGCCGACACACCACAGACAATTGAGCATTTGAAGGTCAATATTCGTGATGCCATTGCCCCATACCCCATACATTCGAAAAAGTATACGAAAATTGGTCCGATCGAATGGTGTACTGTGAGTACAGCCGCGGCTGCCATATGAATTAAATAATATTTCATTTCTAGCCGGAACAATTATGTTTCAACAATCCATTTTTGTTTTATTGCATTTTAAATTTAAACTTTTAAATGGCCCACCCTTTAGATAGCACCGTCTATGGACATGTGGGTGCCTTAGATAATGCGAATTTTCTGGCCATGCAAACAGTGCTCTTTAATAGAGAATACGATCTTTCTTTCTGATATCAGTGTAAGTCCATAGTTGAACTGTAGCAGATAGGTAAAATGCAAAAGATCGCATAGGCCAAGGCGTTTAAATCCCTTTTCCGCTTTAAACCTGTACATTGGAATAATTTTCCCAATGGAATACAAGTTTTATTACATAACCTTATGAATCTTACCACATGTAGTGGTGTAGGTTATAACTATAACACATGAGATGAAAAGTCCTGGGCCTAACACATAGATGGCTGTTAAGACAGCTGTTAAAATTTCATGATATTTTATTAATTAGTTTGTGAGTTATTGTGCTAAGAGTGACGCTACTTTTGTTATTATCATAACAATCGATCAAAAACAATTTCGTGTTTTAATTCTAGACTGCTTCTTGATCATAAAAAAAACCGTTCAAGCTAAGCAATGTATTGAAAACTGTTATGGGTATTCTGCTCCATCAGAAACAACTACAAAACTTGTCGTTGAGACTACAGAGCACAGTGGACGTTCAAATGAGCCGTAACACCAGAAAACATAAAAAAAATCCACAAAATCGTTTTGAATGAATGAAAAGCGAAGTTGCGTAAGTTAGCTGGCTTCGTAAAGATATCAAAAGAATATGTTGGCTTTGTAATGCATTTGACTATAAGGAAGTGCTTCTGTTCAAAGCGGATGCCAAGTTTGCTCATTGTTGACCAAAAACAAGAATGTTTTGATGATTCTGAAACAATGGCAAAACTCCATGAATTGAATTTCGCATATCCACCATATCCCATATCCACCATACTCTCCAGATTTCGCTCCTAGCGACTACTGGCTGTTCGCAAGCTTCAAAAAAATGCTGACCGGTAAGAAGTGGTTATCGCTGAAACTAGGGTTTATTTTGAGGCAAAAGATAAATTGTTCTACAAAAGTGGTACTAAAATGTTAGAGCGGCGCTGGAATGATTGCAATGCTCTTGATGAACATTACGTTGATAAATAAAGCTAATATTGAACAACAACAAAGTATTTTCTTTGTAAGGCCCGGGACTTTTCAGCCTATGCGTTATGTAAAACAAAAATTCTAAAATGAAAACATCAAGATATTTCTCCTTATAAAATTACTGTTAAAAGAAAATATGTAAAATATTCATGCATTACTTACGTACATATGTACGTACATATATGTATACATATTTTACACAAACTGTACCTTGTTTTCCTTTCTTTTAAGATTGAATAAAAAACTAGACGAAAAGAAAAATTCTATCAATTTGATTTCTCTCTAGCATAGCAAAGGGTCATGTCAAGTCTCTTCTGAGTAGAAGAATGAAACAATTATTGTCCTCTGTAATGTGTGTTACGGAATGATGAATACAGTGAATAAGAAGTCTTATGTATAACAAAAGGTAGAGAATTTTAAAGTGATATAAAAGCAGTTACAACAAACACTACAGGAGAGTAAAAAAGTTAAATTAAAAATTCCAAATACAGATATTTCTTCTACCTGCTTATTGTTTAAGCGTTGCTTAAAAAAAATAATGAAATCATCCTAAAAATTATTAGAAAACTATGATGAAATCAAAAAATTGTGTTTTTTTTTTTTTTTTTTTTTTTTAATATAAAAATTGAGATCAGAGTTGAACATAATAGAGTTTTTGTTAAATATGTTTAAGTAGACGTTGACGATTTATCGATAATCTATATAATTAATAGGCTAACACATTTTTGTATACCTTTTACACCTGTTCTACTGCACTGATTTCGGAAAGATATGTATGGGTTTAAAGCTTTTTCTGTGCAGTTGTGCACTATTCCATTTTATTTAAATCAGTTCAGGACTTTTGGAGTAATACGAATCTAAAATTCGTATTTTTTTTTTGTTTTTTTTTTTTTTTTTTGTATAAACAAATTATAAAAGAAAATATGTATGGTGTGTATGAATGTATATTTTTTTATTTGTCATATAAAATGTTTTTTTTTTGGATTTTTATAAAAAAAAAAAAAAAAAAAAAAATTTCGAAAAAATAATTTTATATTTTTAGTCTTATATGAAAACATTAAATATATTTGAAATCTATTTGAAGAAAATTTTGTCATTTAAAACTTATTTTAAATTTTATATACATATATGGCGGTTAATTTTGAAACACTAATTTATATACCTACATACATAATTATTGCAAAATGCTAGAATGCGGCTGATTGTGTCAGCCGCTAAGTACACTAGAGCTATTAATATACAGCACACATACATATATAATGTTGGAGTCAGTTGATTCATTTTGATTATAGGTTTTTGTAAAAATAATTGCTGTGCAAATTATAAAAATTTGTGTAAATAGAAATAAATAAAAAAATAAAACTTTTTTCGATTCAATTATATGATCATGGTGATATTTATTTGTAGTGTTTGAAATCCGTTTTACAAAATGACAAAGATGATCAAATGGCTTCAGCACGTAAGGCATTATTTGCTTGTTTGGATAAAAGTTTGCGGCCTTTAAACGTTTGTCTAGAGGCGGACAAACACTCAGTAAATGTGATTTCGCCTGATTTGTTCTGTGGTTTACGTGGCCACCCGTAGCTTCTGCAAGTGTCAAGAAGTGTAATCGGTCACCGTTTCAACCCTTAGCACTTCTTTGTCGAGTGAGGCTCGACATTATATTGCCTACACAAACTCCTTGTCGAGTCAGATTCGACATTATAGTAAAGCAATTTTTAAAAATAATTAAAATTATCAAGTGTATTTTATTAACCATTTTTTATGCCTTTTTTGTAAATTAATTAAGGATCTAGTAATAGGTAACAAAAAATAGGAGTTCAAAGGTTTAAGTATTGCCACAAATGATCGAAAACCGCGCAATGTCGGGAAAAACCTCACAAACACTCCGTTGAGAGATTGAGATATCTGAGTAAATGTGTTTTTCCCTATCAAGGTTTTTTTTTTCTCTCTCTATAACTCCACTTCATCAACAATTTTCTATCTTACTTTCTTTGGACAATATTTTTTTTCTTCCATTAGTAATTGTTATTTAAAAGCTTTTGTTGCATTGGACGGCCTTGACGGCGGCTAACTTGAGGGTTCCATTTCAACAATTTTCCATTTTTTGTTCAATATTTGTTTATATTAAATTTTTTTTAATTTTATTTATTAAAAATATAGCAGGTCACTCAATAAGTCTGTAGGATAAATAAGAAACAACAAAATTTTGACAAAACTCCATTTTATTATTCAACAGTAGTTGCCTTCGAGAGCGATACAACGAGTATAGCGATTTTCCAACCTTTCGATACCACTTTTGTAGCACGATTTCTCTTTCCCGTTAAAATATGCCTCAATTTCAGGGATTACTTCTTGAGATCTGAAAACAAGAAAAACTCACTGGGGGCTAACTCTGGATAATACGTAAGGGTGGGTAAGCAATTCGAAGCAGGATTTGTCAGTTCACGCAGCAGCCCCTTTGAACAGGGTAATCGCATACTCACATGTTCGTATATCTTAACAGTGTCAGCTAGATCGTGCACCTTCAATTTGCGATCTTTCATAGCCAATTTGTGGAATTTTTCGATATTTTCTAGAATTACAGCCTCATTGGGCGTTCACTGCGCTCTGCATTATTTGTGCTGGTACGACCGCGCTTAAATTCAGCAAACCACTTGTCTACCATTTGTCTCGATGGAGCAGAGTTCGGATCATGCTTATAAAGCCTCTTTCTTTTATCAAAAAGCAATGCTTTATCAAAACTCGAAATTAATTTTTTTCCATTTTTTAATAACAAAAGTTGCTTTACATAAAATGCTAGAAATCACGAATCAAGAGTCAGACTGCTTTCCAGTTTATAAGGCTCGTACTAAATAAAAATCATATGGACAAAATTCTAGTAACTATATCTATGTGTCATCCAATGGACTTATTGAGTCACCTGATACATATTTTATAAATAAATTTATCAAATAGAAGGAAAAGCGCAGAGTAGTTTTTAATTTAATAATTAATCTTTTTTTAACTTTATTTTAAAACAACACAACGCCAAAATTGCTGATGACAAAATCAAAAGCACCAGCAACATAAATTTTTCTTACAGAATACCAAACATAAGTTAACTGTGATCGATAACTGGCAATGCTGACACTGCGTATACGAATTTGCAACAAAAGACGGTGTTTTTTTCTGTTGATTACACCAAATATGTAGAATAAAGGTGAATATATATAATTTGTACTTAATCTACTTTTTACACACCTAAACTAAAAGAATCAAAACACAAAGGAACGCAGAGGTACAAAGTTTCCAGACGAAGAAAAATTCTATTCATATGGAAATGCAGAACAGAAGTGAATAATCTCAAAAAAACACGTTTGATTTTTAAGCATCTTGACGGTCTTAAAGGTAGAAGTACACAAAACGCATTAATTCGTAGTCAAAAAACGTGCGTTAAAAAATTAACGCGCAGGAAAATTAGAAATTACAGAACACGCGTTATTTTTTATTAGTTTTCCTATTAGTACATTGGAAAATGACTCAGATTCGTTTTTTTATTATGAGCTGATAGTTGTCAGAAACACACAACGCGTTAAAAAGTTGAAAGTTAACCAACTTTCTGCTTTCTGACGCCAAAGCGTCAATATGTAGTATGTACTTCTACCTTTAAGGATTTTACGTTTGACGCGTTGACTTGATTACCCATTTCACTAGTTTTTAGTTTTCAAATATCTCTGTTTTTACATTAACCGGCAGCAAACATATGTGTACACGTGCAAAAAATTTAAGTTTATACGCCAAAGGATAATTTGAAATCTCCTTAAAGTTATTTTTCTTTACCATCCGTAGAATACAAACATCTACTAAAAACTTTGCTCATATTTTGACTTGATGGTATGCACTTGGCAACAACAAGAACATTTTAAGAAAAGAAAAAAAAAAAACGAAAAATTTGTTGTTGTACAATTTGAATGTCAGACTTTTTACCATTAGCAAGTAGTAAGTGAGCGGATGACTACTCTGCCCGTCCGTCCGTCTTTCTGTTTGACTCATTCGCCTATGAAAAAAAGGAAAAAATCCTATCAAAATACAGTTATTCTAGATTATTATGTCGTCTTTGCAAATGTCAGTTGTAGTCTTTGTTTGTATTTATTTTTGTTGCTGTTCTTTTTTTGTTGTTTTTGTTTAGAAGTTGTTTTTTATTTTAAATCGAAATTTTCTATGGTTTTGTTGCCAAGTGTTTCAGTGTCTTCTTTAATGTTCTTAAGAATTTGCATGGCTTTTATTCTTTTGATTTTGTCAGTCGCGTTCGTTGTTTAATTAGATTTTTTTTTATTTTTTACTTTGTTTTGTTTGTTTATACTTTTTTCTTTTGAAGATGATGATCATCATCCACTATTTATTGTAGATTTTTCTTTACTCAAAAGCTTTGTTTTCATATGCCTTTGATTCGTTTTTATTTCGAATCATTTTTTTTTAATCACAATTTTGGATGAATTTGTTGAGGACAGTGGTATAAATTGACAACTTTTTTACTTAATAGTTTAAAAAAAATAAATTCTGAATCTTATGATCTTAAATCTAAAAATTAATGCGTGTTTGTATGTCTGTTTAAAGTGTATAGACAGCTTTACTGGTGATCTGAATCTGATCTTGAATCTGATATTGAAATTATTACAGTATATCTCTATATGTCTGGAAGGAAGTATAGGCTATTAAATTTAAAAAATTCGAACCGGGTGATGCCACGCCCGTACAAAGTAAATATGTATTGGACTATATATTCAAAATGCTAACAGTAAGTCTATAAATTTGGTCAAAATAGCTTCATAGTCAATATAAATTAATCAAAAAGTTGGGGGAATCGTACACTTGTCCGATATTAATATTTAATATTAAATATTAATTTTTATATATCTTTAGAACGGTTGAAGCTAAAGTTTTTAAATTAGGTTCGAATATCTTCGTAGTGAATGCAAATCATCAGTCCAAAAATGGGCGAAATTGGACAAGAGGGCATGGTAGCTACCATACAAAGTAACTATTGATTTTTGTATATCTTGAGAACGGTAATAGCAGAAGTTTCTAAATTTGGATCATCAGTCAGTAACTGGGCGATTTGGGATAAGTGGGCGTGGCACCTTTCATTCATACTAAATATGAAATTTTATATATGTTGACAACGGTAACTATTAAAGCTTTGTTATCTATCCACATCGGCCAAATAGCAGGTTTTGCAGAAATCATACCGGATAAAAGCTACTGTATGCATACTTTCATATTTACATTAAAATGAATACGTATTTGTTTAAAGACTGCATACAGTTAAAAAGCAGAACCTACATCATCTTTCTGCAAGGAACTATTTCTTTTTCTCCGTCTCCTCGAGGGAGCATATTGGCTTTCTACAAAGCATCCATTGCCTTGTTTTGATTTCAGCAATAAAGTTTAGATTAATCCACTGTAGCTCGCCTCCCCGTGATTTTGTGTAGTGGTGAAGTGAAGTGTGTAGTGGTGAAGTGGCGGTGGTGGTGATCCTTACTTAACATTGGGAAAAAATACCAGTAGGTGGCGTTTTCTCCTGATAATTCGTCTGATGTTTGTCAATATCGCCAGAGGTAAGCTGGATGGTTTCTTTAGATGGTTTTGTCCAGATTGAAGTTGAAGTTTTTATAAAACACTCGAAAAACGCAATCAAATTTTTTTGTCATGTCCTCTGATAAGAGTCAAACCTAGGCTGCTTGTGTTGTATGCTTGCGCTCTATCTCTAACGTTCGAGCCCTGATTAATACAGGGTCTAAGCACCGCTTTCGATATCAAATAGTCTATCGTACAGAAAAAAATTTTGATACGTACCAAGTTGCCTAATTATGGTATATTACTATTGAATCGTATTTTCGTTGTTATTGTGAATGAATTCATCAACTTTTAAAAACATCATAACATATCTTGAGGCTAAGTTTGAGTAAAACGAAAGGCAAAATAATACTATCAAGATGAGCAGGAATTTATACTTTTATAACTTAATTAAAAATTAATAATTAATTAATAGAATACAAATCAACAATTATTTATTCTAATTTATTTTTATTCATTTGAATCCAAAGACGGATATAACTTAATGCTTTGTTTTTGCTTTAATATCATATCTTATCCTAAAAATTTAATAATAATTAATTGTGTTTTAGCTTAAATATAAATAAAACAAATATTTTCCGAAATTTTTCGTTGACTTGGCATTTAAAAATAATATTTTGTATTGCTTACGACAGCTATTTTGCTATCGATATCAAATTCCTTTTTTGTTCGATATCAAATTCCACAATCTCAAAATGAAATAATTGTTCAAAATGACTCTTTATTGAAAGGCGATTAGGCCCCAGGTCTCTTTCACGATCTGTACAGGGTGCGAAATAGTTATAGTGAATAAATTTGTCTGAAGTAGCGTTTGATTCTTACGGCGACCACATGAGAGACCGGAGAGCGTCCAATGAATACCCAGTGGTTCATCAACCAGTCCACTGCCCTCTTTATCACCGAGTTTTCCGTTTGCAAAACGCTGCAGTGATTCGGAAGTCTGGTCTTTCCATATGCAGGAATAAAAACTACACAATCACATAAATAAGACTAAATCAAGACAAAAGAAGTGAGCGTGCCATATTAAAATGTCATCGTTGTCATCATCCTATCAGTGTCACTTTATTTACCGGCCTAGTAATTAAATTTTTGCCAAATACTTCAGTTGAAACTTTAACAACAAAAACTGCATAATTTACTGGTTGCAGATGTTAAAATCCAACAAATCTTTTTTAAAAGCCGTAATTACCACTACAATTGTCTAGATAAAGACAGAGCCAAACAGAGCCTAATGATTATTTATTTTTAATTTTTTCATTTCATTTCCATTATCTTTTGTTAGAAAAGATGGCAAAAAAAAATTGCTGAAATCCTGAAGCGTAACACTGTTAAAGATCTTAACAAATTGTACGACTATTGCACAACTTTCTACCAAAAACAAAAACAACGAAACAAGCAAAACCGAAATAATAACAACAACAAAATTAAAACAGATCAACACAAACAAAACCAGATGTTTTTTTTAGCATATCTGTGTAGTTCATTTTATACTCATTTAGTTAAAGTAGCTGGCATTGCTGTTGTTGCATGCTACTTGACTTTTTGTTGTTGTTGTTGTTTTTTGTTTTTGGTAATCAGCCAACTCAATTGTCAAGCAGGGGTAGCAATAAGTGACTGAACGAGCGAACAAGCCGGCACAGAGTAAAAACCATGCAGAAACCATCAACCGGCATTTTAAAGATGCAAAACTAATTGTAACGACTTTCTTGGACGTGTTGATGAGGAAAATGCATAATCAGCTGTCTGTTGGTGTAGATTAATAATGAGCTTAAACACAATTTAATGACATGCCACAAAAAAAAAAAAAAAAAAAATCCCTCTGACAACACGTATGTACTATACGAACACGTTATACCGTATTAATTTCTGTGGAAGAGTTGCAGGTAAAGGCGTTTTAGGTAGGTATGTGGGAAGCTTTTTATAAGTATTCTGACTAATTAAATATTCTTAAAAAATTAATTAATTCGTAAATTCGCATCATTATAATACAAATTTTTAACTTTATTTTTATTAATAAAATGTTATGTTATATTGTTCAGGGTCAAAATGCACCGTGACCTTGAGGATCTTTTGTGCAGCCTCATAAATTCATCACATCAGATTGAGACTGTGGTGCGAATGAAGCCAGTAAGCCTGTTTAGTGAGAGAAGAAATATACCTTTTGGATTTCCTACAGCATTTCAAAAGCAACCTCATCATCTGGGTCGAATTAGTTGAGAACTCATACTCTACGTGTTCTAATGCCTTGGCATAAACTCAACATTCCTCAAAATAAACTGATACCATAATGCACGGTAAATAGACTAGATAGTACCCTGAACTCGCTCTTATCAAGCAGCAATAGCTTTCTGAATCTATTGGGAGAAAGCGAAATAAACCTTCTCGCCTGTCTTATACCGGAGGCACTACTCCAAAACCGAGCGAATTCGCCCTCAGCTCAGGAGTCAATCCTGCCCCTTGCTTATCCTACAAAGAAACCGAAAAATGGCTTAGGCCCAATAAAAACCCGGCGAGCTCTCATGTTCGCTAAATGGCCCTCATGACCTGATTATCTGAAATCACATAAATACTCAAGTCCTACGATTTTCTCTTCAGACATTCCTTAACGCATGTAAAGATGGCCCATAGGTAAAGCCTTTTGGAAATTGTGAGACCACAGCCAAACCTGGTCCTCGATATTACGGCACCACGATTTGTCTAACCATAAATTCATTTCTGGTTAAGGACCATAAAGTTCCTGGGCTGCATCAAATGTTCCAATAACGCGTTTCATTTTCAATAGCTCGCCATTTTAACAGACAAGTAATTCTATTCCATTAATAAAAATGAAACACGCTTCAACAACGCATTGAAATTTTATAAAATTCACTACAAAGAAAGGTGCACATTTCGCGATCATAGTTTGCAAAACTAAAGTATTTTTGGGACACCACAGAGCACCTTCTTGGTCAGCAATTGAGAAACTGCTGGAAAAAAGTGAGCTGATTTGGAAAAAGTTAGTGAAGTGAAGAACCGAGCTTTTGTACTTCACTCAAGAACAACTGAGGAAAGCCCAAGTTTGTAAATTTCTCATCGACTTTAGGTATTGGGCATTTCACAAACGACGTTACACCGTATTTTGGACGAAGTTTTACGTTAGTTGGCGGAACCACCTTAAAGGATAAGGTCCCACTTAGCCCAAAAGTTGCGATCATTGCGTTACCACAAAAGTAAAAGCTAGTCTGGGTATCTAATAGTGTCCAAGGGACCATACAGTCTCATTTTGACTTCAAAATAAGTTTCACAAATGCAAAACTTTTTCAATTGTGAAACTTCTTGTCAAAGATGACAGGAAGTGAGAGGTCAGAAACCTTCTGCTTTTCATGGCAAGAGCTGGGCACTGACGCATGAGATGGGAGATAGTCTAATTCTCATCTTCCTCAGCACCGCATTTCCCTCATAAGTCATTCAATGGAATGTAGAGTCTATAGGTATGTATTTCAATAGGACATTTAATCCTCTTTCTCCCTAGTCTTAATATTGTTAGCCACCCAATCGTCGGTAAAGGTAAAAATTAAAGAGAATTTTTGTTTATTTTTTATCAGAGAGAAACAAAGAAAACACAACAAATAAACAGTTCAGTAGAAAAAACGTAAAAAAAGTAAAGAACATCACTCAAAAATCTATTTCTAGCAAACTATGGCTTTCAACTCCTCTTAAGTTCACAATAAAGTTTCGTTTGATGAATTATGCACTTTGTTAGTATGTTGAACTCACAAATTGGCTACTAAAACAGATGGGACCTCCTCATAAGGGTTATATTTAGAATTTAAACTTGATCGTATAATCATGGTCAGTATAAACCGGCCAAATGTAATTTTGATTGGCTTTTTTCCACTGAAAATTACTTTACCATAGGATAACGAAAACCTATTGTCATTAACGCATAAGTCTTAGAATTTGTATTTGTTGAAGGTTTTTAGGACTGAAGAATTTTAAATCCCTAAAACTAACCAAAATACTCCTATCCCTAACGTCTAATTCCAACATATTTTCTTTATCTTCACTATCCGATGTGTTCAAAGCTTTAAAATTTCAGTACCGGTTTAATAGAACCGAAGTAATCTGCTCATTTTCAAAAATAACTTATGTGATCTACATAATAAAATGGAAAATTTGATTTTAAATCCCAACTAAAACCACGAATTTATTCACAAATCGCGGCGCTGAAACCTTAGGGCATTTTTTTACAAACTCATCAGCTTTAGCAGTCCTATGCCACGAATGCGCATTGGCATTGGCTCATTGCTTGATTTTTTAACGACACATGTTTTCCCAAATTTTTACCATGATTTTTCTCGTAGAAGGAATAATAATTTTTAAATTTTGAGAACACTTTAGTCTTGAAAAGTTGCAATTCCGAGAAAGAAGATAATATATTGCAATATTCATTCAAACTGACTGATTCAGCAGCAATATTTATTGGATTAATGTCCAATAAAGTGAAACTGGTGCGAAATCGCTTTATTTCGTATAAAGTTTTTGACCGTGTGGTTTTTCAAACAGGCGATCACAATTGGCCACAGAGATCTTGTGATTTAACTCTAAATAAGGTCTATGCCAATGATCCCTAATCGTCTCAAAACCTTAAAGATGAAATTCGTGGAGTTGTCTGTGACATATGAATATGTAGCAGCAAATGTGCGAATTGGTGTTGGCAAATTTTAAGAAAATAATATGGTCCTGCAAGCGTAACCATTTGGCATTGTTTTCCATTGTACCCTCCTTCTCTTTACAAAAGTAATCACCCGATTATTTCGTTTAAAAATACCTTTTTTAGCGTATCAAAATGAAATCTCTTATTGGAAGACCCTGTTTATATAAAATACATACTAAAAGAGAATATCAAATAAATAATTTTTTTCGTAATAGTAACCGTTTTTCTCTTTTAAGTAAATTATTATTAAATATTTTTAATGGTTTTTAAAATGTCGAAATTAAATAAAAGAGAAAACAAAAACAAAATTTCATTTTAAAATTTAAATAAAACAAAAACATATCAACTAACATCTTAATTATTTTTTTTAGACAACAATTCTGGCTGAAAACAAAAGAAAAAGTAAATTTCTTACCTTTTAGGCTTTTGTTTATTCTTAAATTAAAAAAAAAAAAAAAAATTAAATGAAAAAAAAAACAGAATAAACTTTTCAAACCAGATTCACACAAAAACACCACAGCCTTCCGGCAAAAGATAACAAAAACAAGAAACATTTACTCGTTGTAACGCAAAAAACAACAGCAACAACAAATAGATTTTAATTAAATTTAATATTTTTATATAAAATTGTTGTATTTTATTTAGAAAACATGTTTAATGTATGATGTGACCAACACAACGTAATAATAAAATTAAAAATTAAGATTAAATTAAACAGAATAAATTTAAAAAATTAAACCAAATTTACATTTAAATAGAAAATATCTGTGCGGTTTACAAAAAAATATATATATTTTTTACACACTGTACTAATACGTATGTATACCTCCCAGTATGAAAATCATTTTTATTTTTTTTTTTGCAAACCATGTATTTATAAGTATAAGATATTGGTGGCGGAAAAAAGTTATTTCCAATTACAAATTGCTAAAATTGTGAAAGATATCCAGCTTTCAAAATAAATAATAAATTATAAGATGATATGACGAACTAGCTTGCGAATATGTTCCGGAGAATACCAGTTGCGCATCAATGCCAATAAAATAAAAACCATGCAGGTGAACAACTCACACACTTATCGCATCTTCCTTGATAAGCCTGTTGAAGAGCTACAGAGTTTAAAATACCTTAGCAGCTAAATCACACCAGATAGCGGTGCCAAAACGGATATCGAGGCTTGAATATTCGATGCGAATACAAAGTCTGTACTCCTTTATGGAAGTGATACTTAGCTTGTGTCATTGGAGGCAAACTAATATTAATGCATTTTACAAATGTGCTAATAATTTGAGAGCTCTTACTCAGGTGATTTTATATTTTTCCATTTATATTCTCTATAGTTCTGTTTGTTTATTTTTTGCTTATTTTGTGCCTATGCCTGTGACTTAGGTACGTGTGAAAACAGAAGAGAAGAGCTGCTTTTTGCCGGAATGTGCAATAAATAAGCTACAAGCCATGGAGACAAGACTATGAAAGTGGCGCTGGATAGAGTACGCATTGCAGAAGCCAACAGACAATGTCGCAAGACAAACTCTCGCCTGGAAACCGCAATGAAAGCGAAGCCGCGTTCGACCGAGAAGCACATGGCACAGAGGCCTATTGGACGAAATAAAGTATGTTGATGAGGAATGATTGATAATAACAAATGACGAACTTGTTATTATTGAATATATTTTCATGTGAGTATGCAAGCAGATGTTGTCCTTAAAAGCTGGCTACTAGTGTACACATAATTTAAAAGGCCAGTTTCTCTTCTCTTCTTTCCAAATCTGAAAAGAAACTTAAAATCGGGCAATATTCAGCAAATTTATTAGCTTATAAGTACATGAAGGAACGAAAAACCGTTTTTTATCCGTAACTTGTGACTTAAGAGGTATTTTGAAAATTCCAAAAAATAGTATTATTCCCAGGTATTTCAACTTCGTTTTTTTTTTTTATCGCACCGTGTAATCAGACATGGACTGTTTATATATATAAAAAAATATAAGTTTTAGTTATCAAAGTAGAAAGGCTGAGGCTTGTCAGTAAAAGCTTTCTTAAGCAGGTGATTACTCTTTACATTAACTTAAGAAGTGAACCTGGTTATTGACCTGATGTTGAGGATCGCTAGCCCCGATAAGCCATTGAGAAAAGTAGAGCTCAGTGTGAGAAATCTGCGCCGTGCGAGAGACGGACACAGGCAGATAAAATCGACCACGGCCTCCTTTTCCTCAGTCAATCCACAGTCATAACAAAAGCTATGGCCCGTGAGGATGGATACAACAGAGGACATGCTCCGCCGGTACAGTTTATAGTGTGCCCGTCCTAGGGAGCTCATAAGCAGCACAGTTAGCCGGGGTGTCCCTGTAATCAGGAACCCAGATGAGGTATACACAAAACTGTCGTGATAATACCACAATGGAACAACAACAGTCCCTGACCAGCTTAAAGTTGAAAATCCACTGCCACCCTGTTCTCCAATCTGGAACCGTTCGTATAGACATCCACTGAATCGCTGTGGAAATAGTCCTGTATTATATTAAATTCTGAAATATTTTCGGCATTGTTTTTCAAACTTTTGAGTTCACGGTTAACGGGTACCCATCAAACCGGTTACTGAATAATCGGTACTTTTTGCTTCAACATACTATTTTAAAATGTATATTTTGTAGTTATTACAAAATCATTTTGATATTTTCCTGCACTTAAAATTGAAAGTTAAAATATAATATCTTTATGACCATAGTAAATACGAAGAGCATTAAATTATGTACGCAACGACCACCATCATTTCATAATCTTGCAACATGAATACAGAAAATTACCATTTAGTTTTGTTTACTTAAAGTGGTTACTTTAAAATTATGAGACATTTTGTTCAAAAATTAAAGAAAAAAAACTATTGTTACGATTTGTTTATGCCAGTACAAGTACGAGTATAAGGGGTTTCTGATTACATTGAAATTGTATGAGACGGACAGTCATATTTCTATAAGAAATGTGTGCTAAACTATTAAGAATTGCATTTCTGCTGGCTGTTTGTAATATAACGCTTCAGTTTTGTTTTAAAAGTTGTAATAATTCCACTCCA
Organism: Wohlfahrtia magnifica; assembly: GCA_023159175.1. Lineage (NCBI taxonomy): Eukaryota > Metazoa > Arthropoda > Insecta > Diptera > Sarcophagidae > Wohlfahrtia > Wohlfahrtia magnifica. The sequence goes on along the minus strand of JAKWBJ010000226.1, from coordinate 3,040,533 downwards.
CATTTTGTTTACGATACTTGATAAACGTTTAATAGACATCTTTATGAAAAATTTAAAAAATACTTGTAACTAAACTCGTTTGAAAAAATAAAAATCGGAGAAGTTTTTATTTAATCAACATTGACTGCTCCTTCCCCCCTCATAACAAATTTCTATAAATATTTATGCTTATCGATATGTATTATCATTATCTTATATTATCGTTTACTCATATTGATTTGCTCCAACAACCTGTTATTCTAATTTCCAAATTAATTTCTGTTTACATATTTAGGTCTCGCTTGTTCCGACGCGATAAACACAAATATTTTAATACGAGCTATAATGGTTGCACTAATTAAACACTAAATATTTGGTTACTTTTGTAACTGGTTATCATTGAGTAAATATTTGCGTATTAATTAGGTCGATGTACAGATGTTCACGATATTGATTTCAAAATACTAGTACAGTGAAACAGACAATTGGAAGAATTTTTCTTTCTGCTTAATTATACGGCATATTATTTGATTCTTTTTTAGCATGAGCAAAGAAAACTGTTTAATTTTCATTGGAAAAATGGTAACATGATCAGGATTCAATATTAATTGAACGCCACAATCAAAACGCAATTCTTGTGGAAGAACATAAGAAGGCCAAGCTCAATAAAAAAAACTTAAGTTCGATTTGTCAAAGTTTTGTAAACTGGCGCATCACGTATTCTTATCATAAAGTCGGACGGCCAATATCGTACAAAAAACAAATATGAATTCATGGCTTTTGGATCACAGTAAGGCAATGGCTTACACAAAGTTGTACTTGATTTTCATGGCAAGAACCAACCCTATAAATATTACATAGCGGCCACATTGCACGGATTTGCCGTTTGTGACTTTGTTCTTCTCCTAAAATGCACACATGCTAAGCAACTAGACAACGTCATAGCGAATTTAACCATAGAATTAAATCCGATTGGAAGACCAGTGGAGAGGAAAAGTAGAGAAAGAAACTACTTCCCATAGGACTACTAGCTTCGAATTTTAGATAGACTCCGCTGCAAAATATTTGATCTGATCTTCAAACCAATTTAATAACAAAGATTATTTGAGCTCAGAACAGTAGTTTTCTGCCAATATTTCTTGCGAATTATAGCCATTTTTTCTATCTTTGAAGTGATTATACACAAGTAATCATCAGTGGAAAAAATATTCAAGTGAAAAACTACACTTCGTGGACTTGCTCCCAATAATCACGTTTTTTTTTTTTTTTTTTTTTTTTTTTTTTTTTTTTTTTTTTTTACGATATTCGCCGTTCTCACAGAGCGCTTTAGAATTTGGTCGATTTTCCAGTGCTTCGTAAAGTGTATTATAGAAAAAAAAAAAAAAAAAAAAAACGTTCTTCAGTCGCCCTATTCACATGTGCAATAATCATTACCAACATTGCTTACTTTATCGCTCCTTCGTTACCTATCCACCAAGTTTGTATACAGTCAGAGTCAAAAAATAGTATACAGCCTCATGAAGTGCTTTTTCAAATAGGGGCTTTAACTCAGTGAATTTCCAAACAATTTTTGAAAATGAAGTATAATTTTATTCATAATTAAACATACTATTTTAAAAAAATTGTATAGTTCCTATATAAAATAGCGTGTAAAAACGTCTCTAAACTAAGAAAATTTAGAATGAATTGTATAAAAATATGTTTGCTTAGCAAGTATACACAGATTCCTTAAGTTTACTTAAATAAAATATGAACCATTCAAGACGCCTATTTCTCTTCTTTCCAAATCCGTGAATCTTAAAATCGGTTAATATTTGGCTAAGTTATTAACTTATAAGTGCTTGAAGGTACGAAAAACCGGTTTTTTTGTTACGAAAATACATTGTGATATTGTGCCGGTTAGGATATGCAACCTGGAGGGTTCTAAGGTGGTTCCTTAGATGATGCCCGGTTATTTTTTGGACGTCTGTTTTCCTGTGTACTCTTTTTGATCCTTCTTGCTTTCTTCTTTTTCTCCCTCCGTCCTTCCTTTCTCTCTTCTTTCCCCTCTTTTATTTGTTTCTATTTCTCTTCAGGGAAAGGCCTTCCCACAATGGGCCACTGTTGTTTCTGTGTAGGATACTTCATTACCGCCTGTAATACCTATCTACCTACCTACGAAAATTTCTAAATCAGATTCTTGTTGCACTCGATTGTACTTATCAGAAAAATGATATTACTTCCTAAATATTTATATATAAATATTAAAAAAGACGACAACAAAATTCTTACAACAACTTTTTTACGCGTCAAAAAAGTGTACAAAACAATATATGTAAATATGTAAAATATGTAAATATATATATAACAACTTTTTACGCGTCAAAAAAAGTTGTAAGAATTTTGTTGTCGTTTTTTAGGGATTTCGTAATGAATTAAATACCGTTTTCAATAAACATAAAATGTTTAAATTTATCTCATTTTAAATGGCTGAAATAAAAACTAAATTACAGACAATGAGGCTATATAATGTTTTTTGACTATGACTGTGTGTAAATATATTCAATCATAGCATACTCTTCAAATTTTCGAGTGATAAACCCATAACACATTTGTTTTTTAATTTTTAACACAAAAAGTAATCGGTTATTCGAATAACCAACTTAATGATTACTTGATAACCGTTTATATAAAGACATAATTTTTGCACGTCTTATATGAGAATCAAATTTTGAAAACATCATAACATAACATCATAACATAACAAAACATAAAAATCATAGCAGATTGTTCAGTATTCATCAATCAAATAAAAAAATAAATAATAAAAAAATTTTTTTATAAATTTCTATGATCACTTGGCTCTCTTGGAAGTGTCTAACTAAATATAGCAATTAAAATATTTTTATTCATTCATCTCACATGATGGCACAATAAAACTATTTCCAAGAATTTTAAGTCCCAACATTCCAATCATATTAAAATGCGTCATCATTGATGAAAACGAAATTGAATAGATGCAAAATCAAGTATGAGTATTAAACGTTGTAGGTAATCGAAAACCTCGAACTCTGCAAGTGGGTACCCATATTTATCCTCCCTTGCTATTTACTATGTATAAACATAAGGTTTTCAAATGGTTTTTGTTTCTCTACAATCATTTCTAGGTACTTATTGAAAAAAAAAGAAAAAACTTTGATGAGGGTATGTTCTCCATACTACCTCAAGTACAGGCACATAGTTATTATTGCTGCGTCATCATGATATTAATGCTGTACCATCATCATCATAATCATCTTTGCGGCATAATGATCATTTAATACAACATCAGTTTTCCTTTTATGCTTAAAAAAATAATAAAACTAAAGAATAAGTGAAATACATTCCTTTACGTGAAGACTTTGATGACGATGACAATGATCTGTATTTACAATTGACGCCTTCGCTAAAAATCATTCATAAGAGAGATTTTCAAATGAAAACAAAAACAGATTGATGAAACTCAATGAGGCCATAATATTGCGTCGTCAATGAAGAGAAGTTGTAGAAGTAGATCTTAATGGCGATGATCGTGATCTTGCAATGATTTTTTTTTTTTTTTTGTATTTTATTGCATTCCTTCAAGAAAGACCAGAACTTAAGCAGGGGTGTGTAGCAAAAAACAACAACAATAAAACATTAAAAGAAATATAAATAACTTTAAAGTTTGCATTCAAAATATATATACATCTGTATATATATACGAGTATATAAACATATGCCTCATGTAGCATATTTACACACACGTTTGCAACAACTCGTTTCACTTAAATTTAAGAAGACGGGCGTACAGACGTCAGACGGCCATATAAGATGGATGGATGAATGGACAGACAGAATTAAAAATCACGGTCAAATGTTGTGTTTTCGTAAAAAACAAGTTTTTCAATCTCTGCCTCTCCACAACATTAAAAGATACAAACGAATAAAGCAAAACAAGCAACAAGACAGTCAACGAACAACGACATAAAACCAGATGTAGAATTATAGCCGTGTGTATGAGTAACTCTACTCGTATATTTAATATGATCGATTTGCTTTTCTGCTTTTTTCAGTACAATTGCAATGAGTTGAGCAATTGTAATTTATTGGGGATGGGTAAAAGCTATTTCATATAATAAAAATTTTATAAATAAAAAAATATATTAATTGCTTTTATTCATTTTTACGATTTTTTATTCTAAATATGAAAAATTCTACTCAAAACATAAAAAAGTTTGTAACAAAAATGATTACCGAATAATAGTTACTTTTAAAAGAATTATTTGTTAAAAAAAATCTGGCGAAAATAAATTTTTGGATTATTATAACACAATCTTTAAAACTTTGATTGACAAATTATATTTTTAGCATTTAAATATATACATGCATAGATTTTAGCTAAGTAACCGATTAATAATTTATTTATTTTCTTAAAAAGCAACCTATAAAATACATTTAAATATAATACATTTAAATATACATTTAAATATAAACTAAATAAAACGTAGTTTTCTGAGAGATATTAAGGTTCTTTAAAATATTAAAGTTTTAAGTAAAAAAATAAAAAATCAGTTTTCGATTTTACGGAAAATGATTTAAAAATAGCTTTTTATAAACGTGGTTATCGGGTAACCACTTTTAAGGTAATTATTTGAAAAAAAAAATGTCAGTAACAATTTTTGGATTTTTATATTTTATCTCTGATCTAGACACATTGTGATATTCTTTCTAAGGTCAGGCACTCAATAGGGCAGAATGACAATTGTTGTCCTTGGTAACCTTAATAGTCTTAGATCCATTCGTGTACCATAAGGCAGTATGTAGCCTCAAAGCTGCTTCATTTACTCTTATTACTCAGTCCCGTGCTAAAACTTTTACCAAAGTCATAGAGTTTACTGGTACTGGTCAAGGGACAGTCACTCGATCTGTCAGGTCACGACTTCCTCATGTTTAAACTGTTTCAAATTATCCTTACCTTAGTCTCTATGACTCTGGTCTTCGCTATTATCTGCAGCGCACTTGAGTCCAACACAGCCTCTAACGCCGCAGTTGGACAGCTCTTCATTTCATATGCTAACTCACTCCAATCTCTGTAGCTTGTCCAACTCCACCTGAATTATTCTTAAGTTTGATCTTCGAAGCGGCTAATGAGAACATTTAGGGAGTTGCGCCATATGGTCAACGCAACTATGAGGAAGCTTATTGACTTTCCGACGGGCCACTATCTACTATCTTAAACATCATCGGTTACCTTAATTTTACGCATAGATCTTAGAGTTTATCAACCGAAGTTAATTTGTTGAGGGTATCACCGATCCCATTGTATGAGAGAATTTTGTCTGCTGTGTTCAACCTTGAGCTTTTCCAAGTGAATCAATCATTCGATTGGTAGGATATTTTGAGCTAATAATCATATATGACTTTAAAATTTTCTCATTGTTTTCCCTATTTGTTCCTGAGGATATTTATCATCCCACTTTATCTGAATTTAATTATTGTTCTGCTAATACCAAAGGGTTGCTTTTTATGGGATACTGTTTCGTTGCTTCAAGAGTGGATTCCATTTGTGAGATATTGTTCAGAACATTTGCGTACCCATCGAGATTGAGGTATAAGAAGTCATGGTTGTAAAGGAAACTTGTTAAATATGAATCTGATGCTGATTATGCTAGGTACTTGAGGGTACGTGCTAGTTTTAAAAGGGCAAAACAATGTTACTTTAAATTGTACCTGTTGAGATTCAAGTCAGATTTTGCTTCGAGGCCGGGGTCTTGTTATGAATTTGTTTGCGCTAAGCGTAAATCTTCTTCGTTTCCTACTGAGCTGTCTTACAACGATAAATCATTTTCTTATAATTTCGGACATTATTGTTGACTTTTTCCAGTTCACGTATAGGCAAAGCAACTCTGATCCAGTCGGTATTGCTTCATATCAGTATTCTGTGAGATGCGTTTCTATTTCTGATGTACATACGTACAATCAGGGTTAATTTTTTTCTGTTAAAACCAGCTTTATCTAACTTTATAGCCTAATGAGAGTAGGCTTCCTTAAAAAAAGTTTTGAGTAAAAAGAGAAATAGAATTTTTGTTTTTTAAACATATTTTTCAGCTAAAATAAGCTAAAACTGCTTTGACAAACATGATTATCGGGTAACCATAAAACCGGTTACCGAATAATCGATTGTTTTACAGACAAGTTCTTATTAAATAAATTTTTATTCATGTACTATTTTTAAAGTTAAGGCTTCCATTTTAATTAAATAAGTAGTTAATATAATGTGTGTGAAGTTAAATATGAAAGTTAAATACGTTTTTCTTAACATAACAAAAACTTGTGTAAGTTAACAGAATATGTGTGAAGATAAATACGAATATGAAATTTTTCTGTTAAGATCACAAAGACTGTTATGTTAACATTAGTTCCACAATTGTGGATTATAAAACATAATTTGGTATAAAAACATAATCTTGTATAAAAATAACCAAAACAAGGTAAAGGATTGTAAAAATTAAAAAAATATATTTAGAGAGATACAGTAGCACTAACAAATGAATTTTATTTCTTGTAGCTGGTAATTACATTTAAAACAATCGTCCACCAAAATATATGCAAAATCAGACCTAAGATGAAATTGTGGGGGAATCGGACCTAGTGGGCTTTATAGCCAAGGTATCAAGGCTTCAGGGCCAGTTTTCCTTTTTGGGCTGCAAAGTACCAGATCGGAGATATATAGACCGTAGCTAACTTTTATTTTTCATTTTTACCGTATATATATGTCGTTCATGAAAAATCGGACCTAAGATGCAATTGTGGGGGAATCGGACCTGGTGGGCTTTATAGCCAAGGTATCAAGGCTTCAGGGCCAGTTTTCCTTTTTGGGCTGCAAAGTACCAGATCGGAGATATATAGACCGTAGCTAACTTTTATTTTTCATTTTTACCGTATATATATGTCGTTCATGAAAAATCGGACCTAAGATGCAATTGTGGGGGAATCGGACCTGGTGGGCTTTATAGCCAAGGTATCAAGGCTTCAGGGCCAGTTTTCCTTTTTGGGCTGCAAAGTACCAGATCGGAGATATATAGACCGTAGCTAACTTTTATTTTTCATTTTTACCGTATATATATGTCGTTCATGAAAAATCGGACCTAAGATGCAATTGTGGGGGAATCGGACCTGGTGGGCTTTATAGCCAAGGTATCAAGGCTTCAGGGCCAGTTTTCCTTTTTGGGCTGCAAAGTACCAGATCGGAGATATATAGACCGTAGCTAACTTTTATTTTTCATTTTTACCGTATATATATGTCGTTCATGAAAAATCGGACCTAAGATGCAATTGTGGGGGAATCGGACCTGGTGGGCTTTATAGCCAAGGTATCAAGGCTTCAGGGCCAGTTTTCCTTTTTGGGCTGCAAAGTACCAGATCGGAGATATATAGACCGTAGCTAACTTTTATTTTTCATTTTTACCGTATATATATGTCGTTCATGAAAAATCGGACCTAAGATGCAATTGTGGGGGAATCGGACCTGGTGGGCTTTATAGCCAAGGTATCAAGGCTTCAGGGCCAGTTTTCCTTTTTGGGCTGCAAAGTACCAGATCGGAGATATATAGACCGTAGCTAACTTTTATTTTTCATTTTTACCGTATATATATGTCGTTCATGAAAAATCGGACCTAAGATGCAATTGTGGGGGAATCGGACCTGGTGGGCTTTATAGCCAAGGTATCAAGGCTTCAGGGCCAGTTTTCCTTTTTGGGCTGCAAAGTACCAGATCGGAGATATATAGACCGTAGCTAACTTTTATTTTTCATTTTTACCGTATATATATGTCGTTCATGAAAAATCGGACCTAAGATGCAATTGTGGGGGAATCGGACCTGGTGGGCTTTATAGCCAAGGTATCAAGGCTTCAGGACCAGTTTTCCTTTTTGGGCTGCAAAGTACCAGATCGGAGATATATAGACCGTAGCTAACCTTTTATTTTTCCATTTTCCCCCACCTCCCCACCGTCCAGCTAATTTAATTCAATGCTATTATAGTAAACCAAAAATTGACCTAATGAGAATTAAGAAATATTGTTTCAAATTTCTGTAATTCTTTAGCTTTGTTTAGTTATTTTTATTCAAAATTATATTTTATAATCCACAATTGTGGAAGTAATGCTAAAATAGAAGTCTCTGTTAACTTAACAGAAAAATTTCATATTCGTATTTATCTTCACACATATTCTGTTAACTTACACAAGTTTTTGTTATGTTAAGAAAAACATATTTAACTTTCGTATTTAACTTCACACACATGTTAATATATCTCTTTTTTATAGAAATTTCTTGCTAATCCAACTTTTTTAATAAAATTTTGTTACAAAAAATTATTAACGAAAATTGTTTTGAACAAATTTCAAAAAGTAACCGATTACTTATTTTATTACTAAAAGTTTTTCTAAGATTTATGATTTTTACTTAAAAGGTATAAAAAACTAATTCGATAAAAATGACTACTGGGTACTAAACAGACCAATTAATTGAGTAAATGGTTACATTTTTGTTGGAATGGTATAAAAATCGCAGAGCCACTCTACTACTGGTTATCTAACATAAATATTTATTATTTATTTAATATCATTATATCTTATCGTTTTATATAAAATATTTTTCTCTTGCTTATACCAGGTACAAAAAAAGTACTACAACAATATACAGTGCTCTTATAACAGATAACAACCGGCATTACGAGTAAATGCATTGCCCTTAACTACGTAACAGGTTAAATTTAGAACAAATATTTCAGTGTTTTTTTTGCGTAATCAGACACACACTTTTACACAAAATCATGGTTTCGATAACACCGAAGCAACAATAACCAGCAAACAGGTGTAAAAATGTGTGAAACCATAACAAAGATTCGTTTCTTATTTGGAACGGAATTGAATGAAAAATAAGAAAAAATTAAAACAATTTAATGCGATAACAATCGCTTATTTACACTGAAATGTAGCGAAAGGAAAAACAAATAAAATTGGTTTGTCGATGTGTCTCTGAAATGGTTGCGTGCCACTATTAAATCAATTTTAATTATCGTTTTCAACTTTGTATTTTAAACAGGGATGTGTCTGTGGCTGCAGCATAACGGTATTGGTGGTTTACAAAAGATTGATAGGAAGAAGTTTTATTAAAAAATTGATTTTAAAGTACCTTCTTAATTCGCAAGTGTTTAATTTTGGCTGCACTTTTACTTTCGAATTACGCAAAAGATTAGGAAAAGATAAAATATAAAAGGATTTATTATTGAATTTTGAAAGCATTTGATAACACTCATCACGAGGTATGGAAATAGCAGTGTTCTCAGATGTCACTCAGATGGAAGGCGGAAATTTTTCACACCCGATTTGTGGAAACTAACGCAGAATGAAATTATAAGCAACTTCACACCCAGAGGTTTAATAAATGGCAATTCTCTTACCCTTAACCTCTTGAGGACCCGGTTACACATATGTATAGTTTAAATTATCGTGATTCATCACACGTAGTGACATTACTGGGTAGCTGCTGGACTTCTATTTCTTGGTGTAGACTCTAGGGTTTCTAAACTTATCAGCAGATGGCATTTCTACTAAAATTATAGCAATTGTTGTTAAAACTGGAAAATTTTAATTATTTTAATAAGCTCACGAGTGTTTTAATAATGACCAAAAGGAAACGATATATCAAAAATAAACTCTTATCGTAATAGCTTTGTGTTCAAGTCTCAAGAGGTTAATGTCCAAGGCGGGCATTCGGGAATGCCAACTACTACTGATGACAACGGCGAGAGGGCAAGTTCGAAGAGACTCATTGTGATATCATTCAAAGGCGGCTTGAGATTGTAAGTGGGTGGTGTCTGTCAGCGAAATTTAACCCGGGCAAGGCCACGACGGTACATATTACAAGGAGAATGAAACTCCTTAAGTGGACTCCGGGGTGAAATGATCTTACAGAGAACAGAGGTGAAATATCCGGAGATAGTACTGAATAGTAGTACTGAATAGTAAACTGACATGAAAGGCTCATGTATAGAACGTTTTCAGAAGGGCCGAAAATGCTGTATTGGATGTATACCAATTGTGACTTATGGGGCCATTGTATGAGCAACAAGAATAAACTTTTGTTATTGTTTATTATAACCTGAGCGGAGAGGCCCAACCGACCATGGCTCTGCGACCTAGAAAGATTTATCGTGCCAAACACTCCCGATAGTGCACTAGTTCTAATGGGTGGTAATTACCCAAAAATAAACCCATTCAATCCTCCATTGTATCAATATCCATGGGCGGATGATTGTACGATCAGTCCGGAAACACCAATCGGAACAATCTCCAGATGAATACCCTCAACTGTAAGTACGAAGACTATAATATCCCCAATGGGTAGCAGATATATCTGTTCAGGCCTTATAAAGGGCTACATAAACGTTTGTCTCCGAATGATTGCTAAAGCAATACATTAATAGAGAATATGCTTCGGCGTCTCCTTCTCCTCCCTACACATGCATGTACCACATTGAAATTAAAAAGATGATGTTTAATATAGTAGTGACCCGTCAGGAAACCAATAAGTTTCCTCATAGTAAAGGGTCTTCATCAGCCGCTTCAAAGCACGAATTTGAGAACAACTCAGGTGGAGTTGGGCAAGCTATAGAGATTGGCTTGAGCTAGCATAACAGGTGCAAAGAGGACCTATCCTACTGCTATCGTAGAAGCTCTGTACAGCTACCTTCTTGACTCTCCTTTAGCCAAAAACAAGAAACTATAACTTCGGAAAATTTTTTGAAACGGGACTGAGTAACAAAAGTGAATGAAGCAGCTTGGGGCTACACACTCCCTTATGGAAAGGACCATTTTATGGTACATGGATGGGAAAACTCGCTGGCATTTTCCAAGCGAAAGTTTATGCCATAGATAGATGGAATTCAACTTAGGCAGAACGTACAGAGGACAGGATATAGCTATGCTATTTGACAGTCAGGCCGCTTCCTGAGCACTTAGCTCGTATGGGACTGTCTGAGAAAACTAAACTAGCTAAGTAGCCATGCAAGAAGAGAGCTGATAAGTTCAGCATCTCGATACGAAGCACCTCTTGGGCGAGCCCGAATGAGTTAAGAAAGTAATTCCAAGTCAGTAGTTACAATTAAAATTAGGCCTGGAACTATTTTTTTAAAATAAGTATTTCTAACTCCAATACAAATAGAATTTGAGCTATGCTCGCACATTGTTGTGTAGGAGGGTATAACAAGAGATTATTTTGCTAATTTTAATGAAAATTGGGTACTAATTAGGAAAAGACATTTCTATCGAATTATTATTGTTGAAACCATTCAACATTATAACATGTGTGCTAGACTGTTAGCTCACGGATCGTGGGTTCGATTCCTACCAGAGACTCTGGTCAACAGGCTGAATATATGGGCTTAGTTACCTTATTTGTAATAGTTATAATATAAGTAATTTGTATTCTAATTTTAGTAAATAAATCTAATAGTATGCGAATTAAACAAAATAAGCAACTATTTGGAATAAATCAAAATTTTATCACCTTTTGTAGAGTGAATTAGAGTGAATCTGCTGGTATTGTTTAACCTTAAAAATATCAAGTGTTTTATCGTTTCTTTTTTTTCAACAATAACAATAATGTCTTATGCTCTAAATAATTTTGCCATTATTTTTATTATTATTGTTTTTTTTTTTGTATTTTTATTAATTTTTTTTTGATTCAGCGAAATACCTACTTTGAGTCATCATAAAGAGGGAGAGGCAAAGTCCATAGTGAAAATACAACAACAAAAAACAAACAAATTAAAAGTTGAACTTAAGAAAACAACTTAAAACAGAGAAGAAAAAAACGTTTGATAATAAAAAGGCTTAAAAACAACGAAAAATTTGCCACCACCACTACCACTATTGTGAATGGAAGCCATTAAACTCAACTAGCAGTGTATTCGTATTAGCGATAACCACACAAACTCATTTATTTGTTTTTGTTCGCGTTAAGCACAAAAACAAAACAAAACATGAGAGCGACAACAAAAAGAATCACCTGAAAGAACACAAGCAACTGTATAACAAGTAATTGGGAAATAATACAAGAACAACAAGTCGTTGCAAAAAAAAACAAAAAACACCAACAACAAACCTGAGACATTTTACAATTTTTGCTACTCATTTGAAATCACATATTTGGAAACTTCGTAATGAAGTACAATGACCGACCGACGTTCGACCGACCGGTGGCAAAAGAACTGAATTGTTAAGAAGAATAAGAATAAAAAGAATGTGAATATAACAGAAGCGACAGCAACACCAAGCCAATACCATATTTGTGAATGTAGCGGCAGCAGCAGCAGCAGCGTTACATCAAGAAAATAGTAAAAACAACAACAATGAGGAAAAAGAACTTAAAACTTGAAATTCAAAATAAAATAGCGGCAAAAAGCTTAGTACAACAACAAAAACAGCAAATTACATGATTAAGCAATCGCAAGCAACAAACTTGTAAGAAAAGGTGGTGGCGCATGTTTTTATTTTTGCATTTTTTTGTTTTGTTTTGTTTATCATGACACACTGTATAAAATGGTGAGTAAGTACAATAGAGAGAAGAAGTAGAAAAAGGCAATTTGTGAGAACAGTTGCAAATTGAATTAATGAACGATAAAACCGCTTTAACATTTCAGCAAAATAAAAGAAATAGTGGGAGAAGAAACAGAATGATTTCTTTCGTTTTTGTGTTTATTTCGTATACAGTATAAAGTTTTTAACCGTTTAATTTATTAGTTTTTCTTTCGTTTTGTAGTGGCTCAACAAAAAGTTCGTTAAAACCCTTTTTCTTAAGTCACGGTGCATTAAAGAACGCTTCATAATGAAAAATGTTTTACAATGAAAGTCAGAAGAATAAAAAATAAAGTTTAGAGGACAGTGTGGAGCAATAATTAGGCTAAGATAAATTAATATTTTTCATTGCATTTAAATTATATATATATATATATATATATATATATATATATATATATATATATATATATATATATATATATATATATATTAGATTTTGCAGCATAATAATAACATATTGCAACATCGCTACATATATCTTAGCACACTATCGACGATAAAGGTATTAGTACCTCTATCGCAGACAGACTGTTTTTTTTTCATTTAATGAATATATTCTTTTTCAGACTGTTGGTGTCTAATGGCAGCAATGTGCGCCACCCAACCAGGATGAGGTAAGAACAGCAAAATTCAGACTTAAAAATAATCAAGCTGCTGGTGCCGACCGATCGTCTGCTGCACGATTACGATAGGAAGCGGTGAGTTCGTAGGGTGCAAGCATCAACTTATTAGCACTATCTGGTTGGAGGAACGCATGCCCGATGATTGGAGCCTCAGTGTGCTATGCCCTGCATTTAAAAAGGCAAACAAAACCGTATGAGCCAACTATAGGAGTATAAGTCTCCTCCACACCGAGTACAAAATTCTGTCGAGCGTTCTGTGTGAAAGATTAAAACCTAGGGTAAAGGATATATTTACCCCATATCATTGTTGTTTCCGACCTAAAAAATTTACTACCGGCCAAATTTTCACAATACGCCCTAACCCTGGAAAAGACAAATGGACACATATCATCTGTTCGCCGATTATAAGAATGATTTTGATAACCCGATTCGTGCAAAGGTGTTAAATGCCATGATTGAGTTTAGTATTCCTGCATAGACACAAGGTCATCAGTTAATATAGGAAAAAATTTGTCCGAATCATTTAATATCACAGCGTTTATAGATATATGAATGAAGATACTCTGGCAAAAAAAGATATACCCGAAGGAAGGCGCAGAAGAGGATGGATTGGTGTGAGAAATTTGATGAATAGCATACACAATCGAAGTGCCTATTCTAACTTAGGCGAAAGACCAGAGCGTTGTAATATAGCCACCAAAGAAGAATAAGAATAAATATTTCGTCTCCGAACTATTCTGTCATACCATTGATCCCTCTCTGGCTACTGGCCAAATAAACTAAATTATTTTTGAATATCCTTTTCTTTTCACTAACTTTCGACCGCGCTAGATAAGCATGTCAAGCTCATGATGTTACCCGCGAATAGTATGTTAAGAGTGAATTAGGTTACATACGTATACCTATAAATTATCTTAACACAAACAATAATTAAATATTTGATTGATTTATAATTCTCTCTACCTGTTAAATACCTATTTCGTTATTATTAAGAAAAATAAAAAAAAAATTAACAATTTTGATCAACACTGTAACATTCCGATCTTCCAAGATATCGGCTAGGAAAAATAACCTCATCATTCGTTATTCACATATTGGATTCATTCGTAAACAAGAGAAAAAAATACAACAGCAACAACACCAAGAAAACAAACAGGTATAACGAATATTCTAAGAAGACACACAATCCTATTTTTATAGACTTTTCTAGCAATTGTTGTTGGTTTGTTGACTTTCTTTTAATGCGCGCTTAAATAAAAAACAGTAACAACAACAATAACACAACAAAAGATTACAACAAATAGTTCAAGATAAGAAATTAAGGTGAACAAGACATAGAGAAAAAAGTTATTGTTTGTGTTGCTGGAAGTGAGGGTAGTTGTAATGGGGGAAATATACGTGTTTCTCTTTAACACACACTCATACACATAAACAACCCTATTTGAATATTGTTTTTATTTAAATTCTGGTTTAATTTTTCCGTTTACTTTTCGCTCTCCTTTTTTTGTTTGTGTAACCACATCCCGCCGTTTCGAATTAAATTAAATTTAACGTTTTTTACCTTCACTTAGAGAAATACTTACACACACTAATGCAAAGAGAATAGTGGGACTCTTATTCACATGTGAAAAAAAATAAAAACAGGTTAAGGAGTGTATTAAGGGGAGAACAGTTTTTTTATTCATATTTTCTAAAGCATACACTTAGACAAATTTGTACAACGTTATTTAAATGTTTATGAAAATGTTTGAAATTTTAAACGTATGTATATTGAAAACAGATTTTTTAAACATTTTTTTTTAACTGTATATTAACTTCGCTCCATGCCAAAGGACATAATCTCTATTATACAATTAAAGTCAGATATGCTACCATGTCATAAACCACATTAAATAATCAATCATTATGAGCACATTAATGTTCAGTCAGAGTCTGGTAGCACGTATTCTCTACATCAATAGTTGTGCCGTTGTGCGTGTATCAAGTGTAAAAATGTATCAAATGAAATTCAATATTGCAGGCAATCGCCGCAAATAGGGGTAACTTTCATCCATATTAGACGTGTATTAAATATTTTATGTATTTTTAAGTCGGACATTCAGTTTTTTAGAACTAAATTAAAATAGAATAAAAAATATATATTAAAAAAGTTTTTAGTTTTATTATTTTCTTATTTATTTTCTATTTTTTGGTTAAAGTCAGCACATATTTGTTATGTATACAATACAAATTTTTATAAATAAAATAGCAGAGAAAAAGTTTTATTTTGAATTAGAATTTGGTGCCTTCAGGATGAAATTAATAAACGATTATCACCGCATAATATATAGAGGCAAAGAAACTAATTATCATCAATAGATCTTCTTCAATTTTTTACGTTCAAGATCATATCTTGGGGGAAGCAATACTGCAGGAAAACATACTGTAAATTGACTGTAATTAAGTATGCATATCACACATGATATAAGGCCTGGAAACGCTATTAAATAATAATTCAATTCAATGCGTGTTTTCCGTTTCAATGTGCGTGAAAAGGTTGAAGTGTATCAAAAGTAGTGATTTTGACTCTGAAGACAAATACCCCCAGGTCAGCCAAAAAAAGTTCGAGTATAATGTAGTGCTGGTTGGCGTTAAGCTCGAAAAGAACTTGCGTATTCATTGTTAAAAGACTCATCCAAATAAAAGGTAATTGGATACCACAGCAGAATCAATGGTAAAGACGTATATCCAAGTCCACAAGGTAACGCTCTGTACTACACCAGAAAGATCCCATCTATTATGTTCTACTAAAATTGGGCAACACTACCACAGAGCACCTGTACCGACCGAATACAATTTATTAGTTTGATGTGGTCAGTTCAGGTCATTAGCCGAAAAACGCTCGGAATATGCAACCAGATTGAAGCCGTTCCATCATGACAACGTTCGGCCACAGGTGGCATGACCAATTTAAAGATTAAGTTTAGTTATGTTGAAAAATCGGTACTTACGCATTTAAAATCCAGATAGAAGTCCATTGTACAAGTCATTTACAAAGAAATAAAAGAAAAAGGCACAGGACAAAGGAGACGAAGTTTGGAAAAAAGGAAGAGATAGATCCTAACACCCTGGCATCGGGTCCAAACAGCTATCTAATGCACGAAACAACTCCCTCAAGATCAGAGATCATGGCCTAGAAAACTAAGCCTGCGTCTCTGGAGAGCCGCCACAGTCTCCAGCTCCACGCCACTGCCACACACACGGCAAAAATCTTGGGTGCCTGCTTCCCATAGGCTAGTTCTTTCCCTTAGAGCGAAAACCTACCATAATCCTAAAAGGTTTCGTTTTTAGGTTCAGAACCCATTCCGTCTTTCAGTGATCAAGTTTGGGCCAAAGCAACCTGCAGACCCTGCAGTCTCCCCTGCCCCTTCAGGACTATTCTACTCTACGTCGACGGACCTACTTGTATCGTATCATTTTCCAAAACGGAGCAGTGTTCAGGAACCCAGCCTGTTTGATGCTGCACACATCAAGAAGTGCCGTGAGGCCCTTCTGATACCAACCTCGAGCTGACGTAGTGCATGCTAAAACCAATTTAAAACTGTTTAGAAAAAGGCATTTTGGAAGTTTGCTGGCTACGTTATAGGTCCATATTTCTCCGGTAACGACTATTATTAATTATTATTAATTTTTTTAACAGCTAAGATCATACAGTGCTCTAGTCCGGGGGTTTTGCTTCAATCTCCAAACCCAAAAATTATGCCACTTCTACGGAATTCGCCAATAAATCCCTTCCTCGACAAGATCTCTTTGATATTTGCTATAGAAGGTGAGCGATCTTTAACCGATGCCATCCCAGCAGAAACTGCGTATCCGACATACGTTGTGTTTTTTGACTTACAGAAACTCTCGTGTAGGTGTTGCTCAGAGGAAATTTTCAAGTAGTCCATTATGGTTCTTAGAGGCATTTTGGCTGCTTGAATGTACTAAGCGAAGACGACCTCACTGGAGCCGTATAATTAACCACTGACTGAGGAACTTGTTTATATTTTACAACTTGTACCTGATGAGCCGAGGAAGTAAACTGGTTGTAAAAGGTAACCACCAGAATTTTTGGGTAGTGCACAGTCGGTATTTACACCCACCCAATCGACTACGATGACAAGAGCTTACTTGCGATATCTGCAGGTTTCGCGCAGTGCAGAACTGATGTATTTCGTCGTGATAATCATTGATCAGATTGATTAATAAACATTGGGGCCCGTCCCCATGATGGTACAGTCGTCCGCATAGGAAATCACATCCACTCCTGGTGGAGGTGTAGAAAGTTTGGAGAGATAGAAGTAAACAGTAGCGGCGATAGAACTCCACTCCGAGGTACACCTTGTTTAGATCTAAGTGGTCTTGAACGTTTATTTTTAAAATCTACGAATGACTGACAGCCCGAGGATTGTAGGATACCTTAAAAAAGAGTGGCATGGCTAACTGTCAACAACTGGCCATGCCATCACTGTCAACATAGAGCACTATAAGTCCATGATTCCTGACTTTTTTTGTCTGAATTGGATGACACTACGTGACACACAACTCATGACACATTGGCCATTCTGTGATTTGATAGCATGATAATCTCACGTGGAGGACATATGAACTAGCCAGCGTAACCTATATTATGATTAATGCATCGAAGTCGCGACTAAAATTAGCACGAAGTAGTACGAATAAAAATTTCTATATCTTACACACACTTTGTTTTATTTAAATGCAAGTGTAGAAATGCTTAATTAAAGACCTTTTAGCACAGAAACGGGGTTGTTTACCCTCCCACAATGCACTGAATAAGTAAGCTATAACGCCTGAGCGATATACGAGTTTCTTTAAGTGTAAAATCATTTATTGCGTAAATAAAACAACAATATATGCTAAATGAATCATATTTCGTAAATTTGAGAAAAAAACTCACATTAAATACGGTTTTTATAGTGTTAGTTGATCTTTGAAAAAAAAAAAAATAAATAAAAACGAAAAACGCTTTCAAACTGTTTCACTTTTTTTAAATTATTGGAAAAAAAATCAATTAAAAAAACACAAACGTAGGAAATATTAATGATTTAACAAGAGAAATATGAAAACAAAAACAATACCTTTGCTTATTGTTGGTGTAATATTTGATGTTTTTCTTTGTTTTTATTTTAAGAAACTTAACTGGTTGGTGTTCAACTGTTATTGGTTTTTCGTTGCTGTTGTTGTTTGTATTTTGGATACGCGAAACTATACAAAGGAACACTCACTCACACTTTGATAATTTTGTAATTTTTGTTGTTTTAAGTTTTTTTCACTTACTTTTTTTTTGTTATTGTAAAGCGTATGCAAAAACAGTTTCAAAAAACAATTCTTGTTAATATTAATTATTAAATAAACTTTATCTTGCTAAATTTCATATATAAAAATATATTTAAATATTTTATTTAATACTCTCACTTTGATCTTTAATTTTTTTGCTTAATTTTTCTATTTCGTTTTCTTATTGTATTTTTTTATATTAATGTTGTTGTTGCTTTATCAAACAAGTTGCGTCGTCGTTAACTTCTTTTATTAATTTCTCTCTTTTATTTTTTTCCTTGCCTGTTTAATTATTTCTTCATCTTTTTCTCTCTTCTATGATCTTTATTCAACACACTTGTCATCTTGCTCTTTCCAACAGACACAACACATACGCACACGCACAGAATATAAAATCAAACTCGAGCTTTTCAACTAATTTTGCCAAATACCTTTTGTGATACTTTATTGTAGTTGTTGTTGGTACTGCTTTTATTTGTATTTGATTTTATTTGGAGTTTGATAACTTCGCCTGCGCGTCGCGTCGTCACTGTCTGACCGACGTCGACGCAACAATTCAATTTTTTTTCTGAAGTTTTTTTCGTTGCTTTTCTTTATTGGAAATCAAGAAATGAAACTTTCTGTACAAAAAAGTAAAGGTATTTTTACTTCTGCTTGTTTAAGATTAAAATTGCACTTTTCTTATTAAAATACTTAACAACAAAAATAATAACTTCTTTAATTTTGTTTTGCCTCTCTTTTCTTTTTTGTTTATAACACTTTCTTATACACACATCAGCACAAACACTAGGAATTTCCAGGCAAAAGGTAAAATAAGAATTTTTGTGTTTATTTTGGCATTTAACACTTTTTGTCCGTTTGCGCGTTCTGCTTGCACAAAAGTCGTTTCTCAACTAAATTCATTGGAATTTCTCTCTGCTGCCGAAGCCTGTATAGAATGTCAATAGAATGAGAGAATTAAAGAAAACAACTTCTTATATGTGGCGTTGCCGTATGGGCTTGAATGTGTTTAAGTAAAGGGTAAATAAACGAAATTCCTTTTACATATTATTTTTCAATTTATTGTTTAAAACTAATTTTTCACTCAATTGATTGTTTAAAATTAATTAATCAAACTTTAAGTAATAAAGAATGGAGTTTAAATTATATATGTTATGTATACATATGTAAATATAAATCCGTATGCAATTGGCTAAAATACAATTTTTCCCCGAAATATTATTACAAAAACATTTGCTTTACAATCGATATGGCACATTGAATATAACAGATCTTCATCACTTTATTATCTCCACCGAATGGGTTTGTGTCTGCACTTAAGTTCTTATTTCACTTATAAATATCAACGAGTTAAATTTGTGGTACAGTCCTGAAAATAATTCTAGACAAGATATAGTGCAAAAAAGAATTTAATGTTTACCTCATTAAAGGGACTAATTTAAAAAGTAATTCTTGACTTTACCTTTTCTGGTTAAAGTATATGTATATGACAAATATAAAGAATAACATAAACAGGAAATACCGAAATTATTGTAAAATGACGAACTGAAGAAAAAGAAAGCAAAATCCAAAGTGCTTGAGAATGATTTATTATGCACTTTAAGTGTAGGTCAATCTTATTTAGGACCGAAGCCTTACTGTGCAGTACCGCTTACAACCATCCTCAATCTAATCAAGGATTGGGAAATTGCCAGATGCTTGGAACACTGAAATCATTAAAGGGGACTTCGCCACTCTATGGAGGCTAGCAGTCGGCAATTTCGGCGTCGTTATAAGGTTGTTAAGTATGGCAGGCCGGACTTAAAACTCCTAACGGTTTCTTTCGGGCCACTGTAGACTGTGAAGTGCATCTGAGTAGGAGGGCGGTCGCAGATATGAATATTTATAGACTGTGCTCTAACAGGCATCAAAGATAGAGCAACACATATTGTGTAAATGTGGGATTCTTGATAGGTTTCGACGGAAATGTTTAGGTAGAATATATCTTAAAGGTCACAGTGTCCCGCAAAAGGTGTCTAGTAAGAATTATAATGATAATGATAAACATACGTCAATATCTTGTAATATAAAAATTGTTTTGTAGAGTTTTAAACTAAACTTGGCGCATTTCCCGCCACACAGACGTTGTGGTGTGATGTCTTCTGTAACTATGGGTATTGTAGATATTGAGGAGTTATATGTTCTTGTTTATGTTCCATTCATGTGAATTAGCTGGGGAGTTCGGTGGAAGAATCACATTTTTCGAGTGTCTGACCTATAACCTACCTAGGATGGAATTTAACTTTCATTTATGGGCCGGTGTTTCAAAGTCTATTTTGGGGCTTTTCGACCGAGTACAGGAGAACGCTAAAGTGCTCATTATTTACGGTAGGGTATCCAGCTCTATTGATTGATCATTCTTCTGTATGTGTACTCACGGTACACGTTTTGCTCTTAGAGCACATCACTTTGTGGTTGATGAATAACAGAACGTGTGTTAAAGAGAAATTGCTCTTTGAGCGCACAGTTCGTTTGTTGAACGATTTTCCTGTCCCGTCACGATATGGATAAGTTCAAATCAAACGTCCAAAAACACTATTTGCTCTAACCTTCTGCCCACAACCTATTTTTTTAGTACCGCCACTGTTTTCCTGAGTGCTGCCCTCAAGATACACTAGTTTAGGGCAAATTTTAGCATATTCGATTAATGATAACCATATATTGGATAGATCTGAACACTATCGCCATTAAAAAGCACCTACGGTTTTTCTATCCATGGTTCAGAAACTTTGAAATAGACTTTAAGCACCGTAGGTAGGACAAGAAGTTAGAAGGAAAAAGTCTCTAAGAAATATCAGTACGAAAGTTGGAGAGAGAATAGAGCCTTGTGGTTACTCCTGAATTTACTTATAACAACGATGCGATATAAGTCAAGAGATGTGACTATCGACAATAAAAGCAATAAATTTCGATATAAGTACTCCGTGCTAAACTCTATCAGACGTCTTGGAGATCTTTAAAGCCACAACTTTACTCTCCAAATCCAAATTAAAGAAATTTAATAATTTTTTTTTAAATCTAAGTTAGTGAGTGAGTCACCAGTAAAGCGGCTCTTCATGATCGCTCAGAAAATAGTTGGATTTAAAATACTTTCTAAGTTGGGGATTATTCGTAAACTGCTATTAGGAGCCAATTTTCAAGATTGATAACCTCGTTTTTTTTTAAGTGAAAGCGTCGAAGAGCACTGCTTTATGAATAGTGCTGGTATACCATCCGACACAAGAGATTTGTTTCTGTTGAGATCTGTAACAACTTTTTTAAAAGCACGAGTTCAAAAGAGTATAATGTTAGGCATAGTCACTGATACTCTTTAGAGTACGGGCAGTGGTTGAACGCTCTCCGTAAAGTGAGAATTATTAGCCAAAAGGTTAGCTTTTTTCAAACGGGCTTAGTAAATGCACTGTTTCACTCAATTAAGTACAGCTATGTTTTGTAGTCTGTAAACTGACAATACACAGTCACAAAAAATTGCCGTGTAGCTTGTCCCTTATGCTTGGCGAATGCATTTATTGACAATGGATCAATTCATATTCCTCCTACATATTGTAGGATATAATCTACAAAGTAAATCGCGCCAATCTGCATCAGTGGTTGAAATTCTGTTTCAAGGTGGAGAGGACACTATCCCGCTAAAATGAAAAAGCAGCTACGATGCGAGATTTGGAATATTTTCACACTTAGACTGTACAGTGTACTCATTTCACTATATCTTTGTGGCAGCTGTAGTGCAAGATTTCGGTAATTTTCACACATAGACTATACAGTGTGTTAATGTAAAAATAATAGAAAAATAGTTTCTTCTTAAATTTTTTGTTACTTTATCTCTATTTTATGTAATAACGATACATTTTAGAAAATTGCTCATACTTTTCATTTAACCTCTTATGGGTTAATGAAATAATTATAAAAATGTTTTAATTCGCCACATTGGTTTTGGTCTTGAGTAAGCTTTTAGCGGCATCTATTTTTGAAATACAAAATTGGGTTTTTAAGTATTTTTTAACTATACAGTACTTTAGGAAGTACTGTTTTCAACAACAATTTTTGTTATTTTATATCTAGTAAGGACACAAACCTTTACTATATTATGTAATTTATAAATTACCAAACCGGTCTTATGAAAGTTTTAAAATTATTTTAAATAAAAAATTAAATTTTTTTTTTTAAATTTATTGTAATTTTTCATTTTTGAAATACAAGAAAAAGCCTAAATTAACTCAAATGTTATAAAGCTATCACCATAAATAAGTTAGGCGAAGTACAGAGACTAGTCGGCCTTGGTGTAACTGAGGCAATGATAACATCTCCAACAGTGCCATTGAAGGCCTAATTGATAAGGGTGTTTACGTGTTCGGCGACAAAGTATTTCGACCCGAAATGTGTCGGGGATTTTGGTCATTCTATGTAGGCTGAAACCCAGAAACCCCTTTTCGAATGCCCTGTATGTTATGCCTACAGAACTGATGAAGATTCTTGGTTGAGGTACCAGACCGGAAATGTTTGTCTAGTGAGGCTTAGTTCGATCTGAACCTATATACTGATAGCTTTAAAATGTATAATGGAATCGGTGTTGGCGTTCATTGACCCAACTGGAACTTCTCGATCTTACTGTGGAAATTATTGAGTTTTTTTTTCTCAAATAATGCTACGAAACGTTACAAAGACTGCCGCTCAGAAATAGAGACTAGTTTTCTTTGGAAAACCTGGATACTGTAGCAAGAAAACTGAAGCAGCATTGGCTAAGAAACGACCTGTGACACCCTATATTGGTTCGGAGCCCTCAATCTAGAATTGGGTAATTGGCAGATGCTTGAAATACTGGAAATACTCAAAATATACTTAGAAAAGCTAAGGCGGTGAG
The DNA here is from genome assembly GCA_023159175.1 of Wohlfahrtia magnifica. Classification (NCBI taxonomy): domain Eukaryota; kingdom Metazoa; phylum Arthropoda; class Insecta; order Diptera; family Sarcophagidae; genus Wohlfahrtia; species Wohlfahrtia magnifica. The sequence continues at coordinate 3,017,063 of JAKWBJ010000226.1, read as the reverse complement.
CTGTCCAGAAATTTGGACGCAGTTCTGATAATTTCAGATATAGTAGGCTGCATGCGAAACTTCTGAAGAGTTTTTTTCTTAAGGATTATACCTGTTTTTTCTCAGAGTTTATAACAATACCAAGGTCTTGAAAAACATAAATAAGTGGCCCAGCGTTTTCCAGATGGAGACAATAAGCAATTTACATCTGTGCGTGAATTAATGTAGAGCATGGGTCAGAGGCCGTTCCATTAATATATATTTTGATAGTCAAGTGGCGCCAAGAGCCTTTTCTTCGGAGTATATAGACTCGGGAATGTTACTGGAGTACTACACTAATGTCAGCACACAAGCAGTGGTGAAGAAGGTAACACTTTGTTTGGTTCCTAGACATACTGGTGTTATGGGAAACAAGATAGCTGATGAACTTTCAAGACTGAGCTGATTCACGGCCAGGGAGAGAATCGATGAATAGGAAAATGAGGTCCGTTCGCCATATTGAGCACAATGTCTGGGCTTGAAGCGGGCGAAGCGGCTAATGAAACCCTGAAACTCTATGTTATAATAAGAAGTTGCTGCACATGGGCAAAGCAATCATGAGAAAACTTATTGGCCATTACTATCTTAAATATTACTTCTTCAGTCTCAAGGTGGTACCTGAATCGGAGCGTCGCCTGTGTAGGCAAGAAGAGGAGACGGCTGAGCATATTCTATTTTTTTGGACAAAATTTTCAAAAAATATTTATTATTTATTTGTTTTAATATTTTTAATTTGCTAAAGGTTCTAAATATAAAAGAAACTCACTCTTTGTTGCTAAAATTCAGAGCATATGTAGGAGATTGCAAATTTACAACAAAGAGTGATTTCCGCTTATATTTTATTTCAAATTAACAATATCTATTTCTATTTTTTTTATATAATTTCTTATTGTTTATTTTACTTTTTTCAAACTAAATTAGTGACAACAGTACTTCGTTCATTTGCCAGTCACTGTTATTGAGTGCATTATTTAGAGCTACATTTGCGCTAATATTCCCAAATTTATCTGTTAAGCTTCAAAACAGATAAAAAAGTTAATGCCGTTATTTTTTGTTTTATTTCTTATTTTACATCTTCGTTTGTCTTTTTACAGAATCAGTTTTAAATTTATGTTCTTAAGATGCTGCGCTAAATATTTTAAATATTTTTTTTTGAAACGTTTTAGTATTTTTTGTTGTTTATTTATTTTTTCTTTTACAAAATGTTAAAATTATATTCTAATTTAAAAATACAATCCATTTTCATCGTTTGGATTTTATTACAATTGAGCACTAGCGGGTGCAATGGCATGGCGGTAAAACCCATGAGAAGAGATGGTACCACCAATGCTTTAGAAGCAATGATGGATGATGATGATGATATGGTTAACGAGAAAATTTCTGCTCTAAATGAACTACAAATTGTTGAATACGAGGATACAGATGGTGAGTAAGAAACGTTTCTTCAAAAATTGGTAAATGTCATCGCTGTATGTTATGTTTCTTCTTACTTTGTACATATATGTGTGTATTTATGTACATTTTTCACTAAACTGTTATCTATGATTTATAAAATTTGTTGTAATTTACATATTTAACCTTGGGTAACAAATTGAAATTTTAACTCTTTTTCTCTTAAAGTACCCGGCAGGAAATGCTAATAGTGAAATATTAGTGCTTTACTAGTGACATTGTAAATAGTACTACTGACTCGGTGAACCCCAGCCAATGTAATCATTTATTGACATATAACATTAGCTTGTCATTGAAAATGTACTATTGACAAGGTAGTTCTTTTACAATCATACGGAGATGTTTGAAAGAAAGATACGCCAGTCCATTTTAGGGACCCTAATGATGCGTTCGTTGACAATGTCGCCATAAATACACTAGAACTGTTGTCTCTAACATACTAGTGCAGTTGTCGCTAGAAAAAGTGTATGGACCAAAAGCATAGTTGAACAGATAAGCTCTTTTGAGCCTTATCTGGCTGAGAATTATCTATAGCATGTAAAGGGTCCGCAAAATAATTTTTTTTTGAAAATGCTATGAAAAAAACTACTGAATATTTTCTCAAATTTCTTTCTTTATTTGAAAGTACAATCTTTCCGGTTAATAATGGAAAATAATTTCATTCAAATAGCTGCCTCGTCTGGCCATGTAGTAGCCTACACGATCGGTCCAATCTTTAAGCACATTATCGATTGTGTGCAGCTGTATTTCACCAATGGCTTCACAAATATTGTCCTTTAAAGCGTCAATTGTCTCTGGCTTGTTGGCGTAACACTTATCTTTGACGGCACCCCACAAATAATAGTCCAACGGTGTCAAATCGCAGCTCCGAGGTGGCCAAACGACATCAGCTCTGCGGCTGATAATGCGATTTTCAAAAATAGGGCGCAAAAAAACGATGGTAGCTTCGGCTGTGTGGCACGTAGCGCCGTCTTGTTGAAACTAAATGTTGCTAATATCCTCCTTTTCAATTTTTGTGAACAAAAATTCGTTCAACATGGCCCGATAACGATCGCCATTGACTGTAACGGCCACTCCTTGCTCATTTTCGAAGAAAAATGGCCCAATTATGCCTCTGGACCAAAATCCGCACCAAACAGTGACTCGTCTTCGGTGTATCGGCTTTTCAATGTATGCGTGCGGGTTTTCTGTGCCCCAAATGCCACAATTTTGCTTGTTTACATACCCGTCAAGAACAAAATGAGCTTCAATTGAAAACGTGATTTTTTTTGGCAAAATCGGCATCTTCTGTAAGTCGATCGCAGGCCAACTTAACGAAGCGAAGTTCAAGCGTATACACAACCATATTCGTTCAGCGGAAGGATATAACTAATTATCAGTCTGATTTGACAAAAAACAAACAAACATTTTTAAAAGCAAAGCGACATACGTTTACATCCATTCACATCTATTCCACAACTAATTATCTGTCTGATTTGACTAATTATCTGTCAAATCAGACAGATTATCTAATTATCTGTCAAATCAGACAGATTATCTGTCAAATCAGACAGATAATTAGTTGTGGAATAGATGTGAATGGATGTAAACGTATGTCGCTTTGCTTTTAAAAATGTTTGTTTGTGTTGTTGTTTACCTTTTTAGTTTTTCTCTTCAACGCGCCAAAAACAAAAAAAAAAAATTCACTAATACTACAACACAACAAATTTCTCCTTATGGTCACCCTTGACCTAGAAACATATAGTTTTAGGTTGACTGCAGAGTAGTTTCGAAATTTGTATTCCAATTATCCCTATTTTACATGGTTTTACGACGGGTAAGTTTTGCAGGAATTATGTAAAATTCTTGTATACGATACGATCATATAACTTTTTACTAAATACCTGTAATTGACGTTATTTACAGTATGTAATGTACAAGTAATTTTACGGTATTAAGCCTTATACACTTAAATGTTACTACGGTTTTTACATTGCACTGTTTACATAATGTAAAATATATTGTAATATTGTTTACATACGTAATGTAAACAATGAAAAAATATTTAAGTTTTTAAGTTCTTCTTTACTTAGTTCATACATATTAATAAGAAAAAAGTTTTCGACAGCGGTATCACCTCATAACATTAGCTAGTGACTGGTTATAAGTATTACTACTATTGAAACTTCTCTAATACATTTGCCGTTCGGAGCCGAAATTAAACTGTAGATCCCGTACAATGAGTTTAAAAATAGAATCGGGTGCGGATCATATACTCATATCATATCATATTGGTCATCGTTAGCTAAGACCTTTTCCACACTTTTTGCAACATATTGATTCCGTACCTATAAAATTGCTTATTGTTTACACCAAGAACGGATCAAATCAATTTTGTAAACCAACTACCTAAAATGCATGTCCAGTGAGAATGTTCCGCATTAATCGTAACAAATAGTAGACGGACGGGGCAAGGTCTGGACTAATGTGCCTTCCAATAGAGATTTCCTAACTTTGAAAGTTGATAGCGGTCATATTGTTGAAGTTGCAAACATATGTATGTATGTGATATATGATTACCAATTTTTTTTTTCCTGATAGATATCATACACCAACGATATGTGGCTTCAATCAGGACGGTGTTATGTGTCACACAGTTTATGCTACACTTGGACATTCTTCACAAACGTTTTGAGGACATGGCCATCTCATGGGGAAGTGTTTTGAACTGGACATGAAGAGTGTGCGATTTGACTCTGTTAGACTTTTTCTTGTGAGGTTTTCTTAAATCGCAGATCTATGGAAATAAGCCGCAGAGCTAACATAACGCATGCCATTGGTCGAATTTAGACTGATTTATGCGCCAGAGTCTTAAAAAAATGGATATATCAGATTCACGATGTGCTAAGTATATACCATACATAACGGTATCGATAGGTCATTCATAAGAATAAATAAATTTCGTTGATTTCTCGAACACAACCTCTTTTTCTTAAATTTAAACATAGGAAGCACTTAATGAAAGTGGAAAAACTTTCCATCTATTATTTTCTAATATTTTTTAACTGGTCTTCTAACACATGGCAAATTTTTCGGCGAATGCCCACTTCAAAAGAATCAATGATGTTCGGTATACGTCCTCTGTGATACTTTTAGCCGATTTTAGCAGTTCAGCATAGGTAAGGTCTTTGCATTCTCACCATATACTGAGCATTGCCTTGGCGCTATGGATATTTAGTTTTGGCGTTGATTCGGCTAGTTAGCCAGGCTTTACACACGATTTCGTGCGTTTCTAGTTGTTGTAATGGATTCTTTTTTTTATCGCCAGTAATGATTTAATTTAAAATAAAACATCTCACCAAATACATTTTTGAATTTTTTATCGTCACCCAATTTTCTTGTGTTTGATGAATCCTGCTGTTTGCAAACGTTTCGAAATTGTTGTTACTAAAACTGTTTAGTTTGGTGCATCGCGAGTTATGCTGGAAGTTCCATACTGGTTGCAGTTGGCCGAACGTTTGTCGGGCGTTTTAATATCTAAACACTTGCAATCTGCTTTTGCTGAAGTATGAAGCTATTCGTATCGGCCGTGTTAACTCTTATGCCTTTGGTCAGAAAAGATACGGCAATGAGTTTAAAAACATTCCCATGCCTGTGAACATGTTAAAAATATATTTTATATCTCTTTTGTTAATATGTGGTAAACAATTAATATTATAGACATAATCTGTCTTTTTTTGAAGCTATTAAACTTTTTATTAGTATTCAATATTATTTAAATGTACAAATTTATTAAATAATCGAATATTTTTAATATCATGCCAACAGCAATTGCTACTCAATTAATAAATTTTTTTTTAATTCTTCAATCAAATTAAATAAAAGAAAAAAAAACAATTGAAATTAGAGTCTGAATAGATTTAAACAAATTAACTTACTAAACGTTGTTTTATTATATGGTTTTTATTGTTATTATTTTTGTTGTTTTTTCAAAAAAAATCCCCCTGAAAATTCATTGAATAAAATAACAAAAATAATTTATAATCAAAAATTTAAGCAGTTTAGTTTTGCGTATAATTTTAATGATTTTTGTCATAATTTAATTTTATAAAAAAATAGGTACAGACTCACAAAATAGAATCCTATACACTTTTGTTTTCCTCATCATGGACATAATGATAACGAACTGTCAGTAGTGGTACATAGGAACCAGCATTCCGTGCGTTTTTTACCTATTCATGCATCCTTCATTGATAATTCTACTCCTCCTTTAATCATACATTTGTCATGCGTTTAGGGATCCGGCACTAGTATTTCATGGTATGCAGTCTTCTCTTTCATAATTTCCTGGATAAATCTTAAGTATTTCGATAGTTTTCCATGAGTTATTATCCTTTTTACTAGGCCATGAAGTAACATACTAGATTGCCATGTTATGCCAATTACATTCTCTCTATTCCCACAAAATTTGCATTTGAATATACAGTGGGAAGCAAAAACAATTGGATGTTTTGAAGTTGAACGGAAAAGTTACTATAAAAATTTAAAAACTCATTCAAATAAAACAAAACTTCACATATATATTCATTGTTGTCTTAAAAAAAAAGCATTAACAAAAAGTGTGATATACTAATACAAGAATGAGAGAAAGCCAATCATATAAAAGACTTCGCATGCACTTTACGCTTAAATAGAGAGGAACTTATATTTTTAACACTCTTTCGAGAGCTCCTTAAAGAACTAAGATATACTCTCTACATTATAACCCAAAAACGTAGGAAAAAACTGGTGCCATACGTATTATACCAAAGCTCCAACATGTTACTAGAAGCCCCATTATATTTTTTCATGCGTTTTTAACTTTTGTTTAAAAATCTTCCATTGGTTTAGCATTTGGACTTTATGGTGATCACTAATTTTCCTAAAATTTTTGCTGCAACAGACGCTCTTTGATAATTTTAACAGTTTGGCTTCGATCACCACGTCAGGGGGATTATTTCAGATGGATTTGTCTGGAGGCAGACTGAAGTCTCTTTAATGAATCGAAACTGCAATTACATTTTTTTTTATCATGTCCTCTGCTTGGGTCTCGAACCCGGGCTGCTTGTGTTGTATGCGTGCACTCTAACACCACTACACCACACCACCTCCGGCAGTGTCATTTGTATATCTGTGAATAATTAAAGGCTATGCTCAGTGTTGGTTATATCTTCTTCAAGTAAATTTACTAACATCCCAAATTTTGATCGACTCGCATGCCATACTCTTGCAGCCTTTCAAGTTCCTGTCGTATGCCATCTAGAGATATTGAGCATTTGTCTGCCGAAGAACTGTTTCCAGAACTAAAAAGAGGAAAAGTACAGGCTATAGAGTACAGTCTTGTTTTACGCCTATGTTGATTAAAAAGCCCTGCTTTCGTGGCCTTTGCAGCGTACCCTATATGGCGCGTTTCGTTATAGTTCCTTTATAAGAAATAAAAGAATGTCGGGGGAACACCGAAGATTTCCAGAGCGGACCATATCGTCTCCCTTTTGAGGGCATCGAAAGCTCGAAGTTTACGAAAGCTAGGAAGAGAGTAGAGTTGTAATTTACAGATTATTCGACTGTTTTGGGCTGCGTGTGGATTTATTCCACACATTAAGTCCACTCTGTTCATTCAAGATAAACTTTCGATGGTTTGAGAAATGCGTGCTAAGAGGATCGTTAATATGATCTTTCGTGTAGTGTTCAGTAGCGTTATTTACCTTCAGATCATACATTGTATCCGATTGCCCTTTTTCGACAGTGTCATTATTATGCCGAATTTCTAATCGATAGAGAATCTTCTTGGTAGAGATTTGCGCTGTTCGAATACAAATCTTCTCTTTTCTATGGTCAAGTTACTCCACACTGTTCCAGCAAGTATTGACAATTCTGCTGTTGAAGACGTTCGATATGCGGACGTCACTCTTAGTAAACATACTTCATGTACTTTTTCTCGATTTCCAAGTTTTTTACTATTTATTCAAAATAGCACGTCTTATAATGGGGGTCAATACAGTGCTTGTGCGTATTTCATATTATGTATTATCCTTATAAATTTGTCTGTTGTTTCCATAACTTAAAGATAATTTTTTTAAATCGGCTAATATTCAGCACTTAGAAAAAGTGGTTCTTGGACTGAAGAGAACTAGGCAAGGGAATGATCTTGGCGAAAACCAAAAGATCTTTGTAAACGAAAGACGTCAAAACAACTTTAAACTTTGTCGCAAGATCTGTGATGTTATGGGATTAGATAATGGCTAAAGCAGTAGGAATATTTCACAGAATAGTTGTTACAAGAATTGCGAAGAGAATTTTTAAGTACTTATTTGCCGGACAAATGGTGAAATATGCCTATTTTAAGATATAGGACATCTGATTCAGCATGATAACGGCTCCAAAAGCTTACGCAAAAATAAATAAATGAAAAAGTTTACAATGCTTTTATCTCTATTTCAGGTTTTAACCTCTTTACATATCTATGGGTAGTTCTCAAAAAAGGTGAATTAAACCTAGGAAAGTCAATATATTGTCCCAATAAAATATTAACACATTTTATGCTCATTCTTGTGAACATTATTACAAAAAATTTGGGATATCATTGTATGGTGTATATAGTCGTAAAATTTATTGAATATTGTACTGTTGTCAGGGAGGGACTTTGCTGCGAATTGATTGTCATCATTCCGACTTTGGAAGATTCCAACCAACTTGAAAAATTTGCGCCCTTGATTAATTAAAAATGGTGCAAATTACTAGCCCAGCTTAGGCCTCTATTTTTATTGAAATTATTTTCAATAATTTTCTTATATATCCTCATAGATCATTATAAGACGTACACCAGCACTAGTCTCTTGAGCGAATGTGATCCTTGCCCGCAGGGTATATTGTGTGTGCCCCAAATACAGTGTCCGGCACATGTACGCATGCAGGGCCATGAAAAACCACAAGTATGTGATTTACCAGGAGGTGATAAATTTGGTTTTTGCTGTGTCACCGGACAGAACCATACAGGTACGGCAAGTTTTTTAACAAAAATAATTGAACTGGAATTTATACTTTAAACTTTTTAAAGCTACAAAATCGCATAAGGCTCGTCTACGTGGTCTGCATATTATACCACCCAAAATTATTGAAGAGGCACGTTTAAAATTTCAAGGTTTAATGCATAAAATAGCTATGATAGCTACTACTCCAGGTCATCCAGAATTTATGCATGGCATGGTGTTTCATTCGTCACACCATGAAGATTTGCAAGATTTCCATTTAACCAATCTGGCCATGGAACAGCTGATAGCAATACAAGTTCTTAGCAAAAAGTGAATACTTTTTCTAAAAAAAAGAAAAAAAACAAAGTTTAATTGTTTTACACCCCGTTGTAGTGAACTTATACCTGTGGAGGATATTATAACCAAAAATATAGAGTTTGAGTTTTGGGAAACCCCTTTGGCTCATAGTTGTCAACGACGTAGAATCTGCATTTCTCCCCTATCCAGGTATCGTAGATTTGATGGCAGTTGTAATAATCTTCATCCCTTACGTTCCCAGTGGGGTTCTGCTGGTCAACCCATGGAGCGTTTATTGCCACCAGCCTATGAAGATGGTATTTGGCTACCAAGACAATTCAGTAAAGATGGTTCTTTGCTTGCCAATGCCCGTGACATATCGAGAATAGTGATGACAGATGCTGATAGAACTCATCCTAAACATAATTTACTGCTGATGCAATTTGGACAATTTTTAGCTCATGATGTTTCCCAGTCGGCATTGGTGAGATTAGGTAAGTTTAGGTTTAAAATACGCAACTTTACTTATGTATATTTGTTAAATGTTTACTGTTTTTTCTAGAAAATGGTAAAATGGTCCAGTGTTGTGCTTCAAATAATCTTGCTACTTTACCCCCTCAAAAACGTCACTTTGCTTGCATGCCTATAGAGGTTAGCGAGGATGATGAGTTTTATAGCGCTTTTGGTGTTCGTTGCATGAATTTCGTGCGCTTATCTTTGGCTCCCAACTTTGATTGTCGTGCCAGTTATGGCAAACAACGTAGTAAAGTGACCCCCTTTTTGGATGCTTCAGCGGTTTATGGTTCGAGTGCCGAAACGGCTTGGGAATTGCGTACATTTAGTGGTGGCAAATTGAAGATGTTGAATGAAACGGGCCATAATTTATTGCCCTTGACGCAGGATGCACAGGCTTGTGATAGTGATGCTCCTGAAAAGATGTGTTTTAAGTCGGGTAAGTGTGATCAGAGAAATACTGAATTAATGCAAATAAAATTTTGCGAAAGGTACTAAATTCTGATTAACAGTACTTTTTTCAATACTTGTTTAAGATAGGTTTTTAATTTTCGCCACTTAAAAATTACTAAATTACACATTTTAAAAACTTATTTTAAGTTAAAATATATTAAAAGTAACAAAAAGGTACAATATTTTTATAAAGTACTAAACTTTTAAGTTTTCAATTCGGTGCGTTTTTTCCTTTTTTTAAAGTTTTTTAACTTTTTTATAATTCTAAATGATGTGATCTAGGTGATGGTCGTACTAATCAAATTATTTCATTAATTGCCATTCACATATTGTTTGTCCGTGAGCATAATCGTATAGCTGATATATTGGCTCGACTAAATCCTCATGCCAGTGATCAGACACTGTATCAGGAGGCTAGACGCATAGTTATTGCCGAATTGCAACACATTGTCTACAACGAATATTTACCAGCTGTCATAGGACCTTTACAAACGAAACGTTTTCGCTTGAATACCAAACATAACTCCTACAGCAGTGATTACAATGATAAAGTTAATCCGGCTGTTACAAATGAATTTTCAGGCGCCGCTTTTCGTATGGGGCATTCAAGTGTTGATGCGCGATTTCGTGTACAGCAGCAGCATGGCAAGAATGATGAGATTATTTATATACCAGATGTTATGTTTAATCACACACGTATGCGGAATAGAACATTTTACGATGATATTTTAAAAACTATGTTAGTGCAACCCATGCAGAAAGTGGATAGTTTTATAACACATGGGGTAAGTATCTATGTATGTATGTATGAACGTATGTATGTATGTATATACATACATATGTATGTGGGTTAGAAGGTTAATTAATTGCGAGAAATCAATATTCTGTTAAAATTTTATATTTTTTGTTTGTTTCTGTTTTGCTAGCTAAGCCATTTTTTGTTTCGTGGCCGTAATTCTTTTGGCTTAGATTTGGCAGCATTTAATATTCAACGAGGGCGTGATATGGGCTTACGCAGTTACAATGATTATTTGGAAGTGATGGGCAATCGTAGAATTCATAGTTTTAGTCAATTGCCATTGGAGGTAAGTTAAAAATATACATACATATGTATGTACTTATGTACGTAAAACACAATAATACATTCATAGTAAATAAAAAATCAAATTATTTTAAGAAAAAATACGAGGATGAGTCAATAAGTGCGTAATTTTTGAATGAAACACAGCTTTTTGGTCAAAAAATCATTATATTTTCCTATATACTATCCTTTGAGCTCTATAAGTACTCTTTATTTCACATTTTCCCAATTTTATTTTCCTTCTAAAAAAATATGATTTCACCGTTATGCTGGGATTACACGACTGTTGCAAATGTGGCAATAGGACACAATTTGTATTGAGCTTTATTGTGGCAGAATAATTAATTTGTCCAAACTTATTTTATGGAAATTAATTGACATATATATTGGTACGTACTTGTTCACTTCGATTATTGCCGAATGATTGCCGTACCAATAATTGGTGCATTGCGTCAATAGTTTGATATCAACTCTAGAGTAAAATCTCTGTTTGTCAAGCTATTTCTTAAACTTTGGTAACAAGAATTAGTTATTAGTCATTCGAGCCTAATTAATCATTTAATCGGCCGAATAAATCCACCTTCTCACTTCTCACTTGGGTTGACGCGGGAATTATGTATGTATGTATGTATCAACAGGAGTCTCGTGAGAAGGTAGATGGGAAAATGGTTAAATTCATCATGAGGGAATATTGAAACTACAGTAGTGGCATCGACTATCGAAAGGTTTCAGAGCCTCGGCGCTCGGTTGCTCTGAAAAACCTCAGGATACTTTCGGAGAATCTAAAAAGTCGTTCCTGCAATAAAAACCTGTGAGAACACGTACACTAGTACCTGGGACTTCTTGGAACTCCAATTAAAGGAGTAGTTCCGGTTCCTTGACGTATTGTGAATGACAAGAAAAGTTATAATAACCACCACCTTCATTTCAAATCGTCGTTTATTTTTACAAAGTTAACCGCAGAGCACATGGGTTTGTGGTTGATTATTGTCTAGTGAAGTCGTTTAAACCAAAGATGTTATAGGCCGTCAGAGTACAAAAACTTTAGAAAATATATAATATATATGAACATGACCAATCGTCGCCCAGTTTGATATTGGACAGCAATCTTATTGTCTTCATACCGGAAAAAAAATTTGTGGTTGAACCATTCTTGATGGCGTAATACTAGGTTTGATTCATTGATGAACTTAAACAAATTGGTTGAACATAAACAAATTGGTTATCAAAGGGCGTGGCGTATGTCAAATACCCTTTAATTTTTCATGCAGAAATTTAAGCCATCTTCACTTGTGTTGTTGGATAGCCAAGTGGGCTTAAGGGCTTTGTCATCCTGCATGATAAGGTCAAAAGTTGTTGTGAACTGTATGTAACTCCAGGGTCATGAGGGCCACTCTGTAAACGAACAGATGAACTCGACAGATTTTTGTTAGGCCTGATCAATTTTTCAGTGTCTCTGTCGAATACTCGAAGATAAGGATTGACTTCTGGCTTGATTTGGATTCGCTTGGCTATGCAGGAGTGAGTGCCTCTGATATGAGACAGGTAGAGAAGTTCGTCTACTTTCTTCCAGTAGATCCGAGAGGCTTTTATTGCTCAACAGGAGCGAAATTAGAGCAATAACGGGTCTACTCAGTGGGCATTATGGCCATAGATACTATCAGTATATCTAAGGAAATATTGAGGGTAATCGGCGTATTTGATAAGTTCACTTTTATTTCATCTCGGAGAATGGGATTCCTGGAAGATGCTCTAGTGACTCCAATTAGGATAACTAGATAGGATAACTAAGTAGTCTCGGCTTGATGTGGAGAACACATTAGGCGGTTGGGCACTGATTAGCATAACATAACATGGTTTTTCCGCAATTTTCGCTTGGCATTTTATCAAGTCTTGTGATTTTTAAAAGTATATGACAATTATTATTAAAATTGTTTTTATTTTCAATTTTTTATTTATTTTTTGTTATATTATTCCGTTTTGTTAAATACTAATAAAATGTTTAATAATTTTGTTTTTTTAAAACTTTTTATTTCCCGATTTCCTAGGTGGGTCGCAAACTTTCCCAGGTCTATCGTTCACCTGATGACATCGACCTTTGGGTGGGTGGCCTGTTAGAAAAACCCTTAAAAGGTGGCATAGTCGGTAATACATTTTCGGAAATAATAGCCGATCAATTTTCACGCTTTAAATTTGGTGATCGATATTATTACGAATATAATAAATCAATAAATCCTGGCGCTTTTACCATCGATCAACTGAATGAGATACGTAAAGTGACTATGGCACGTATTATTTGTGATAATGCAGATCATTTCACCTTGAATTTTGTATCACCAATGGCATTTGTAAGAGCTGATTATCCTGGGTAAGTGAAATGAATGCAATTTCTTAACATTGTATGTATGCATGTCTTATTGTGTTCCTACAGCAATCAACCTTTAAGATGTCATAGTCATCGTATACCCAATATGAATCTGAATGCTTTTTTGATAAGATAGTGTCAAATTTGTTTGAAGTTGTTAATTTATTTATTACATTTGTTTATATTTATTTAAAAGTATACAATAAAATGTTATGTCATATATGCTCAGTGTAGTGTAAGAGACATGAAGTCACGAGATTCACTCAGACTAGTAGTCTGCTATCAACTAGTCAACTAGGAGAGCCGAAATAAAATCATTTATTTGTAAGAAAATTTTGTTTTCCTTTTGATATGCAAAACAGTTCGAATAAAAAGAATAAATTCCAAGAAAATATTTAATTTATTTGTTAAAAAAAAAACAAAAAAAAACTTTTGGTTTTTAGTTAAATAGGAATTTAAATAGGAATTTAAATTAAATAATTTGGAAATAAAATAATTTAGAAAATTCTGTGGAAAAGAAGATACTTATGTATTTATCATAATAATTTTTTAATTAAAATTTGCATTGCCATGTTTTCCCAGTAGGTGGTGTATTCTCCTGGTCATTCGAGTGACGTTTGTTATCGCCGCCAGAGGTAAGTTAGAATGTTCTGTGGGTTTCCTTTGGATGGATATGTCTGGAGGGCGAAGGTTTAAATCTCTTAATTAAACACTCGAAAACCGCAATTAAATATTCTTTGTCTTGTCCTCTAATAGGGATTCGAAACTGGCTCGCTTGTGTTGTATGCGGCAACTCCACTTACATACATATGTATGTATATGATATTTAACTAGTGATTAAAAAATTATTGCAAGTAGATCAGGAAACAATGCGTTCTCTCGACTAACAAAATTTACACTTAAAAGAAAGCTAATACTACCCGTACTTTAATATGGCGCTTAAGCGTCCGTAACTACGCTAGCAGACGAAGCTGTTCTTGGAGTGTTTGAGAGAAAACTACTCTGTAAAATATATGAGCCTGTTGCGTCGCCAGTCGTAAAGTTGTTTGCATATCGGGCTCGTTCAAAGTCTATTATGAGGATGCCGCGACATAGGCTACAAATCCTGATGTATGTCCTTACATTTCTTGTGTTAGTGTCCAAATATTTCGAATATTAAGACTGTTTTCCTTGGCAGTCTGTTTCTGCACGCCATATTGGAACTAGCTGATGTGAGTATCAGTGAGATTTCTTCCTTTGTGCTTGTGGTTAGTTCATTTCAAACACCGATATACGGACATGTAGGTCTGTTTGGACGCTATCTATATGAGCATCGCAGTGGGATAAATATTGGACCCAAGTGAGCCGGAGCAGTTTCTGGCTAATCGTCGTAACTAACTTACTAACTAACTATGGCGTATTAAGATACAATTATTACGTTGGTTAGGCCATGGAATACGCATGAAGGAAAATGCTTCAGCAAGGTTATATTTCGATTCTGATACCGAAGGAAGGCGTATTAGGGGAAGATCACAACTTCGGTGGAAAAACCAAGCAAAAGAAGAGCTTTATTAAGTTTGTGTTAAAAATTGGAGTAGAAACGCATTAGGTCGACGTGTTTGGAACAGGCTACTGATCCTAACGGTTGTATATAGCCTCCAAATAAATAGTAAGTGAGATCAAGAAACAATTGCTATGTGTTAAGAAGCACTTGGAGAGGGTGGCGTGATGTAGTGGTTAAAGCATAGGCACATAGCACCAGGCCAAGACTCGAATCGCAACGGAGTGTTAATAAAAAACATCTCTCCAGACACATCCATCTAAAGAAGCCACCTGACATTCCAGCTTACCTCTGGCGATGATGACATACCTACTGGGAAAAAGTTACTATGCTAATAGAGATCACCACCACTTAGCAAAGATCTTTACCACTACACACAACCATGAAGTCGAGCTTCAGTAGATTAATCATCTAATCAGCTTGAAAAATCAACTTAATTACTGAAACTGAAACGAAGTAATGGAGGCTTTGTGGAAAGCCAATATGCTCCCTAGAAGAGTGACTGAGAATATAAGAAGCACTTGGACTCCTCTAAAATGAAAGAAATTTGAGAAATTGAACAAGTGACGTTCAGTAAAAACCTTAAGATGATTTTGTTGTATTACCTTTTCTTGGAAAAAGGAAAGAAAAACTCATTACCGTCTACTGTCTTTCTATTTCATTGCCACTTCTGTAATAGTTGTTAAAAAAACCAGTCCATACTATACCAGCGTAAAATTTCACAAGGATCGCTCTAACAGTAATAGGTTTCCTAACCATGCTCTATTTGAAATATCTCGCAGTTATTCCGATGTACATCGTTCGTTGCGTATTCATGTAATATGATAGATAACTGGGGCACTTAAGATTATCCAAGCAAAGACCACTGTTCATTGTTTTAAACTGGCTACCTCCTGATATTCAACTAACGGCTTTGATACAATATTGGACCTTGACATTGACTGCAGGTCCAATATACCGTATAGATCACAATATGTGTATGTACACTGAAAGGGCATGAGATTGCTGTAGTTGGGGTCTTCTATGAATAGCTGGGTATCAGACAGTTTAGCAGACTTTAGGCCTTCTGAAGTGTTTTATAGGGCGAAATTATGGCCACAAATACTGCCGCGATACTTCTAAAGTATTACGGGGTAATCTAAAGCTATATCTTCATATCCATCATTTTACTAAATTTAATTAAAAACTTTGAGGGTGGCGTGATATAGTGGTTAAAAAGCTTGCAGACAACACAAACGACCCAAGTTCGGGCGCCAGCAAAGTATATGACGAAAAAAAAAATTAATTGTGGTTGCGAGTGTTTAACAAAGAGACTTTTCTAGAGACAACTTCACCTAAGAAATAAAGAAGAAACACTTGACCTTCCAGCTTATATCTGACGGTGTTGACAAACATCAGATGAATGATCAGAAGAAAACGTCATCTACTGGGAAAAAAATTATAGTGCTAAGTAAGGATTACCACCACCACTACACAATCATATGGAGACGAGCTACGGTGGATTAATCATCTAATTGGCTTAAAAAATCAACATGATTAACAAAACTGAAACAAAGCAATGAATGCATTGTGGATCCATAGAGGGATTTATAGTTTCTTTATCTAAATTAAATTACAACTATTACAAAGAGGGTAACTAAGACTATATGTCTCTTGTAGCCTATCGTGGCACCCAAAAATTGTCACGCAAATGAAAATGCCTAAACAGATACACAACATTTGTACATTTGAAACTATGGACTTTATTCTATTGGTTTGTTTCAAGGCTACGATGACGCTGTCAATGCCATATTTATTTGAACGGTGTTGCCAGTTCATTTTTTGACATTAAACTTTACATTTGAATTAACGTAGCTGAATAGAAGGTTGTAGTATATACTAGAAAATTCGAAACTAATCTTAATGTACTATAGAATAGGCGCCACATTTTGCTTAATAAGTTAGTCGTAATTTAAAAGTTAAAGAGTAAAGTTAAAGAGTGCGTTAGTAAAAGTGTTGAGTAATTTGTGTTAAATACTGTACACAGTTAATTGTGGAAATTAAAAGACTGTAAAGATAAACAAATTCGTGTTATTTCTTTTATTTTAACCAATTTAAAAGAACCCAAACTTTTTAAAAATGTTAAAACGTAACAATATTTATTTCCAACACTTTATGTTTCATTTAACAAGCCCTAATAACGACTTGTCCTATAGAATATAATGACCTTTATTTTAATTTTAAATCAATTATTGTTTTGATTTTTGTTTAAAAATAAATTTTGTTTAAATATTATATACAAAAGAAAAGAAAATTATTTATTTAACGATTTATTTACAAGTCGTTTTATTTTAATTTTAGTCACATTATGTTTGTAATTATTATTATTTTTTATTTTAAAATAAACACTAACAATAACAAATAGTAAATACGAGCACTGTTAATGACATTTAAATTATTGAACTACATATGTACATACATAAGTATGTATGTTTGTATAATAAATACTGTCACAATAAAAGCGATAACCCTTTAAACAGCTGCTTTTACATATGCCTCCACTTTTTCGGTTTGTTTAAAAGAAAGCAAAGATCTTAACACAAGCACATGCTACTCGTACTACAGTAATTTTTCTCTATAGAAAAAAAAAGCTCTCTCAGTTTAATTAACAATTGAATGTTAATTTAATTTGTTTAAGAATTATTTTTTTTCTAAGTGTTATTGTTTATTTTAAAACATCTCTTGCTCCACTTGTGCTTGTTTACTGTTCTAACAAGTTGCATAGATCAGTGTTTTAAATGAATGGCTTCAATCTTAAGTAAACGAATAATAAAATAGTTGTCACCGTTACCATCTTTAGCAAAACCTAGGTTGCTAGGTTGCGGTATATTCAATTTATGACGTATGAACACAACACTTTCTCAATTATATAGAACATACATATCTATTTTATAGCCCATCTGTGTATGAATGTAAGTCTTGTAATCAAACTATAGATAGCTAAACAATTTGAAGACAATTTTAATCAATTGAAAATTCTATTGGTTTCAGTTGAAGTAGGTCTATTAGTTTGGGCAACTCCCTTATAATAACCCGTTGGTGAAAGTCATAGTGAATCATCGTTACCAACACTGAAAATGGTAAATCATCGATGACTGGCCATGAATTTTCTTTGGTGTCATACATGACTTTTTAAAGTAATTGTGGAAGTTGTCTTAGATGACAGAAATTGAATTTGTCATGCATGTTGTCCTGACAGACAATACCATCGAGAATCACTAGTAAATTTGTATGTTGTGTGTTGCTAAAACAGAGAAGCGTAGCTGACAATATCAGTTTGAGTCGAGATATTTTGCAGATATTTTTTTCCCCGATTTACAGAGACATGTGCAAGAAAATTCCCCTAAAGTTGGAACGCAAAAATTATGTTAAAACACTCAGCGAAATAAATACAGCGTACAGCACTTTTTTTTTTACTAAATGGTTTTATTTCAGAAACTTTTTGGATAAATCAGAACCTCTTAAAGGAAGAACTCAATATAGCTATACAACTTACTCGTATGTATTGAATAACTTTATCTTATTATAAGAAATTATATATTTTACTAATATTACCAATATTTTCTTAAGCTGGCTTATAACCTTATATTTAATTGTAACAAAAATGTGTATAATGACATCATTCAATCACCTTGGCATAGGCTAGATTTCGTAGCGCTCACTTTTCAAGAATGCACTTCCTCAATCCCTGTAAAGTCATAAATTGGCAGACGCTAGCATAAGAGCGTTTTTTTAGAATGGGCCAAATATATTGTGTGGGGCTTAAATCAAATAAAATATTTCACGTAACTTACTTTTCAACGTTTGGCTATCCAGTGTCAAATTTGAGCGCGTGAATTGTTTAGTCGATTTCATTTCATCTTATTTCGTTGGCAGTTCAACAATAAAAATGCAATTCGATAAATTGAAAACTTTTAGTTTGAATATGTGCAGCGAGTTTCAAAAACGATGGATTCCTGCATGATAATATCCAAGCTGTTTCGATAGACTATTCGCAACTTAAAATAAATACTAAAAAACAAGACTATAAGGTGGGCAGGCTATAAAATGACTTCGAAGATTGTAGTCAAAAAAGCAAGAGAAAAAAGTTTAAGTGGATTAAGTAATCCAGTGGGAACCGAAAAAAATGGAAATACCGATTAAAACAGAAATGCATCGCTCTGGAAAATGGCATCCAGTTCAATTGTATTTACCAGAAAGGGGCAAAACCAGTTATTTTAAAACTAATGGAAAGTACTGATTATAATATCTGAGAGTAGAACAGTGACAATAATTGTGATTCGGATGCTAGTAGTTCGGATTCTACATGATTTTTTTTATTGTGCTTTACTATTTATTATTTTATTCTTTTCTAAGTTGAGTTGTTTATATTTGATTTTATGTTTGCATTAGACTTGTTTTAAAACGAAATAAAATTAAAGAAAAAAAAATAATTTTTCTTAGTATTTTCCCTTATTTCACACAATTGTGTAATGACAATGTTCCAATTAAGAATAGTAAACCGAAAATTTTTGGTGTCTTCACTGATAAATTTCTTTTCACTGTGATGACTGCAGCCGATATTTTAAAATTTGTAGTATTTTTTCCTATTTTACATAATTGAGTAGTGATAAGTAGGAGTGTGTAAGTAATCTTTATGCCAAAAATCGTTTTGTATGTGTTTTAGTTCTTGAGTAATTCATTTTGGCCACATAACTGTGCGCTGGGACCGACTGTAGCTTTTTACTAATGTTTTCTTTGAAATAAAATCAAATTTTATATTAAAGAAATACTTATTAAGACATCTGTTTTATTTATTCTTTTCATTATGTACCATTTCGATTTGTCTCGTTTTCTGATTATTTTAAATTTGTCCATTCAATTAATTTTCAAAATATCTTCAAAATTTATTTAACAAATTAGTAACGAATATATTTATTTCCTCCAGTGATGATTTTGTTTTTTTGCAATGTTTTGGAAAATTTTTGTGTTTTATTTTTACCAACAATTTCCTGATTAAAATTTATTGAATTTTATACAATACATTCTACAAAAGAATTTTTTTTATTTATACGAGAATATTGAATGATTTTTATAAATAAACATGTCTGTTGATTTGATTTTAAATTTAATATTAAAAATAATCGATTTTCAACAATAAACCGTTTAATTAACAGGTAAATTCAAAAATGACTCTTAAAAAGAAACTTATAATTGATTTTTTGGTGGAAAATTTCGTTATGAAGAGACTATTGCATGATAAAGCATAAAATAAAAGCTTTGAAGAGACCGTCCAATAAATTGGATTTAATGGAGATTAAGCTCAAATATGCGTTGACAATAATCACATTAGCTACGATGAAAATTGATTTTAAAATATTTTTATTTAAACTGATCGTTAGGTAACTATATTAGACCTTAAGACCTAACACAACTCCACTCATTACCAGTTTAAATACTTTCACCAATCTAGGGTATTTGAGGATGCGATACAAGTATACACCACTCATAGTAAAGGGTCCGCCATCTAACGTTTTTTTTAACTAGTGCTTATTTCGTGAATGGTAACACTTAGCTCATGTGTGATTTAACAGATAATTAGTTTTATCCTTTGAAAATCATGGTAATGTTGGAAAATGTGTGCGATGTGTTCAGATGAAGTTCATTTTGATTTTGGCGGGTATGTAAACAAACAAAATTGTCGCATTTGGGGTACAGAAAACCCGCACGCATACATTGAAAAGCCGATACACTCAAGACGGGTCACTGTTTGATGCGGATTTTGGTCCAGAGGCATAATTGGGCCATTTTTCTTCTAAAATGAGCAAGGAGTGGCCGTTACAGTCAATGGCGATCGTTAACGGGCCATGTTGAATGAATTTTTGTTCACAAAAATTGAAGAGGAGGATATTAGCAACATTTGGTTTCAACAGGACGGTGCTACGTGCCACAAAACTGAAGGTACACTCGATGTTTTGCGCCCTGTTTTTGAAGATCGCATTATCAGTCGCAGAGCTGATGTCGTTTGGCCACCTCGGAGCTGCGATTTGACACCGTTGGACTATTATTTGTGGGGTGCTGTCAAAGATAAGTGTTACGCCAACAAGCCAGAGACAATTGACGCTTTAAAGGACAATATTCGTGAAGCCATTGGTGAAATACAGCTGCACACAATCGATAATGTGCTTAAAAATTGGACCGATCGTTTAGGCTACTGCATGACCAGCCGACGCAGCCATTTGAATGAAATTATTTTCCATTATTAACCGGAAGGATTGTACTTTCAATCCCCCCCTTCATATGATTGTGTAAAGGTGAATATACTTGCTAATTGGTGGTGATCTTTACTTTAATATTGTAATTTTTTCCCAGCAAGTGGCGTTTTTTTTCTTTGATCATTCGTCTGATGTTTGTCATCATCGCCAGAGGTAAGCTGGAAGTTCAAGAGGGCTTCTTTTTTACTTTTTTTAGTGGACTTGTCTGGAGGGAAGCTAAAACCTCTTTATTAAACAATCGAAGCCACAATTAAATTGTTTTCGTCATGACCTCTGCCGGGGTTCACGAACCTGGATCGCTTGTGTTGCTATGCATGCGCTGGAATATGTAATCATCCTTTAAGCACAATTTTCTAATGTTTTCAGTAGGATGTCTAAGTCAATAGAATTAGCTCCACATTCCTTATGTTTTTGCTTGTCACATAGCCCCATGCTATCACATCTCTGTTAGTATAATAAGCTGTTCGTTTTGAGTTTTTTGAAATCAGGCTTTTTTATAAGGCTTTCTCCACAAAAGGCGGCGTCTTTTTATGTCAAAAATATAATATAATATGACTTGTTAAACTAACGACTTCTTCCGTGTTTTTTGGCTTCTGTAGTAGATCTATTTCACAGTTATGTGCACAGTATCTTTAAACCCGGTTTGGCAACCCACTGGGTAATCCAATTAAATACCTCTGGGTATTATATTATATTATATATATTAGAAACCCGGGTGGGTGACATGCCAAAATATATTGTATTCGCCGAAATAACCAATAGTTAGAAGAAGCAATATTCGGAGAATATTCCCATAGAGCGAATGAACAAAAACAGGAGTCATTTTAGATAAATGAAATTGCGTGCAGATATTTCTTAGGGGCCGAATAATGATATAAGCGAAATTTTGACAAAATAGGACAACGCACACGCCCACCGACCATATACAATTAAAATAAAAAAATCTTAAGGTGGTTTTTAATTAAAATTTTTTAATAACAACAATTTTGTGGACTTAAAAATATTAAAAATATATTTAACTCTGACAAAAGTTCGATGTTATAAAGCAAATTTTGAACTTGAATAATATATTTATATATATATATATATATATATATATATATATATATATATATATACATATATATATATCTATACATATATATATATATATATACATATATATATATACATATATATATATATATATATATATATATATATATAAAGTAATAATCTAAATTATTTTTGATATTTTATTGGGTCCAGTATTGATCCCACTGTGATACTCATTAGTAGTCCAGAAAATGGACAACCTATATGTCCGCGTCCCGGTGCGATCCGAACCAACCAGACGCAGGTACAAAAGAAGAGATCTTGCTAATATTCACACCAGCCGATCCGACAAGTCGTCCAGAAACGGACTGCCAAGGAAAGTAGTCCTAATGTCCGAAAGACTCGGGCACTGGCATAGGAAGTGCTCAACAGCCTCCTTTTCCTCCTCATCCTGACAACCCCTACAATAGTCATTGAAAGGCAGACCCAATCTTCTAGCGTACGCACCAGCCACCTAGTGCCCAGTAATCACAGCTACAAGATTTCGCAGCCTAAGTCGCGGCACCCCTATAATAGACTCCGATCATTTAAGGGAGAGATTTGCCTCGATATAGAGTACGTGGGTTCATCATCCCACGGTAGCTGTGCCCTACCCAACATGTACCGCATGACCTTAAGTCTGCAAGAGGAGAGTGGAATCCCAACTGAGTAGTCAATCTCCTCATTTCCGAGGAGAGAGCCAGCCCTCGCAAGCCGTCCGCTACACAGTTCCCCCGGGTGTTCGAGTGACCCCTTATCCAGATAATCTCCAGGCCTGAATGTCTAGCCATCTCGTTGAGAGATGCCCGGCATTCACACACCAGTCGCTATGTCGAGTAGACACCGGAGAGCGCCCTGATCGTATCCTGGGTGTCCATAGAGATCCGGATATCACTGTCATAGACCTCCGCCTGTAAGACGCTGCAGTAGCCCGACAGTTTAAAGGATTCCCTCACCCCATATACAGGAATAAAGATGCCGCCCCCAACCCCTTTCGAGGATTTTGATCCATCCGTGTAAGTCGCAACAGTACCGTGTCCAATTACCGGTTCTGGTGAGATGCACACGGAGAACATTTTATCCAGGAAGGGTTAGGGTGTTCAGTAATCTATCCCCTTAGGGGTTGTATCCATGCCCCTGTCATCCTCAGCCTTATCGCAAACATGATCAATCTGCTTAAAATTAGGAAAATTTTCGAAAAATTTTTTCAAATTACACATTTTTAAAATTTCAAATTTTTTTAAGTTGTAGGATAAAGTTGGTTCCAATTTTTTTTTTATTTGATAGATAGCACATATTTTATAGTTTCAAAATCCGAAATAAAAAAATATCTTTTTTTATATTGTTTTTAATACTCTTTCAAGGTTTGGTAAATTTAAACTTTTTATTCAAAAAAAAAAAAAAAAAAAAAAAAAAAATGTTTTTAAAAATAAAAACAATAAAAAAATTGAAACCTTTTTATTTTATTTTTTATAATGTTTTAAAGTATTTAAAAAACCAAACTTTTAAAAATTTCTTAAATAGAGTTACTTTCTGAAGCACCTAAAATAATTTTTTTTACATAAAATTTGTTATTAAGATTAAGGTGAGTTTAGCGTCCTCTTGCGACAATATAGCGAACTGTCTGAAAAAAAAAAATATATTCAGTATTTTATTCAGCGGATTATTACCTACAAAAAAAATTTATAATTTTTCAAAACCCATGGTGAGTGATTTTTTGTTTTTTGTCTATGGGACAATGCAATGAGATGTATCAGGGCCATTTAGTCATGAATAATTTCAGTGAATAATTTGCAAAAAATCATGTCCTGAAATGCGTTTTTTAAGAAATATTCAAAGTAAGCGATGAAAATCAACAAAAAAAAAAAAAAAGAATTTGCTTAACCTTTATGAGAAAAATCAAAATATTACTCCGATATATAGTTCGATTTGAAGGATTACATGAAACGATCGAGCGGGTATGTAACAAATGATTCAAAGTTTATTTGTAGCCGATGTGTATTATTGTATTTTTGCAATACAAATAAACGTTAACTTTTAAACGTGTTTTTGTTTAATACCGTTCAATTACAATTCAAATTTCTGACAATTTTAATTACAATAGAGATTATTTTGCCATGTGAGCATATCAATTAATAATATCAACGTCACTTAGTGAAGAAAAACTGGTATTTTATTTTGTAAACTTTTTTGTGTTTAATTTAAACAAATTTGTATCAATTTGGTTAAGAGATAAATGTAACAGATATCTCACCTACTGGGCTGTAAGACGGAGTTAAGTGGCAGTGGTAAGAAATTAAATAGCAATGTATTTAAAAAAATCTATAAATAAGTATATTTATTTATATATTGTTTATATTTATATTTATTTATATATTATTTATGTAAATAAATCGGTAGACGCATTTCAGAGAATATCAATTACCTCTTTTATATACATAGATACATACATATACACATACATCTTCTTCTATACATGTATGTATATAAGAAAGGAGACGATTTTGGGTTTATGTATATCGCCACATCACGCTTAAACGCGTCGATCCATATTAACCAAACTTGTACACAAGACAGGTACATGGTTTATGTTAACTTTGGTTGAAATGAGAAATCACACGTGTGCGATAAGTAAGTCCAAAATCACCTCTCTTTTATATAAATATGGTAGATGAGATTCTTATGTTCGTCATTTAATAACTCGAGAACCACTCAACCGATTCACAAACCAATACATAAGTTAGAAGAGTCTACTTTCACTGGTGTTTTTTTTTTAGCACGCCTATACAAATATTTATTTATCGATATCTTCAAAATGGTAACAGTAAGAGCCTCTAAAGTTGTTCCAAATAGGTAGTCAATACAAATAATTTGTTAAGAAGTGGACGGAATCGGATAAGTGGGCATGACATACAAAGTAAATATTGATATATCTTGAGATCGGTAAAAGAAAATTCTAAATTTGGAATAAATATCTTGGTAGTTAAAAAAATCATATATACAAAGTAGGCGGTATTGAACTAGTGGGCGTGACATCTCCCATACAAACTAAATATTGACTTTTGCGTATACGAGTATTGAGAACGATAATCATCTGGTTTCAACAACTTCTCACATTATCAGTCAATAATTGGCGAGATTGGATAAGTGGGCGTGGCAGCTACTACTAATACGGAGTATGGAATTTTACCTGTGTGGAGAAGGTTAAAAGTTTAAACTTAGTTGTCTATCTACATCGGCTAAAAAAGCGGGAGAGATTGGATAAGTTGGTATTATTTATCCTTACGATGCAACCTTGGGGTCGGAAGGAGATGCGTCTCAAATGGTTCATACTCTCTCTCCAACATAACGGCCGATATCTCACGCATAAATTATTCAATATCGTCTTTTAATGCGTCAACCACGGGCTTGTCCCCATCGACATGAGCCTTAACATAGCCCCCCAAAAAATAGTCTAAAGCCGTTAAATTTTACGAGATAGGCGACTAATCAGCCAAGTTCAGCTCTTCTATTTTGGGCAAAAAAAAAACGTGTAATCATCGCACGGCAGTGCTCGCCAGTAATGTTCCTGCCTTCGTCGTCTTGGAAAAACACAGACCAAAACAGTGCATTTTTCGGAATGCATTGTGGCTGCTCTTTACACCAAATACGGCAATTTTGCTTGTTAACGTATCCATTCAACCAGAAAGAAGCTTCGTAAAAGCGAACGATGCACTTTAAAAAAATTCAATAATTTGCAAACGTTGTTCGTTTGTAAGTCGATTCATTGTTAAATTACAGAAAAAACTGAATATGTTTGACAGTAACATGTTACACGAAAACAGTTGATCTGCCAAAAACAGTGCTGCTAAAAAGGAAGCTGCTAAAAATGCACTCGATATAATAGTATGTATATTACGACTTTATATCCGACAACATATTCTAAGCGCTTTTACGTCGATTCAAATGAAATCCCTATGGTACCACCAAATAGAGAGCATTGCTTTGGCTTCATTATTATTCAGTTTTGTTACTAATTCGGTTGGTTGGATTCTTGGTCTTCGAGTTGTCGTAATGAATTATTTTGTCATCTCCAGCAATGGTTCGATGCAAAAATTATTATTTTATAGCTTTCAAGCAGCATTTCAGAGATGCAAAGTCATCTTTTAATATCTTTTCGCTTCAATTCGTGTGGTAGCAATTTCCTTGATTTTAGACAAATCGTGCTGCATGTAAACGCTTTGAAATTGCTGTTTTGTTTCATTATTTTCGTACATATTTGACTGACCTGTCTTTTGTGTTAAAATCATCTGAACAGAGCAGTTTATTACTGTGCGCAAACAATCAAGTAGACCCGAAAGGACTCCGTTTTGATAGCAGAGCCTATCACTAGTATGTTGAGTGATCGGAAAGGAATCGGTATGCTTCAGCTAGTATAAGTATTATGCCTCCTTCGAAAGCCATATTGATGCCGATGATGTGCATTTTTTCGCATATTTTAGAAAGAATGGACAGCAAGCTTATTAGATGATAGGAATCATTGCTATTGCCGACAGTTTTCAAGATGTAGAGAAATAACCAACTCGTAACATTAAACTAAATGTAGACAAATTGAAAGGCACAACAGAAATAAGCAGGTCATTAATGTAATAGCTGCCATTTTATCCCTACCAGGTGATTTTTTCGACTTTAACACCATGATAGGAACAAACATTGCAGATAATCGGAATTTAATAAGTCAGGTTACCACATCATTATTGATGATAATAGACTAAAATGTGGTACGGGAATATTTCCAATATATTCGTATCATCACAGGGCACGGTTTTCCAAAGAACATAAAGGGTCCGCAAATAATTTTTTTTTTGAAAATGCTATAAACAAAAACTACTGAATATTTCCTCAAATTTCTTTTTTTATTTGAAAGTACAATCCTTCCGGTTAATAATGGAAAATAATTTTATTTAAATGGCTGCCTCGGCTGGCCATACAGTAGCTTACACGATCGGTCCAAATTTTTAGGCACATTATCGATTGTGTGCAGCTGTATTTCACCAATGGCTTCACGAATATTGTCCTTCAAAGCGCCAATTGTCTCTGGCTTGTTGGCGTAACACTTATCTTTGACGGCACCCCACAAATAATAATCCAACGGTGTCATATCGCAGCTCCGAGGTGGCCAAACGACATCAGCTCTGCGGCTGATAATGCGATCTTCAAAAACAGGGCGCAAAACATCGAGTGTAGCTTCGGCTGTGTGGCACGTAGCGCCGTCCTGTTGAAACCATATGTTGCTAATATCCTCCTCTTCAATTTTTGTGAACAAAAATTCGTTCAACATGGCCCGATAACGATCGGCATTGACTGTGACGGCCACTCCTTGCTCATTTTCGAAGAAAAATGGCCCAATTATGCCTCTGGATCAAAATCCGCACCAAACAGTGACTCGTCTTGGGTATATCGGCTTTTCAATGTATGCGTGCGGGTTTTCTGTGCCCCAAATGCGACAATTTTGCTTGTTTACATACTCGCCAAGATCAAAATGAGCATTATCTGAAAAGATGTTTTTTTTTGGCAAAATCGGCATCTTCTGTAAGTCGATCGCAGGTCCAGATTCCCAGCGTTGTTCAAGCGTATACACAACCATATTCGTTCAGCGGAAGGATAAAACTAATTATCTGTCAAATCAGACATGAGCTAAGTATTACCATTCACGAAATAAGCACTAGTTATTAAAAAAAAGAGTTAGATGGCGGACCCTATATTTGTGTTAGGCTTGAGAGAAAATAATTTGTCAACATGTTTAAACTAATTTTTAAACTTATGTTTGCTACTTATATAAGCCCAACTGTCGTTTTTTTTTATTAACTCATTTAACCAGCCAATAAACTCCGGTTTATATTTGATTGTTTCAAAACGTGTCACTAGAAAAATCATAATTTAAAAATAATATTTAAATAATTAATTTATTAAATATTAATATTAAATCACGTGAATAAAAACCACCGAAAAATGAAACCTCGTTTCTGATTTTATTACTGCGTAATGTTTCTGTTTTAGGTACCGATTGATTAATGATTTATTTAAATAATTCAATTAATTAAACTTGAACAACGCCATGACACCTTTATAATTTAAATTTTTTTTTTTAAATAATTTTTTTTAAATAAATCTCAGCGAGTGGGTTTTATTTATAAATATCTTGTATGGACTTGCCATTCGTGTTCTCTTATCCTATGCGATAAAAATACATTTCGTTTGAAAATAGGCCTTAATTAGAGAAGAATGGCTCTGTTCTTTCTCCAACTCTATTTCTGATAGTTCTTAATGACTTTCTTTTTCTCACTTCTAATTCTATCTACTCTTTTGCAGATGACAGCAACATTTGTCATTCATATTCTCTTGATCGTAGGTCGAGCCTTTTGGAGTTTAAGGCGAAAAGGCGGAATATGAACGACACACTTACAAACGACCTGTCGAAAATTTCTGAGTGGGGTCGCGCGGACAGGTTCGACTTTAATGCGCGCAAGACCCAATGTTGCTTTCTGGCACACAGACGTGGTGTTGTGTTGTCATTTGTATCAATGGGTAATGTAGATATTGAGGAATCAGATGCTCTGATGTTCTGGGCATGAAAATTCATTGTGACGTTCATTTGGAACGAGCACATATTTCGAGTGTCGTAAGAAGCATTCAAGTGTCTCGGCTTATTAAGACGGTGTAAGAATTACTTCACTCCATCTGATCTCCTTAATATTTACAAGACCTATATCCGACCCAAATTGGAATACAACTCTCATGTATAGGCCGGTGCTTCAAAGTCTATTTTGGAGCTTCTCGACCGCGTACAGGAGAGGGCGAAGGTTATTATTAATGACGGTAGGGTAGCCAATTCTTTCGATTCATTAGAGCATCGTCGCAATGTGGCGTGTGTTTCATTGTTCTATCGGTACTATAACGGAATGTGTTCTGATGAAATTAAAGAACTAATTCCTAGTAATCATATATTTTTACGTAGTACTTGTATTTCTCGTAGAGCTCATCCCTTTGTAGTTGATTGTCTGGAAAATCGCACAACGCATTATAGGGAGAATTCGTTCTTTGGTCGCACTATTCGTTTGTGGGACAATCTTCTTGTGAATGTTTTTCCTGCCACTTACAACATGAGCAATTTAAATCGAACGTCCACCGACACTACTCTATCTATCCTCCTTCTCACAACTTATTTTACTAGTACCAGCACAATGCACTGCATGAGTAGGGGTTATACCCTGAGTGCTGGTCTTATTAAAAAAAAAATAGGAGAGCAATATCCCAAGTAGGACTAGAGCAATAAATCTCTTACTATGTTCATCAAACTTAGATTTATGTTCCGGTGATTAAGTGCAGAGTATCTTAGTCAGAAAGAAAATATCCTGCCATTTTTCATATTTGCCATGTATTACTAATACATGATATTTAAATCAATACTACAAATTCATGTGTGTTTTTGTAGAGGCCTTGGTCTACCAAGATTGAAGATGCATAGTGTTAGTGCTCAGTAGTTTACTCCTATCGGGATAGGTAGCCACATACAGGGTATGCATTTTGTGACCTATAGTATCTTGAGGTAGTCTGAGTAGTCTTATGCCCGAAAAAAAAGTAGCACTAAAAAGTCCAGGAACTTTGATGCTTGCCAATTTTTGCGAAGTATACGCGGCGGCTGCTTTCTTTACCTTTATCATGTACCAGAAGGTTGTCGGCAAATGTATTGTATGCACGTTAAACACTTTATTGAAAGAGCTTACAAAATAATGCTGTTACCACGTTGTTATCCGATTATTTAAACCTAGAACTCGACATCATTAACCGTTTAAACGCTTAAAGTTGTAATGGAAATGAAATTAATGACAAACATGCGACATGACATGCCTGGTTTATTTATTACTTCGACCTCAACAAGAATAATGCCTTAAAAATTAAAAAAGTCATAAGAAATTTTAAGCTGATAGCATAGAAAAATAACATTTATTTTTGCTTGAATTTCTTCTGCAGTCAGTCTCATTTTTAGGACATGAGTATAATGGAATTGTCTTTTCTCAAAAAGCTTTTTCTTTTAATTTGTTGCAGTTACCCTATCAAAATGTTGCACTTTTTTTGTCAAAAAGGATTACAGAATAAACTTTTTACAAAATTGATCATTTTTGAGAGTTAGATGGTATGGCATATGTTGCCAGAATGACTGATTCCCAAATGCCAAAAAGAAAGGGTTAAAAGGAAGAGCGCCATATGACATGACTGTCGATATCTTAAAAAAAACGGCTTAGCCATACGAAAGGCCAAAACACCAGCTAGAGCAAAAGAAACCTCTGCAATGAAAGAAAAGAGAGGTCTGAAATAATTGGGTAAGTACATAAGTTAAATTCTTCGTTTCACCAACACTTCTTATAATTCTTAAAACGTAAGGGCAGTGTCCATTAAAAAAATTATGAAAATTTAAAGTTGTTTATCAGGGCAACATTTTTACACTTTATGAGGGCAACATTTTTTTTTAAAGTACGTGTTACACTTTTTTATTTTTGAAAAAGACAAAAAAATTTGTTTAGTTCTTCGCTTAAAATATTTCACAAATTTTACTCATGACTTGACCCCGATTAGTACCATTTTAATAATGATAATGAAGTGCCATTTAAATAATTTTTAACAACTTTTCAATTTTTGAAATTTTCTTCACCTCCAGTAGGGTGTAAACAAAAACTTTTTCTTGCTTATTTATTGTGAAAATGGACCTGATTATTTTCTTTAAAAATAACTTTTATTAGCTTGCATAAGTTTCAAGTTTCTACCAGCCTGCAGCCAATGTGATTAAATTACTGTCAACTCGCTTCCTCAGATGAGAATTTTTTTTTCATAAAATTGATTTCCTTTACAACAAATACTTGCATTAAATAAAAAATGCATAAGTCTTTAAAGAGAAAAAGAAGATAATGATCAATAAAAAATGAAAAATATTCTTTTTAAAAAAGTGCTAGAGATAAACGGGGAAAATGAAGTTGCACTTTAATATTTTCATATGACGAAAAAAGAAATAAAATTAAAAGAAAAACACGTGGACTTTGGGAATAGATACTTATAGACAAGAGAAATCTAGCATCAATGGATCAATGCATCAATTAAGAGTTTGTTTATAATATGACGTTGCAGCAAATGTTTATTATCGAACAGGGTCCTTATAATAAATTACCGTATAACCGTAACTCTTCGTACTATGGTTTCGAAAAATAAAGAAAAATTACACAAGTAAACCAACTTACGAAATTTTCGTCTTTATTTAATTCGCCAATTTGTTTGGTTTACTTTAATGAGCCAATCACTTTATTACTAAAAAGTTAAATTTGGAAAAATAATGCAAAACCTATTAAAAATCGAAAATTTTTTTCCGGATTCAATCCAATGAAGAAAACGTACGTATTTTCTTAATTTTAATTTCCACTAAATTTTTAAAAGTAATTTTTATCCCTTATTGCATAAAAGTCCCGAACTACTACTTGCATTTTAATTTATATTTTTAATTGGTTATTTTGAGAATTTTGTTAAGCTTGTCAAAAAGTATAGTGTGCTGATTTTTTAAAAACTTGTTTTTCTGACAACTGAAGACGATCTTAAGGTAGGATCACACGATCGTCGTATTGTGCTTATTTATCACAATCAACTGCAACCCTGACGCGGCAATCGTATGAAATCTTAATAGGTGATTATGCGCCAATGTAAATGTCATAAACACACCAATATTTATTGTATTCTTGTGCGGCAATTGAAGAAGATAATAGTCACCAATTTTTATTTTTTATTTGATTTCTTTCTGAAAAAACATATGTTTGTACAGTTTTTATAATTGTCATCCCTTAAAATATGCATTTTCTTAATTATTTATATGTAAATTGTATCACAAACTTCCATCATTTCTGTGTTTCATTATTTTTAATTTTTTTTATCAAGCGGTCACCTGATATTCAAAGCCGATGCAATTTTTATTTTTTAGAGAACAAATCATCTTTACTTTAGAGAATTAAATATAATTTGTAAATACATTCTAATTAATATAAATAAATATTTTAGTGAATTAATTTTTTTTTTAAATTTATTGAAATATTTTCTCATATGCACCATCAATGGCCCTTCTTGTGAGCCAATATCTGACCCACACATTTCTTCTTCTCTTTTCTTTCTTTGTAATTCTTTTTATTTATTTGTGCACTAGATGATCTCAATATAAATAAAGAGGACGTTATTATTTTTTTTTTTTTTTTGAAAGAACCATTTTGAACACCAAAAAAAATATATAATTTACCACAACAGCTGATTCACAGAGTTACCGTAAACTAGAACAATCGTGTGACATCGTTGGGACAATTATTGTCAAGACATCGTTTCACGCCATGTTGTAGCAATAAATTTTGTATAAAATAAGACAACTGTGTGAATACAGAATTTTTAATTGGGACACTTTTATTATTGTGCGCTAATTTGACAAAATAAAATTTGTATCAGATTGGTGTATTTGAGTCAATTGTGTGATCCCAGCTTCAAGGTGGGATCACACTATTGTCGTAATGCACCAATAATTAGTCTATTTTATATACCAATCGTGTGATTACACAATTTGTTGGCTCAAATGGCTGCTCACAATATTATTGTGCTCATTTATCCCAATCATATGTAACCCTGGTTCGACAATGGTGTAAAAGCGTTGAAGGCGATCATGCGTCAATTGTATTCCTGTGCTGCAATTGAAGAAGACAATACTCACCAATTTTTATTTTTTAATTGATTTCTTTATAAAAAACACGTGTTTGTACAGTATTTACAACTGTCAGCCATTAAAACATGTATTTTTTATTTTTTTTTTATATTTTTTTTCTCCGTCACTCCTCTAGGGAGCATATTGGCTTTCCACAAAACATCTATTGCTTTGTTGCAGTTTATTTAATCAATTTGATATTTCAAGCTAAGTAGATGATTAATCCGCTGTAGCTTCCTCCATATGATTTTTTTAAAATTATTTACATGTAAAATACATCACAAACTTCTACCATTTTTTTCATTATGATAATCATGATAATCAAAGCCGATGCAATTTTTGTTTTTTAGAGAACAAATCATCTTTACTTTAGAGAATTAAATATAATTTGCACTTACATTCCAATTTAGATAAATAAATATTTTAGTGAATTAATTTGTTTTTATTTATTAAAATGTAAACAAAAATAATTTGTAATCTATTACAACCGCTGTTTTTCATATTTACTCTATACTAAAACAGTCGTGTGCCTGAAAGTTGGCAATTTTTTCCAATTAATCGTTTTGCGTTAATTAGCGACAATCAAATTTATTTAAATGGGGCAATCATGTGACTGCAGAGAATTTGATTGGAAAAATTTCTTTATTGTGCTTCAGTTCTGCACAATAAATCGTATCATCCTATTTTTAGGTGTTTAAGTGTTAATGGCTCTTATTAATTTTGTCGAATCATAAACAACTCATCCTAGCTTTTAAAAAAGAATTCTGTGAATGCAAACAAACAAACTATAGCTGTGTAGAGTATCATAAAGCCGGGCCTTACTGACGACAAAGTTTTATTTGCTTTATTTAAATTAAGTATTTGCTGTGGTTTAATTATGCTCTTTGTGACGTATTTATTGGCCACTTTTAATTTGTTCGAAAGAAGAGAAAATATTTTTTTTACATTTTTAAGAATTTCTATAATTTTTTTCTTTTCCATACACATTTCCCTCTGGTGTTGTTGTTGTCGCTGTTTAAGTATCAGAAACAAAACAGAAAATACTTATTTATTTAATATACAAACTGATACTATAATAAAAACAACGAAAACCTTAATGAAGTGGTTAATAAAAAAAAGAAAAAAATAAAAAAGAAAAAATAATATTAAAAAGATTAAAAGAAAAACAAGTAAAAAGCGAAACAAATGGTCTGTTAAACGTGGAGGTCTGGCACACCGGTATGTGTTTAAAAATACTTTGTTTTGTTTTGTGTTGGCATCACGTGCATGTGAAATAAATTTTTCTTCAGAATACAAACCATATGCATATAAAGTTTGTTATAAACACATACATACGTACCTATCCCAGTTGGCCTTGTGTTAAAGACACCAATGAGAATGGCAAGACGGCAATTAACTATCATCCGAGATATATTATGAATATTTTGTTAATGACTTTTTCAAATAAAATGTCTCATATAAGATTCTGAGTTTAGTGTAATTAACTTGTAGTTTTTTTGTTGTTGTTGAAATATATTCCCTAATCGATGAACAACTGAGCGAACACTTTTTCTAATTGACTACAAGCGATATTAAGTTTGGTTAGGTTAGATCGATAGGAAGGGCCAGTTGTGCTGTTCTAAGTCAAAGAGATTTATAAGTAACAATAGTCTCCATAACCCCATTCTGATATCGTGTCATCGCCTACCATTAAGGAACTCGCTCGCTACAACATAGAACCTGAGGGTCCTCTGATTAATACTCTTGAAAAAGCTCATAGTCGATACTAGAACAGCGCTTTCGGCAAAAGCAAAGCAGGTCTAGAGAAATTGTTTGAAAGTCTCGACGTCATCCTAGCATGTCCTACAATCATCAGACCCAAAGCAGCAGATCCTACATAGTTATGCTCTCAACACAGAGTCTCCAATGGTCAATGGTGTACATTTTGATGGATTTCGATTTTAATGCACGTAAGACTCAATGTTGTTTTTTAACACACAGGCGTGGTGGTGTGCTGTCATCTGTGTCAATGGGTAATGTGGATATTGAGGAATCAGATGCTCTTGATGTTCTGGGCATGAGAATTCACTGTGACGTTCGTTGGAATGATCACATATTTCAAGTGTTGAAAGAAGCATTCAAGTGCCTTGGTTTTTTGAGACGGTGCAAGAAATACTTCACCCCATCTTATCTCCTTAATATTTACAAGATCTATATCCGTCCCAAAATGGAATATAACTCCCATGTATGTGCCGGTGCTTCAAAGTCTATTTTGGAGATTCTCGACCGCGTACAGGAG
Organism: Wohlfahrtia magnifica; assembly: GCA_023159175.1. Taxonomy (NCBI): domain Eukaryota; kingdom Metazoa; phylum Arthropoda; class Insecta; order Diptera; family Sarcophagidae; genus Wohlfahrtia; species Wohlfahrtia magnifica. Next base: position 2,981,951 of record JAKWBJ010000226.1, on the reverse strand, counting down.
AGGGCGAAGATGCTCATCAATGACGGTAGGGTAGCCAACTCTATCGATTCATTGGAGCACCGTCGCGCTGTGGCGTGTGTTTCATTGTTCTATCGGTACTATAACGGAATGTGTTCTAACGAAATTAAGTAATTAATTCCCAAAAATCATATATTTTTACGTAGTACTCGTATTTCTCGTAGAGCACATTCCTTTGTAGTTTATTGTCCAGTAAATCGCACAACGCATTATAGGGTGAATTCGTTCTTTGGTCGTACTGTTCGGTTGTGGAATAATCTTCCAGCGAAAGTATTTCCTGCCACTTAGGACATGATTAAATTTAAATCTAACGTCCATAAACACTACTCCCTCTGTCCTCCTTCCAATAACCTATTTTCCTAGTACCAGCACAATGCACTGCATGAGTAGGGGCCATCCCCTGGGTGCTGGTTTTATATAAAAAAAAACACTCTTCCAAACTCGGACGTACTTAATCTGAGCTGTTCACTTGTGCTGCTACTATCAGGTATTCACTCCATAGAGCCCTTGTGATTCATTAGACCGAAGAACGACAGGAGTCCCCTTAATCCTTTCTTTGGCGTCTCCAACTGCTTCGCACTGTCCAGATTCGGCTCAATAAGTTCCACTTCTCTGATAGCCTGTTCATAACCAATTGTAATGTCGTAGTCGGATAGTTGCCCAATAGGCAGATCGAACAGTTTTTATTCAACCCGATTTTTTGGTTTTTTACCATTTTTTTAAATAAATTTTTTCACAAATATTATCTGGAATAAAGCGATTTTCACAGCATGAAGCATTTTAAGTCCATAGTTATATGAATTAATGAGTTTATTGAATGCGGTGACTTTATTTTTTTTTACAAAAAAATGCAAAGAAAAGCCCTAAGAAAAATGCAACTTTTCGGTTGTTTGATTTCATTCAATTGCAAACCATGGTCCGAAATACGCACAGTTGCTGCGATGGCTCTGGTATTAGAAATGAGTCTAAAAAGTGTTTTTCTACCAGCAAACTAATCTGATGTCGGCAACCCTAATCTTCTCTTCGGTGGCCTAAGTCTAAAGTAAAATAGGTCACCAGGGATTTCCCTGAGCTATCGGCCGTATAGACAAATAAAATGAGAAAAAAAATACATTCAAGAAAACCGTAAGACGAATTCAGTAAAGAGTGGTTATATGTTATAAATCTTATAACTTTCTTTTGTCATAAACAAACCTTTACTATAAAAATATTTCAAAATTCCCACTAAAAGTTAAGAAGGACAAATGAAAATTTTATAAATAAGTAAGCGAGAGAGAGACACAGTAGAGAACCTTGACAAAATTCCAAAAAATTCTTTGATTTTTTTTTAATCCAAGTTATGCTAATTTTACAGAACGAGGTTACACCGATTGTATTTTTTAATCTCGGCAATTATTTTGCACATACGTATACGCATACATAAGCGTTACTGCAATAATAATTGTACAATAACAAATCACTAAAGGAGAGAGCAAGCATTGCAGAGAATAATAAAGTAAATTGTTTTTACGCTAACACTCATACTGTGGAAAACATTAGTAATATTACAGCACTTGTGCACATACATATGTATGTATATATGTACACTGTTGTCAATAGAGAATAAACGAATGCAGGTTATTATGTCTGGGAGTTAAAGTATGGGTAAGAGAACTTGTGTATGAGCATATTAAAGCATGCATGGTTAACAACAAAGCAACAAGTGTCTGGCTTGGCTGCTTGTTGTTATTTTAAGAATACACCTATACATACTCAACCTATACACCTATACATTTACGGGTATAAACGATGTGTAACGAAACATTTTTAAGCCATTTTATGTTATTCATTTAACAATAGAACCAATACTGACACAATTAAACGATAGCCTCTATTCATTTATACCTATAAAAGCTTTTTCTTGCTTGAACTTTATTAAAAAGCTTTTAGTTTTTATTCTTTGCTTTATTCAAACCTCCAACACAATAAAGTTCGAGATCCAACAAGTGCCAACACAATAGACGGAACTAGACAAGTGTAATAGCGGCAAACAAAGAAGTTTCATTATCGGTCCGGACGTTGTGGGTGCAAGATATAACGGTTACTGCGTTATGTCTATTAAATAAAGCCCTATATAGGTTTCGTTAAATTTTGTAACGTTTACGGAAAAATCTTGCTGTAAATCCAAAAATTTATGTTTTTGTTGTATGTTAAATATTAACGCGGGTAGTATTTAAGTTTGCTAAGGCGCGAGCGTGTGTGTGTGTGTGTGCGTGTGCGTGTGTGTATGTTGTACAAGGGCGCGAGAGAGCTAATAATAAAAGTGTGAATTTTAAACGCAAGCAGTTATTTTATTTTTTACAAATACCTGTTACTTATCACTCTTTTGAATGATCTATGAGTGAAGTCGGCTTATGTTCTGCAAATGTGTGTGAGTGTTATAAGAAGTGCAACAAGTGTTGACTACTAGAACCATTAAAAGAAAGCATTTCTTTTTTTTGTTTAAAAAAAATAAAAAATGTTTTACTTAAAAGAAATAAAATATGATGTATAAAAAGCGTTAAAAGTATAATAAAAATTTAAATATAAAATATATACATATACGAGTATATATAAAATTTACAAGAAAACGAATAAATTAAAAAAAAACAGAATTTATAATAAAAAATGTCTGAAGTATAATAAAAAATTATAAAATATAAATGAAACTTAAATAATTTTTTTTTATAAAAAAACAAATGTCTTTTATTTAAACTAAAAAAAATATATTAAAATTCTTGCAAAAATTTTAACAAATTCTAAACAATTAAATAATAAAAAAAAAAATCGTAATTGCCTTATTTGCAAAAAATAATAAATTGATTAAAAATTAAATGTTTTTTTTTTATTTCAGAGATTTAATATTTTTTTTTTTTTGTGCGATAATATCAATATATGCATGTATATGTAATATTATTTATCTGATAATATATTTCAATTTATTGTGCTATAAAAAGATAAATGTATAAAAAAATATTGTAAATTCTGTTATTAAATCAATAAAGTAAATAAAAAAATACAAGTTTAAAGAAAAAAATTATAATAAATTTTTAGAGAAAAGTTATACAGAAATTTAAAAAAAAATAAATAAATAAAAACATAAAATTATATATCCAAATAAGTTCAGTGAAATTTAACGAATTAAAAAAAAATTATAATAAAAATGTAAAACATAACACATAACAAAATAGCTGATAAATAAATTCCACTTAAATTAAAAAAAAATACAAATTTTTTATAATTCAGAGCTGTAAACTTACAATATTTTCACCATAAAATATAATTAATTATTGTCAAAGGTAAGAACTTTATATCGATTTAATAGCTTTATTTGTTGTGGCCTTAAAAACCAATAGAAAAAATGAAAAAGTAAATATTACCGTATTCCCTGTTTAATATGAAAATTTTTAAGTTTTAAAAATAAATAACACAATTGCATATATAAAAGACTGGTAGATGTGTTGCTACCTACATGAATGAATGAATTTTCTGTATTAATAAATCTCTTATACATATATTGGATGTATAACTTGAAAATGCGGGACTTCTTGCAAAACTTTGAACATTTATTATGAAACATTGATAAAACAATATTTGACTTAAATAGAAAACAGAGTTTTGGTCTCTTGATTATTATTTTCTTATTGAATCATAAAGTAAAGGGTCCGCCATCTAACGTTTTTTTTCTACTAGTGCTTATTTCATGTATGATTTGACAGATTATTAGTTTTATCCTTCCGCTGAACGAATATGGTTGTGTATATGCTTCGCTAAGTGGGCCTGCGATCGACTTACAGAAGATGCCGATTTTGCCAAAAAATCATCTTTTCAGACGAAACGCATTTTGATCTTGGCGGGTATGTAAACAAGCAAAATTGTCGCATTTGGGGCACAGAAAATCCGCACGCATACATTGAAAAGCTGATACACCCAAGACAAGTCACTGTTTGGTGCGGATTTTGGTCCAGAGGCATAATTGGGCCATTTTTCTTCGAAAATGAGCAATGAGCGGCCGTTACAGTCAATGGCGATCATTATCGGGCCATGTTAAACGAATTTTTGTTCACAAAAATTGAAGAGGAGGATATTAGCAACATTTGGTTTCAACAGGACGGCGCTACGTGCCACACAGCCGAAGCTGCACTCGATGTTTTGCGCACTGTTTTTCAAGATCGCATTATCAGCCGCAGAGCTGATATCGTTTGGCCACCTCGGAGCTGCGATTTGACACCGTTGGACTATTATTACGCCAACAAGCCAGAGACAATTGACGCTTTAAAGGACAATATTCGTGAAGCCATTGGTGAAATACAGCTGCACACAATCGATAATGTGCTTAAAAATTGGACCGATCGTGTAGACTACTGCATGGCCAGTCGAGGCAGCCATTTGAATGAAATTATTTTCCATTATTAAACGGAAGGATTGTACTTTCAAACAAAAAAAGAAATTTGAGAAAATATTCAGCAGTTTTTTTATGGCATTTTCAAAAAAAAAAAATATATATATTTGCGGACCCTTTACATGGATAGCGTTATTTATGGAATAACACATCAGGCAAATAAACTCCACGGCTGTGCATGCACATATGCACTCGTTTTTCGAAGATTTCCATTACCATTTTGCACAAATGTGGTTTTGCACGGGTGGTTGTGGGCTTTGTGACATAAACCTGTGTAAGTAGATGATTAATCCACTGTAGCTTCCTCAATATGATTTTTTTGTATGTAGTAGTGAAGTTCCTTCCTGATTGGTGGTGATCATTACTTTATCATTGTAATTTTTCCCAGTAGGTGGCGTATTTCCTGATCATTCGTCTGATATTTGTAATCATCGCCAGAAGTATGAGGAAAGGCAAGGGGGCTACCTCTTTATTTTTTAGATGGAGTCGTCTGGAGGGAAGTTGAAGCCTTTTTATCAAACATTCGAAACCACAATTAAATTTTTCTTCATCATATCCTCTGCTGGGGCTCGAGCCTGGGTCGTTTGTGTTGTTATGCGTGCGCTCTAACCACTACACCATGCCACCCCAAATAACCTCATAAAGAGAAATCTAATGGTGTTAAATCACACGATCTCGGAGGCCAATTCTGATCACTGATTCGAGGAAGTACACGACCTGGAAATGTCTCATACAGCATTTGAATTTTTTCACGGGCAGCAATGCACGTGGCATCGTCTTGTTATCATCACAGATTGGCCAGATCAATATCTTCAAATTTTGGTAAAAGGAACTGTGTTATCATGTCGCAATATCGAGTACCAGTAACGGTCATTACTTGACCAGCCTCATTTTCAAAAAAATATGGTCCAATTATGTCTCCAGCCCAAAACCCACACCAAACAGTAACATGTTGGGGATCCATTTGTGGGTTTTCAGAACTCACAAAAGTGGAAATTTTGACGATTAACAAAGCCATCAAGGTGAAAATGTGCTACATAGCTTAGGATGATTTTGCTAGAAAAATGAATATCCAAGGAACTCTCTTCGCTGTGCATGGTCATTAGGTTTCAATTTTTGTATTAGTTGAATTTTGTAAGCATGGAGACAGAGATCTTTAGGGAGTATACGCTGTAAAAAGCTTCTTAAAATTTGCAATTCTTGTCCACGACACCGAATTGAGGTTCAAGTATTTTCACCGGCACTCTGTCGCATTACTTCGATATTGATATTTGAACGACTTGTTTTTGGACGACCAATGGGTTTGGCGTCTCCAGAGGATCCAGTCTACCTGAATTTTTCAATTAATCTCTGCACAAATGACGAAGTTATAACACTATTTCGACCATATCTTGAATGAAGGTTTCTAACCGCGGCCGCAAAGCTTTCATTATTTTTGAAATATTGTTCAATAATGATGACACTTTGTTTACCCTAAACTGCCAGCTATCGAATTGTTTTTTTAGGGTTGCCAACACTTTACTGCACAAATAGCGACAAATTCAAAGCTTGCGTTAATTTTGGGACACCAGAATGACCTTTTCCCATCTTTCTGACAATATATAAATTCCGCGTCCAAAGTCCAAGAACTAATTAAACCACTTTCGTATTGCCTGTACTTCTTGCGTCTTCTACTATGAATATTCTTTATCGATCTAAACAAATTGTATGTGAAGTCATGTCATATTTTCTAGAGATATGCTGTTGTGGTAAGACACCCTCCTACCAACTAAGAAGTCCTCGTTTGTATACTAGGTCAGACAATTTGACAATTTTCAAAAACATTAATGAATCTGCCGTTCGCAGCCGGCGTTAAGCAGTGGGTCTCTTTCAATGAGTCTAAAAATTGAGTCGACTGCAGAGAAGAGAAGTCTTCTTTGTTCTACTTGGCATATCATAATAGATGGGAGCCATCTAGTTACCTGAAATATAGAGCAACACCTTGGCGCCTTAGATATTCGGCTTAAGTGTAAACACGTCTGGTTGGACATGCTTGATATACAATTAAGATAACGTGTAGAGCTAGAAAGTAGATCCAATTTTCATTGTCAATAATGATTAGATACAAAAAAGACTTCTTTTTATGTCAGTCTAGGCTTCCAAACATGTAGTGACTAATTTCCTTTTGAAATTGCTGGTTGAGTGGCTCCTAATGATTTAGCAAGTTCTTTTTGAATTTTCTTTCTCACTCATCAGTCTTTGAACTTATTCGGTTGACTCGGGCCAAAATATCAAAATCACCACTTTTGAACAACAAAAGCCATCTCTCGCATATTGAACAACATTAGTACATTTCGAGCTATAAAACAGTATTGTGGGATTTTAGTGTATTGGTTTGTGCCAAGACTGTTAAGGTGTCACCCTGTCAATGCCGTAATTACTTGTGTTATTAGCAGTGTTAGCAATTGTCTATTGAACGGTGTTACCAATTCAATTTGTGCATATTATGATCTTGCATTTTGAATTAACGAATATGAATAGAAAGTTGTAGTACATACAAGAATATTCGATATTAGTACCAACTGTATATAAAAGGCGGCGGATTATGCTTAGTTGAGTCAGTTATAATTTAACAGTCATAGTGTAAAATCGTACTAAGAGTTTAGTATTGAATAAATTTGAATATTAAGAGGATATTTATTAAGTTGGATACTGTAAAAATATAAATAAACGACTGCATAAGTAAAACAATAAATGCGTGTAATTTATTTCATTTAACGCAATTTTAAAAAGGCTAAAACGTAACCATATACCACCATGATCAAAAAGTTCCCGGAATTTATTCTAAAAATTAAAAATACAAGTTTATTCATCAAAACTATATTATCCCCTTCAAAGTAATCCCCCTCAACTGCAACAACAATCCTCGAAGCATTTTTTTATTCGATTTTCAATATATCCATCAGTGCTTTCTGCGATTTTTCCATTATATCCTCTCGACTGCTGGAACGTGTTCCCCGTAAGGGTTTTTTACTCTTTGTTTATTGTCTGACGTTCGAGTATTGTTTTCTTTTTTGACTGAAAGCGACGTGTTTTTTGTGTCGGCTCATTTGGTGAACGTCATTCACTTGCCTGATGTCTGGATTGCGTGTCGTACACGTAAACCCAAGTTTCGTTTCCAATAATTATCCTTCTGATAAACGTGGGATTGGATTCAGCCTCGCAGCTCATGTATTTTGCGAACGCAACACGGTCTCTTTTTTGCATGAAATTGAGGTCTTTTGGCACCAATTTTGCTGCTACATGGATACCCAAGCATTAACCAAAATGTTTTGAATGGATTCATAGACAATGTCCAAGTTCTACGCTATCTCCCTGATGGTTAATTTTCGGTTATTGAACAAAATTTGTTTTACTATAAAGTAAATCGTCGGCTGTCGAAGGTCTAAAATTTTTTTTATCATCTTCGAGTGACTCACGTCCACTGGTAAGCGACAGTTTTCTTTAGAGTTCCGTTGCCGAAACACTCTTACAACATTTCCAACTTCGCACCATTAAATCAGTTTTTTAGGTTAAATTTAATACAAGTTCGTTGTTGTAAATTTAAATACATTTCTAAAAATCGCTATGACGCTAAGATTTAGCGAGAATATTAATCCAAAAAAAAAAAAAACTTAAATTGAAACGATGATACCGCCACAATGGGTTATTTTGGGAACTTTTTGATCAAGATGAACTATTTACGTTAAGCTTTGATGAGCAAACGATGTGCTTAGCTACTCTTTTCTTAAATTGTACAAGTAAAGCAAAAATTTCCGCAAATGAAAATTCTAAGTTTTAGAAGTAAAAAAATCTTTGTTTTTTACGTTATCCAATTCAATGACTAGGTGAGGATACCTCATCTGTTGTGCATCCAGCTTTTTTAAGTTATACACCAAATACAAGGCCATAGCATGAGGCTTTACTATTAATTCTGAGCATTAATGCATCTAATGAGAGCTGGACCAGAGTTGGGAAGAATACTCTATAGTGCGTTTCGTGAAATGGTTTCAATCGCTTTTTTTCAGTCCATTATTAATATATTTTGGTTTAATCTTAAAATGAGTGTAATTAGCTGAATAGTCTGGAAGTTATTGACCGTTTTCATTATTTATGCCAACATTTGAATGTCTACTTAAGTCAATCATGGACCAATCTTTCTTAGATTGATTGCATTGTATATAATTGACTTAAGATGTTTTAAAAATTTTACCCAATAATGTATAGTTAAAACAACACAAATTGCGTACCTTAGCCATTAAAAGCCAATAGGTTTGGACTTACTCTTACCTTGTTTATTAATAAATAAAAATATATTCTACTTAATGCAAGTTATTGAAATAAAATTTTAATAAAAATGTTTTAATTCGAAATAGTTAATAAAAATATTGAAATATTATTTTATGTAAAAAACCTGTAATTCTCTTAACAGCAAAAATAAAACGGCAGAACCATATTCCAGGAAACATAACACAATTTGCGAAGTTTTTACATTATTTACATGAAAAACTGTTTAAAAAAGGAAAAAAAAAATATTTAAAATCATGAGGGTTAAAGTTGTAAAATATTTATTATTTTTGCATAAATAGGTTATGCCAAGTGCTAAGGCGAGTATTAAATGCTTATGCAAAATAGTCGTTGCTAGAACTGCTGCCTGTCGGAAAATAATTTTAAAACAAAATGTTAAATAATGGCTTTGAATTTGTGAATTTATTTTATGAATCTGAGTAAGTGAGTACATAAAATTATAGGTCGACTAAGCTTAAAAATAATAGATATCATTCTTGGCCTATCGGAAAACAATGTGGAAAATTTCTGGAATTTTTTTTTAATATTATTTACAGGACCAATGAAAACCTGTCGGGCTAGTCTGTTCGCCAAATAGTTAGCTTTTTAGTTTCCAGAGCTTTACTCGTTAGGGTCTATCACCTTACTTGTGTTTCAATCACGAGTGCGATGAGAACCTGTGCTACACTTGCCATTGAGGCCTTCCTACCTACGCTTATATGAGATGGGCAGGAACTTTAGTGTCCCTATACAAGAAATAAATTTCGTTTTCTAGGCAAAAGTCCACGCTATCTTCACTTGCGTTTGGAAGTTTCTAAGGAGAAAATTGAAGGGTTTGAGATGTTAGATAGCCAAGCGGCTTCAAGAGCTATGTCATACTACCAGGTGAGTTGAATTAACTTGGCATAACAGCGTTATGCTGTGTTGGACCCCGGTACCGATGGGTGAAGATTTGCCACAATCTGTCAAAAACAATTTTTATTGATAAAAAACAATTTTATTCGACGCTACTAACAAGAGATGGTAAAGGTGGCGTAGCATAGCATTTAAATAGTTGCATACAAAACCCAATAGCCCAGGTTTGAATGCGCCAATGCGCAGTGTAGCGTCTAGTATAAGCTAGTTGCACAAAATTATTTGGCGACGTATTTTAATTGAAACATGTTTGTTAATAATGTTTATATTCATTTTAACTGTTTACAGAACCATTTTGACTGTTTGCAGAATTAAAATTCGGCATCACTCAATTCTTCCTCAGAAGAATCGCCATCATTAAAAAAAACACTTCACTTATCAACTCTATTTCTATTTACATTAGATGTGAGCTTTAAAACTAAATTTAAGACCTCAGTACGAAAAAGAGATCATCTTTCTAGGAATTATTCATAAGTGATAATCAGCACGTTAAGCATTTCAATGTTGTTTTCGGGTATTATTTTGTCCAGATATTTTTGAATCTTTATTGCGAACTTCCTGAGTTTCCTCAAAAAGTTGTTTAATTCGCATAAGAGAGCAGGCATGTAATACCACGAATACAGAATTAAATACAATGACCTGGTATCTTGAGAAAAACCCCTAAACTCTTTTCATATAATGTTGATGACTGAAGACAACGCTCTGAGAATAATGCCGAGTTTTTCTTCAACGTCACGTGTAATTCTGTGATTTTAGCACTCAGTTCAGGATTCCTGAAAAAATTACGAGCGTTATTTCTGCTGTTAGTATTTCCGAATCCTGCTGTTGGTTTGTCTACAAATAATACCATTTCTTCTTTGACGTTTTCTTGATTGCTTAATGAACGCTTCTTTGCGTTAGCTTTGTCAGAAGCATTTTTTTAATTTCAAGGCTAATGTGAAGCAGACATGTAAACACCGGCTAATGTGAACACCAAATCTAGGTGTGTAATGTAGATAAACCAAAACTAGGAAGATCGATTATACTTTTTTCAAAAACCGGTTTTCGAGTAATTCGAAAAGTAGCGATTAAAAAAACCCGGTTTTCTGTTAATAGTTATTTAAATAACCGGTTAACCGGTTCTTTTATTTAAATAAAATTGTTCTTGATTCTTGAATCGCAGTGCTGGACCACGTTCTTCTAAAAAAATAGGCAGAACCTGACGGAGAGCTCAAAATTAAAGTGGCAATCAACACCGACAATAATTCTAACAAACCTCATAAAAACTGTGCCGAAACGGTGTGCGGAGGCCATAAAAACAAAGTATATTACACAAAGTACTGAAAGTTGCTTAAGTTTTGAACAGCTACTCAAAGAGCTAGTTTCGTTTTTGTTGTATAACTTGGTAGAGAATGAGTGCTAAGATAACAAGAATTAAATGTTTTACTTTGAATAAAACTATTAGTAATATTCAAGTCCTTAATTGCCTCGGCAAGAAAAGTTGCTTAGGTTGGGGACAGCACTGTGTGTAAAATCATGCACCACGTATTTAATAGTGTGTGTGTCACTGTGGTATGTTAGTTCAGACACCCACCTTCCAACCAAAAAGTAGTCGGTTCAATCCCAGGCCACACCATCTGACAATTTTCAACAGCGATATCACCTCACAAAATTACTAGGGACTGGTTTTGTGTATTTACGCTGTGAAAAACTTCACTAACTAATATATCTGCCGTTCGAAGCCGGCTTTTATGGGTCGCTTCCTATGGACCTAATTGATCATTCTCCATATATAAAAATCAATATTTATTTAAAGAAGATGAGAAAAAGTTATTGTTGCTCAAGTGCGCATATCTTTTTCGATCACGTTCTTTGTGAGACGTTCAAGGTTGTTATATATACAAAAATAATTAAATTTTTACAAACAGCCAAACGATGAGCATATTTGCAATAAAAAATATATAAACGTATAAAAATTATATTTTTTTAAATTAACCGGTTATTCGTATTAAATAAACCGGTTTATTCGGTATTCGAAAAACTAAGATTTTGAAAAAATCGTATGCGACAAAACCACAAAAACCTATCGTATAATAACCCTCCGATCTTCCTAACCAAAACTATGGTTCTCTTGGTTGGCCACAAATTCCATAGTGTTAGTGTTGTTCCACAAGTGTATCACTTTTCTGATAAAGAAGTTATAGTCAAAGCATTACAAACTGTACCATGAATCATAGTCAAAACCATATCATGTTTGGCAGACATCTTATAGTCTCCATCTTCACATATTGTATGCTTTTTTATTCAACGTCAGAAAGCGTTCCCAAGTTCTTCTGAAATTCTCCCGCTTTTTTGAAAATTTTGCAGAAAACCTAGATATAACCGTCTTGACCTCTACACATAATATTTGTTTCATTACTGGATTCATTTGGATCCATTCATTAAAAATTAAAGATGATAAGCCCTATCTATTATTTCCAAGAGTGCAGCATATAAGAACTTATTGTATGATCTTGTTATTATAAGGCCTTCTTCTTAAATGAGGCCTTCTTCTTAACGCTTGAGTAAGTATGATGGGTATATAACGTTTGGATTATTGTGAAGAGTATATTTGGTTTTTTTCATTAGTTTTTCTTCATTAGTTTTTCTCTGTAACATTTCCTTATACCGAATACATATTGGAAAAGAAGCGATTTCTTCGTATCGTTTCTTTACATTTTTTCATTTATGTTTTTGCATAAATTTAATGCGAAATTATTATTTATAACAAGAATTTTTACAATAATAACGGTAAAAGTTATTTGAAACTTAATTCCCTAAAAGTTTAAATGAAAAAAAATTTCTCTCTCCATAGTTTAAAAATTTTTTCATGTTCTTCCCCAAATTAAAAGTAATCGATTTCAAATAATAAGTCAATTTAAAAATTATTTCCTTTTTGCTTTCATTTATTAATTAGCATTTTCTATTAAGAACATAAATTTGTAAGAATCCGCTTATAAGAGATACATTTGTTTAAATGTTTCTGATAAGTTTGTGCCTATTTTTATTTGGTAGTGTAGTTAATTAATCAAATTGTTTATTGATTTTGATTCAGTTAATTTCTGATAAAAATTTGTTTTGAAACATACTCGCACACTATGTTACATTCAGTTAAATTAGAAAGAAAAATATACTTAGGAATTCCTGGAATTTTTTTAAAGGCATACAAGCAGTAGTACTTCTTAGAACTTTTCTTTAACAATAAAGTTATTGACTTTAAGTATACAGTATGACATAAAATAAAGAGAACAGCAATCCAAATGAAATGAAGAATTGCCTGAAATAATCGCAATCCTATTGTAACAAATACAACTGATGCGTTTGAAGAGAGGGCAGAAAACAAAAAGCGCTTTGGCAGAAGGCTGAATATACTAGGGCTAGTTAATAAGTCAGTGAGTTTTTGAATTTATCTGCTCCTTTGACTCCTGTCAAAATTTGAACAAGCTGCGTCATTCAGCTTGTGTTTGATAGCCATTGATAGCAAGCTTTCGTCTACTCATTAAACATAATATTTTAAGGAAAGAAACCGTCACTCAAGCTAATGCTAAGTTTGATAAATACTTTTCGCCATCAATTTCAATGGTAAGAAGAGTTTTACTGAAATTCGTTGTGGCCGTACCAGCTCGGAAAATGCCGAACGTTCTAGAGGCCCAGTTGAGGTTTCAGCGATATGCTGTTCTTGTTGACCGATCGGAGACTGAAAGAGCGAGACATTGTATCGGGTGGGCCATTTAAAAGCTTAAATTTAAAAATGTAATTAAACATAAACGGTTTGACATTTTGACAAATTTATTTTGTTGTTGTGCAGTACAATTGTATTATTTCATTCATATCGCTGCCGCGGCCGGCCTCACAGTACCCCATTCGATCGGACCAATTTTCCAGAACTTTTTCGAGTTTATGGGGTCGTATATTGGCTTTCAAATGTTAAGTTGTCTCTAGTTTGTCGGCATAACACTTGTGTTTAACGGCGCCCCACAGAAAATAGTCCAACGGTGTTAAATCGCAGCCTCCTGGCGGCCAACTGACATCACTATTTCGGCTAATTAAACGGAGGTCAAATGTTTGACGTAATAAATCGATTGTGGCAAATTGCACCACCTTCTTGAAACCAAACATCATTCACATCAATGCCATGAATGGCGGGCACAAAAAATGGATTAACATGGCGCGTTAAGTGTTTCCATTGACCATAATGGTTGCGATGTCCTCATTTTCAAAGAAATATGTTCCAATGATGTCTCCGCTCCACAAGCCGCACCAAACAGTCACTCGTAATGGGTGCCTTGGATTGTGTAAGACCACGTTTGGGTTTTTTGAGCCTCAAATACTGCAATTGTGCTTATTAACGTATCCATCAAGATAAAAATGTGCTTCAACCGAAAAGATGTTTTTTTTTTTTGGCAAAATCTGCTTCATCGTTGGCCGATCTAGCAAAGCGAAAACGAAGCTGATGGTCAAGCGGCTTCAAATCTTGAGCCAATTGAACTGTGTAAGGCGTTATACTATATTCTATTCGCCAAATTCGACGTAAACTTGTGCGTGAAATGTTCAACTTTTAAGAACGATGACAAGTTGATGTTGATGGATTCTCACACACACTCTTAGCCACAGCGTCGATATTTTCTGCGCCTACTTCTTGGCGCATCAGCAATAAAACCAGTTCACGAACTTTAGCAAATAAACTTGCGTATACCGGCCACTGTTGGTTTTTCTCTACGAACAATTTTTGTATGACATTTTCATACAATTTTTGTACAATTTTCCTTTGTTGGTTTTGAAATAAATTTCAAAAATTCCCAACGGTGCTTAAGGGTTAATCAATTCATTTCGTTCGGTGAAGATAATATACAGAATTTTGTGACAGAATAAAATGATCCGAAATAACCGCTGGTTCAAATTTAAACCCACCTGATAGAAACCATAGGGCCACCTAAAACGAATTCTGCAAAAGTTGTTATGATGAATTTTCTTTATATTCCTTTATCTAGGAGAACATTACACAACGAGTACAGTTCTGTAACAGGCAATGTAAATAAGAACTATGTCTTTATAAGAACGACTGGGTGCCTGTCGAAAAGAGTTTTTGATCTTTAACACGACTGGAACTACTCATTGAAGACAACTGAGCTGAAGCCTTGGGTAGCTGCCAATAGAAATTAACACAACAAGCGTCATTACAAATACCACCTATGGTAGAGTAGAGAGAGACCTTAAGAAGTTTAAAGATTTAATTAAAATTGTACATGACAATGTAAAATACTTATCTCTGCTCTGCATATGCACATGCATTGCATTTTATTTTTCCAATTTTATAAATATTTAGTTAATTTTAAAAATGTATTTATTTTACTAAAAATAATTTCAAAAAACACACAAACATTATAAACACGAACATTTACAATAAATAAGCACTCTTGTCTAAATAATAAATTGAAGGGTGGGTGGTTGGTTGGTTTGGTTGTTTGCTACTTTAAAAAGGCATTAGAAGAGGTGGTAAAAATTTCTATTGCTTTAAAACTATTTCAGTCTTCAAAGAAGAATATACGAGTATGTTGCAAATGGTATTTTTGTTAGTGTTTCTTTGCTGTCTAAAAATATATCACAAATTTTCGCACCTACAAAAATAATTAATTTTATTAACATTTTCACAAGTTTTTGTTATAAAATATTTACAGACAAAAAAATATTTAACACATTTTGCAAGGTAATAAATATTATTTAAAGAAATATTTTAAAATTTATATTATATTATATGCATATGTATGAAGAATGTAGAAATTTAATTATGCAATTAAAGCTTTTAAGATAAAAGAAAATAAATTTATTGGCAATTCAAACAAAACTCATAAGACATGCTATTAAAACTTAAAGGAAAAATTCCAAAAAAAGTTAGATTTGGGGAAGAAACAAACTTTCCATCAAAATTTTTTTATTAAACAAGGTAGGTCAGTTGATGAAGCCAGAAGAGATTTTTACACACCTATTACTTAAGCTTAATAGATTGCTCATTTCAAGATTTTATATCTAAAATCTTATGCTCAATTAGTCCGATTGTAACATTTTAAATTGAAAATGGAAGTAAAAGGACCAATAATACCACAAATCAAAGACTAAATTAAGTTATGGTAGTTTACAGTTGTTATAATTCTCATTGAGTCTATATAATTATTTACATAAAAGCCCAGCTTTAACGAAAGAATAGCTTTATGACTGATACATTTCATAGAAGCTACCACAAATCGTAGTTTGACAAGTATAAAAGCTACCGAATTCTTTTGGACAAATCGTAGGTCATCTGTTTTTCTGCGAATTTTGCAGATTTTGCAGTTTTTAACATTTTAGTTTTTCACTTTCAATTTTGTTATTTTAATTACACTTTCTAAAGTAAGAATTTCAACCCACTTGCTTAATATTACTGTGTTGAGCTTTACTCGTACCATCTCTAATGCGACAATGTAATTTTTGGTTTTTTTGGGTCACTGGTGACAAAGGAGGAGAGAATTCACAAAGAGTGAGAGACCTACATATAGACTTCAGAAATTTGCAGTCGTTTCGAAAAAATTAATTTTTTGGCAGTTGGATCATATTACCATACATATTTACTGCATAAGTAAGTACGTATGAGTGATATATCTGCTTCACTAATAAAATATTAAATATTAAAGAAATGAAGCCTTAAATTTAATTTTATTACACAATTTCTGTTTTTTTTTTTTATTTTATAAATAAACTAAACCTCTTTTGAGTTACGCGAATATATTTTATGCAACCTCCTTGATTTTAAAATAACGGTATATCTCGAAAACAAAAGCTAACGCAAAAAAGTGGCTAGCTCCACTGGATTCAGCGTACTTGAAACCGGTTTACCCGCTGAAAGCGAAGCTTGTCGGAGAAAGGTGTCAAATTCGAATACAGTGTCATTATATCATCTATTATGTACATCAAATTTAATTTGTTGTGTTATGCTTGAATAAAAAATACACTATGATATAAATTATCCGGTATATTCTGTAAGCAGGAATGGAGTGAAATTGTAATCGAAAGGAACTTCGATTAAATTACGATTTTGATATTATTCTTAAAATAATTCCACTTTCATAAGTATATGCAGTTTTTTCACTTAAAAATCGGTGTTTTCTTCTAAATTTACCTAAAAGAAATTATGGGAACACTGGCCATCATGACCTTCTAGGAGCTCACATCATCTCATTATGGGAGGAAGAAAGGCATCATTATATGTATAGTTAAAACTAAGTGGCGATTTGAAAGACTGCAACAGTTGGAGAGGAATTACTCTTTGTAACACCATGTAAAAGATGATACTCGTAGTTATAATACAGGAAAGGCTTAAAAACAAACAAGAAAGCTTCGGGTCAAATAGAAGCTGTGTAGGTTAGGCCAACACTTTACGCATCGCCGTAGAACATTGTCTAGAATGTCGTAGCCTCTTGTAGTCTGATCTACACGAATGCAGAAGTCTCAGTTCTCAGCAACACTAACATTATTCAACCTTTGCACGCAAATGCCGAATTAAAGCAAGGGTGCACCGTACCACCTCACTTATTTTCTATCCTGCTTGATATAAAATCGAGCAAAGCCTGTTCAAAGAGAAAATAAATAACATGGAAACTCTTACGTGAACTCGAAGAGAACTTAGAAAGATTTTCTTGCAACGTTGAACTTGAGAAAATATCAATATAAGTATGGATAACATCATGCTATATGGTCAGCCAGTTGAGTATGTATGTAAATAGAAACAGAAACAGGTGTAGACAGCAGGCTCAATAAAGCGAGAGCGGCTTTCGATTGATTGCAGTCAGTCAGGGAGAAGCTCATAGACGAACTATTAGAATATTTAACTCATTCTGTTGCATGGTAATGATATATGGCTTGTATCGAATAACAGCCAGCAGAATCCCCAGGTATTCATCAATACCTCGAAATCAATGGATTAAGAAAAGGAAATTTGTTCTTCTCCAAGATAATGTGTTGTACAAAAGTACATTTTCAAAAGTTGCACTTTGAGGGGCTAACAAGGGGTAAAAGGACAATTTTTGGTTCATAGTTTATTGCAATGTAATACATAGTTTCTGCGCTATATCTTGGGAACTATAATGGATGTAATTTTCAAACTTCCCACATTATTTTCTATTACCATGTTGCATATTTAGTTCAAAAATTAACTTTACAAGAAGAGTGGGCATGGCTTCTAACAAAAAAATAATATTTATTATCGTACATCTCAATAAATACATATATCAGTCGGAGACGTTAAAAGTTCTCTTAGCATTTTTTTCATAAAGACAGATAGGTGGCAAAAAATAAGGATAGGATCGAAAAAAGGGAATTTCATAGCTTTTACCTTTTAAAAACGCTTATTAAATGAGTTCGTGTATTGCAGTTAAAATAAAATATGTCTTATGTTTGGTTCTTAATTAAAAGCCTTTTGTGTTCCGCTGCTCGTAACCTCTTCAAGAGCAATAACAATTTCTATTCTTAATTACACTTTCTGTTTGCAACTTTGTAAACAACAGTAATTAATTGACAGATTTTTCTACATAAACATCTCCCATGCGATCGTTGTTATAACATAGGTTCGATCACAACTTTTTCCACCACTAAACTCTCTTTACTGAGTTCGCTCCAACTAAGCTGTTTTTTTTACTTCACAACTCACTTCACGAGTTTACTCCTTATAAGCTCTCTTCACGCTGAGTTAACAAAACAACAACTTCTTAATATTTCAGGTTTTTTCTTTGCTTTCTTATTAGTTCTTATAAAGCCATGCGTCTACTTTTTTCAGTTCTTGTTGTTGTTTGTTATTGTTTATAATTTATTTCGTTGTCTGCTTGCTTTGTTGTTGTTGGATTTTATTTTTAATCGTTATTAATCACGTAGTTGTTTTTGTGCCTTTGGCTTATTTATTTTAGTGTGTGGACGATGGTCGTTGTTAGTGTAGAGTTTATTTATCTTTCTAATATTTAAATAAATTACAGGGTGCATAACTCAATTTCGCAACAATATGTATTCATTTAGATATCCGTGCAATGCCGGCTTGGTAAAGCTAGTATTTATAATAATGAACAAGTAATTAGGATGAAAGTCCATTCTTATTGAGTTTACATAACTAATTGCATAACAACATGGGTTATTTGCTTTACATTCGCACAAATTATAGCGAACAACAAACGGTTCCAAATCTTTTTTGCTATCAGTGTTTTTAATTTATCGAGTGTAGAGACAGTGGTGGCATGGTGTAGTGGGTAGAAAGCACACATGCAACTCAAACGGCGCGGGTTCGAACCCCAGAAGGGGACATGACAAAAAATTAAATAAAATTTTATTGCGGTTCGACAGATGACAAAATCATCTATAGAAACCACCCTGATTGATCTTCTAGCTTACCTCTGACGGTGATAACAAACATCAGATAAGGAAAAAACGCCACCTATTGGGAAAAAATTGAAATGCTAAGTAAGGATCACCACCACAGCTTAGCAAGGATCTTTATTAATGGATCTTTGATTAATGAAACTGAAACAAATTAAGGCTTTGTGGAAAGCCAACAGCTATCTAGAAGAGTGACGGAAAAAAAGAGAAGATTGATGTCTGATTAGTCAAAAACATGTTTAATTCTGCTAGTGTTGCTTGCTTACTTCACTATGGATGTAATTTCTTCATTATTAGAATTATTGAAAAAATCTGAACATTTTATATTCATCTACAAAAAACTGATTACAGATTTCGAAGCCAATTAAAATTCAATAATTAGTTTGAAGATTAAGAGGTTTTTGACTTTCTATAATCGATTTAAAAAATAAGTAAGCACTACGAGGGCGGATTGACATTAAAGCTACCTAGCGCTAGATGGCAGCACAAACACAAAAACTTTTTCTTTCTTAAAAATTACGATCTGTCAAACGTCAGCTGTTAAAATTTTAGCCAAATTCATCAATTAATTTACTTGTTGTCGTCGTTTGAAGTAAGCAACTTTTGTGTTTCTTGGAAAATGGAAAAAAGTGAGTTTCGTGTAGTGATTAAACACTATCATTTAAAAGGCAAAACGGTGAAAGAGACAAAAGAAAAACTTGTTAAATATTACGGCGAATCTGTTCCGTCAGATTAAATGGTAAAATATTAGATTGTTGAATTTAAACGAGGCCGAACAAGCACTGCAACAATACCATCAATAGGAAGGCCAAAAGAGGTGGTTACTGAAGGAAATATCAAGAAAATCCTCGATATCGTTATGAATGATCGCCGGGTCAAAATCCGTGAGATTGCTGAAATGGTAAACATATTATATGAACGTGTGTTCAACATTTTGCATGAACATTTGCATATGAAAAAGCTATCGGGAAGATGGGCGCCGCGTTTGCTCAGTGTTGAACAAAACGAGTTGGACAAATCACTTCACAGCGGTGTTTGGACATGATAAAGTATAATCCTGCTGATTTTTGGCGTAGATTAATAACTGTTGATTAAACGTGAGTCCACCACTACACACCTGAAACCAAAAATCAATCGAAGCAATGGTTGGAAGCTGGTGGAAGTGCTCCGAAGAAGGCGAAGACAGCGAAATCGGCTGGCAAGGTTATGGCCACTGTATTTTGGAATGCACACGGAATATTGCTCATCGATTATCTTGAAAATGGATCCACAATCACAGGAGAGTATTATCGTGCATTATTGGATCAATTGGTTGATGCAATCAAGGAAAAACGACCATAATTGAACAAGAAAAAAGTGCTCTTTCTTCAAGACAAGGCACCGGTTCACACAGCATTAGATACGATGCTAAAACGGCGAGAAATCCACTTCGAATTGGTTGATCATCCACCTTATAGTCCAGATTTAGCCCCTAGTGACTTTTTCTTGTTTCCAAACTTGAAAAAATAGCTCGCAGGAAAAAGAAGAAGTGATTACCGAAACTAATGCGTATTTTGAGAGGTCCCAAAATCGTATTATTCAGATGGTATAAAAAAGTTGGACAATCGTCTTACTAAGTGTATTGAGCTAAAAGGAGACTATGTTGAGAAATGAATGGTTTTTGAAAAAAAAAAATGTTTTTTCCTACTTATGTTGCTTCAATATCAATCCGCCCTCGTATGTTTGAATAAAGCAAAAATACTATAATTGAAATATTTTGATTGGAATGTGTAAATTAAAAACGAAAAAAAAAATTGTAATTTATTCAGGTTACAGGTGGCAAGCTGCTCATTGCTTAAATTAATATTCATTGCCTATAAAAACTATGATAAAGTCAAGATTCATTTTTTAGAATTAAACTATTCAGATATTAAACTATTTCAGATATTTATGGGATTTATTTTTAAATACAAACTGTATTTTTTATAGAAAATATAATTATTTATCTCGGAAATTATTCACCTACATATGTACATACAACTCACACATCGCATATATTAAAATCCCATAATAAAAATTAAAATTAGAAAAAGAAATGTTGATATGAAAATATAATAACACGTGCATGTGAAAAAAACAAGTTTTTTTATAAACTTTTTTTTTTAATAAAAACATTTATATTAAAAAAAAAATAGAACAATAATATACATATGTATGTACATACTACAAAGATCTAACTGACATTTCGTATTCAAAAATATTTATAAAATATTGATTAAATTATAAAGGGTCCGCCAAATAAATTTTTTTTGAAAATTCTATAAAAAAACTACTGAATATTTTCTCAAATTTCTTTTTTTATTTGAAAGTACAATCCTTCCGGTTAATAATGGAAAATAATTTCATTCAAATGGCTGCCTCGGCTGGCCATGCAGTAGCCTACACGATCAGTCCAATTTGTAAGCACATTATCGATTGTGTGCGGCTGTATTTCACCAATGGATTCACGAATATTGTTTTTTAAAGCGTCAATTGTCTCTAGCTTGTTGGCGTAACACAATCTTTGACGGCACCCCACAAATAATTGTCCAATCCGGTGTCAAATCGCACCTCCGAGGTGGCCAAATGACATCAGCTCTGCGGCTGATAATGCGTCTTCAAAAACAGGCCGCAAAACATCGAGTGTAGCTTCGGCTGTGTGGCACGTAGCGCCGTCCTGTTGAAACCATATGTTGCTAATATCCTCCTCTTCAATTTTTGTGAACAAAAATTCGTTCAACATGGCCCGATAACGATCGCCATTGACTGTAACAGCCACTTCTTGCTCATTTTCGAAGAAAACTGGCCCAATTATGCCTCTGGACCAAAATCCGCACCAAACAGTGACTCGTCTTGGGTGTATCGGCTTTTCAATATATGCGTACGGATTTTCTGTGCCCCAAATACAACAATTTTGCTTGTTTACATACCCGCCAAGATCAAAATAAGCTTCATCTGAAAAGATGATTTTTTTTTGGCAAAATCGGCATCTTCTGTAAGTCGATCGCACGCAATATTTCCCAGCGTTTTTCAAGCGTATACACAACCATATTCGTTCAGCGGAAGAATAAAACTAATTATCTGTCAAATCAGACATGAGCTAAGTGTTACCATTCACGAAATAAGTAATAGTTGAAAAAAAAAAAACGTTAGATGGCGGACCCTTTTTTAAAAACTGCTACTGTTGAAATTTTTATAAAAAGCAGATTAAATAAATTTAAAAAGAAAAGAAACAAAACTACCGAAAATATGTTTTTTTAATGTCAATTTTAATTAAATATTTTATTGTTTCTTTTTTATGAATTGTTTTTTTTAAACAACTAAAAAATTGAATTAAACAATATTCTTTTAATTCATTTAATACGTAATACGCCATATTGCATTAATTGTATTAAATTGTGGGAATACAAAATTCGCTATTGAGATAAATAGGACAACAACATTCTTAAGAATTTAACACAACTTGCAGAAAAATCGAATATAATATGATTGAGGGCATTAATAACAAGGCTCTCTAAGGTTTACTTATTATAGCCTCTCATGTATTGGGTGTGTATGCATTAATTCTCATCTCCTCTTTTGAAATGGCTGTTAAATTTTTTTCCTTTTGGATACATTTTTGCAGCCATATCGTAAGAAACTACTATCATTAGACTTTCCGTAGTGTGAGTTATTTCTTCTTAGCATTTAAGCGAAATTTTACTTCGCAATCATTCAAGTTTTACTCCATTTGGAGGCGAAATCCGAGTTTCGTATTTCATAACATATACCCTGATCAAAAAGATCCCGGAATAACCCCAGTGTGGCGGTACATCTGTTGTTGATATTTCCGCTAAGTCTTAGCGTCATAGCTTGATATTTGCAAAAGCTACGTAGCCAAGAGTACATCTGTCTCTATGTGTGTTGGCATATCTTTTACGATTTTAAAAATGGATTTAATTTGCAACAACGAACTTGTATTAACAGTCTGGCCCACGATGTCGAACGTTATCGTTTCGAACGACAAACAGCTGATTTACGGCACACTAATACTTTCTAGTCGAAAGAAATTAGAACGAAAGATAACGTAAGCATTTTAATACGAACAGAAATGTCAAAATTACTCACTTATTATTCACTCACTTATGCTTATTCTTTCTTGTACCTGGCTTCATTGCTAGATGTTTGGTCACTGTAAAGTCTTCAATTTGTAGCTACCATTGTATAAAATAAGTAAAATTTATTTTCATCAATTTTATTTTTTTGTTTATTTACAGTACGCAAAATCATTATTCATACACATTTTAAAATAAAAATAAATAAATACAAATAATATTTTATACGATTTTGAAATAATAAGAGGTGTTGTTTCTTAAAACAAATAAAAGGTGGCATTTTAATCACAATTTTTAAAATAATAACAAAATTTAGGGCAATAAATTTTTTAGGTTGTACGAACACGGATTTTTGATACTGTATTTTAGTTTGTTTACATTTTTTTCCGTCAAGTTTCAGTAGTACCACAGTTAAATTTATAATGAAAAACTTCTACATTTAAGCGCTTTTCTTTGCATATATATGCGGATTTACTATATGGCAATTCAGTTATTTATTTAGATTATGTTTGAAACGTAAACGTAAACGGGCCGCTGTTTGACTGCCTTTCGTTCGAATAAATATTCTTTCGACATTGTGGCCAGGCTGTAAATTTTGCTTAAAAAAATGGGTTTAATAGTGTGTGAACGTTGGAAATGTTAGAAAATTGTTTCGCTAACAATGCTCTAAAGAAAACGGTCAAAACGGTTCAAAAGTGGTCGTGAGTCAATCGAAGATGATGAAAGCAGTCTCAGACCATCGACATCGAAAACCGACGACAACATTGATAAAGTAAAAGAAATCTTGGTCAATAATTGCAAATTAACCATCAGAGAGATAGCGGATTACTTGAACATTGCCTATGGATCCGTCCAAAACATTTTGGTTAATGATTTGGCTTTCCGTCTTGTAGCAGCAAAGTTGGTGCCGAAACATCTCAATTTCATGCAAAAAAGAGATCGCGTTGAGCTCGCCAAAGCCATGATTTGCGAGACTGAATCTGATCTCACATTCATCAAAAGGATCAAAACTGAAGACGAGCCGTATATGTATGGGTACGACACGCAATCCAGATATCAGGCAAGTGAATAGCGTTCACCAAATGAGCCGAAACCAAAAAAAAACACGTCGTTCTCAGTCAAAAAGGTCAACGGTGTAGTGCATCATGAAATATTGCCAGAAGGCCAGCCAGTAAACGAAGAGTATTATTTGGGAGTTATGAGACGTTTGCGTGAAGCAATTTGCCGAAAGAGACCAGAATTGTGGGTAGAAAACTCGTGGATTTTGCACCATGATTGTAGTTTGCACCGTCGCACAGTGCCATCATTATTCGAAATTCACCTGATATGGCTGTCTTTGACTTCTTTTTGTTTAATCGAGTTAAAAAATCATTACGGACATACCGAAAACCGAATATAAAAAAATACGAGGATTGGATCAAGCGCTGGCATAAGTGTATTGCAGTCGATGGAGATGCTTTGAAGGGGACAATACAGATTTAGATGAATAAACTTGTATTATTAATTTTCTGAATAAATTCGGTGAACTTTTTGATCAAGTTTGTATAGTATGATCAAACCATAATGCAAAATGTTATTTGTGAATCACACTTTAAAGGTGGAATCACAAGATAGACCATAATTGGTCTGTTTTATAGACCAATTGTGTGATTATACAATTTATTGGCTCAAACGGCAACTCACAATATTATTGTACTTATTTATCCCAATAAAATGTAACTCTGGTGTGACAATCGTGTGAAAGCTTTAGAGGCAATCATGCACCAATGTAAATAACAAAAATACACCAAACCAATTTTGAACACCAAAAAATAAATTAAATTTACCACAACAGCTGATTCACAAAGTTGCCGTAAACTAGAAGAATCGTGTGACAGCGTTGGGACAATTATTGTCAGTACAACGTTTCGCGTCATCTTGTGACAATAAATTTTGTACAAAATAAGGCAACCGTGTGAATACAGAATATTTAATTGGGACAATTTTATAATTGTGCGCTAATTTGTCACAATAAGAATTGTATCAGATTGGTGCGATCGCAGCCAAACATCAAACTTTCATCCAAATTTAATTTTAAATTTCTTTGTTTCAGTGTTTGCCAAATTCAACCATGGAGAGGTACACAATTGAGTAGCACGTTAAGATAATTGAAGTCTTTTACGAAAATGGGCGTTCAAATCAAAATGCATTTCGTGCACATCGTAATTTTTTTTTTATCAGCATAATCGACCAAATGTGTCCACAAACGGGAGGATTGTGCGAAAATATCAGCAAACTGGGTAAATAGGAAATGTGGAAACACCTGTGTATGCTTGCCCAGTTCGTTCTGCGGTAAATATCGCTGTTGTTCGCGATAGTATGACAGAAGAGCCGTCAACCTCGACACCTTATCGTGCCCAACAATTGAACATCTTACGAACATCAGTGATGCGAATTTTTAATAAAGATTTGAAATTACACACTCAAGAGCTGAAGCCTACTGACATCAATAGTCCGAATGGTTAGTTGAATAAACAGAGGTGATTGGTGACTTTACAAAGAAAATCATCTTCAGCGGCGAGATATACTCTCACATCAGTGGATTCGTTAACAAGCAGAAACGCCGCATTTGGGCAAATAAGAATCAATGAGTGATTGTTGAAAAGCCGATGAGTGGAGAAAGAGCGACTGTTTGGTGCTTTTTAAGGGGACGTTCTTCTTCATAAACGAGGTCGGCTAAGACGTTACCGTGAATGGTGTTCGCTATCGCGAGATGATAACGGAATTCTTGTGGCCAGGAAGTGAGGATATATATATCTGGACGATATCTGGATGGTGACACAACCAACGAAACAATAGCTATTTTGCGCCTGATGTTCAATGGCAGTGGTATTTCATGTCATGGCGTTATTAATTGGCCACCACGATCATGTGATTTGACTTCATTGCACTTCATTCTTTGGGAATATTTAAAATAAAAAGTGTACGTCAATTAGTGAAGAAGAATTCAAGATCTAAAGGATGAGATAATTCGGTATATTAACGACATTGAACCTCAATTGTGTCTCAGAGTCATTGAAAATATGGACCGAAGCCGTGACAAGCGTTTTGCTGATATTTTGTTTCACACATAATTATCATAGATCCTTCTATCATAATGAAAAATATGAAGATAATTCTATGAAAACTATTTGTTTTATTTACAAATAACATCATGCATTTTGTTTGGATCACCCTTTATTACCTGATAAAAAAAAAAATGTGTAGATAATTCTCTGAAAACTTTTTATTTTCGTCGTTGTCCTCAGTTTAATTCCAGAACCAACCTACTAGCGACTGGTTATGAGTGAGTATTCACGTTGTGAGAAACTTCACTAAATAATGCATCTACCGTTAGAAGCCGGCGTTAAACTGTAGGTCACATTGAATAAGCCTTAAACTAGAACCAGCTCGTAGATTCAGAGAAGTCCCTCTTGTTTCACTTGGGATGTCGCGGGAATTATTGTATGTATGTATCTTGGCAAAAACATATTTTATTGTTTTAATAATTTTATTCTTTATTTTATTTTAATTTTTTTAATTAATTGATTTCCCTTTCTCACATGTTTTTTCTCCTTCTTGCCTACTTAACTAAAAAATCGCGTTAATCTGTCAAAACGTCGTCTATTACTGGCCTAATCGTTATTGTATCCTCAAAAGACAGTGTTTAACATGCAGTTCTTGTCATTTTATCAATATGCCATGCGTACTCAATAACCATTGGCCGCATTTTGAAAAGTCAACATTTCATTTCATTCACTTATTCGGTGTTTCAGGTTAATTATCTTTCTGTCATCCCCAGACAAATGATTGATTTGTTTTATACAATATTTTCAAAACTTCTATTAAGTGCTCTCGATACATTAAATAGCATTTTAAACATACTTGTGCACACTAGACACACATTCTAATGCCAACAGCTTCAAACAAGTAACTTTCGAAATGGAAAACAAATTAGAAAAAGCACTAAAAAATCGTTTAAGTCACTTGTAGGATTTCATAAGGAAATGCATTGACATTGACTGCAAAAATGCGCAATAAAAAACCAAAATCAAAATAAAAATCAATAAAACACAAAAATCACTGCAGTAGTTTAAAAATAGTTTTTAAAATCCGATGAATTAAAATTAAATAACAGGCAAACAAATATCAAATAGAGAAGGAGAGTAGTCAGAGATTTGATTATGTTGCTAAAAACAAAATACGAGGGCTGAACAATAGTTTTTAGGTACTTAGGCTAAATGTAAACAACTATGCAATAACAATATTTCCCGAGAGAGACGAAAAATTAAAAGAGAAAACAGAGTCAGTTGGATAAACCTCACTGTAAGACACCCTAACGAACTTTTAGAAGTGACTGTTTGTAAAATAGATGAAAAACATACTAAGAATAGATAAGGTATGGTTTTCGCCCCCTTGACTTCAAAAAGTAACTGAAGTAATGCTTAGGTATGCCAGAGATGATGATAAGAAGAAATACCAAGAAAGAGTGAGTGAGTGAGTTGAGTAATGAGAAATATTGATAGAACATAGCGCAAAATAAACAGGAGGATTTAATAGAATAGGTATTCCTAGATCATTGAAAAGGAAAAAGCCAAAGCAAAAACCAGACCTTTATGTCATTCTTCATTGTCATCTTGATTGAAAACTTCGGAAGGCCAACGCATTGTCTTTAGCTTAAACAACAAGGTCGTAGTTTCTTCAGTGCAGAAAAATAGTGTATGGGATAGCAAACAATTCTCTTCGATAACATGACAGCTGTAGCAGTATTCCTTGTATGGAAATCCCATCCTCCTAGCAAGCACTTCAAAATCATGTCATGTAATGAAGGCCAAAGACCTAAGACGGCCTTTTTGGAAGTGTCCGTAGGCTTTCCCTATCAAGTTCCTGAACAAACTCCGTTCTCTTAAAGTCGAAATCCAGAAATATTTTCGGAATAATCGAAGCCACTGGTGTTCTTCAAAAGTGCTCTTAAAAGGGATGTTAACCATTTTTCAGCTCCCGTTTTAGAAGACTCCTTTTAAAGCTAAAGGATGAAGTAGGTCCAGTAAAAACCCACTCAGTCTCTAAGATTTCTGTCACTTTATTCCCATTGTTTCCTTCATGCCCTGACAGCCAGATCATCTGATTATGAGCAGCAGACAGGTGGCTAAGCTAATTGTGCAATACCAGTATTGAGCTGGACCTAAATACACAACGCATAAGAGCCTTAAGAAGCGATCGACTATACGAGAGTATTTTGATTCTTACTCCCGTGTGTTCTTTCAGATAGAAGTTCTACAGCGTCCAAGATTGCGTAAAATTCACTTGAAAAATTGTTGTTGATTTACGTGCCCTAGGCCCACTAATCCTGCTCCCCATACGTGGGTCTGCGCCCTACTCTTCCTTTGTTAAAAAAATAAGCCTATACGTCCCATCAAAGTTGTGCACAGGATCCATGTGATCGTTCGCCTGAGATATATAAAGCATGTCCCCAATGTGCTTCAGGCAATAAGGTTGCCTGTCTTTAGGGGATTGTATGCATTGTAGGAGATTGTATGCATTCATAGGGGATTGTATGCATTGTAGTACCTTCTGACTTTGGCTACAAAGTTGATTAGTCGCGCAGTAGAGAAACTTACAAGTTGATCCGTCCCATCCTTATCAAAAGTGGGGGACTATGGTACACAAAAATATGCATATCCAGTAAATGTTTTTTATACATTTACATCGTCAAATCATTATGTTCCAGGCTCATCGAATATTTTTTCCTAATAATAAAATGTCAATCATTTTTTGGCTTAGATGTGGTCTCTTTGATCTTTAGAGGTAATCTGATCACCAAATTCCTTAATGTAATAGTTCCGTATTGTTTGCTCTAATACAGAGTTTTTAGCAGTGTGGCATATGCCACATATGTAGAACATTTGGGGCACAGTGTTCTAAACAACGGAGGGTCTTTCACTGACTATTCAGTTCCCAGATAATAAGAACAAAAACTCAAACTTTGTGTATGATAGGTTATCAAGGTCTATCTGTGCCAGTATGAGGTAACGGGGCATGAGTCATGTTATTAACGCACTTATTTTACATACTAGACATAACGCACTGTGTTCGTCTTACCGGTCATGGAGTTATTAATGAAGAGTCCTTTATTATAAACGACACTCGAATTGTATTTGGGAGCTACACTGGGTGTAGAGATTATCTAGACACTATTGGCAACATTGGTTGCATAGCTCCCTATACTCCCCGAAGAGATTCACTGGGTAGAAACTCTCTACCGCTGCCAGTGACTGTAGTATCTAGTAATATAGCCCATCGTCTCGAGTGATGAAGTGTATTAAAGAGTCAGGCTTAAGTTAGTATAGCATTTATCCCGATTAAAAAATATTTTTCTACACAGAGAGAAAAAGACGGTCTAAAATTGTTAACGGCTGGTATCAAATTGAGAACGAATCGTAAACAATATTTTGTTATTCAAGCTTAATGCGTGACCAAAATAATAACAAGCGGTACAAAAAACCATAAGTTAATAAATCATGAACAATCTGTAGTAAAATCGTGAACAAGTTGTAAAAATATACCATAAGTTAATTTGAGAAAGATCTGTTATTACATTGAGAACGATCCGTTATCAAAAAAAAAAAAAAAACCATAAGTTAATAAATCATGAACAATCTGTAGTAAAATCGTGAACAAATTGTACAAAAATACCATAAGTTAATTTGAGAACGGTCTGTTATTACATTGAGAACGATCCGTTATCAAAAAAAAAAAAACATAAGTTAATAAATCATGAACAATCTGTAGTAAAATCGTGAACAAATTGTACAAAAATACCATAAGTTAATTTGAGAACGGTCTGTTATTACATTGAGAACGATCCGTTATCAAATTATAAACGATAGGGTATCAAACTGAGAACGATTTTGCAAGAAAACGGTTATGGTATCAAAATAAGAACAATTGGTAACAAAGTAAAACGGTTGTGGTATCAAAATAAGAACGGTGGTAATAAAACGATACCGAATTATTCTTAAAATATTGATACCAATCGTTAACGAAGTAAGCAAAAACGTACTTAACAAAATTTCGATACCAAATGGTATCAATTTCAGTATTATGATACAACTTTTTTTTCTTAAACTCTAAAGAGCACTTAATTTTTAAAATCTATACCAAATGCATTTCAAATTTTTTTGTTGGGTATTACGTCAATTCATTATCAAACACCATAAAAGAATTTCTCAGTATCAAATATAGCGCATAATATAAATACATACTATACGTTATATTAGTAACAATTGTTATAAATGTATTAAATAAAATTAAATTAATTTTTAAAACGAATATGCATTAGCGAAATATCTTATACGTTTGCCAATTCAGTCATTAGATTCTAATACATGGAGTTGATTAAATTCATTAACATGATATTGTAAATTAGTTTTTTATTTTATTTTTGGATCGAAGTAGAAATCGAGTCAAATGGAAGCGAGTAAAACAGTTTTTTTTTGTGTTTAAATTACTTTTATAAGTAAAATGTCAGGGAGTCTATTTGAGATAATTAGAGGAATTTAATGGAAGTGGGAGCAATTTTTAATCATTTGATTTAATAATATGTGAGAATTTGTTGATTAATGAAGCAATTGCAATTGCATTATTATTAAAATTGAAAAAAAAACATAAAATTTTCTTTTGTACAGACGTAGCTGACGCACATTCAATATAAAGGGTCCGCCATCTAACTTTTTTTTTTCAACTAGTGCTTATTTCGCGAATGGTAACACTTAGCTCATGTTTGATTTGACAGATAATTAGTTTTATCCTACCGCTGAATGAATATGGTTGTCTATACGCTTGAACAACGCTGGGAATCTGGGCCTGCGATCGACTTACAGAAGATGCCGATTTTGCCAAAAAATCAATTTCTCAGATGAAGCTCATTTTGATCTTGGCGGGTATGTAAAGGAGCAAAATTGTCGCATTTGGGGCACAGAAAACCCGCACGCATACATTGAAAAGCCGATACACCCAAGACGAGTCACTGTTTGGTGCGGATTTTGGTCCAGAGGCATAATTGGGCCATTTTTCTTAGAAAATGAGCAAGGAGTGACCATTACAGTCAATGGCGATCGTTATCGGGCCATGTTGAACGAATTTTTATTCCCAAAAATTGAAGAGGAGGATATTAACAACATTTGGTTTCAACAGGACGGCGCTACGTGCCACACTGCCGAAGCTACACTCGATGTTTTGCGCCCTGTTTTTAAAGATCGCATTGTCAAACGCAGAGTTGATGTCGTTTGGCCACCCCGGAGCTGCGATTTGACACTGTTGGATTATTATTTGTTGGGTGCCGTTAAAGATAAGTGTTAGGCCAACAAGCCAGAGACAATTGACGCTTTAAAGAACAATATTCGTGAAGCCATTGGTGAAATACAGCTGCACACAATCGATAATGTGCTTAAAATTTGGACCGATCGTATAGGCTACTGCATGGCCAGCCGAAGTAGCCATCTGAGTGAAGTTATTTTTCATTATTAGCCGGAAGGATTGTACTTTCAAATAAAAAAAGAAATTTGAGAAAATATTCAGTAGCTTTTTTTTATAGCATTTTCAAAAAAAAAAAAAAAAATATTTGGCGGACCCTTTACAATTATAACGCCTTTTGACACCATTTCTAGAACAACCTATTATCACAAAATGATAATCTGTCAATTTATTAATATAAAACTTTCAATATTATTGCAGTACGTAATTAAAAAAAAAATTTGATTTTAATATGGACTTATTTGCGTACCTTCATCCATATACTGTGAGCGTCAAAATAAAGTGTACAATCGTATTCTCTAGAATTAAGTCTTTATTTCAGCCTTTTAAAATGCGATGAATATATGGAAACATATTTTATTTTTTAAAAGTGTATTTAGGACTTAACAAAATTCATTAAAAAAACAACAAAATGTTTACAACAATTAAGAATATACAACAAAAACGTAATTTACTCTATTTTTACGCGTCAAAATAGAGCGTAAAAAAAAACTATGCCACAAAAAAGAATGGAATAGAAATACCTGGTATGTGATACTATTTTTGTTTAAGATGCTGTCGAGTACAACAAGAATCATATTTTGGAATTTTCATAGCAGCTCCAAAATCATGAGCTACGGGTAAAAAACCGGTTGTTCATATTTTCATGCACTTATAAGCTAATAACTTCACTAAATGTTAACCGATTTTAAAATTCTTGCAAGATTTTACTTAAGTAACCTGTGGTTTAGAAGGGGTCAATCGGGCTTCTTTCGGGCATAATTACCGGGCACTGTATGATAGGTCTAGGGTTGCCAGATTGCCAAATTTTTGAATATATAGAAAAAATTTTGATTTTAAAAAAGTTTTTAACAACCGAAAATATCAAACAGTTCGAAAAACATCGGTTAGAAGTTGTCAGCAGATCGTTCTAAATTGTAATATCTTTGTTAATGTTATTTATAGCAGGCAACACTACAGCTTGTTTGTCCGAATGATTATGGGCGATGAAAAGTGGTTTACGTATGGCAATAATGTGGGAAAAAGATCATGGGCGAAGCAAGATGTAGCTCCGCAGACGGTGGCAAAACCAGAATTGACACCAAGAAATCTAATAATGTGTGTCTTGTTGGATTGAAAGGGAATTGTTCATTACGAGCTTCTACAACCTGGTCAAATAATTGATTCTAATCTCTTCTGGCTAGACTGAGACCAACAATTGGCTGGGAAATTTTTATGCCTCTGCCATATAGCCCGGATCATGAACCTTTAGAATATCATTTGTTTTGATCTCTGCAGTAAAAGACTGGACAGAACTGATTATTACATCTCATTTCCGTTGCCAGTTAACAACTAGAGGACACTTGTCCCTGGGAGAGGGTTCTGGGATAATTCGCTGGAGGGGCACATTATCAGCTTGTAGGGTACTTTCTCTCCGAAACTTGATATTAGGTTCTAGCATAGACTGCCTAATCCCTGCAGCGCCTTTCAAGCGGAGGTGACGACAACTTGGGATGTCACTGACTGGCTTTCGGGGAACATAACTACGAATAGTCTATGGGTCTATGTTCGCTAATTCCTGGGCGGTATGGAAATGCCATTCATCACTAATGGTGATAGCAGAATATTTCGATATTAGGCTCATATGGCGGTACCCATATGACACAGCCGGTAGACACTGTAAAACAGATGAACTGGCCAGACGGGCCACGATGCCACAGGTTCTAAAGGAAGTGTTAGTAGGTCTATCTCTACTTGTTTTCTTTATCTTAAGTGCTACGCCAGCGATTGTTCTCCAGAAAATCGAGACAGATTTTATTTATCACTAATGTCATGTCATGTCGTTGTCACTAATGGTGATAGCAGAATATTTCGATATAAGGCTCGTATGGGTACCGGGACACAGTGATATAGATGAACTGGCCAGACGCGCCACGACGAAACAGGCTCTAAAGGAAGTGTTAGTAGGTTTATCTCTACTTGTTTTCTTTATCTTAAGTGCTACTCCGAGTTTGCCGCTGTGGTGTGGTAGGTAAACATCCGTCTACCAACTAGAAGGTCCTCGGTTCAATACCAGGCCAGACCATCTGAAAAAGAAAAAAAATTTCTCAACAGCGGCATCACCTCATAACATTAGCTAGTAACTGGCTATGAGTATCACTCTTATTGAAAAATTCTCTAATGCATTTGCCGTTCGGAGCCGGCGTTAAACTGTAGGTCCGTTTCAATGAGTCTAAAAATAGAATCGATTGCAGCTCATTAACTGAAAGAAGTCCCCATGTTCCTTAATGGAACGTAATGGGAATTAATAATAAATAATCGTATTGGTCAGGCGAAAAATATGTGGCCAAGTGTTGATCTTAGAAGGACTTGTCAGGTAATGAACCTGCCAGGACGATGGGTTTTGGCTGTGGTGGGCTTACTCTCTGGTCATTGTCTGTTGGACAGAAATGCTGTTCGTCTTGCATACACTTGCTCCAGAAATGTCCGGCCATGTCGAGGTTGAGATCGAGGACCATGGGAAAGCAGCTTTTAAACCCTGAATTACTGCTGGAAATACCGGTGGGTTGTATCGGTCGCTTCATTATCAATGCTGACTTGGACTTGATGGGCAAGTAGTCCTGGTTTGTTCTTTCCAAGGTCATTATAGCATACGGCATCATACTATAATGCCTCATACTAGCCATTTTGGCTGGTCCTAGATTCGGTTGCCGGTTTCTAATATAAGGTGAGGTGGCTTTAGGAGCTTTATTTCAATTCTAATTGCTTCCATGAACGTTGCATATTTCTCAAGTTTACTAATTTATTTATTTATTTATTTTTTTATAAATCTGCAGTGTAGTATGCTTCTTCATTGTCTACCTAGGAAACTATATTAAGATTTTTAGGGAAAAATTTGAATGGATTGTTAAAAGATCTTTTTAAAAACGAAGTCCAATGTTGAGAGCGTATTAAGAACGTGTATACCATATGTTTTAAATTTCATCTGAATTTGTTGAAGTTGGGTCTAGAACTTTCTCATAGAAATAATATATACCTGTCACCTAGGCTGTACAAATAAAATACAATTTACTCCCACTGTTAATGGTGATATAAGCTGTAGTAAGATGCCTAAGAAATCTCTTGACTTAAACAGCAATTTCGCCTTAAAGTGTTAGCTAAAGTGTCCTTGTGTATGTTTTCTATTTTAAAGTTCGCTATGGACTTTTTCCATAATTTTTATTTTTTTATAAACTTTATAAGGCTTGTCTTGTTGTTTGTTGTTTCAATAAAATAAAAGTTTCATTTGAAATTTAAAATGAACACATTTTTTTTTAATATCTTTGTTTTTATTTTATTTTTCTGAGTTTCATGCCAGTGTGCTGTTTTGTTTTGGGATTAAATTAAATTGACAGGATTCCCCATAGATCAACTTAACTGTCTAGCCTTATCCATGCATGTGGTACTTTTGCAAAATAATTTAAAAAAATTGCATTTTTCTTATTTCTATACAATATTGAAAATATTTACCATTAATCATTCAACAGACAACAGATGATTTTTATTATTTAAATTCAACTTTTGGCATAACGCGAACTTTAAATACAGTGCGGGTGTATGTGTTTCGGCAGCCATTAACCTGAAGCAAATTTGTCATAATTATTTTAAATTGTTTTTCTCGGTTTACTTCCAAAAGAAATGTGCAATTCGTTTTTATCTTTTTTTCATTTTACAAATCTTACAGATATAATCCAGTGATTTATTATGAGTTTTGCCAAAATTATTATTTTTTATTTATTAATTTGTTAAATTGATTTAAAAAAAATAACCAAAAACTTGCAAACATTTGATTTTTTTTTTTTTAATTTAAGAGACTGACAAGGGCATAAATAGGTTAATTTGAAAGCTATCAAATTTATTATTATATTCACGTGTCCCGACAGACTAACGGGTAGTCTGCTAGTCTGTTAGCCGTGATCTGTTACACAATACCCAGTATATGGTCTTAGTTACTCCGCTTGTATGTATTATAATATAATTTGTAATTGGAAATATAATCTTATATATAATATAAGGGTCCGTCAAATAATTTTTCTTTTAAAAATGCTATAAAAAAAACTACTGAATATTTTCTCAAATTTCTTTTTTTATTTGAAAGTACAATCCTTCCGCTTAACAATGGAAAATAACTTCATTCAAATGGCTGCCTCGGCTGGCCTTGCAGTAGCCTAGACGATCGGTCCAATTTTTAAGCACATTATCGATTATGTGCAGCTGTATTTCACCAATGGCTTCACGAATAGTGTCCTTTAAAGCGTCAATTGTTTCTGGCTTGTTGGCGTAACAGTTATTTTTGACGGCACCCCACAAATAGTAGTTCAACGGTGTCAAGTCACAGCTCCGAGGTGGCCAAACTACATCAGCTCTCAGATAATGCGATCTTCAAAAACAGGGCGCAAAACATAGAGTGTAGCTTCGGCTGTGTGGCACGTAGCGCCGTCTTGTTGAAACCAAATGTTGCTAATAACCTCCTCTTCAATTTTTGTGAACAAAAATTCGTTCAACATGGCCCGATAATGATCGCCATTGACTGTAACGGCCACTCCTTGCTCATTTTCGAAGAAAAATGGCTCAATTATGCCTCTGGACCAAAATCTGCACCAAACAGTGACTCGTCTTGGTTTTCTGTGCCCCAAATGCGACAATTTTGCTTGTTTACATACCCGCCAAGATCAAATTCAGCTTCATCTGAAAAGATGAACACACATTCTGCAACATTACCATGATTTTCAAAGTAATGTCGCAATATTTCCCAGCGTATACACAACCATATTCGTATAGCGGAAGGATAAAACTAATTATCTGTCAAATCAGACATGAGCTAAGTGTTACCTCACGAAATAAGCACAAGTTGAAAAAAAAAACGTTAGATGGCGGACCCCATATGATGATAGTGTGCAATTTTTCTTAAACCTTCCATCATTGTCGTCTTCATTTATAATGAAAATTCAATTCATATTTTTGTTTACTAATGAAAATAATTTGTGTGTAAGACATCCATCGTCTTTTATTATGAGATTTTTATTTCAGCCATCATAACAAACCAACCAGTCAAGCCATCAAAACAACCAGTCAATCACATAGTCATTTAATATGATTTCCATAGAATAAATTAAGATTATGGTTATAATGTTAATTTTGTTTGAAAAGTATTAGAAAAAAAAGATACAAATTATAGTACCGTTTTGTTCACTGAACTTTTTTGCCTTATTAATCTCATGATAACGCACTTGCTAGGCCACAATCTATACTTCTTTTCATATGAGATAATAAGAGTAATTGTTTCTTTTTTTTCATATTATTTGTGTGTGTGTGTGTTTTATCTGATTTAAGATGTTGTTTAAGCATATTTGATTATAAGGTTTTCATATATGAAAATCCTCTTCTGGAATAAATTAATCATTAATGAAAGGCAAATAAATATTAAACACTGCCCTATAGATACGATTATGAGTAAATAGGAAGAATTGAAGGACACATTTATCCTCTAACTTCAGCTCTTTGTTTTCCTTAAAAAATGTGTTCTTTTTGGAGAGTTAATATCCTTTTTATGAAGGTTAAAACGCTACAACGGATTGTTTGTTTTGCATTGCTTTGATTTGTTACTCATAATAATGTTGGGATGTCCTTGTTGGTAGAAAATATTTAAATTCGAGACAGGATATGCTTATGACTACTGGGTGAGGATAAAAGTCAAACAGTTTTTAAACTTCAATATAACAAATTGAATATATTTACTTCAGCTCCTTCAAACCCGACTATATAATTCAAGGTCCACCCTGTTTATAATAAAAAATTTTTTACGTTCTGCTATTGAAAACAGACCTGAGATGTGGTTTCATTTTTAAGTTAAATTTTTGCAGAGCGCAAAATCTCCAGAAATTCGGAAATTAATTCGCCAGCGTGTTCGGCAAATTTGTCAGCACTAGACTCCATCCTATTGGAACCACATGTCAGCAGGATTAATGCCATCCCTATACCATACACCATTGACAGTAACACTCCGACCATCAACGTTTTTGAAGACATGTGGACTGATGACTCCGCCAGCCCATAAAATGCACCAAACAGTAATATTCTGTGGATGTAATCGTGTTACGACAAAAAAGCTATCCGCTAATTCTGCTTATTTACGTACCCATTCAACTAAAATTGGGCTTCATCGAAGAACAAAATTTTGAATAGAAATTCAATATAAATATCAATTTGTGCTTCGGCCCATTTGTCCAATTGTTGGCGCATACGATGGTCGCTTGGCTTTAATTCTTGCACAAGCTAAATCTTGAAAGCTTTTAAATTAAGATACTTTCGTAAAATCTTCCATAAAGTGGAAGAACACAACCACTGTGATTTGGATCTTCTTCAATACATCCTTATACAGCGAATACAGCTTTTTCAGTGCGCATTTTTCGGCATCTCATGGAATGCACATTATCGGCAGAAGTAAACGTGGTCCGTAAACGATCTATTGTTATTTGAATTAGCCGCTTTGAAGGACGATTATGTACTCTAGAAGGACGAAGTGCACGTACAGAACCATTATTTCGATAAAAAAATTTCAACAATTTGCTGGCGTTGCTCTGATGTTTAATCACTTGCCTGATGTCCGGATTGCGTGTCGTACTCGTCTCCAGTAATGATCCTTTCGATGATTGTGGAATCGGATTCAGCCCCGAAAATCACGTCTTTTACGACCACAGCATGGTCTCTTTTTTGTATGTAATCGTTGTTTTTTTTGGCACCAACTTTGCTGCTACACGACGGAAACCCAAATCATTAATCAAAATGCCTTGGACGCTTTCATGGGCAATACTCAAGTTCCCCGCTATCTCTCTGATGGTTAATCTGCAGTTATTGAACGTCGACGTTATCAGGCAATATTTCATGATGCACTACACCGTTGACCTTTTTGACAGAAAACGACGTGTTTTTTTTGGTTTTGGCTCACTTGGTGAACGCTATTCACGTGCCTGATATCTGGATTACG
Source organism: Wohlfahrtia magnifica (assembly GCA_023159175.1). Classification (NCBI taxonomy): domain Eukaryota; kingdom Metazoa; phylum Arthropoda; class Insecta; order Diptera; family Sarcophagidae; genus Wohlfahrtia; species Wohlfahrtia magnifica. Next base: position 2,943,211 of record JAKWBJ010000226.1, on the reverse strand, counting down.
TGTCGTACTCATACATCCACGGCTCGTCTTCAGTTTTGATCCTTTTGATGAATATCAGATCGGATTCAGTCTCGCAAATCATGTCTTTGGCGACCTTAACACGGTTTCTTTTTTGCATGAAATTAAGATGTTTTAGCACCAGCTTTGCTGCTACACGACGGAAACCCAAATCATTAACCAAAATGTCTTGGACGCATCCATAGGCAATGTTAATGTAATCCGCTATCTCTCTGATGGTTAATTTGCGATTATTGACCAGCATTTCTATTACTTTATCAATGTTTTCGCCGGTTTTTGTTGTCGATGGTCTAGCACTGCGTTCATCATCTTCGATTGATTCATACCACTTTTGAATCGCTCGTGCTATTGGTACTGGACAGTTTTCTTTAGAGAATCGTTTCCGAAACACCTTTTCAACGTTCACACGCTATTAAAAAGATTTTTTTAAGCAAAATTTAATACAAGTTCGTTGTTGCAAATTTAAATACACACATAGAGATAAATGTGCTCTTGCTATGTAGCTTTTGCAAATGTCAAGCTATGACACTAAGATTTAGCAGGAATATCAACAACAGATGTACACACTTAACAAACAAAAAAAAAAAAACTCAAATCGGAACGATGGGACTGCCGCACGGGTGTTATTCCGGGAACTTTTTGATCAAGGTGGTATGTGGAACCTGTAGAAAATCCCAAAGTTAAGGGATGAATCGCTTGGATTTGGTTTCATGGAATTTTGTGAGCTGTACTCATATATACAAGTTATAAATGAACAGAATAACAGACGAAAATGGACATGAGTGAAATTCTGATGAGTCTGTTACTATTATTATTTCAGTTTAACTATAAAATTACTTTTTCTCTTACCTAATCTTTTACTCGCCTGAGTTTTCTTAAACTATCTTTGCCAAAACTGTCGAAAACTTTTCAAAATTTAAGATCTTCTTTTTCTCGCTCTTCTCTAACTTGAACTTTTCGGTAGTTCTTCTGTCGGATTACCATATAATTTATTTCTGAGTTGTGTTGAAAATATTATATTTTATCACAAAGTAAGACAGAAAAGTTCACTTTGAAAGACTTTAATGTCAGTTTCAAGACTATTATAATAAATATGGAGAATCCAGTGATAATGCTCTTAAGCTCTGACATTTTTAAGCTCATTTAGCATTAAAAGCCAAAAGAAAATAAATAATAGAGAAGCCATTACTAAAGTGTTTAATGGCCAAATTGTTTTGCTCTTTAAGGTGTTCGCTTGTCTTACTTAAAAAGTTCCATTAAATTGTTTTTAAGTCGATTTTGTCTTTAACTTTTCCTAACAAATTTTCTTTTTATTTTCTTGTTTTCCTGTTGACAGAGGAAGGAATTTTTTTTTGCTTGTGTTTAGCAGAGACTTGCAAGTTTTTATTGATATTTTAAGTTTTAAAGGGGTATTTGTCTGTAGAATTATGTGAAGACACTGAGAAAAATTAAGTTTTTTTTTTTTTTTATTTAAAGATTTGCTTAAAACTTAAAGTTTTTGGAAAGACCATTCAGTGAAATTTTTTGTCTAAATTTAAAATATATTTTTGTAAACTGTTTGAAAACTTTTCTCAGTGTATTTACTTTCCCTTGGATAACTATTAGCTAACAATGCTTACACAACTTTTGTCTGTCATGCCGAAAGCAAAATGTTGGTTTAAAATTCTATTGAATTACTAGATTACTAGACACACACGTACTAAGAGAGCTATTCATCAATATTTTTTTTTTAAAGGTTGCGTTGTATCACTGAAAACACTCTATGCTTTTATATTGATAAGGAGATGGGGTTTTAAAATTTTTTTTTCCTCAATTTCACTGAATAATTTCATTGAACGGATGTTCATAATTAAATTTTTGAAAATTTAAATTTTTCTTGAAATTTATTTTAAAGCAAAAAGACATTTTTCAGCATGTGGTATACAAAAGGCAGAAAATTTTAATGCTCAATTGGCCAGTAAATGAGTCAGAAGGCAAACAGTTTTAAAAACTTTTCGAATAATGGAAGAAAAATAATAAAAAAAATCATTCAAAACCGACTACAAGGTACTCTTTGAAACAACAACAAGTATCTGGTATTAAAAAAGAGACATCCAATCGCTCGACTGCTCCACAGCACTAAGCATCATTCTGTTGAAACCGCATTGATTTTTAGAAACAAAAATTGTTGAGCATACGTTGCTAAGGTAATGGCAACTCCGAACTAATTTAGAAGAGAACAATTCATTCTAAATAGTTAAGTTTTGTAGATGCTATGGTGTTGCATTTAATAGTCCATAGTCGGGAATCTGCATTTGACAAGATTTTGCTTTATAAGTTTGTAGAACAGAGCACTGACTTTTTGAATTTTTCCCTCTTGTGAATATTTTAATCAGCTGCGGAAAGCTACCAAGTATAAGGCGAGTCTCTTCTATGGAGCATATTGGCTTTCCACAAAGCATCCATAGCTTTGTTTCAGTTTCTTTAGTCAATTTGATCGTTCAAGCTAAGTAGATAATTAATCCACTGTAGCTTTCTCCAATATGATTTTGCGTAGTGGTGAAGATTCTTGCTAATTGGTGGTGAACTTTACTTTAGTATTGAAATTTTGTTTTCCCAGTGGGTGGCGTGTTTTCCTGATCATTCGTCTGATGTTTGTCATCATCACCAGAGGTTTGCGGGAAGGTCACAAGGGCTTCTTCTTTTTTTAGATGAAGTTGCCTGAAGGGAAGTTAAGGCTTCCTTATTAAATATTCGAAACCACAATTAAATTTTTCTTCGTCATGTCCTCTGGTAGGTCTCGGTGTTGTTATACGTGCGCTTTAACCACTACACCAAGCCACCTTCATGTTTAGTATAGCAATAGTTTTTGTTTAAAAAACCATCATTGAAACCAAGTCTAAGCTTAATAAATACTATGGGAATTGTGCACCTCAGTTCCAATATTATAAATGTGGTTTACTGAATTTCGTTGCTGCCTTAAAAACATGGAGGAAACCCAATTAAGGTCTCTACATTCGAAACAATTGCAAAATTCATAATATGGTGTTGGCTTGTCAGAGATTGAAACTGCAAGAGATTGTAAAAACCATAGACATGTAATCGTGTAATAACTTAGCAAGAGTATTTAGCGTTGTTCATTCGCAATATATACGAGTTTCATAACCGTGGAGTTAAGGTAAATCCACTACAACATATCAAACAGTTGTCAAACATATTAAACAGCGGTAAAAGTATATAGATCTCTAAGAAGACTATGTTGAAACACAAAATGATTTTTTTCTAAAGACCTGTGTTTGATCGAAAAGGTTACGTATACATTGACCTGCTTTCGAATCATACTTTGGAAGCGTTTATGAAACATAATGTTGTTTAGGTTTATTTGGTACAAATTACCATAAAGAAACGTAAAAGGAGATTTTTTTCTTCGTCACTCCTGTAGGGGGCATATTGGCTTTCCATAAAGCATCTATTGCTTTATTTCAGTTTAAGTAATCAACTTAATAATTAAGGTAAATAGATGCTTAATCTACTGTAGTACGCCTCCATATGATTGTGTGGTGGTTAAGAGCCTTGCTAAGTGATGGTGGTGATCCTTAATTAGCATTATAATTTTTTTTCCAGTAGATGACGTTTTCCCCTGATCACTCGTCTGATTGCTTGTCATCATTGCTACAGTAATTAAGTGAGAGAAAAAATTTCCCAACTACTTTACCTAAATAGTTTTTTTTACTAATCTTGCTGAAACAACTAAGCAGTTTCATGTCTGATTGCATAGTCCGTGAATTTGCTAGCCAATGCTCACTTTAAAGGAATCAATTGTGTCTAATACAGGCGATTGTTTTGCCTGATTTCAATAGCTTATAATAGATGGGACCGTTCAGTTTCAAAAATACAGAGCATTGTTTTGACGTCCTGGATATTAGGTATTGACATTGCTTTGTCTGCTTAACTTGCGCTACGGGTTGTCATTACGGATCAATTTTTTAACATCAGATATGTTTTGATGCAAAAATTACTTCATTTTATGGTGTTCGATAAGCTTACAAATGTTGTGAAATTGCTGCTTAATCTTTACTGAGTAATATTTTAATTCAAAATTTTCAAACATTTTTTTGCTAACCATGGTGATCTTTGTTTTTCGTATCAAAACTCACACTTCTGGATAAGCTTCTGTGAGCAACCAGTGTACATAAAGGTTGGGCCATTTAAAAGCTTAAATTTAAAAACGCAATAAAACAAAAACGGTTTACAATAGTTCTGGTTAGAAATGAAATATTATTTCTTTCCTATAGCTGCCACAGATGGCCTCGTATGGGATAGTATTTTGGCAATGGCATCACCAAATGATAGCCTTCAAATGCTGAATTCTCTCTGGTTTGTCGGCATAACACTTGCCTTTAACGACGCCCCACAGAAAATAGTCCAACGGTGTCAAGTCGCAGCTTATTGGCGGCCAACTTTCGGGTAATTGAACGGCCATCAAACGCTTCACACAATAAAGCCCTAATTAACCGACCGTAGAAATCGTAAATGCAAATGTCACGTAAATGTAAACGTTTTGTCACTTCAAATAAATGCCATTTTTAAAAAGTCAACATACCCAAGTTTTTTGTTTGCCTTGGTTCACGATAGACCAATGTAACAAAAGTTTTTGCATACCAAATTAAAGTAATCGGTAGTATCTTTTACCTGACATCCTTCTTTTTTTGTTTATCAAAATTTCAAGATACTACTCAGTTAAATGTTGAAACTAAATGGCCTACACCTCGGAAACTAGTCGTTGTTGAACCAAAGTTCTTTTTAATTTTATTTAAGAATTACATACATACATAATTGCTTACCTATCATTAGCGTAAAAATGTTTGCTTATCATCTAAGAATGTTTTTATAGCTATTTTTTTAGTTTATTCTTTTTACACATTACGAGTACAATATACGTAAGAAGCTAAAAAAAGGGGCAAAAATTCCACATGTAATTTAACATACAAACACCCCATCACTGCTTGACAAATATCACGTAACGTTGCCGTCAAAACCTCTTTTCAAAAGATTGGGATGTTACAGTTACATTACATATCGGTCAAGTAAGCACTTTCATAGCTTTTCATATAACAAAAGCGGTCAGCTGACACAACTACATTTACGACTTCGACATATACGTTTGGCAAATTATACCTTAAATCGATTGTGGTATGAGACATCGTTCACATCAATACCATGAACAGCAGGCACAAAAAAGTCGGTTGTCAGGGTGCAATAGGTGTCTTCATTGACCGTAATGGTTGCGAAAAATGAAATTTAAAATATGGGTCAATGATGCCTCGGCCATACCACATATTCACTCGTAATGGGTGCATTGGCCACGTTTGGGTTTTCTGAGCTCCAATTTTGCTTATTAACGTACCCACCAAGATGAAATGGAGCTTCATCCGAAGAGCGGATTTTTGCATTTTTAAAATTTATTTCTGTGCAATTTCCGACCAATTGTCTTTGTTCCAATAAGTCCCAACGTTGTTCAAGCATAAATCGATTCATTTTGTGGCAGAATAGAATGACATAAGTATTGTCAGATTCGAAATAATCGCTGGTTCAAATTTAAGCCATTAGATGACCCACCCTATAAATCGCGCACTTTTAGTTATAAGCCAATACCAAAAATTAAGTGTATTTTACCAAAATTTTATTTTGATATGTAGCATTTTAGTTGTGTTGCTATGTAACTATTTAAACTTGATGCGACATCAATATTATGTGGCGTTAAAAGCTTACGTAATATACACTACTGTCTCCCCTCCTAACTGACTTTTAAAGTTGACACATTTTAATTTTCTATTAATAATATCATAATGAAAATATGTTGATGTTAATGTAAATGATGACACTATACATCTCATGCTGTAAAATTAATTATCTATGGAACTTAAGTTTTTCAAACGGATGTAATCAATACTCATGTGATGTTCAGAGTCTGTGTCTCTGCCCGAACTCTCTGGCCATTTGACGGAAGTCATGTATGACATGATACCATTTGTCATAATTGGCTTTCGCTAAAGGCAAGAGTTAAAGTCTATATAATATGGAAGAAATAAATTTGTATTTAAAAAACGTAGAGAAAAAAAAATGCTAAAACAGTCAACTCATATGTCTAGGCAAAGGGAGCTGAATGAGGTTAAATGAATACTGAGGTCTAAATTAATAATCGATAAATTATTTTATTTATTAAAAAAATATTCGTATGTGGCGAAGTGTGTAATGGTGGTTCTATGTGTATGAATATGATAAGTATGTAGTTAAAGTATTAATTTTTTTTATTCTTCATAATATAACATGTAAAATAAAACTACATAATGCTTAAAAATTAAGTTAAAAAAAAAGATTAAAAAAGTTTATTATACAGTTGAACAAAAATTTGGTAGAAATATTTCTTTTGTGACCTTTTACATCCACATTATCTTGACCATTTTCTAAGAGAAATGAACCCGCTTATGTAAAGGGTCCGCCACATAAAATTTTTTTTTTGAAATTGCTACTGAATAAAAACAACTGGATATTTTCTCAAATTTCTTTTCTTATTTGAAAGTACAATCCTTCCAGTTAATAATGGAAAATAACTTCACTCAAATGGCTGCCTAGGCTGGCCATGTAGTAGCCTACACGATCGGTTAAATTTTTAAGCATATTATCGATTGTGTGCAGCTGTATTTCACCAATGGCTTCACGAATATTGTCCTTTAAAGCATCAATTGTCTCTGGCTTGTTGGCGTAACACTTAAGTTTGACGGCACCCCACAAATAGTAGTCCAACGGTGTCAAATCGCAGCTCCGAGGTGGCCAAACGACATCAGCTCTGCGGCTGATAATGCGATCTTCAAAAACTGGGTGCATAACATCGAGTGTAGCTTCGCCTGTGTGGCACGTAGCGCCGTCCTGTTGAAACCAAATGTTGCTATTATCCTTTTCTTCAATTTTTGTGAACAAAAATTTGTTTAGCATGGCCCGATAACGATCGCCATGGACTGTAACGGCCAGAAAAATGGCTCAATTATGCTCGGGACCTAAATCCGCACTAAACAGTGACTCGTCTTGGGTGTATCGGCTTTTCAATGTATACGTGCGGGTTTTCTATGCCCCAAATGCGACAATTTTGCTTGTTTACATACCCGCCAAGATCAAAATGAGCTTCATCTGAAAAGATGAACACACATTCTGCAACATTACCATGATTTGCAAAGTAATGTCGCAATATTTCCCAGCGTTATTCAAGCGTATAGCGGAAGGATAAAACTAATTATCTGTCATATCAGACATGAGCTAAGTGTTACCTTTCACGAAATAAGCACGAGTTGAACAAAAAACGTTAGATGGGGGACCCTATATTATTATGGCAGACAAGTTTCCTTTAGTAAAACGTCAGAAGGGCTAACTCTTTAATTTGGTTCCTTAATGTGTCATGCTTAATGGAGATACGCAATGGCTGACCTCCGCTACCCCACAGAGATTTTTCTAGAAATTATCAAGAGATTATGTACCAAAAATCCGTCTTTCTACTTTATACTTCCCAGGTATTTCTAGTTAATTTTTCTGTAACTTATTGTTCTTTAACGTATCTTGGTGTAGTGTTTAAATTTTGTTAAAATTTCTTATTTATTTCAATTTCTTTGTACATTCGCTTAATAATGTTTATATTACGAGTAAAAAAAAATTGCCAAATTTAATTCTGTAGACTGTAGTATTACTTTTATGTCTGTCATAAATATAAATTTACCAAGAAAAATAATAAGAAAAGATTTCTTTCAGAAATACTCGAGATATATTTTTAGTTGTAATGTTAAATGTCTTAAAAGCGTGACGTATTAAATAAATAAATATTCAGGAATAGTACAGTCGGTCGATTATGAATAACATCCGAATGACAAAATTCTTGTATAATATTATGGCGACGAAAATAGGCTGATGATTTTCAAAAATATTTTTCAAACTTTCCCCTTTGACTACGAGTACATAACGAAAATTTTATCATTTTCTTATTTATTTCCTGTTTATTTTTAATTTTTTCAATTAAACTTTGACTCTTTTCAATAATTTTTTTAAATTATTTTGTTTTTTCATAAAATGAAATGAATATGAACAAGAAAGTGTTAATGTCGAAGTACAACAACAAACACAGGCTGGCTGAGCGTTGATAGCTCTTAGAATTATGCTTTTTGAAGCTTGTTACGGCACTTTTCATGAAATTCAGTCAGAACCTTGCTATTTCAGTTTTCATAATTTTCTCTGTTTTTGAGAAAATTTTACACAATACAAAAAGCTCGTCCCAGTTTTTTCGATATTCCACGCATACTTAATCCCTGCTCATGAAGTGCCACAATATGTTCATAAGGTGACAAAGGTTTCCCGCGACCCAAACCGCGCAGATAATAACAATTGTGATACCTTCTGATTAGATTAATTGCTTATTAATCACTGACCTTATCATTTTGACGCATTGAATTTTGCACTTATTTATATAAATTTAAATAAATATAATATAACGGTACATCTCTAAGAGCAAAACCGGCTTATTATTCACTTATTTGAACGTAGAATTCATAACATAACATTTTATAGTTTGGATGAACTGAGCAAATATTAAGATGACCTTATCATTTTGAAGCACACCTTATGTATTAAAATGCAATTAATAAGGAAGGTTCTAGCATTCGCTAGATGCAAAAAGTTTATGTCTGTATATACCTTTCCCACTTTATTGAATAAGAAACTGATAAGTAAAAATAGACAGTTGCGCGATAACAAAGAAAGGAGGATGCCGTTTGCGAAATAATCGAAGTCCAACAAGTGCAAATCTTTATTAATGTCAATATAAAGGTTTTGTTGTTGTAAAATCTTATGAGATCAGTATGGATAATAAAACTTATACATAGAAATGAATGTGTATTTGATTGTGAGTTTACGTGTTTTTAGTCCATAGACAGCTAAACGGCTGAACAGATTTTCCTGAATTTTTTAGAGTCTCTATCTGTATGCCTCGGCGATGCCACGCCCATGCAATGTAAATCTTTATTTTTCTATATCTTCAAAATGGTAACAAAAAAAGTCACTAAATTTGGCTCAAAATCAATACAAATCAGCAGTTAAACAGACGGCGGAATGGAACAAGTGGGCGTGGTACCTCCCATACAAGGTCGATATTGATTTTAATATAACCTGAGCGATTACAGCTTAAGTTTCACAATTTGGTCTGATTAAATTCGTAGTCAATAAAAATCTTCTTCTGTTAGATATTAGACAAGTGGGTGTGTGATACAAACTAAATATTAATTTCATTATATCTTGAGAACGGCCGAAACTAAAGTTGCAGTATTTGGTGAAAGTTACTTCATGACCAATATAAATCATTAGGCAAAAAATGGGTTAAATTGGACAAGTGGGCGTGATTCTTCCCATACAAAGTAAATATTGATTTCAGTATATTTTGAGAACGGTTGAAGCAAATGCTTTAGAAATTAGTCTAAATATCTTTAAAGTCAATACAAATCATAGGTCAAAAACTGCTCGGTATTGGAAAAGAGCGCGTGGTATCTTCTATATAAACTAAATATGAATCTCTTCATATCTTAAGAGCGGTTAAAGCTAAAGTTTCAGCATTTGATCCAAATAGTTTCATAGACAATAAAAATAATCGGTACCTCCACTATCATTTTATTCAGATTTAATTACAAAATGAGTCCTCAATTCGCGCAACTTATAGACGACAACATTGTGCTTAGCGATGAGGCTCATTTTTGTCTTAACCGGTTTGTTAATAAGAGAAAATTGCCACATATGGAGTGAAAACAAACAACAACAGACTTTATAGGCTCGCAAGATTATTACCACACAATAACCAATAATTTTTTGTTTAATTAAATATCGATGAAAGCGAGATTTGTTATCATAATGCGCTACGTGCCTTACGGCTTATTAAATTCAAAAATTTGGCTAAATTCGATTTTGAGAAATTGATGTGTTAATCGGCCTAGGTAGGTCGGCAGAAGTGGCTGCCCCCAAAGGAAGGGCAGACGAGGGCCCGTTGTGATACCACAATGGGTAGTTATTCCCTATACCCGGAACCACCCGGAACTTATAATAAAACCGCTAAGCATGGTAGAAGCGAAGGTGCCTCTTTCATCTGCCACATAACGCCAGACATATGCACAGTAGGTGAGGAATTATTTCCTCTTCCTAGTTATACCTGCAGTTTCTACAGAAATCATTGACCAGGTGACTCAATTCTAGCCTCCTGGTATGAGTGCGCATTATACAATGCCCAGTAATGACACCGACAACTATGCTGTTTTTTGCTTTTTTGGGGACTGAGCGGTTCCTTTGTGCGCTCGAGATCCAGCTTTGGCGAGATTTGCTGCGCAATCTTGCCCATGCGGCGTTGACAGAGTCTATTGCCTCATTGTGAATCATGAGCTTATAAGTTCCTAATGGTATCTTCAACGTGGAAAATTTGCTAGTGAGTTCGATAGTGGTGCCATGTCTGGCCAATTCAGCAACCTTACAGTTCCCCGTTATATTACTGTGACCAGAAACGCATATATTATACTGCTCAGCCATCTTGTTGAAAGATCTGCGGCAGTCGATAATTGTTTTTGAGGTCAACTTGTGAGATCCTAGAGCTCTTACAGCCGCCTAGCTAACCGAAAGTATGTTAATATCTCTCCTGAAGATGTTGCCCTTCCCAATGGTTATCAAGGCAGCTTTTATGGCTAATACCTTCGCCTGAAAAACGCCGCATTGCTTCGGTAATCTTATAGAGTGAGCTATATTCGCTGCTTCCGAGAATGAACCTTCAGCCACAGCTCCATTCAATTTGAAGCCGTCCTTGAAGATCGTACGATTTGACTCTCTTTTATACTTGTGTGGCTGATAAACCAGCAACAAATGTCGCCTTCGAGGCCAACGTGGTTTGTGTTATTCGTGACATACCGCCAGAAATGCTCGAAAAAGTGAATTAATCTGCTTCCTCAAGAACAGCCCATGTTGATCATATATTTAAAGATCTGTCTGGCTTAAAAATCATTCTATTTAAACCATAGGTAATAGGGTGTTTTATAGTCAGACAATATCAAAGTTTTTCAGTTAAGCTTATATCAATTACAATGCAGTGAGAGATAAATAAGGAGGAAATAATAAATTAACCTTTATGTGTGCACTATACAGTATTACAACTTGGTAACCTATAGACTTATTCAGTTTCTCTAGTATTGCGGCAGGTCAATTTTTTATCTCTGTTTTTATTTCCTTGCGTTAAATATTCAATAAAATACACGAAAATATACCCCAAACACCACATACTACAATAGCTAGCTAATCAACAAATATTTAATTAAAACAAACAATTCGTACATCAAACGATAACGACAATCTGCAAGAACTCATTGTTCAAACAAAGAAAAAGACATTAAAGTATTAATTAAGCAAATGCCACACGAATACTTGAAAATATTGTATAAATATTTTATTTTAAGGTTAATATATATTAATAAAGTCAAACGCATTCAGAAGACAAAGGGAGGAACAGATATACTACTAAAGTATTCTAAAAATAGCCAGATAGAAATTAAACATGTGGTTTGGATGGCAAGAATCGTGACCCTCCAATTAACACAAATATTAATTCTGTTGCTGTTGCTTAAAATTAAGTGTTAATAAGAGGTATGAAAAATTACTTTTTTTTATTAAAAAAAGCAAAAAATTTATACTTGATTATAAGCAAATAAAAAAAATCGCAAGAATTAAAAAAAAAAATGAAAATGTTATAAAAAGATTAAAAAAAAATTGTAAAGTTTAATAAAAAACAGTTAAGAAAGTTGCAGTCTGTCAAGTCTCACTGCTACATCAGTTTTGTGAAAACTAAAGTTACTTAAAAGTTAACTAAATTTGTTCCAATAATTATGACTCATTTTATAAAAACGGTCATTCCTGGACTTTTAAGTCAGTGCTATGCAATGAACAAAGTCTTGGTTTCATCCAGCCAGGTCATGCGCCCTCGGATCATTATTAAGCAGTCCGTTGAAAACCGTTCGCCACATTGAATACAACTTTTGCCACTCTTATACAGCGTCAGTTGAGCAACCCTAATTAGAGCCAGTGTTAGACATGGATAATCTTCAAGAAATAAGGTTTGGCTAGAAATATTGTTAGGGGGTGGCGTGGTCTAGTGGTTAGGGCGCATGCATAACAACACAGGCGACCCAGGTTCGAGTCCCAGCGGAGGTCATGACGAAAAAAATTTCATTGTGGTTTCAAGTGCTCAAATATCAGACGAATGATCAGGAAAAAATGCCACCTTTCGGGGAAAAAATTATAATGTTAAAGTAAAGATCACCACCAATTAGCAAGTATCTTCACCACGACTCAATTATATGTAGGGGCCTACAGTGGATTAATGATCTGCTTAGCTTGAAAACCAACTTAATTAATGAAACAGAAATAAAGCAAAGGATGCATTGTGGAAAGCCAAAATTCTCCCTAGAGGAATGGTGGAGAAATAAAATTTGTCATAAAGAGAGGACCATTCTCAGTGTGGTTGATAAATTTGGGACCAAAGGTTGTCGTGCGAAACGAAAGAACTATTTACTAAAAACATCGTCGCTCTCTGTGACAGTGTATAGAAGAATACGAAATATTCGCTTCGATCACGTGAGATGCGCCTTTCGCAGAAAGGACTTGGCGAATCAGGGGTGAATGAGTGATGACATTAGCCTGAAGCCATTCAACGACAACGACGTGTGTTTACTTGATGGAAACTGACCCTTATTTTCATCAAAAAATAATTTTCAGTGATAACGCCCATTTCTAGATGACAATATTTCAACAAACAAACCAGTTTCCGCACTCCGTTAGATCACGTTTTTTTAGCTCGCTGGGGAGTTCATTGTTCCTTAACCTTTGTAACACATTCTGCGAATTTGAAGTTAGTTGAGATTGATTTATAAAGCGCAAGCATACAATACATAAGCAGAGGACATGACTAAAAGTAAAAATTTATTCCGATTTCGAGTGTTTAAAAGAGGGACAACTTTCCTCCGTGCAAATCCATCTAAAAGAAGCATCTCTGATCATACAGCTTACCTCTAGCAGTGATGACAAACATCAGAGGAATGATCAGGAGAAAACGCCACCTACTAGGAGAAACTTAGAATGCTAAAGTAAAAATCACCACCAATTTATAGGAAATTTTAAATTAAATTTTCCGAAACGTTTGGTGGTACTTGGATTAAAAGCGGTTGAGTCGTTTTCAAGTTTTGATGAAATATGTTGACATAACTACCATATTTTGGGCGGAAAACTAGCCACGTCCATAAAAAAAAATTTGAGCCCGATGGAAAAAAAACTGAAAACAGATTTGAATTCAGCGCATCAAAATCATTATATACTTCATATAGTTTTATTTAAAGGCGAGAAAAATTTTTGTTTTTTGTAGACCAGTGTAATTTCTTCACTCCGCGGAGATATAATTGAAACCGGCTTCTTTTGCGTTTGAGAGCTGCTTAATAACTGCAAAAATTGATATGAATTACTTATACGAATTACTGCGTTTACATGACACCTTTATAATTCGTTTTGATGGTTCTTTTTCGCTCATAATTGGCAGTTGAATTATGAATGAGATAGTGAATTATGAAAAAATATTTTAGTGCGAACAAGGTTTACGTTAAATCCGACTTAACCAAAATAATAAAAGTCTGTGACATAAGGTCAAGCATAACATAACCTCTAGAAATAAGTTGGAAAAACAACTTTTAAACATTGTTTTCCGGCTCTCTTTACTGACATTGTGAAAGATATCTGAAATATTCTTTTCTGAAACTCTACTTTAAATTATTTATTTACGTTCTAGCTCGTATCCATGTCACAGTTGATTGATAGCCGGCATCGAAATTTTTGATTATTTATTCCATTAGCATTGAATTTTAAATTTTTATTTTTTTGGGCTTAATGAACGTCATTTTAAATATTTTCTTAAAAAATTTATTTAAAAAGAAAAAAACACGTGAAAATGAAAAGCAACTGAAAAATCAATATTTTATTTGAAAACTGAATACCAATACACTGTTTCGATAACTGAGTTGATGTCACATCGTTTTTGAAGCCGAAAAACATGCGTATATTTTGTTAATTTTTTTTTGCAGTTGTTAGTGCTTTTGGATTTTGTCGTTAATTGAATTTATTTGGTACGGAATTAAAAATCAACAAAAGCAAAAAAAAAAATATTGAAAAAAAATTAAAAAATGTGTAGTAAATTTGGGACTTTTTGCGATATTAAAACGTTGACTCTATACTGCGTTCCAATAAATATTTGGTACAATCTAACGTTTAAATAAAACGAGTAGTCTTTTGTGTTGAGAGATCACTAATTTCTCTTAAGGTCAATAAAGGACATTCATTCGCCAATGGTAATCAGAAGCTTTTTCGGCCAAAGATCAATTATTTTTTTCTGGATATAACTGGGAGTTTTGATAAAAAACTACTGATCCTATCTGTTGGATAAGCTCTCAGCCTGCTTATTCTCAAAGAACGTTGGTCAACGTATTCTGTAGTTTAAGTATGTAATTAATGGATTCATTTACCAACAGAACAAATACATACATATTTTACAAGCTAATTCTACTAAAGTTGTATTATCCATAGGGTACAAACAACTGAAGTGAACCTTATACTTGGCTCGTTGGATCATTATTTTATTTATTTTTTTTCTTTTGAGATCAGCACTTAGGGGATAACCGCTACTCATGCAGTGCATTGTGCTGGTTCTAGAAAAATAGGTTGTAGAAAGGAGGATAGATAGTGTAGTGTCTCTGGACGTTCGATTTATATTTGCTCATGACGTAAGCGGCGGTGAAGAAATTCGCAGGAAGATTGTTCCACAAGCGAACAGTGCCACCAAAGAACAAATTCTCCCTATAACGCGTTGTGCGATTCACTGGACTAAATCAACTACAAAGGGATACGTTCTACGATAAATACGAGTATTACGTAAGAATATATGATTACCAAATATTTGTTTCATAATTTCGTGAGAACACACTTCGTTATAAAACCGATAGAATAATGAAACACACGCCACATTACGACGAAGCTCTAATGAATCGATAGAGTTGGCTATCCTACCGTCATTAATAGAACCTTCGCCTTCTCCTCTACGCGGTCGAGAAGCTCCAAAATAGACTTTGAAACACCGGCCCATACATGAGAGTTGTTTTTCAATTTCAGTCGGTTATAGGTCTTGTAAATATTAAGAAGATCAAGTCCAGTGAAGTAATTCTCACACCGTCTTAAAAAACCGAGGCACTTGAATGTTTCTTTTGACACTCGAAATGAAAATTATCATGCTCAGAACATCAATGGCATCTGATTTCTCAATATCTACATTACCCATAGATATAGATGACAACACACCACCGCGTCTGTGTGTCAGAAAACAATATTGGGTCTTGCGCGCATTAAAGTCGACCATGTTCACGCGACCTCACTCAGAGATTTTCCACAGGTCGTTTGTAAGTAAGTCGCTCATTTTCGCCTTTTCGTCCCAAACTCCAAAAGGCTCGGCGTAGGATCAAAAGAATATGAATGACAAATGTTGCTGTAATCTGCAAAAGAGGAGATAGGATTAGAAGTGAGAAAAAGAAAGTCGTTAAGAAATATTAGAAATAGAGTTAAAGAAAGAACAGTGCCTTGCGCTACCTCTGAATTTATCCTGAACTCGTCGGATCTTCTAAAAATCTTAAAATCGGTTAATATTTAGCTAAGTTATTAGCTTATGAGTGCATGAAAGTACGAAAAACCGGTTTTTTGAAGGTAACTCGGGACTTTGGAAGTATTTTGAAGACTTTAAAAGCAGATTATTATTGTACTGACAGCATCTTTAAAAAATGGTATCATATTTTACACTTTCTTTTGACGCGTAATCAATAGAGTAACTTTTGTTTGTGTTACATAACTTAAGTTGTAAGAATTTTTTAGAGTTTAAAAGATAGTTTTAAAAAAACATAAAATTTTTAAATTCATCCTTTTTTTAAAAACTGATATAGAAACTTAATAGAGAATTAGTGACTCTTTTTGACACCAACTGTACGTGTCCTAAATTAAGTTTCTGTCCAGCTGTTTCTGTTCAGTGCAATCGTTTTTAATTCCCTCCAGTTTTTGCCACAAGTTTTAATTTCCACAACTAATGTTAACCGCCCGAGCCCTTTATTAGCCTGTGGATTCCAGTCCAATGCCTCTTAGGCGAGTTCTCCTGCTGGTTTGCGTAAAGTGTGTTCGATTTACTTTCATTTGTATTGCCGTATTTGGAATGAAACTAACTACTTACCGCACTTGCGCTGAAGCTCCGAATTAAAGACTATTCTTGGCCATCATATTCTTAATATTTGTCTCAGACAATGGTTTCTACACACTTGTAGTTTGTTTGCAAAGCTCCTATCAGTCAGCCAGGTTTCGTAGCCATAAAGTAAAACAGATTTTTGACAGTAGCTTAAATGAACAAAAGTATATTATAGTTGGGCCTTTACTGCGTCTTCTGCATTTAACTTTAGGTCTGAAAAATGTCATTTTACTGAGCCTTCTGACATTTTACAATTTTGCCTATGACTAATATTTGCTTATCAGTTGATGACGCTCTAGCTGAGAAATGGAGAAAAGGAATACTATCCTATGAACTTCTGTAGACTGTCTCAGGTATTTAAGGATTAAAAAGTAGTATTAAAACTAATTAAAAAAATTAAAAAAAAATTAAGGATTGATATAAAATCCTTAAGGATTGATATAAAATCCTTAATTTTTTTTTGCAATAATAATAAATTTACTTCAAAAAATGCTTGAGTATTTTTAATGAATTTGTAAATGCTTAACTAAACTTAAAGAATACCGCACAGTAAAAGTAAAAGATACAATTTTTTTTGCTTTACTTCAGTTTTTAGCTTCAAATTAAACAACAGTGTTGCTGAATGCTTACTGAAAACTTTTAAAAATAATAAGCAAAAGTAAATTAGTAAATAACTTGCTTAGTCAGCAAAGCAACTATTTTATTAATAATAGCTTTTGCTGTAAGCAATAAGTTATCATTTACTTTGTTTTTACATAACTGTTTTCTATAATGTTGGCGTATTTTGCGACTCTGCCACCAATACATTAAAAAAAAAAAAATTAAAAATCAAAGAGTCAGAATCGAAATAAGTGAAAAACAGTTTAATCATTTTCCTTAATGAAACAACAAACGGTCATGAAATTCAAGCAACAGCATCGTAGTCAATTGATAAGTAGTAAACAGTTATGCAAAAGCAAACATAAAGTAAACAATAACTTATTGCTTACAGCAAAAGCAATTTTTGATAAAATAGTTGCTTTGCTGACTTAGCAAGTTATTTATTATTTGACTTTTTTGCTTTTGCTTTTTACTTTTGCTTTTTACTTTTGCTTTTTACTTTTGCTTTTTACTTTTGTTTTCAGTATGCATTCAGCAACAGAGTTATTTATTTTGAAGCTAAAATCTTAAGCAAAGCAAACAATTTAATATTTTGCTTTTGCTTTTGCTGTGTGGTTTTCTTTAAGTTAAGTTAGGCAATTACAAATGCATTGAAAATAGTCAAGCATTTTAAAAACTGAAGCAAAGCGAAAATTTTAGTACTATTGCTAGTCTAAAGCAAGCAATTTAAACACTTTTAGAATAAAACGTACATTGTTTTTAAATAAATTTTAATTTTTCATGTCAAAATTAGTTTGCAAAAAAGTTTTAAGATTTAACAAAAGTTTTCTATTTTGTTGTGGTTTATTTCATGTACATAATCTTAAAATACATATTTATTTGCATTTTACATTAAAACAATCACTTTTAAATTAGAAGTATAAGTTCAAACATTTTTAAAGGGATGTGCTTCTTCAACTGAAATCGTAATAAAAATTTAATAATTAGAAAACAAATCTTTGCACTATCTTCCACCATAAATTTGATTCTTCTTCGATTATTTATCTTGAAAGTTTCTTATTTTTGTTTTCATTTCACCAAAACCATAAGAAATTATTTATTTAGACATGTATGTCGAATAGATTTACGAGAAATACCTTAAATAAATACATATAACAATTTGTGTATAAATATTTATTTAATTATTTACATTTTAATTTCAAATTTTATGTGTTTTATTGCTTTAATTTTTAAAACAATTTGCTTCAAATTTAAAACCAAAAGAGATATTTTGGTTATTGATCTTTTGATTTTATGGTTTATTTACAGGCACAAGACAATTGTTTATACGAAAATAGAATGTAAACATTAAACAATTCGGGTAGAACTATAGTCGGTAAAGGTTGACTGTGTTATAGGATACAGCAATTCAATGTGAGAGCCCTATATAGTATAGTTTTGTAACAAAGAAGAAAATTTTTAAAAAATTAACACTTAAAATAAATTAAAGGTAATCTTTGTTTTGGCAAATCACTCTAGACTACACCACTCCAGAAATGCTTTCAAATCGTGTAAAATATGTAGCGCAAAATCTTGTTTGGTAATGATGCTCATTCTTGGTTAAATGGATACGTCAATAAGTAAAATCAACGAAAATAATGTGAAAACTTCATTGCATTCAAAAAAATTGACTATTTAATATAGACTGTCAGCCCATGGCATCATTGGCCTATGTATTATCATTGCTCTTTGTATTATTCCAACAACCTAATAACTTAAGAGAAATTGAAAGTCAATATAAATCATGGCATTAATGAAAAAACAACAGAAAAATGGTAAAATTTTTATAACAGAATGTGGTTTGTAATTTTCCTCCAATTTTTTATTTTTCATCTTAAATTAATGCTCTTGACTGCGACACAATAATAACGAGCTTATCGTCCGTATTAGACAGTTTTCAACAAACAGAACATGGATTCAAAGCGTGTAGCAGAGCCCACGATGATTTTACCACAAGAGACCCTTGAATATTTATGCTTAAGAGTTGCAAAATTGGTTACAATGCTACTCCTCCATCAAAAGCTTATTTCTGTGAAGGTTTAAGTCACAACAACCACTGGACCACTGAGTAAAAATTGAAGTCTGTTGGTTTCCAGTACTAGTTGCATCCAGTATTTGTGTCATCTGGTAAGATTCTGAAGGTCTGTTTTCTTTCTATAGGGTCCTCTAAATAATTTTTTTTTTATTTGAAAGTACAATCCTTCCGGTTAATAAAGGAAAATAATTTCATTCAAATGGCTGCCTCGGCTGGCCATGCAGTAGCCTACACGATCGATCCAATTTTTAAGCACATTATCGATTGTGTGCAGCTGTATTTCACCAATGGCTCACCACACAAATAACAGTCCACCGGTGTCAAATCGCAGCTCCGAGGTGGCCAAACGACATCAGCTCTGCGACTGATAATGCGATTTTCAAAAACTGGGGGCAAAACATCGAGTGTAGCTTCGGCTGTGTGGCACGTAGCGCCATCCTGTTGAAATCAAATGTTGCTAATATCTTCCTCTACAATTTTCTTCAATTTTTGTGAACAAAAATTCGTTCAACATGGCCCGATAACGATCGCCATTGACTGTACCTGCCACTCTTTGCTCCAATTATGCCTCTGGAGCAAAATCCGCACCAAACAGTGACTCGTCTTGGGTGTATCGGCTTTTCAATGTATGCGTGTGGGTTTTCTGTGCCACAAATGCGACAATTTTGCTTGTTTACATACCCGCCAAGATCAAAATGAGCTTCAGCTGAAAAGATGATTTTTTTTTTTTTGGCAAAATCTGCGTCTTCTGTAATTCGATCGCAGGCCCAGATTCCCAGCGTTGTTAAAGCGTATACACAACCGTATTCGTTCAGCGGAAGGATAAAACTAATTATCTGTCAAATCAGACATGAGCTAAGTGTTACCATTCACGAAATAAGCACTATTTGAAAAAAAAAACGTTAGATGCCGGACCCGATATATTTTTAATATTTTAAATTTTGAGAACGTTTATACCAATATCAAGTCAAAAAGAAACGAAAATCGACTAAAATTTTTCCGCGATATTAAAAATGTTACCCTCTTTTGTGCGTAAATCGTATATAGCGAATATTGGTACCAAAATACTCAATTTTATATATTGGTGAAAAGGGTTAAAATTCGTTTATAATTAAACCAAGTTAACTTACAATACTCTGGTCAATAATGAGATGCTTTGAGAAGGGAATTAGTAACACTTAAGCGCTGTTATAAATTTATCTCATCACTTCGTAGAAATTGATTGTAGTGTAGGGTACCATCTACAATAGTTATAGTTTTTATTTTCTTCATTCATGACCATGATGTCATTGGGATTTATTTGAATTGTTTTTTTCCGTTTACCATATGGTATAAAACAAGTAATAGTAGTTTTAATTGAAGGTAGAGGACCCTCATGCTATACACAAGAGCTTTTAAAGAATTTAGCAAATAAAGGAAGAGTGTTAATGACAATAATAAGAGTTTTATGTGTTTCACGAATCTTATGATATTAAATATTTAATTAAATAACAAATAAAATAAAAAAATCTCTAAAATTTTTAAATCAAATAAAAATTTATTTTTTTTTGCTTGTAAGCAATGATACGATGTAATATCTTTTATTAACATAAATATTTCTTTTATAACTAAGAACACAAAAATAAAAAATCATCTGTCTTCCACTTTTTCAATTAAACATTTTTGTGTTGAAACATCTGCAGGACCCTAATCAAAGTCTTTGTAACACTTGTACACCAAGGAATTTCATATATTTGTATTCATATGGGACTTTTTAATAAAGGACCAAAGATTTATGACCTTAGGTTTTTTTATAAAAACCCGTTAGGGATTAGTTTTGCATAAATTTGGTTTCTAAAGTTCGTATAAAAACAGCTTTTTGTCGTGAAAAGTTTTCAAAAGTTTATAGTTGAAGTCTACTTTTAAATCTGTTCTAATATGACAAGAATAAGATTCTATTCTTCATGGTCTATTGGATTAGAGAAGGAATTATTTTTTATATAAAAAGAAAACTTTGTCACATAATTTAAGAAGTTTGTTAAAAAATACGTAAAAGGTCCTTTTATAAGAGCATCTGAATTTTGATTTAAAAGAATTATGAATCCATAGTATTAAAAATTAAATTTAATACCACTTGTTCAGGAATTTCTGGTGTTACTTTATTAAAGGCTATGTTTTCCTTGAATTTTTTAAGGGTTGTTGCTTGTTAGCGTTATACAGTCTGGAAAAAAAGTCTACATACACCCTTTGATTTAAGCATTTCACAGAGTTTGTGAGGAAAATTAAAAAAATGTTTATGTCAATAGTTAAGGCATAAGTTGATTTATAAAATAAAAAAGTAATTCATTTACATAAAAAAACATTAAAAATTCATAGGAATCCAACCTACATCCAGTGACAATAAAATAATTTTTATATGAAAAAAAACCATGAGGCATGGGCAACTAAATTGTTCATAATGAATGGTGTTATTTCAGCCTATGCACGAATAAAGGTGGGTTTTAATATTTCACGACTATTAATTTTATATTCCCACAAAAATTATTCAAAAATGCCACTATAGGCTATATTGGGCTTAAGTCTTTTGACTGTTGTGGTGTATTTAGCTGTCTTGGAGCATAGTGGAAAAGCCAGTCTCTAACAACGTGTGCAGTATGCTTAGGGTTGTTATCTTATTGGAAAATCCATTGATTTCTCAGCCCAAAGCTATCAACAGATGCCTTTAGATTTTGTTCCAATATGTTCTTATCCACTACAGATGACGTCATGGCGCCAGAAACCATAAAGTTACCTCCACCATATTTGACTGTGGGTATTATATTCTTTGGATCAAGTGCAGTGTTTCGTTGTAGTTGTACATTGGATGTAGATTTTTTTCAGGCTGATTTTTTCCTGATAACTTATAAGTTATATTTTTTTCATATTATTTTTCTCTTCAGATAATTTTAAGCATAAATTCCTTAAAGAGTAATTTTCTGAAACTTCAAAATTGTAGGGTGTATGTAGAGTTTTTTTCCCGACTGTACTTGGACTTTCTTCCTCAATCATTCCTTCAAAGAAAGATATAAAAATTTTTACCAAAATGTTATTTTAATAATTTTATGATATTGACACGTAGCACATTTTTGGAAACAAATCTCATTGAGCATCATCTTGGGTAATGGCAGCTCCTAACACATTTGCAAAGAAATATGCTTATGTGGCTTGGTGTAGTGGTAAAGAAGCACGTATAACAACACAAACGGCCTAGGTTCGAATCTCAGCAGAGGATATGACGAAAAATGACAGTGTGTTTTCAAGTGTTTAATAAAGAGACTTACACTTTCCTCCCTGATCATCCAGCTTAACTCTGGAGATGATGACAAACATCAGATGCGTGATAAGGAGAAAACGCCATCTACTGGGTAAAAATTACAATGCTAAGTAAGATCACCACCACCACTTAGCAAAAATTTTCAATCATACTGTTACGTTTTAACTTTTTGAAGCGTTTAAGTTCTTTCTAAATTGTGCTTATTAAAATAAATAATATGCGTTTACTGTTTTACTTATACAGTCCTTTATACAAATTTACTCAACACTTTTATTTACGCCTTAGCACGACTTTACTCTTCAACTGTTCAATTACGACTGACTGACCAAGCGTAATGCGCCGCCTTTTATATAATATATTGTCATTAGTTTCGAATGTTTTAGTAAAGTCTAAAACCTTGTGTTACCCAAAAATTGAATTGGTAACACTGTCAATAAAACTAATAAGTACGGTATTGACAGGGTGGCACATTAAGAGCCTTGACACAAACCAATAGACTAAGGTTACATAATACAGTTTTTAGCTCCAAATGTACTAATGTTTGTATATATTCTTTTTTATGCATTTTTATTTTCGTAACAATACTATCATAGCCATCAGAGGCCGTCCTTTAAGAGAAGCACCCAACCAACTGGCTCTGTTTAAACTTCTTTTCATCCTTTTAGAGCAAGAGACTACCCAGAAGTTTAAACTCAAAGTGTGATATATACTCAAGAGTCTATACTGCTACTATATCGTCAAGTGTGTTTTAAGTCAGTTGATAGGCGTTCCTAGCTGCTATAAAATTTTTTGCACAAAAATCACCCATCATGTTCAAATTTGGCACGGCATGTTTGACTTAATATATAATACAACTGCTGCTATAAGGGACAGCCGAGCTGCAATTTAAGTACACGTTTTCTGTCTTGGCCTACCAGATATTTTCCGTGCAATTACATTGCAAAATATAAATTATTGTATAGGGTACCATAAAGCTTGGCTTTATGGCCACAACGTGTTTACTAGCTTTATTTTTATACATTTTAGCACGGCCATAAAAAAAGATTCTTGAAAACAGGACAGAATTTTTTCCCAGTAATAATTATAACACCTTTTTCCCCTACCCAATTTGCTTTTTTTTCTAAGAATTTAAAAGAAAACAATTGCATTCTAGTTTTTTTTTTTTTGAAAGAAAATAAATTTTCTTTTTCATTTCCATTTTATTTTCTAGTTTTTCCTTGGCTGAACGTGTAAAAATATAATACAAAAACAAAAATTAAAGCATCCCGGAAAACCGACCCTTAAGTGGCTGCATAATGTATTCTTTATTATGGCATAGCAAAAATGTACTTTCTTGTTCAACTAATCCAATAAAAGTTGAAAAGACATACATTAGAAGGTATAATAATAGCAACAACAACATATAGTAAGTGATAGCGATGAAAAGTGCAAAATAGAAGATACATTTCAAGAGGAATAAAAGTAACAAACAAATCTAATCGAATACAATTTGTAACGGAACTGAAAAAGGATACTATTACTCAGAAATACAAAATTGCTGTTACACATAGTTTATAGCAGTCCAGTAAATGGAATTTGCCATTGAACAACAAATGTTGGCAAAACCTTTAAAAGAGCTGAGAGGGCAACAAAAGGGATCTATGAAGCAAAATATGTGGCAGCAGCATCATCAGTATTTTTTTTATAACCAAAGTCAACAGCGGCAACGACGACAACAATATTACCACCACCAACGCTATCAGCAACAGCAACATCAACTCTATTGTTTGGTGAAAATTCCCAAAATGCAACAGCAACAACTACAAATGCCTGCCTATCAAATGTTACGTTTTCTTTTGCTGCTAGTCTGCTACTGTTGCCACTCACAGGCCTCCATGGAATATAGTCCCAAATTAAGTAATTGCTACGATAATCAATACGGTTTCAATAGTCATCATATCTACAATGGCACAGCATTCACTACAGCTACAGCCAATCGGCAGTCATTACATGACACAAGTAATTTTACAGACTATGCAACGATTATCAATGAAACACTAACAAATAGCAACAGCAGCGGCAGCTATAACATAAGCGAACAGTTAATGCAACAGGAAACCCAGACAACGAGGAACGTAGGGAGAAGTACAGAAATGGATGCATTTCAGGCGAAGATATTTCAACAATCAACATCTGCTGTAAGCGGTTGGAAATGCTGCTGTTGGAATGCAACAAATTTGGTGAGTACAATGATAAACCAGTTTAGATGTTTGCGCTTATTTTTTTAATTCACCAATTGGTGGTGAATCTAACCTAATAGCTTTCTAAGTATTCTTATTAAAGTCCTGGTTCAAAATTTAAAATAATGACTCTTTACTTTTGTCTGTGAACTTCTAAATGAGTGGTATTTATAGAAAATTATGTCTAAATAAGTTTCTAAAAAGTCACTCCTCTAGGAGCAAATTGACTTTCCACAAAGCATCCATTGCGTTGTTCCAGTTTTAGTAATCAAGTTGATTTTCAAGCTAAGTAGCTCGCCTCCATATGATTGTGTGCAGTGGTTAAGAACCTTGCTAAGTGGTGGTGTTATTCCTTACTTAGCATTGTAATTTTTTCCCAGTAGGTGGCGTTTTCTCCTGATCATTCGTCTGATTGCGTGTCATCATCGTCTGAGGTAAGCTGAAAATGTCAGGGTGCATTTATACGATTTGCATGGAGAGAAGTGAAGTCTCTTTATTAAAGACTCGAAATCGCAATTAAATTTTTTTTCGTATATCCTCTGCTGCGCTCTAACAACTGCACCACGCTAATCCCACTTTTTATCTTTAACTTGAAATAAAGTGCGTACGAAATATAATCGAAAGGTCCATCGATACCATTAAGTGTGAAATATAACATCGAGCAAATAGCCGACGCATCTTCACAACTCTGGCTGAATTTGAGTGATGAAATGTGTTCTGCGGCCTAAACAAATCCCACAAGTAAAAGCCTAATTGGGTTAAATAACATCACCTTCAATCGCTCTTACAGAATGTCTAATGTGACACGAACTAAGTATATGACAAGTATCATCGTCCGGTTAAAACCCCACGCATCTGGTGTGCATATCATCCAATTTAGGCCAACGATCTACTTATAACATACTCCATAACATACTCCATGTTGATGGCCATCGTACATCGTACTCAAAGAAATATGAGTCGATGACACTGCCAGCTAAAAAGTGACACCAAGCAAAGGTTTCTAGTATACACTGAACGCGCCTGGGTCTCATATAGACTAGCATTGCCATAATTCTACAATTTTGTTTAGTGATCTATACATTCATCTAGAAATGAGCCTCATCACTGATGCTTATTTTTTGATGAAAATTAGGATAAGTTTCCAGCTTCTTTAGTGCCTATCAAGCAAACACACGTTGTTGTCTATGGTCGTTTTTTTCAACAGCTGGATCAGTTAAATTTCCGCATTTTTTATGGCTGCAGGCTAATGTCACCACTCATGATTCGCCAAGTTCTGTGAAAATCGACTCTTATGTGAGCAAAGGGAATACCTCGCATTCTACTACACATTGTCACAAGCAGCGACAATGTTTTTAGTAGTTATTTCGTTTTGCACCACAATCTTTGGGCTCAAATTTATCAACCACACTGAGAATTGTCCTCTTTGTATGACAATTTTTTCTCCGCCGTTCTTCTAGGGAGCGTATTGGCTTTCCACAAAGCATCCTTTTTTTGTTTAATTTTCATTAATTAAGTTGGTTTTCAAGCTAAGTAGATGATTAGTCCACTGTAGCTACCATTCATATGATTATGTAGTGGTGAAGATCCTTGTTAAGTGCTGGTGGTGCTAATCTTTACTTAGCATTATAATTCTAAGTTTTTCACAGTAGGTGGCGTTTTTCGTGATCATTCGTCTGCTGTTTGTCATCAATGCCAGAGGTAAGCTGGAACGTCAGAGGGGTTTCTTTATTTTTTAGATACAGTTGTCTGGAGAGAGGTTGAAACCTCTTTCTTTAACACTCGTAACCACAATTACATTTTTTTTCGTTATGGGCTCGAATGTAGGCCGCTTGTTTGATTATGCGTGTGCTCTAACCACTACACCACGCCACCCGTCAATATATCGTTTCGCGTCATATTGTGACGATAAATTTTGCATAAAATAAGACAACCGTGTGAATGCAGAATTTTTGGCGCAATTTTATTATTGTGCGCAAATTTTTTATAAAAAAATTGTATCAGATTGGCGTATTTAAGACAATCTTGTGATACTAGCTTAACGAATACGTATTCGATATTTTAGGTTATTTTTGGCGAAAGTGTTAATGCTCTAAGTGAACGCCGGATAAAGTGTTTATTTTTATTAATTATTTTATTCACACATCTGTGTACATAATAAAGATGCCCAAACAATTCATTATGATATTTGACCACTTCCAAGAAATGCAGTTGAGAAAAAAAGTTTCATTAAAAGTTGTGGTTTGTGTGACTACAGCAACAACTGCAATTTAATATTAGAAAATTTGCTGTGGATTGCTTCTTAAAATAAATATTGATGCAACATATTTTAATCGTTATAAGTGTTAGAATTTAATTAAAAATATTGAATAGTAATTAAACTGGACTTAAAAACGCTACAAGAACTCTTCTGTGCAGTTCTAAGAAAAATTTTCTAAAAAGAAGACGACATCCCATTTAAAAATGATGGCACCACTCAATCAAACTGAAATAAAAGTGGTAATAGTCCAGTTAAAAAATAACAAAGCCGTGAGTGCTGATAGATTGCCAGCTAAGCTACTTCAAGTGTACAAGTGTGCAACTTGAGGATTTAGGTTTTTTCTGCGGATTTCGGTTTTTTCTGAGAATTTAAATTTTTATTCGAATTTGGTTTGCTACCTACCATAGAGTGTGGTTAGAGACCGTGGACGATGTAGTGTGTACATACAAATAACACACTATAACTAGCGACCCTTAGTATCCAGAATGTAGCACAATAAGTATTTAAATTATAAAGGTAAGATCACACGATTGTCGTAATGTACCAATAATTAGTGTTTTTTATATGCCAATAGTGTGATTACACAATTTATTGACTCATACGGCAACTCGCAATATTATTGTCCTTATTTATCCCAATCAAATGCAACCCTGGTGCGACAATCGTGTGAAAGCTTTATAGGCAATCATGCACCAATGTAAATGCCAAAAACACATCAAAATTTATCGTATTCTTGTGTAGAAATTGAATTGAATTGAATTGAAGACAATAATCACTGATTTTTATTTTTTAATTGATTTCTTTCGAAAAACATGTGTTTATACGGTATTTATAACTTTCATTTTTTTGAATTATTTATATATAAATTGCATCACAAGCTTCCACCATTTCTTTTTTTCATTATTTTTACTTTTTTTTATCAATCGGACACCTGATAATCAAAACCGATGCTATTTTTATTTTTTAAAGAACAAATCATCTTTACTTTAGCGAGCTACATATAATTTGTAATTATATTTCAATTTAAATAAATAAGTATTTTAGAGAATTAGTTTTTAATTTAATGAAATGTTTTCTCATATGCACCATCAATGGCCCTTCTTGTGAGCCAATCTCTGACCCACACACTTCTTCTTTTCTTTTTATTTATTCGTTCACTAAAATTAAAATACTTTAACACAACAGCTGATTCAAAGAGATGCCGTAAACTAGAACAATCGTGTGACAGCATTTGGACAATTATTGTCAATACATCGTTTCGCGCCAGCTTGTGACAATAAATTTTGTATAAAATAAGACAACCGTGTGAGTACAGAATTTTTAATTGGGACAATTTTATTATTGTGCGCTAATTTGTCACAATAAAATTTGTATCAGATTGGTGTATTTGAGTCAATCGTGTCCTCCCAGCTTAATATAAAACCTTTAATAGAAAAGGCAAAGTATGACGCACTTAATAAGCGGCACATTAATAACTGCAATGTGTGTTTGCAATTAAATTTGAATAACAAGGGTCAAAGCACTTGAAATAGATCGTTGGGTATCATTTCACAAAAAAATGTTGAAATGTTGTCCAGGTTATTTTAAAATGAGTGGAATATTGAGTGAAATATTGAGTGAAATTTTAAACAATGAAAGTGCAGTGCTTAGTGAAAGTAGCTCTTACTTTGCATTAGAATGAGTAAGATATAGTAATGATAGTAATAGCAGATATATAAAAGTTGAGAACAATGTTGTATCTAAAACAAAGTGTTTCTCTGGTCCTTCTAAACGAGCACCTTAAACAGTACATGGAAGAAATAAAACTACTGTGGCTAGACATAGCATCATAAACAAACCAGCAAACCATATATTTAACATTAAAACGATCAAACTATTTTCAAAGTTCGGCGAAAGCATCTATGCGTGTCCTTGATCGCTGCGTGCCATGACCCACATCTTTACAAAAGTGTGGATTTCACACAGCAGTTGTACTACCAGATGATGTTAAAATGCTCTTTAGGTAGCAATATAATGTTACATTCTCCAAATGTTAGTTGCTAATTTGTTGTCATCAATTTCGAAATTTCAAATCAATTGTATTACAACGATTTACCCTAAATTACGTAACATTTTTAAGGCTGTTGTGTTATTGGAACTGCCAGTTAGAAATGTTGATTTTAAAACAAAACAAAATATGCTGACTTTCTATTGCATTGCACTTAATATCTGGCCTGCACGAGTACACAAACTTAAAATAGAAACCATTTTATCATCTTGAAAAATTTTTCTACTTAAAATGCTAAATGTATGTATGTATGCACATATGTATGTATGTATGTATGTTATATACTATGTATGTATGTACGTTTGTGTATAACTGCTAGAGTGATGATTTTTGCTGAAACATAAAACAAAAATAGACAATTTTTCGAGTGAAAACGCTTTCAGAACAAATGAGGGGAATCAAAAATATACCACTCACTGTTGAATTCTTTTGAATTTTAGTGTAAGACGCTTAACATATAAATTTTGACGAGAAAATTTGAAAAGAATAAACGTCTTTTGTTTTTACATTACATTCGCATCACCTCAACCATGAGTTAGTAAGTAAGGAAAATAATTGCTATAAAATTGTTTTTATAAAGTTAACTACTAAAACTAATATTCACATTTTTTCTTACGATATTATAGTAAGTCTTGAAGAAACTATAGGTTTTATGAATTTCAATAGTTCCAACTGAGCGGTGCCACGCCTATGCAAAGCATAATTTATTTGTCTATATCTTCAAAATGGTAAAAAAAAGATTCTTTATCAGTTAAAAATTGAGCGGGAGTGATACCTACGAGTGGACGTGATACCTACTTTGTACAGGAGGTATCACCGTAGGTGTTGATTTTAGTATATCTTGAGTTGCAGCTAAAGTTTTGAGAATTTGGTGTGATTGACTTAAGTGGGCTAAATTGCACAAGTGGGCGTGGTACCTCCCATATAAACTAAATATTGAATTCATTATATCTTGAGAACTGTTAAAGCTAAAGTTTCAGTAATTGGTCTGAATTATTTCATAGTCAATACAAATTATCAAGCCAAAAATGGGCGGAATTGCATAAGTGGGCGTGGCACCTGCCATAAAAAGTAAATACTGATTATCAGTCAGTAACTGGGTGAGATTGGATAAGTGGGCATGGGATCTTCCATTCATACTAAATATTGGATTTTCTAAATGTGGAGATCGACAGTTAAAGGATAGTTCAACCATATTGTCGATGTTAATTATGAGTCAAATCTTAACGACAAGTTTTTTGCTCGACTTAATTTGACACATCTTTATTTCAGTGTGTGACAAATTCAGCTATGAGCAGTGCATTAAGATTGTTGTAGACTTTTACGAAAATGGGCGTTCAAATCAAAATGCATATCGTGCACCAAATGTGTCCACAATCGGTAGAATTGTGTGCAAATTTCAGCAAATGAATGCATGATTGCCTAGTTTGTTCTGCGGAAAACATTGCTGTTGTTCGCGAGAGTGTGGCAGAATAGCCGTCAAACTCGACCGTAAATATTCGCGGGATCATAACAGACTTCTTGTGGGCAGAAATTGAAGATATGGACCTTGACGAAATGTGGTATTAACAGAGTGGTGATATTTGCCACACAGCCAGCAAAACAGTGTATCTTTTGCTTGAGAAATTCAATGGCCTTGTTATCTCATGTCGTGGCAGTGTTAATTGGCCGCCACGATCATGTGACTTGACACCATTAGACATCTTACTTTGGGGATATTTAACAGAAAAAGCATATGTTAATAAGTCCAGAACAATTCAAGAGCTAAAGGTTGAAATAATTCGGTGCATTAACGACATTGAACCTTAATTATGTCTCAGAGTCATTGGACCGACGGATAGAGGTATACCACCGGAGCCGTGTCAATCATTTGGCCAATATTTTGTTTCACACATAATTGTCATATATCCTTCTATCATAATAAAAATTTTAACATAATTCTCTGAAAGCTTTTCGTGCGTTCGTCACTCTTTCTTAAAGCTTCGTTATCTGTTCAAAAGCGGGAATTGCAGAAATCGCGCTTGATCAAAGCTGTCTATGTAGAAAAATTAATGTGTGTTTGTTTGAAGACTGTATACAGGTAAAAAGCGGAATTGAATTTTAACCGGAAGGAGACAAAATGGGAAAGAAGTGTAGAAAATGCAACTAAGATAGCACTTAAGATAATAACTAAGATGGGAGTAGCGAGGCACAGGCTTTTATCCAGTTGTATTATAAATGAAAAACATTCTAGTGAATTTCACTGTTAATCAGCAAAATAAATTTTCATTAACGTAATTATCAAAGTGGAAGAGCTTTGGCTTCCCAATGTATAATAAACTGCTGCTGTTACAGCTGTGTTATAAACCGGAGATTAATACAACATAGTACAATAGCTTTAGTTGAACTCGCTATAATTTTCATTAGAAATATGTATTATTAAGCAACGAAGTTATTAAAAATAAAAAAATATAAAAAACTACATCCAGCCTAGTACACTATTTAATATATAAATAGTTATAAAAATTAAATAAAGAATGGGTTGGCTGGGGTCATAAAAACATGCCAATACTTACTAATAACTAGGAAAACCCCAGATATGCTCTTAAAATGTAAAATATGCACTAAAAATCCAAAAATATGTCCAAATATTAAAAAAATATGCTCTAAAAAAGCATAAAAAAGTTGTATTCTTCAATTCAATATGGTTTGTATACATATGTATAAACATATCGTCTTATAGAATATCAAAAGCCGTAAGTTACAAAAAATCCAATATCGATTATGATGTAGCTTTTCGGAGTACAACGTTCTTGTCAATAGTACTCTAAGCTTAACATACATGTCTTTTTCAATTTTTCATACATCAAAAGGATAATAACTGGAGACAAGACTTGGGTTTATGAGTACGACACGCAATCCAGACATCAGGCAAGTGAATGGCGTTCACCAAATGAGCCGAGATGAAAGCTTAGCAAATCGTTGAACTCCAAGTATCTCATAAGGCGGTTATTAATCATACTCTCCATAAATTAGGGAGAGCGGAACAGACTGCTATTGTACGGTAATTCTCAGGGTTACTAACCTCACCCTTTTTAAGGGTTGGCGTTACATTAGCAATCTTCCAGTAAGATTGCAAAATACCGGCGAGATATGACGTATTCAAAAGGCGAGCTAATGGACGCACAAGCGTTGAAGAGCATTGACTTGTTAACGTTGAGATTTGCAAGGACCATTTTGACAGCACTGGCTCGAAAGAATATACTTTTAAATTTGTTTTGTAGTTTAGATAGATATAAATTAAATCTAAGGTTTCATTAATAAAGAAGCTTTGTTGAACGTGTTTTTTTATTCAAAGGAAGCAGAAATTTGGCTGCAAATCTGAACAAAATGAGAGGTACTCCAGCTGGAAACTTAAACTGCATTGAAACCGTAATAATCCATGTTTGATTACACGTTGAAAGATCAGCTGAAAACTATTTAGTTTTTACACCTTGCCCCGTCTAACTACCATTTGTTTCGATGATTGCAGAACGCTTTACGCGTGTACGTTTCACTTGAGAACACAGTGTCAGAAATCGGATTGTTTCATTCTTCTAATCTCCATGTTGCTAGAAAGATAAAAAAGATTATGGTAATGTTTCACAAAATTTTTTCGGCGTACCAAATAGCTCCCTACCAAGAGAACGGGAATGCTGAGAAGAACATTATTTGCTTGAACAAAGTTTAAATACATTTATGTGAACTCATTTATGAAAGTTCATACTTATATGTACATAGGTTTGTATGTATATAATATCGGGTCCGCCATCTAACGTT
The DNA here is from genome assembly GCA_023159175.1 of Wohlfahrtia magnifica. Classification (NCBI taxonomy): domain Eukaryota; kingdom Metazoa; phylum Arthropoda; class Insecta; order Diptera; family Sarcophagidae; genus Wohlfahrtia; species Wohlfahrtia magnifica. The sequence continues at coordinate 2,910,546 of JAKWBJ010000226.1, read as the reverse complement.
TTGTTTTCAACTAGTGAATGGTAACACTTAGCTCATGTCTGATTTGACAGATAATTAGTTTTATCCTTCCGCTGAACGAATATGGTTGTGTATACGCTTTTTTCGCTTCGCTAGTGGGCCTGCGATCGACTTACAAAAGATGCCGATTTTGCCAAAAAAAAATCATCTTTCAGATGAAGCTCAAATTGATCTTGGCGGGTATGTAAGCAAGCAAAATAGTCGCATTTGGGGCACAGAAAACCCGCACGCAGACATTGAAAAGCCGATACACCGAAGACGAGTCACTGTTTGGTGCGGATTTTGGTCCAGACTCATAATTGGGCCATTTTTCTTCGAAAATGAGCAAGGAGTGGCCGTTGTAGTCAATTTTTGTTCACAAAAATTGATGAGGAGGATATTAGCAACATTTGGTTTCAACAGGACGGCGCTACGTGCCAAAAAAAAAAAAAAAAATTATTGGGCGGACCCTATACATTGCGAACAGTTAATTTGCATATGAGAGTAAGTAAATAGTTATAAACACGACTATGTTACATTCTCTCACTAACAAACACATACACATGTATGTACCTCTACTTTGCTTTTTGTACAAAACTATGCTCAATTGAATTTTGCATTTAATTACACACACACAGATATAGAAAGAGAATTTATGTGTTTGTTCTATTGCTATAAATAAACGTGGCAACTGCAGTAGAACGTAGTCCTTAATTAACAATTCTTTGTTGTCGATAAAATTTTATTATAATTTTTAAAACAAAATCTAAAAGTTATTTCAAAAACATTTCCTTGCATATGTTGGGTGTGAATACGAGAGTATAAAAGATTTTAATTTAATGACAATGACAATGACAATGAATTTTATCGGCTATAAAAAATTTAATGCCACGATATTTTTTATTGAAAGATAAACATTGGTTTGGAAATAATTGTATTCATTGTAAAATATACTTGTACAGTAGGAATTAATGTTTTTTGCAACTAAATAAATAATTGGAAAGAGTTTTGATTTAACTTGAAAATTCTTATTTTGGAAGTACACAGACTATATTTATTTTCTTTTTCAAATTTATTTAATATTAAATAAGGTTCTAATGAAAACATGTTTTAAATAATATTATATCGCACGAAAGTGTGTCAAGGACGTTTATTTGGTTTTTTCCCGCAATTTTTTTTATTCCCGGTAAAACGGGAAAAAAATTATTTTCTCGGGAATTTCCGGGAATTCCACTACAAACAAGTATACCTACATACATTACCGTGACTATCAAGTTTTTATGTGGAAGATTATTGTAGTAAAATTGTGTTGTGCGATATGTTTATCTCTATTATAACACATGTGCTGAAAAGTTCCGGGCCTAACACCTAGATGGCGCTAGTTTTATTATACTCATCTCTTTTTTTAGTTCGTGCTAACCGTAAAAACCAGCTGTCCTGATAATCTATTAATTAGCTTGTTAGTTATTGTGCTAAGGGTGACGCTACTTTTGCTATTTTCAGAACAAGTGATGAAAAAAAAAAATTCGTGTTTTAATTTTACACTGCTTTTTCATGGGAAAAAATACCGTTAAAGCGAAGCAAAACCTTGAAAGGTATTAAAGGGACTCCACATTATCAGAAACAACAATTAACGTTACTTTTCTGACTTCAAACATTGTCGATAATGCAGAACACAGTGGACGTCCAAATGAGGCAAAAATTATCAAAAACAAATGCACAAAATCGTTTTGAATGCACGAAAAGTAAATTTAAGTGAGTTAGCTGACATCGTAAAGATATCAAAAGTACGTGTTGGCTTTATATTGCATGTTTATTTGACTTTTTGTTCAAAGTGGGCGCCGAGTTTGCACTCTGTTGCGACTCTGGAATAATTACATTGCTCTTAATGGAAATTACGTTGCTGAATAAAACTAATATTGAATAAAAAACGCATTTCTTTGTCATACCCGGGTTTTTTTAGCCCATGTGGTATTATATTTGAGTGTGAACAAAAAGAAAAAGTTTAGCGAAAAAACGCATAGTTCTGATATAAAAACTTGATACCAACGATAAAGAATATAAATATGTAGGCAGTTTAGACATGTTTTGGCGTTGAACATGGGCTGCTGGTGTTGTCATTTACATAAGTTTTGATCGAAACAAATTTGGTTCGTTTCATTTATTTAAACGTATTTGAAGACTATTCGCGGTAATTAATGAACACAATAGAAGCTTGCGCTTTCAACAAGGCAATAACCCAAACCATGCAACGAGCATTGTAAATGAGGGATTATCGTACAACGTTCTTCAATAGCGTCTTTCATCTTTCCAGTTCTAGTACAGTCTTTGGACTTAAATATAATTAAAAATTAATGAGCCCATCCTGAGCAAAATATCAGAAAACTTAAATCACATAACCACCGTTTCTATGTTTCACAGTCAAAGCGAAAATTTCGAAATTAATTTTCTCTATTAAGTATTAATTGAGCAATTTATTAATTGTGCTCTTGTATGGTAAATTGAGCTCAATTAACACCTGCATTGAGTGAAATACCTTAATTGTGCATTGAAGTTACTTTACTAAAAAGCTGAATAACTCGGTCAATTTCCAAAGGATTTCTAAACCTTAAGTGATATTTTATTCAAAGCTAAACATATTTTCTTAATAAGTTCATAAATAGAACGTTTCCTATCTAAAGTAGTAAGTGAAAAAATTTATACGTGAATTTAAGTGAAAAATTTAATTTATAAAATAGCTGCACCTGTAAACAAAAATGCCGTATTTGGAGCTAAGCTGGCGGTATCATTTCGATAGCAATACTGAGCATTGTAGTGAATGTTAAGTGCCATGCAGACTGTATTTTTGTTTCCAAAAATTAATCTGCTAAACATCAACGACATTTGGTTCCAACAAGACAGCGCAACTTGCCATACAATCAATCAATCAATCAATCAATCAATTTGGTGACAGCTTTCTTCCTGGAAGTAATCCTGTTCACTGGGCCCATCGTTCAGGCAATTAAGCCATCCTGGATTATTTTTTATACCACAATTCTAAGTCATTGGTTTATGGCGACAAACCATCAACTCTTGAAGCATTAGAAGCCAATATTCAAGCCACCAATGACGCCTTACGGCCATATTTAGTGGAGAAAATAGTCAATGATTGGACTAATGATAATGGACTATGGTATGTGTCCCATACCCTCGGCGGACATATGCCAGAAATTATTTTTAAAAATAAATGCCATTAAATTGTAGACCAGATTTTATCACTACTATCTTGTATTATCATTTTAAGTTATCTAGCTCTTAAAAACAAATCCTATACAGTAAATAAGCTAAATTATAAAAAAATCCATTACCTGAAGAAGGACTAAATTCCCATTTTTACGTTTTAACCTTTTTAAAACGTTTGAGTTCGTTTAAATTAGTTTAAAATATAATAAACTTCACGTTTGTTGTTGTTTAACAGTTTTCTTTTATTTACTGCAATATAACTTTTATACAGATTGTCTTAATACAGCAAATTGATATTCGCTTATACAGCACTTTTTATTTGTGTCTAAACAGACTTTGCGTTATGACAGCCAAATGATAACTAACTCACCAACCGCAATGCGCCATCTTTTATAAGATTTCATTATTAGTTTCGAATGCTTTAGTACAGACTCGAATCTTCGATTTATCTACGTTAATTCAAATGGTGTAAAATTATAAACATAAAAAGGAATCGAACTGGCAACACCGTTAGACATGAATATGATAGCACTCTTAATTAGTACAGGTAATTATGGCAATAATGGCAAGCCTTGACACAAACCAAGAAAGTTTATAGCTAACATGTCGTAATAAGTCCCTGATGTGGTGAATTTTGTCTTCAGTATTTTCATTATCGTAGCAATATATTGAGCTTCTAATACAAATGTAATATTTATTGGAAACTACAATCACCTTATGTAGCGGGTAAAAATAAGTAGGGTTTCATCAAAACACTCACTTGTGTATTTACTATACAAACCAAAAATCCATGAATTGGGCTGCGAACTGCTATAATATTCAGATTTTGACTCTGGATTTAAAAAATTTTAGGGTCTTAGTAAATCTTATTATATATTTTATACAAAAAGTTACGGAATCATTGTAACAAATATTCCTATTACAAGAATTAAAATTTTGTTTGAATTACAATAAATAAATAAATATAAATAGTATTTTGTAAAGGGGTTGGCGTGGAATAGTGGTACGAGCGCACGCAGAGGACATGACGAAGAAAAAATTTAATTGTGGTTTGGAATGATTAATAATAAAAATGCTTCAACTTCCCTTCAAACAACTCCATCTAAAATATATAGAAAAAGCCCCCCTGAACTTTCCCGCATACCTCTGCCGATGATGACAAACACCAGATGAATGATCAGGAAAAACACGCAACCTACTGGGGAAAAATTACAATGCTAAAGTAAAGATCACTACCAATTAGCAAGGATCTTCACCACTACTCAAAAAATTATATGGAGGAAGCTATAGCGGATTAATCATCTACTTCGCTAGAAAATATCAAATTGATTAAAGAAACTGAAACAAAGCAAAATAGATGATTTGTGGAAAGCCTAAAGGAGTGACGAAGGAAAAAATAAATAAAGTGAAAAAAGCCTTAGCAAAAGGCTGAATTTTAAAGCAATTTTATAATTAAGGAAACAAAACTAATTATATTTCTTAATAAGGTCTTTAGCGGAAATGTAAAAGATTTTTCAGATTACAAGAAACACATACAATATCCATTTTTACATGTAAGTACAATACTTACATTGATATGACAACACATTTAACCACAAAATTGTTGGGTGTTGTTATTTCCTTTGTCAACCAGTTGTTATGGATATTGCAGGGAAAACAGATGATGGTGCTGCACCATCGACAATATCCACAGAATTTCATTTCAATTATAATTTAAGCTGAAATATGCACGAGTACATGAACGTGTGTAAACAAAAACAATGGCGACAGCAACGGCTATAGCAATAATAACATTTAGGATGATAAGAGACATATATAGCGTCATATGGAATCCAAAAAGCCCTAAGTTACGAAAAATTCAAAATCAACTTTTCGATTTATTATGATACTTCAAGTTACATGTTCCCACGGATTTTTACACTTAACCTGAATGGTTTATTTCACATTTTGAAAAGTTTTTTGCTTCTACTGTAAAATTTTTGAAATGTAACTTAAGGCTTTTTGGATTTCATATGACGATATGTATATACTTACCGAAGTAGATACATAAAATGAAAAAAAAATACAAAATTAATTAAATTCTTAATTTTGTTCCTGCTTTATTTGCTTATAAATAACAAGCTTTAAAGTAAATTGGTTTACGACTACATATGCTTGCCTTAATACAATATCATACTCAACTCAACTCAACATTAACATTACTTAACCCTCTTAACTGATTTATCTTTTATTTCATCTTTAATACTGCAATACGCTATGTGCAGTCTTTAATAGCAAAAGAGAAAAATTTATGCTTAAACAGGTTACTGGTAACAGGCTTAAGTTTGTATTCCTTTCCTTTTCTTCTGGGATGTAATGCCACATGCGGATAAATGATTGAAGAAGAATTAAAGGTATTCAACGTATAAAGAAGACAAATTTATGTTTATCATATTATCGATCAATAAGTTATGCTAATACATAGAGAGAAAAAATAAGTTTTAACAAAAAGATAATGCTTATCTTACTGCAGTAGTGTTGTAAGACCGCACTAAGTTCGCTTTGGTATATAAGCTTTTCTCACTGGCAGCCTTTATGGAAGTGGAAAGAGTTTTCAACCATTTTCAATCGGAGGCGAATGTTAAGGCTCTCAGTACGCGAAATGTTAGTAACTCTTTAGTGGAGTTTTTTCCCACCTACTGGGAAAAAATTATAATTCCAAGCATGGATCACCACCACCACTAAGCTGGGAACTTCAGCACTGCGTAATCATCTACTTGACTTGAAAATCAACTTGATTACTGAAACTGAAACAAAACAATGGATACTTTGTGGAAAGTCAATATGCTGCCTAGAGCTGTGACGGAGAAAAGAATACCCCTCTTCAACTGGCTTACACAAAGCATTTGCATCTGACTTGATTTGCCGCAAAATCTATAGGTTTCGGAGTAACAAGCATCTCTAGATATTTTTGGGTGACCCTAAGGATTCTGCTCTATGTAGAGCCATATTTGTGATGTTGTCCGGTTTCTTTCTAAAGGTATGGCCGAGCCACCTACATTATCCACTTTCTAGTAGTTAAGGTAGTGCTTCCTCGTTGGTTAGATTTCAGAAATCCGTGTTATTGATGGTGTTAGACCAGAATATACTGCACATGATTTTGAGGTCGAGCTGCAAAACTATCGATAGTCGAGCCACTCGACAGTTTTGATAGTTTGCAAAAAAACTATCGATACTATCGATACTATTGGATTCTTTTAAGTGCTACATGTGGCAACAATATTAGAAAAGGGAAAGAATAATAATAAATATTCACTGTTGAAACAAATAAGAGGGACACTTTATTTTGTTTCAGTATTGAAGTTTTTTGATGGAAGAGTAGTCCTTATACGAGTATATTGCGAAAATTGTTCAGAACATGAACTGCTCCAAAACTAAAGTAATTAATAAGATCCAGTGAAAGAAAACTGCAGAGACTTTGGAAAAAAAACGTAGTAAAAATGTCAGTTTTGATCAACTTTTAATTCGTACTTTAAAGATGAATCCCTTCAAGTCATCAAAAAGCCTCAAAAATGGACTTATTCTTGTGTTTCAAGTCGCACAGTAAGAAAAAAACTTATGGCAGCTAGACTTATGGGTAAGAGTCCTCGAAATGTATAATTTCTCAGCAAACGGAAGTAAAATCTGCACCGTAATAATTAGAACAACATGCTATGGTGTGACGAAACGAAGATTAATTTGCTTGGGTCAAATGCAAAATCGTATGTACGACCATATTTTAGTTACAATTCGCACTTTATTTGAGTATAATAAACAGAATTTTAAAAAACTGTTAAACTGCGTCCTATGTAAGTGTAAAAGTTTATAGACGGCTAACAACCTGCGTCGTAAAAATTTTTGCAAATGTCACTTTGACTACATATAGTGGCCTCCGTATTTACTCTTAGAATTTGACGATAGAAAAAAACTATCGAAGGTCAGCCACAAAAAAAAAAAAAAAAAACTATCGATACTATCGATAGTACTATCGATTTTTTTGCAGCTCTATTTTGAGGCACTTGTTGGTAAATATCTATGGCTTTTGCGTAATGATATTCAAAGATAGCCATGTTTCACTCCCGTACAACACGGTTGACTAACTCCTATAGCTTTGCTTTTCTTGATATTTATCTTCTTCAGGCCACTTAATTTTACTTGCACGCTGGAGATCATGTGCGAGAGTAGAGAAATCCGCATTGTCCTCGAGTTGGCGTAATTATACTTCTCTACGAACAGACTGCGATCACCACATCATCCAACACAATAATGAATAGTTAAGGTAATAGTGAGCATTATTGCTTTACTCCAGCGTTGGTATGCAATGTACAACTGATGCTATCTTTGTGAAGAACTGTAGGTTTTGCATTCTCGTATATAGCTGTGATGATTCGTATCATTAGATGTTTAGTACTGGGGGTGGCGTGGGGCAGTGGTTAGAGCGCACGCATAACAACTCAATCGACCCAGGTTCCAGCCACAGCAGAGGACATGTTTAATAAAGAGGCTTCAACTTCCCTTCAGACAACTGCATCTAAAGAATAAAGAAGAAGCCCTCCTGGTCTTCTCGCATACTTCTGGCGATGATGGCAAACATTAGGCGAATGATCAGGAAAACACGCCACCTACCGGGAAAAAAATTTATATGTTGAAGTATAGATCACCACCAATTAGCAATGACCTTCACCACTACGCAAAATCATATAGAGGAAGCTACAGTGGATTAATCTTCTACTTAGCGTGAAAGATCAAATTCATTAAAGAAACTCCCTAGAGGAGTGACAGAGAAAAAAACAAATTAAAAATTTGCCTATTTTTCGGATGATTTGTTTGTTCTCAATATCATTATGATGAGCTTTTGATTTATTCTGATTCTTAATAGAAATTTCCTTTTATAGCCACTATTTTTTTCCACTTTTTTAACAAATATATGAAATATTTACAATAAGAAATATTGAGAATCTTTATTTATTTCTTTTTGTGTATCGTTTACAAAGTTCATTTTTGAAATCAATTAAATACAAAGCTAAGAAATTCATAATCAAATCAATTAGTATATTATCTTGTCTTCGTAAAATGGATTGTACTGTAGGCTATGCCAGTACTAAGAAGGATATACGTGACATACAATGATACTCATTTTATAAACTCGAGGCTTATATTATAGGTAAAGGGATATTGAAATATAAGAATGAGTAAGATAATCAAAATGGTTAACCAACAGGTCTATCAGGTAAAACACTTGCAAATATTAGTGGTTACTTGACACCCTTAGATTATAAAATTTGCTTTCAGGATGCACATAATTTGCTAGTTATCATTGAAAGCGGAAGAATTAAAAAAAAGAAAACAATAAGCATTTATAACACGGCGCGACAAAAAAAAAAAAAATAATAATACCTGGCAAGTAATATTATTTTTCTGATAGGCACTGTCGAGCCGAAATTTTTTTTACTTTTCGAAACACCTCCAAGATTTTGAGTTACGTGTAAAAAACCAAGATTTCGGACCTTTAAACATGAACTTGAAAAGTTTGAAAAAAAATTTAATAAAAATGTGTACGCTTGAGAAATACTCCCGGATTCCTCAAGGCTACTTAAACGGCATACATATCATATAAAAAGTGTGTTCCACTTCTTTATTCTGCATAATATAAGCATAAGCTTATAAGCAGAATAGTCTGTTCCACTTCTTTACTCTGCTTATAAGCATAAGCTTATAAGCATGATTTCATCTGTTCCACTTCTTTATTCTGCTTATGCTGCATAAGCTTATAAGCATAATATCATATAAAAAATCTGTTCCACTTCTTTACTCTGCTTATAAGCATAAGCTTATTCATCTGTTCCACTTCTTTATTCTGAACAGATGAACTCATGTTTATAAGCTTATGCTTATAAGCAGAGTAAAGAAGTGGAACATACTTTTTATATGATATATATGCCGTTTAAGTAGCCTTGAGGAATATGGGTGTATTTCTCAAGCGTACGCATTTTTATTAAATCTTTTTCAAATTTTTCATGTTTATGCGCGTTTTTACATGCAATTTCATAAAAGAATCGTACTAATGATGAATTAATTAAGGAATTATATTAAGTTATGAATAAAATAAGACTCATAGAAAGCCGTTGGAAATTGACGCCTAATATTCAGCTAAGCTACTAGCTCATAAGAGCATGAAGGTCCAAAGAAACGAACAGATCCTTGTTTCTGTGGACAGTGTCAATCAGAAAAATAAAATCATTTTCCAGGTATTTCTGCTTCGTGCTTTTTTGTCGCACCGTGTAATAATCTCAAGCTGAAAATTAACAATTTCTTTTTCATTAAAACAAACAATTTATTTATTTATTTTTTTAATTTTATTTACTTTGCAGGATGAAATTGAATGCCGTTGTGAGGGTGAAGCTTTAACCAGAGTACCACAGACACTGACGATACCATTACAACGATTAACAATTGCTTCAGCTGGTTTACCACGTTTACGTAATACTGGTTTGAAGGTCTACAATGCTTCATTGTTGGACATGTAAGTAGCCATTCCAACCAATCAACTTCTAAGAAAAGTTTATCAATTAGGTTTGAGTATAAAAGTTTTTTAATAGAAAAAAAAAAAATTTTATTATTTTCTATTTATTTATAGAGTCCTGACTGACCTTAAATATCTAGAAACTATACAAGATGGAGCATTTGCCAGTTTAAAATTATTGCGTACCATGTAAGTTTTTTCAATAAATGAATATTATGTGTCAAGTTCGCCCCTACAACATTGTAACACTCATCGTCAGCATCATCATCATCATCATCTTCATCATCGTTATTGTCTTTATCTTAATTAAAGCCATTAGCAGACATTGTTTTTAGAAAATGTGGTAAAAATATATAAAAATAAAAATTAAATCGGTACTTTGCTTAAGTTTTCTATTTTTAGTAATAAATACAGTTTTAATTTTAGATTTCAGTGTAAATTACTAGAATTACAAGTTGAAGAACCTTGAATAATTGTACTTATGAACAAAATTAAAAAATATTTTAATTGTTTTTTTTATTATTTGTTTTTTTAAGCTATATTTCTCATGCTCCAAAATTAACTTTTTTATCGAAGGATGTCTTTGAAGGCATTTCAGAAACCATTAAAATCATGTAAGTAAAGCATTTAAACTAAAATTTTAACATAAAATAATTTCTATTTTTTCCGGCAGCAAAACAAAAATTGGTAATAACAATAAAATAACAATAAAATTTTAAATTCAAAAAATAACGTAAAAATATCTTTTTTTTTATCAGAAAACATTAGTACAAAATTAATATATTGTAAGAAACAACATTTATGTTAATAATTAAATAAATTAAATTTAAACACATAATTTCATTAATTTTTATATTTTTGATTAATATTAAAAAACCGATTTTATTTTAGTGGATTCGAAAAGCTTGAGTGTCACCACTAACCCTAACAAATATTTTTCTTTAATAAATATTTTTATGGCAGATAAAGGGTCCGCCAAATAATTTTTCTTTCTAAAATGTCATAAAAAAAGCTACTGATTATTTTTTTCAAATTTCTTGTTTTATTTCAAAGTACAATCCTTCCGGTTAATAATGGAAAATAACTTCATTCAAATGGCTGCCTAGGCTGACCATGCAGTAGCCTACACGATCGGTCCAATTTTTAAGCACATTATCGATTGTGTGCAGCTGTATTTCACCAATGGCTTCACGAATATTTTCGTTTATAGCGTCAATTGTCTCTGGCTTGTTGGCGTAACACTTTCTTCGACGGTGTCAAATCGCAGCTCCGAGGTGGCCAAACGACATCAGCTCTGCGGCTGATAATGCGATCTTCAAAAACAGGGCGCAAAACATCGAGTGTAGCTTCGGCTGTTTGGCACGTAGCGTCGTCCTGTTGAAACCAAATGTTGCTAATATCCTCCTCTTCAATTTTTTTGTACACAAAAATTCACTCAACATGGCCCGATAACGATCGCCATTGACTGTAACGGCCACTCCTTGCTATTTTCGAATAATGCCTTTGGACCAAAATCATGGTAACACTTAGCTCATGTCTGATTTGACAGATAATTAGTTTTATCCTTCCGCTGAACGAATATGGTTGTTTATACGCTTGAACAACGCTGGGAAATATTGCGACATTACTTTGAAAATCATGGTAATGTTGCAAAATGTGTGCGATGTGTTCAGATGAAGCTCATTTTGATCTCGGCGGGTATGTAAACAAGCAAAACTGTCGCATTTGGGGCACAGAAAACCCGCACGCTTACATTGAAAAGCCAATACACCCAAGACGAGTTACTGTTTGGTGCGGATTGTGGTCCAGAGGCATAATTGGGCCATTTGTCTTCGAAAATGAGGAGTGGCCGTTACAGTCAATGGCGATCGTTATCGGGCCATGTTGAACGAATTTTTGTTCACAAAAATTGAAGAGGAGGATATTAGCAACATTTGGTTTCAAAAGGACGGCGCTACGTGCCACACAGCTGAAGCAACACTCGATGTTTTGCGCCCTGTTTTTGAAGATCGCATTATCAGCCGCAGAGCTTATGTCGTTTGGCCACCTTGGAGCTGCGATGTGACACCGTTGGACTATTATTTGTGTGGTGCCGTCAAAGATAAGTCTTACGTCAACATGCCAGGGACAATTGACGCTTTAAAGGGCAATATTCGTGAAGCTATTGGTGAAATACAGATGCACACAATTGATAATGTGCTTAAAAATTTGACCGAACGTGTAGGCTACTGCATGGCCAGCCTAGGCAGCCATTTGAATGAAGTTATTTTCCATTATTAACCGGAAGGATTGTACTTTAAAAAAAAAAGGAAATTTTAGAAAATATTCAGTAGTGTTTTTTATAGCATTTTCAAGAAAAAAAAATTATTTGGCGGACCCTTTAAAACTTTTTGAAAAAAAAAAAAAATTTGCTATAATTTTGCGCGAATTTTTTTGTTTTTGTTGTTTGCAATTTTGTTATGAATAACTCTGAAATTGTTGAAAATACAAAAAAAAAAATATTCAGAAGATTTATAGGAAATTTTGTTCCTAAATATTTGGTGGTACTTCAATTCAAATCGGTCAAGTCGTTTTCAATTGCCACAATTTTTGCGAAATATTTGCCACGTCCATTAAATAAAATTTGAGCCCGATGGAAAACTACTGAAACGGTTTTGAATTCAGCGCATCAAAGTCATTAATTTTTTTTCATGTCGTTTTATTTAAAGGCCAAAAAATATTTCTAAGGATCGACAGCCTGAAAAATTCATTCCGAATCAATTATTGTTATTGAAACTGTGTCTAGGAAGGTTGTTAAAACTCACCATCTTTCGTGGTGTAGAGTTCAAAAAAAAGTTAAAATAATATATCGAAGTTTTATTTTTTTAATTTTCTGGATTTAAATTGAAAATGTGTATGTCTGTCAGAATGTGATAAGGAGTGATAAGGGTAGTTTTTTATTTAATAGTTTGAAATAGAACAAAACCATTATTAATATTTAATTAACTTTAATGAAGGCAGTAAAATCCATTAGATTATTAGAAAAAGAAATACGAGTAGAAATAGATAAAAGTTTATATGCACAGGTTTCTTGACTCTGTTAAACATAAATTTGTCGTAATTTTTCTAGTCTTCCACTCTGACGTATGAGTGTCACTGAACTATCGTTCTTTTATAGAGTTTGTGTAACACTTATACGCCATAGTGTCATTTATGGTGTCAGAATATAAAAACAAACACGAGTAACATATTAAATTGAATTTTTTTTATTATTTTGTTTTAAAAGAGATCAACTTCTAAAAGCAATCAAATGTGATTTATTATCATTTAAGAGCCGCAGGTTGTCACTTTATAAAATATCAAAAATTCTTAGGGAGAAAAGAATTTTTTTATGGTCTTTTTATATATCATTGCTCGCTTTAACAGGAAAACAACGATTTCATAAAATTAAAACAAAAGAATTTTTTTTTACTTTATGTATAAAACTTGTTTTTATTTTTAGCATTTCGCTTTTTTTTATTACGAAAATCAATATCAGTCAGTAGACTTTTCATCAAATCAAATAAAATTGTTCAATTCAATTGTTCAATTGTTGAGGAAAATCGCATACCTTTTTAGGTCCAATAGTGTGGGTATATACTTATTGCATTCGTGCTAATGAGATAAAGCAATTCAATGTTTGACTTTAATAAAAAAATCATAATTACGGGTGCAGCTTGAAAATTCTGCCACCATTTAAGATAAAAGATATATTACTTTTTGCAAAAAAATATTTTATATCTCAATATAGACCGCATTAATCCTTATGTTCACGGTAAAATAAACATTTTCATAATAAACACTTTGTACATGACTATTCAGCACATTTTGTCAGTCTCATCTCCAACGCAGTGGAGCTCAGAAATTTCAAACTACTTTGTTCGAATGTTTGCTTGAATCACTTATATGAATTACACTGTTCACACGGTGCCTTTCTAATTGTTTTTGGCAGATTTTCTTCTTCATCGTTTTTTTCTTTGTTATTTTTGTTTGTGGTTAATTTCTTTAAATCGCGTGCTCATTATGAAATAAAAAAGTGAGGAAAACAATAAAATTTATATATCAAAGGAATGTATAAAATTATTATATTTTTTGTATTTCAATTAGCTTACTTTCTTTAATCACCAGCTAGATTACAAAAAACCGATACAAATTTGAAATTTCGTTGGTTCCAAGGTAATTAAAATTGAAATACTCAGATGGTGGGTGCTTCGCCCTCCATTGGAGGTTGCATGAGAGAATAATTTACGAAACACCGTTATTGTGTGAACATAGCTTTAGTCCAATATTTTATTTTGCGTCCCCTAAATATACATATATTTGAGGTTTTTCCAAGACTATGCCATATATATTTTATTGCGCCTCATGGTTCTTGGCCTTCCTCATTTCTGCTTCCTTGTGGGCTGTAAATAATGGCGTGGTAACAAATTTCTCAGGAAATTTTCTTCTACGAATCTCGGTAATTATATTTCTCTTATCTGCTGTGGCCCCAGATTATACATTGCTGATTATAGGATAGGATAGGAGGGAGTGACAGGCTACCTGTACAAGGCATACTCTATCAGTCATAGTGACTATTTGTTTTACCACATAAAGCGTTGTCAGTGGTCTATTCACCAGAGACCAATTGATCAAACAGAGGCAACGTACAGAAGCACTTTGATCGGTAAGCCGCCCGGCAGTCTAATAAACCTATTCACCTGATGTCAAGATTCGATAGCTCCAATAAGCGATAGAGAGAAGGAGATCTCAGTGCGTGAAACGGACACTAGTAGATAAAGTTGACTACGGTGTCATCCTCCTAAGCAAATCCGCAGCAATGACAAAAGTCATTTGCAGTTAAGCACAGGCTTTGTGCGTGCCTAGCCATGACGCAATGCCCCATGGGGATGGATACAATAGAGGAGATGCCACGAAGTTTCAATTTGAACAGCTGATTGGTATGCTTCATATCCAAACTAGGCCAGGTGAATCTGGCTATAGAACAAGAGTGACCTGCCATCCAACATAGACATGCTTCCGCTTGATCACCAGTCTAATGAAGGTAAGAGGCACACCCACCTTCACGTAAAGATGAATGTTCGAATGCAGTGTGCTTGCCATAGCAAGCTCATCAGCAGCATTAGCCGGGATGTCCCTGTGACCAGGAACTCAGATAAGGTTTACACAAAACTGCCGTGATAATGCCAAAAGGGTATTATGGCAGTCCCTAATCCTGAAAAAAATCTGATCGTTGCCTGGCTATCAGAACAGATATATATATATCGTCGGTAGGAGCGCCTTTACCACTCTGATGCATGAAAAGCAGCCTTCACTTCCGCCCGAAACTCACTTTAGTAGTACAGAAGGCTAAGAGTAATGCCACTGCCCACATTGTTCTTCAGTCTGGAATAGTCCGTATAGACATATACTGAATCACTAGGGATTATAGAGTCAGAGACCAAATCCTCCCTATTAGGAATCAGGATACGAAATCTCCTATAGAGTTCAGGTACATGTGAGATATAGTCGATATAATCCAGTATCAGGAGTTACTCAGATGGAATAGACGAGTGGGGATAATATGCCAGCGTGATAGGGCGCTTAGTCTCACCGCTACAAGTTTGACGCGTTACTTGACAAGTATCCACGACTTAAGCAATACAAGCATCACTAAAAGAGTCTTTGTAGGGGTGATGCGCAGCTGTCCTGACCATGTCAAAGAGTCTGGCATTGCAATCTTTATCGAGTGCAGTCCAACAGAAAACAACTCCATATACATAAGATTTGGCTCAAGAACCGTTGTATAAATCGAGCGAATAACGCTAGGACTGAGACTCAATTTCGCACCCACTGACCTTCTACTACAATAGGTGGCACAAGCGGCCTTGCGAGCTCTGTCAACCAAGATAGCTTTACAACTTAACATGGGGTCAAGAAAAAGACCCAGATATATAACAATACAATTCAAGCTAAGCTTGGTCTAATTCACACTGGGTAATGAATAGTGAGGTATTTAAAGCCTCCTAGTTTCACACTTAGTCTGAACTCCCTGAACCACTCAGAGGATTTTTCCTCAAGAAAAAGTTGTGGCCAAATGCCAGACATTGTGATGGCAATATCATCCGCGTAACGACGACCCTAGCACCAGTGAAGCATGTTAACGGCAAGGTTCCAGATGATTATACGTGTCCAAAATATTTCGGAAATTTTTCTGAGACATCGTTTCACAAATCATCTCAGTTTACTTTTTTTTACCTTTGTAGCATACCAGGTCTCACAACCATAGAGCACAGACACAATACAGACACAATACAGGCTTGGATTTTATACAACTTTGTTCTGACATTGTATGTGTTCAAGATCAATAGAACATGCAATTGCGTAAAGGCACCAATCGTCTTACTGATTTGACTCACAGCATCTTTTGCAGTTCAAACGCTCTCTGCAATAATGCTACCCAGGTATTGGAATTCTTCCAAACGATGCACCTGAGTGTGAAGAATATGCAGCAGCTCTTTTGATCTGGGATTTATCAGCATTTCGACATATTCGACTCTAGAGAAATATTTTTGGTTTCCTCTGCATATAATAAGGTCTGTGGGAGAGTATCGTACCTCTAATTCTCAAATTAAGTGGCTCTAGACAAACATCTGGCCTGTTTCCGCTCGCGCGATGGGAAATTGCGCTCGATATGGTGGGAAAAGATACAGATATTTTATCCTCCCTTTACGTTATAAGATTTTATTTTATATTTTATTTTAATTATTTTTTTAATATAAATTCTTTATACATGTGTTTGTTATCAGTATTTTTTTATTTAAGGAAGTTTTTCTCACCACAGTATGATTTTGTATTTTTTTTTTTCTTAAAATTCAATGCCCATAAGGGATTTAAATTGAAATAAAAGAAAGTCATTTTATTTAAATTTTTTTTCTCTTCTGAGAATATCAGTAGCACACGAACATTTTAAAACAATTTATTATTTTGAAAGAAAAACAATTTATTTTCGTTATAAAAGGCAGCATAAAACAATTGTTTTCTTATCTCTATCAAATCAATATACAGGGTGTTCGTCGGGAAGATATACTACTTTGTTTTGCCACCATTTTGGTAAACATTAGTCATGACAGTGCATATTTGGCAGTCGTGAAGTAGAGACGTGGCAAATTCAGTCATGGATTACTGTGACGATGAGAAACTTACTTGAAATTTTTGGCAGAACGTGCCAGCAAGACGCACTATTTATCGGGTAGTGAATGATTTCGAAGAAAAAGGGACTGTAGCTGATAGGCTCAAGCATGGACCACAAGGTACTGCAAGATCGGCTGAAAACATTATTGCTGTTCAACAAAGTGTTTAAAACAATCCATCAACCCCAATTCGACGCCGTTGCTAGGAGCTTATTATTCAAAGAACAACTTTGGTCCCAATTTTGCACAAAGATTTGCATTTGTTTTCATTTAAGATTCAGTTGACACAGGAGCTTCTTCCAGAAGACCACTTACGCTGCCGTACATATGCCATAACCCCGATTTTCTTTAAAAAATCATAATGAGTGACGAGCCCCATTTTCATTTGAATGGTTTTGTGAATAAACAGAATAGTCGGTTCCGGGCAATGAAAAATTATTCATCAGTCACCTTTGCATGCATTAAAAGTGACAGTCTGGTGTGCAATTTGAAACTGAAAACGGCGTAATGGTAACTGTAAATGGGGAGCGATATCGTGATGTGATTGAAAACTTTTTAACGCCACAGCTGCATGCAACTGCAAGGCGATGCCACATCGCATATAGCCCGGATTACGATGGAATTACTGCGAGAACTCTTTCCACAACAAATTATTTCAAGGAATGCTGATGTTGATTGGCCTCCATCGGCGCTTGATAAGACTGCTTTGGACTTCTTTTTGTGGGGATATCTGAAAAGCAAGGTTTATGCAAACAAAACAGAAAAGCTGTAGCAACTCAAACAAAATATTCGTGATGAAATTAATGAAATACCGCGTGATATGTGTGAGAATGTAATGAAAAATGGCGGGCAATTATCTGATATTGTATTCCATATATAATTGCCATTCTCTTTCATATCATCAAAAATTATAAACAAACAAAGTAATATACCTTCCCGTCGGACACCCTGTACATACACACATATTATTTATATTTATTTCGTTTTTTGTTTTTTTGAAAGACAGTAGTGTATGTACTGTTTGAAGGAGATGAAGCTAAACATTATTTTAACGTAAAAAATTATTTTATCGATTAACTGTCATTGTAAACCACTTTGAAAGTTGAAATATCTCTGGACAACAAATTTGTATCTCAATCTCTCTTTACAGTGCATACGTTTATCATTACAAAATGAAAACGAAATAATATTTTTCTCTAATGTCCTGTCATCAGTGTTTTGTTTACTTATTTGTTTGCTTCTGTTCATACTCTCGATGTTGTTCAATCAGGATAATGACATATATTTACAAAGTGTTGCAGATATGAGTATGAGTATGATATTTGATTATGGTTTGATGCATTTTTATTTTAATATTTTAATATTTACATACATACTTTCATACAAAAGTGTATACATACTTATGTCAGTTGCGGTAATTCAATACATAAAACGTTTATGTATAAAATTTATTTGTAATATAAACCATATTATGCAGATTTGTGTGTTTTACAATTAATAATTAGATGTATACGAGGGTTGCTTGCTAAGATTAAAATATATTAAAAATAAAACTCGTCAATTAGGGTATATATTTTGAATGGTTTTTTTTAATATAAGACCAGCACCCAGGGGATTGCCCCTAGTCATGCAGTGCATTGTGCTGGTACTAGAAAAATATGTTATTGTAAGGAGGACAGAGGGAGAAGTGTCTATGGACGTTAGATTTAAATTTACTCATGTCGTCAGTGGCAGGAAGTATTTTCGCTGGAAGATTATTCCACAACCGTACAGTGCGATCAAAGAACGAATTCTCCCTATAATGTGTTGTGCGATTTACCGGACAATCAACTACAAAGGGATGCGCTCTACGAGAAATACGAGTCCTATATAAAAATATATGATTTTTAGGAATTAATGGCTTAATTCCGTTAGAACACATTCCGTTATAGTACCGATAGAACAATGAAACACACGCCACACTGCGACGGTGCTCCAATGAATCGATAGAGATGGCTACTCTACCGTCATTGATGAGCATCTTCGCCCTCTCCTGTACGCGGTCGAGAAGCTCTAAAAATAAAAATATTAAGGAGATCAGATGGAGTGAAGTATTTTCTGCAACGTCTCAAAAAACCAAGGCGCTTGAATGCTTCTTTCGACACTTGAAATATGTGATCATTCCAACGAACGTCACAGTGAATTCTCATGCCCAGAACATCATTATCCATTGACACAGATGAGAGCACACCACCACATCTGTGTGTTGAAAAACAACATTGAGTCTTACGTGCATTCAAATCGATTCATGTGTCGTTCATATCCTTCTTGCCCCAAGCTCCAAAAGGCTTGGTCTACGATCAAAAGAATATAAGTGACAAATGTTGCTGTCATCCGCAAAAGATTAGATAGGATTAGAAGTGAGAAGAAGAAAGTCGTTAAGAAATATTAGAAAAAGAGTAGGAGAAAGAACAGGTTTCTTTTGTATTGAATTTTGCTGTGTATTTATTATTGTATTTTCCGTTTAAAGTGTAGCAATGGCTTAAATAATACTTATCGATATAAAACAAGCTTTTTGTTTAAATATGGCACAGAGGGGTGTGCATGCCTTATACTCACAACGTACTTCGTAGAATGATATTGGATATACAAGTTAATAATGTCGACTTTTTGGCTTGAAGAATGCCTTTATTATAATGAATTGATATATTAATCAAAATATTGTCCATCGGTAGCCACAACTTTTTTCCATCTTTCTGGTAGCACATGGATTCTGCGCCAAAAGAATTGCTCTGATTTTGAGGTAAAGAATGAATGAAGCCAATTTCTGATACCCTGTTCTGAAGTGAAGCCTCTTCCAGTAAGGGCGTTCTGCATCGATCGTAACAAATGGTAGTCAGAAGGGGCAAAGTCTGGGTTATAAGGCGGGTGAGCCAACACTTCCCATCCACTGTTTTCCAAATAGTATTTGACCGGTCTTGCAACATATGGCCTAGCGTTGTGATGATGGCCATTTTTCATTGATTGCTCTTTTCAAACGAATAAAACTATGTTCGGTACAGTTCCCCTGAGATCGTCTGACCTGATTTCAACAGAGCATAACCTTGGTGCCATAGATATTCGGCTTTGGCGTTGATTTGGCTGGTTGGGCGTTACATATGACTTTTTGTATTCATTTTTCATTACCAGTAACAATACGATGCAAAAATTACTTTTTTTGTAGCATTCAAGCATCATATCCGACATGTAAATTGCTCTTGAACGTCTATCAGCTTCAATTCATATGGGACCCAATGTCCTTGCTTATGAATGAAGCCCATTTTCAAACGTTGGGAATGGCCAATGATAGTGCAAGTTCTTCTTGCGTTTGACAACAATTTTCGTCGAGTAATGCTTCTAATTCCTCATTTTCATACTTTTTTGGCTGACCAGGCCTCTTCTTGCCTTCTGTGTCGAAATCACCACTTTTGTAACGCGCTAACCATCGTTCACAAGTTTTTTGAGTTGGTGCATGTTGACTGTAAGCTTCTACCCACAATCGATAACTTTCAGTTGGCGCATGTTGACCCTAAGCTTCTACCCACAATCGATAACATTCAGCGGCCGTTTCCTTCAAATGAAAGAAAATTATCAGATTTCCTCTTAAAAAATTTTTTTTAGGCACAGAATCCAACATTATTATAGCGATTGAAAAAATGTGTGTTTACCCTCCAAAATACCATATTTGCTATTATTGACAAAAACCATATGTGATAGTCATGCCATATATTGTCCAAATCGATATATTTAACTTGCATACCGAACATATGTATAAAAAAGTTCAAATGCTTTTAACCAAACCTATACATAAGGTGGGTATCGAAACCTGTATGATTTCTGTTAAATTTGGTTGATATATATAGAAATCGATAAGTAAGCCAAAAATCTCCTCATTTTTTACATAAATAGAAAAGTTGTCCTATGTTCGTCATTTAATAACTTGAGAACAACTCAACCGATTTACAAACTAATACAACTGTTGGAAAGGTCTACTGATGATTGTTTTTAAACGTGCGGTGCCACGCCCATGAAAATATTTATTTGTCCATATCTCTAAAACAGTAAAAGTCTCTAAATTTCATCCAAATATATACGTAGTCAATACAAATTATCAGTCAAAAAGTAGGCGGAATCGGATGAGTGGAGACCGATCAGTATAAAAAAATTTCTCAATGTGATCTAAATGACCTGCTAGTTAATACAAATCATCAGTATAAAAGTGAACGGAATTGGATAAGTAGGCGTGGCAGCCCCCATACAAATTAAGAAGAAGAAGTTTTTAAATTTGAGTCCGTTGCCTTATTACTTTTTTCATCTTTGAATAGTTTTAAGAAAAACTTCATTCACTGCAACGGATTTATTTAAGAAATCGATTCAAAATTAATAGGAGCTGCCTAGATTCTAGATAGCCGGTATATAGCCAGATTAAAGCATTAAACACATAACCGACAGAAAACAGCAGACAGCAAAAATACATACTTTTATATGAAAACAAGGCAGCACGGCAAAAGCCTAGACAACAACCTTTGGTGCTGCTGCTGCTAAGCATAAAATAATTTATATTTTTTTAGTCAGCAAAACAAATATTTGTGATAGCAATACAATATAAAATTTTAAATAAAAAAAGTAAAAATAGTTTTTATTTTATTTATAAGAAAACAACTGTAAAAAATTAAAATATCGTATCAAACAATATTTATGTTAATAATTAGAAAGTTTTCAACACATAATTTCATTAACGGTCTGGTCCACGATGTCGATCATTTATCATCTTCTGTTTGTACGAACACAAATGAAAAAATCACTTACTTATTTTTTATAGTCGTTTGCGTTATAAAATGCACACTGGAGTGCTCTAGAGTGCTTTTTTTTGTATCTGGCTTCGTTACTAGGTGTATGGTCTCCGTAATTGCTTTAATTTGTATCCATCATAGTATAAAATAAGTAACAATTTCCATTCCATTTCCAAATTTTAATTTTTTATTTTTTGTTCATTTATTTATTAATATATTTACAGTATGAAAGCTCAATATGCATACACATTAAAAAAAATATTATTTAATAATAAATAATTGAAAATAGTATTTTATAAAGAATAGGCGTTATTACGTAAAACAAATGAAAGGCGGCATTTTGAGCACAATTTTTTATAGTAATAACCAAATTGAAGACAATAAGTTTTTAAGGTTGTACGAACATGGATTTTTGATACTGTATTTTAGTTTGTTTACATCTTTTACCATCAAGTTTCAGTGGTACTACAGTTATATTTTTCATTGAAAAATTTCTACGTTTAAACGCTCTTTGTATATGTTGGCGATTTATGTGTGGAATAAATATATGGCAATCTAGTTATTTAAAGGGTCCGCCATCTAACGTTTTTTTTCAACTAGTGCTTATGTCGTGAATGGTAACACTTAGCTCATGTTTGATTTTAGAGATAAATAGTTTTATTCTTCCGCTGAACGAATATGGTTGTGTATATGTATGAACAACGCTGGGAATGTGGGCCTGTGATCGACTTACAGAAACTGCCGACTTTGCCAAAAAAATCATCTTTTCAGATGAAGCTCATTTTGATCTTGGCGGGTATGTAAACAAGCAAAATTGTCGCATTTGGGGCACAGAAAACCCGCACGCATATATTGAAAAGCCGATACACCCAAGACGAATGTTTGGTGCGGATTTTGGTCCAGAGGCATAATTGGGCCATTTTTCTTCGAAAAAGAGCAAGGAGTGGCCGTTACAGTTAATGGCGATCGTTATCGGGTCATGTTGAACGAATTTTTGTTCACAAAAATTTAAGAGGAGGATATTAGCAACATTTGATTTCAACAGGACTGCGCTACGTGCCACACAGCTGATGCCACACTCGATGTTTTGCGCCCTGTTTTTGAAAATCACATTATCAGCCGCAGAGCTGATGTCGTTTGGCCACCTCGGAGCTGCGATTTGACACCGTTGGACTATTATTTGTGGGGTGCCGTCAAAGATAAGTGTTACGCCAACAAGCCAGAGACAATTGACGCTTTAAAGGATAATATTCGTGAAACCATTGGTGAAACACAGCTGCACACAATCGATAATGTGCTTGAAAATTGGACCGAAGGTGTAGGCTACTGCGTGGGCAGCCGAGGCAGCCATTTGAATGAAATTGTTTTCCATTATTAACCGGAAGGATTGTAATTTCAAATAAAAAAAGAAATTTGAGAAAATATTCAGTAGTTTTTTTTATAGCATTTTCAAAAAAAAAAAGAATTTATTTGGCAGACCCTTTATTTGGATTACGTTTAAAACTTAAAGCCAAGCCAACTATAAATCGTAGGATAATAGACCGCTGCTATCAAAGAATATGAGTGACTGCCTTCTGTTCGCATAACTTTTCTTTCGACATCGTGAGCCAGGCTGTAAGTTTTAGGCTTTTGATTAATAAGTTAAAAAAGTGCCTTTATTTTGATGGATTTTAAAAGCTTGATGTGTCACCACTGAAAAATATTTTTCTATGACAAATAAAACAGATGACAATGAAGCATAATTTTATTGCTGCTGTTGCTTTCAAAATATTTATAAATTCGATAGCATACTGCCAACAACAACTTGCTGCTTGCTTTCATGCTGCGTGCTGTCGTCTATATATTTAAAGCATTAGTCAAAATAAAAAACACTTGATCTGACAATTTGCAAAATTTGATTTATAATTAAGCCCAGTTGTCCTGTAAAATATTA
This sequence comes from Wohlfahrtia magnifica, assembly GCA_023159175.1. Taxonomy (NCBI): domain Eukaryota; kingdom Metazoa; phylum Arthropoda; class Insecta; order Diptera; family Sarcophagidae; genus Wohlfahrtia; species Wohlfahrtia magnifica. The sequence continues at coordinate 2,886,852 of JAKWBJ010000226.1, read as the reverse complement.
TCGAAGATTAGGCAAAATTAAAAAAAACTATCTATTGTTAAAGCCATTAAACTATTGTGCGGGGTGGGCCACTTAAAAGTTTAAATTTAAAATAAAAACGGTTTGAAATTTTGCCAAATTTATTATTTGTTGTGAAGTACAATTGTTCGCGGCTGGCCTTACAGAGCCATATTCGATTAAATCAATTTTCGCGTATGGGATCTAGTGTATGGGGTTGTATCTCGGCAATGACATCACGAATGTTGGCCTACACAAAAGCTCAATTGCCTCTGGTTTATCGGCATAACACTTATCTTTAACGGCATCCCACAGGAAAAAGTCCAGCGGTGTCAAAATGGAGTTTCTTGGCGGCCAACTAACATCACCATTTCGGCTAATTAAACGGCCATCAAACATTTGACGCAATACGTCGATTATGGTATGAGATGTGTCGCAAGTTGCACCATCCTGTTGAAACCAAGCATCATTCACATCAATACTATGAAGATCGGGTACAAAAAATTCGGTTATCATGGTGCGATAGGTGTCTCCATTAACCGTAATGGTTGCGAAATATGAAATATGGGCCAATGATGCCTACGATCAATAATTTTTGTTTTAGAAATAAATTCACAATAAATTCTAATGTCGCTCAAGCGATTCATTGCGTTCAGTGCAGACAAATATACTGAAATTTGTGACAGACTAGAAAGACATAAGTATTGTCAGATTCTAAACAACCGTTAGTACAAATTTAAGCTGATAGATGGCCCACCTGATGCTAGTGGTGTAGTATACCATATGGTCGGATTTGATTTATTATTCTACCTGCTTACTTTTTTACTAAATTTATTTTAATATTATTATTCTTTTTTTTAATGTGTACAATAAATTAAATACATCAACCACTTTGTAGATGCTTTCATTCAAATTTAAAATAAAATAATTCATTTTATGGTTGTTATGCTTTTATAAGTTTGAACAACTAATCTATGGTCCTGTCTATTACCATGACTACTGCACTACACTCTGTAGATACATTCACAAATTTACATGGTAAATATACAAACAGAGGTAATCCCAGCATGTACATACTTGAGACTACATTTCTAACAATTGACTTTACCAAGTATTTAAGGGTTCAGGCAAAATTTAAAGAAAATATTTGTGCTGTTAGTCCTTGTAAGCTTTAGAACCATAAGAGTGTGAGCAGTTGAACTCTGATAGGAAATTAAAACGAAAAATAAATATTATGCAGGATCAATCGAAAAAGTATTAAGGTCATTAAGTATTAAAGTAATTTAAATTGTGTTGTTTGAATACATAAGAACTCAAGCTTCGTCAGCTGTGGCACCTATATGTAGTACCACATATATAGTTTAGATTGTACAGGTAATTTGATTTTATCAAAAAACAATTTCACAATTTGTTAAACCCATTATTACATCCAAATTCTGATTGAACCCTTACCCATGCTATTGAAGTTTTATTTTATGCATTTGCACCTTTATGCTTAAGTGGAAATGGAAGAGTGTACTCATATCAAGTACTTGTTGATTCTGCAGTTTAAGTTTTATTTTTTGCCTCATGTGCATGCAAGTTTATCTTTTTAATGTTATTGCAGTTGGCAGGCATTGTTAAGAAATTTCAAATGTTTTCAATGGAACATTTTATATTGAAAAATATATCAAACTTAAACAGAAACTTTTCTCAATGTCAGAGTTGGCCCACACACAAAAGGAAAAAAAAAAATAATAATATATTAGGTGTTATATTTAATATTGAGCATTAAACACATAGCCGACAGCAAGCAGCAAGCAGCAAGCATTTACTGCCATGTTATCGACTTCATAAATATTTTGAAAGCAGCAGCAGCAATAAAATTAGGTTTCATGGTCATCTGTTTTATTTGTCATAGAAAAATAAGTTTCAGTGATGACATTTAAGCTTTTCAAATCCACCAAAATAAAGTCGCTTTTTTAAAGTATTATTCAAAATTATAAAAATTTATAAAATATTGTGCTTAAAACTTTTCAATTATTAACATAAATGTTGTTTTATGCCATATTTTAATTTTATACTGTTGTCTTCTGATAAATAGAAGAAAACTATTTTTACGTTTTTTCATTTAAAATTTTATATTGTATTGGTATCACTAATTTTAGTTTTGCTGCCTAAAAAATAAAAATTATTTTATGTTTAGCAGCAGCAGCAAAGGTTGTTGTCCAGGCTTTTGCTGTGCTGACTTTAAAATAATTGTTTTCATATAAACGTATGTATTCCAATTTTGAGATTTTGCTGTCTACTGTTTGCTGTCGGTTAAGTGTTTAATGCTTTAGTATTCGAAAAAGTTCGGTTACAAATTGGATCAAAAATTAAATACATTTTTCTGATATTTGAAAAAAGCTTTAGTAAGTCAAATATGTGTCGTTTTGATCAATAGCGTTTTTTCCCCCAGTATAGAACTTCTGGGTTTCTTAACTTTTCCAATTGCGTTTTTCAACTCTCTGCGAAATTGAAATAAACATTATTAAGAAAGTTAGGCAGTGATCGAATCAAATGATAATCTATAAATGCAAAGTTCGACTATATGGCGGATGTATCAAAACATTTCATCTACGTTCACTTATTTTCTGCTTGGTCATCGGAGTACAATGTCTGGCGTTGTCATGATGCAACATAACACTTTTTCTGTGGACCAATAGCTGCCGTTTAAATTCAGTTGCTTGCCTTTTCATATTATGGCTATTATCTGATCTTGATCTTCGAAGGTATGCAAAGTTATTACTTCAATATCGGTAGAGTTAATGCTTTTTCTATTATCGTATTGGCTCTCTATTGGCTTATATTTGAACCAGCGGTTATTTCGAATCTGGCAATACTTTCGTCATTCTATTCTGTCACAATATTCAGTATAATAATGAGCGGAGGCACCATTGGCCCGTATTTCCATTACGGTCAATGGAGACACCTATCGCACCATGATAAACTATTTTTTTTTTGTGTCCGATCTTCATAGTATTGATGTGTATGATGTTTAGTTTCAACAGGATGATGCAATTTGCTACACATCTCATACCACAATCGACGTATTGCGTCAAATGTTTGATGGCCGTTTAATTAGCCTAAATAGTGATGTTAGTTGGCCGGCAAGAAGCTTCGATTTGACACCGTTGGACTATTTTCTGTGGGGCGCTGTTAAAGACAAGTGTTATGCCGATAAACCAGAGGCAATTGAGCTTTTGTGTAGGCCAACATTCGTGATGCCACTGCCGAAATACAACCCCATACACTAGAACAAGTTCTTGAAAATTGTTCCAATCGAATGGGGCACTGTAAGGCCAGCCACGGCAGCTATATGAATTAAATAGTATCTCATTTCTAATCGCAACAAATTTTATTTTATTCTATTTCTAACCGGCAAAATTTAAATTTAAACTTTTAAATAGCCCGCCCAATACAAACCGTCCAAAAAGAAGAGGGCTATTTACAGAGTTTGTTTTTAGAAAAATACTTTCATAGCTGCCATACAGGTTATACATCTCTTTTCTCGAACCACAAATATTTCTACGCTTTTTTTCCTGTTAAGTAAGGCACCTACACTATTAAACAAATATTTCGGCATACAAATACACAAACACAATTTCATTCATTTCTTTGATAATGCGATATGAAAAAATTGACAGATTTTGTAGCACAATAGACCGATAAGAATACTAGTGAAGTGGAAAAAAAGAAAAGAATAAAAGAAGAATTCTATTAGAAAAATAATATTTTAACACTTAAAATATGTAATAGAATAAAGAGCGAGCTAAGTTTTCTGAATAGCAAGCAACACAAAAAGGTATTGGGGAAAATTTAATAAAATTTGTTAAATCATTATGAGACCGACCAAGTACCCGGATGGGTATGGCATTTTGAAGCCGATTTTTTTTTAGACGTTGGTAACCGTCGTGCGTGAAACTTCTTGAGAGATTTTTTCGAACTTTTAAATGTAAATATAAAATATTCGAAAGGTATTGTTTCTCAGTTTTTGTTATTGAACAGTTGCTACAAATTTTTCTGGTCTTCCTTTCCATATAATAAGTTCCGAACAGATCTTTCAACTTCCTACTACTGCGGTTAGGACACTTTTATCTGTACATGCAGGCAGCATCAAAAAAAGTGTACACATCCATTTTGTAAAATTAAGTTTTTATTCCAGTCTTTAAAAATATGTAGGTCTGTTAACTTACTCAATTTCCATCGGATCTTGAAAAACCAAGTATCTTAAGTATCTTAAGTCTTAACGAAACGTACTTCTCTAATGAAATCACAAATAGTGCAGTTTCTATATAAGTTGACATTTAATTTGGATTAAATCTGATGAAATAAACACTTAGTTAAGCAATGCACGCAGATTCTAAAAGTCTGCTTAAGTAAGGCTTATACCATATAACAGGTCAGTTCTTCTTCTTTTCATATCTTCCAAACATCGGTTAATATTTATCTAAGTTATTAGCTTTTAAGTGCTTGAAGGTATGCAAAACCGGGTTTTTAACCGTAACTCAGAATCTTTGAGGTCTTTTGAATACTTTTAAAGAAGATTCTTGTTTTACTCGAGAGAAACTTAAATAAAATGGCATCACTTCCCGGGTATTTTTACTTCATTCATTTTTTGGCATAGTTTTTGGTCTTGTACACTTTTTTTGACGCGTAAAAATAGAGTACCTTTCGTTTTTGTTGTATAACTATAGTTGTTGTAAGATTATTGTTGTTGTTTTTTGTGGATTTTATAAGGTCGTCAATAAAGTCTTCAAAAATATTTTAATTCATTGCATTTTTAAAGACTTAAATAAAAATTGTATTTCAGAGAATGAGGGGAGTACACTTTATTTTGACGCTGCCTGTATATTTGAGGTGTTTAACTTTACATTTGTTTCACAATCTTTTTTGAGTATAATCTTTCTTGTCGTTCGAGTGTGAAAGTTCGCCATCACTATAATTTTTAGCACGCTGCACAGTGTTTTGTCCCATAGACAAAATCAAAAAGTTACTCATCACGGATATTAATAATATTTACATATGTTTTGAAAGCTAATTATCAACTGAGTATAATACTGACCTATGTCTTTCCGGTTACTTATCTATATTGTAGCAAGAGGCCACTTAGCTCCTTGTGGAACTAAATGTGTTGTTTTGTTTTGCCGGTCACATAGGAGTTAAAAAGAAATTTTTGTTCAGTTGAAGGCATTTTGACTACAAAAAGTTATTGTATTGTTTGATTAATACAATATTTCTATTATATTTTATATATTTATTCATTTATTGTATTTTTTATAAAATTTTGTTTTGCCTTCTTTTTTTTGAATTTCTTTACAGACGTATCATAAACAGCGGTTTAACTAAAATACCAGATTTGATACACTTACCAACAACAAACATATTGCAAATGATGTGAGTATACTTGAGTGATAAATATGAGACAGGGATTACCTTTTTCTTTTTCCTTTTCTTTTTTCTTTTTTGTTTTGTAATGTAAAAAGTAATGTAGAAAGTAATTTAATATATTAGGTTTGTTCCCTTCAAATTTTGGTAAAAAAAGAAAAAAAAAACATTTTTTTAAATGAACATATTCTTCAAAGAATGTTTTTGACATTTATGGGTTTAGAGACGTGCTTAACAAATACAATATATGCAAGGCTATCACAACAGTGTTAGGTATTTCCTTGAATGTTTAAGTTGTCATAAGTTTTTTGTGAACACACTATGACTTGCTAAGATTTTTTTTTTAAGTGAGGGTTGTTAGACTTTTATTGTATTAGGGAACATAATAGAAATACTTAGAAAATGACTATTTTTTCACATTATTTAAAAAAATTCATTTAGAAACTTGAACTTTGGACTTTCTTATTGGATTTAAAGTATGTGTTTGCGTAAAATGTGATGTCTTAAGCATCATTTTATTTCAAGGATTTTTTTAATTCCAATTTAAAATCTAAGATTGTTATTATTAATATCTTAAGCAATCGTTATTCTTCCTTGAGTCTGTTTAATTTCGGAAGCTGAGAAAAGCTGCGGATTTAAAAATCCATTCAAATGCCCTCCCTTTTAAGGGTGTCGTAAGTTCATCTGTAACTACTTGACAGGTGACAAGTAAACACTATGTCATTAATAAAAACGAAACGATAAACATTTCATCAACGCATTGAAATTATTAAAATTTACTACAAAAATACTAAAATTTAGAAAAACTAAGGCATTTGTAGCTGATAATGAAACACTTTCTCGGCCCACAATTGTGAAACTGATGGAAAAATTTGAGCTGTTGCGACAAGTTACTGATGTGAAGAACTGAACTTAGTAATATTGCTGTTATAGGCCACAGTGGTATAGTAGTTAGAGCATACGCATAAGAACACACGCAGCTCTGGTTCGAGACCTAGCAGAGGACATTATAGAAAAAAGAAAAAATTTAATTATGGTTTCGAAAATTTCATAAAGAAGAAGCTCCGCTAAATTTCAAATTACCTCTGACGATAATAAAAAAAAAACATCAGACGAATGATTAGGAGAAAACGCGCAATTACTGGGAAAAAAATTGCAATGCTAAGTAAAGATCACCACCACTACTAAGCAAGGTTCTTCACCACTACAAAATCAAACAGAGCGGAGCTACAGTGGATCATCTACATCGCTTGAAAAATCTACTTGATTAATGAAATTGACAAAAAGCAATGGACGGTTTATGGATAGCCAATATGCTCCCTAGAGCAGTGACGGAAAAAAGGTCAAAATTGTTAAACCATAGTATTGCGCATTTTATAAACCACATTACTCCGTATTTTACTTTAGGTCCTAAAACTATGAACGCTCAGTTAACATAAGACCATCAACTCTGACGTGTCCTAGCCGATTTCGTCCTTGAAATGCATCAAATTGTTGCAGAGTTTCATTATGGTACCCATTTTCACCTCGGAGGCTACTTTAACTAATAGAATTGTTGCATTTAAGGCTCGGAAAACCGAAGAATTAGTTTTTAAAAAGCGCTACATTTCCCATGTGTGACTTTTTTGACCTTTCTGTTTCAAAATGAGGCTGAAGCAGCTGTTCCTGTAAATGGCAAGAAATGGAAGATATTGATGTAGACGATGTTTATTTTCAATAAGATGACGCCACAAGTGTGCCGCACAAGTAACGATACAGTCAGACTTTTGCGCGAAAAATGTGTTTTTGCACAAATATTAAATTTATTTACTGTCTTGATAAAAAAGTTTTCGGAATGTTTGACGGACCCATCAAGCCGATTTCAGTATTTTTTTTTTTTTTTTTTTTTTTGAGTTGGTACATCTGTTGTTGATATTCCCGCTAAATCTTAGCATCATAGCTTGACATTTGCAAAAGCTATGTAGCCAAGATTGTGTGTGTTGGTGATTTTATACAATTTTGACCGTGTTGAGGTCGCAAAACACATGATTTGCGAGGCTGAATCCAATCTCACATTCACCAAAAGGATCATTACTGGAGACGAGACATGAACTTATGAGTATGACACGCAATCCAGACAACATGCATGTGAATGGCTTTTACCAAAAAATCGAAACAAAAAAACGTCGCTTTCAATCAAAAAAGAAGGATTACAACGGTGTAGTGTATCATGAATTTTTGTTAAAAGGCGTTATGAGATGTTTTCTTGAAGCAATTCGTCGAAAGACACCATAATTTTGGGCAGAAAACTCGTGGATTTTTCATCATGGTAACACACAGTCGCATGGTGCCATCATTATTCGAAATTGTTTGATGCAAAATTCAATAACTACCATCCAGCAGCCACCAAATTCATCTGATTTGGCTCCCTGTGTCTTATTTCTGTTTTAACTCGATTAAAAAGCCATTACGAAGAACGCGTTTCAGCAACCGAGAGGAAATAATGGAAAAATCGTAGGAAGCACTGTTGGACCAACCGAAAACCGAATATAAAAAAATGAAAACGTCAAGCTATGACACTAAGATTAAAAAAAAAAAAAATTAAAATCGGAACGATGTGACCGTCACAAGGGGGTTATTCCGGGAACTTTTTGAAAAAGGTGGTGTGTGTGCATAACCTTTAATTAGACATGAAAATTTTTTTCATTCTGTAATAGCTTCTAAATAAAAAATAAAATGATTTTTTTTATAATTAATTTGTGTAGTAAAATACTAGATAACAGTGTGGATCGACGACAGCTATTGACTTTCTTATTAACTAAACACAAATTGTTTTATTAAGCACTACTAAGAACATTTATTGATAAATTATGTGTAAAATAAGTAACTAAACAATTTTTTTATTTTATAACTTTATTTTTAACAGAGATCTCGATAACAATCATATAACTCACATTGATTCAAAATCGATTAACATAAAGACTGATCAATTGTAAGTATAAAAATGAATATTAAATTGAAATAAATTTTAATTGAACATGCAATTTAATTTCCCTTCAAGTTCATTATTCAAATTGAATTCATTAAAACTTTATAACTTAATGGCTTAATTTTATGGGATTTTAATTAAATTTTAATTATGGTTTTTCATTGTTTCCTTTAATGCCTTTTCTTTTGTAGAATTTTAGCCAATAATGATATAAGTTATATAGACGATTCTGCTTTTCAAGGTTCTCAAATAGCAAAATTGTAAGTATGAGGAGTAAATAATGAAAATAACTTATGCAAATACAACGATAAAAAAATGATTATAAAATGCATTTAATTTTTTTATTTTTTAACTTTTCCTTTGAAGAATTTTAAAAGAAAATCGTAATTTAAAACAAGTGCATCCCAAGGCATTTAATGGCATGAGTATGCAAGAACTGTAAGTCTATTATATTATATTTTTCTTATTTATTTTACCAGTAAAGAAAGTACTTATAAAAAACAGAAAAAGTTATGTTAGGTACCCTGTGAGGTTTTAAAATAATTTTATTATAATTTTTTTCTATTTTATTTTAGTTTATTTATTTAAAATACATACACATTAGCTTAATCGATTTTATGTAAAATATAAATAATAAAATTATATAAAAATAAAAAGTAAATCAAGCTCTATGTAGGGTATTTATTGGTTAAAAGAGGCCATACTTCATACTTTACCACGAACCAAAGGATTTTTTTGCAACCTTATGTGTCCACCATATCAAATTAAGGTCTATTATAGTGTTCAGCGAAAAAACAAGTGCCTCTTCAGGAGCTACTACAGCTTCCCTTAAGAACTCTATCCTATGACCTGTATAGCAGGGCACTCACATGCTACATATTCAGATGTCTCATCATACGTTAAGCAGTATGTATATTGATAAGTTTCCGCAATTCCTAAGGATATGTTGATGAAATCTAAAGCCACATTGCCTGGTAAATGCTCCTTAATTAGTACTCTAAGCTTGAACTTATTCGGCAATATAAACATTCGGCATCTACCAAGAGATGATAGTGAAACAAACCTCTTCGGTTGTCTCAGTGCTAAGGAATGCTCCTACAAATGATCAAATTTCCTCTCAACTCAGAAGTTGATCTTTTTCTTTTTCAATAAAATGCCGTTGATTTCCTCCGTTGCTAAGCAGCCAGCTATTTCGTTGTGAGCCAAGGACTTTGTGATACATCACATACTCGTATATTCTCAAACCCCTCGATATCTTTCTTAAACACTTTCTAAAAAAAGAGGGGATGGCATAAAATTTGTTGTCGAAAAGCAATGAAAATGAGATCCACCCATACCAGTGCTAGTTTTGATGACATTCTGTTGTTTGAATCAGCGATGAATCAAACCAGTTTTTATTCCATCAGAAATGATTCAACTTTAAAAGTTTTTTTTTTTGGGGGGGGGGGGGGTTTGGAATATAAAAGTTCCTGCCAAACGCCAAAGTGACGACCTGTAGTCATATAACTCAATCAAGGCTTCATTATGAAATAAACGCAATATACTCATATGAACCACCAGGGGGCATTCGTTTACGAATGTGTTTTTGACTATTTCGAATTCTTTTATTCGATAACGAATAAAATTAATCGAAACTTTTACTGATGACTGTCGATAACAAATAACAATTCGAACGTAAGCTTGCGAGTTTTTACTCCTAAGCAAAGAAGCATGCGAAGTAAAGTTTTTACACAAGAAAATAAATCAAATTTAATAAATTTAGATCCTAAGTGCAGGAAATAATTCAATGCAAAAAAAATATTTGGGAATCTTCATACATACACCCAATACACCTAAGACGAGTAACTGTTTGGTGCGGATTTTGGTATAGATGCATAATTGGGCCATTTTTCTTCGAAAATGAGTAAGGAGTGGCCGTTACAGTCAATGGCAATCGTTATCGGGCCATGTTGAACGAATTTTTGTTCACAAAATTGAAGAGGAGGATATTAGCAATATTTGGTTTGAACAGGACGGCGCTACCTGCCACACAGCCGAAGCTACACTCGATGTTTTGCGCCCTGTTTTTGAAGATCGCCTTATCAGCCGCAAAGCTGATGTGGTTTGGCCACCTCGAGGTTGCGATTTTACACCGTTGGACTATTATTTGTGGGGTGCCGTCAAAGATAAGTGTGACGCTTTAAAGGACAATATTCGTGAAGCCATTGGTGAAATACCGCTGCACATAATCGATAATGTGCTTAAAAATTAGACCGATCGTGTAGGCTACTGCATGGCCAGCCGAGGCAGCCATTTGAATGAAATTATTTTCCATTATTAACCGGAAGGATGGTACTTTCAAATAAAAAAAGAAATTTGAGAAAATATTCAATAGTTTTTTTTTATAAAAAAAAAAAATTTATTTGGCGGACACTTTACTTACTGTCTACAATCAATTTCATAATTTTTGGAATATTTTATCCAGTGTTGTGAAACAACTTTTTTTTAAACTTTTACAACACTATGCTTTTCTCTTATTCTATTCGTTTGGTATCGAGTAACATCGTTAGAGAACATTATCATTCAAGGCGACGTAAGATTCGCCAAATTGTAGCCTGCGAAATGTTAAGGTATTGTATAGACGTGAAATCGAAGGACTTGGATTCAATGTCGTTCGGCCGCTGATTTATTATTGACTGAACCATTGGAATCAAATTTATTCACCACATAACAATTTCCGTACAAAGCAAACTGAATAAATGTCAGCCAATTCGGCAGGTATAGCTTCAATAATATGGCCACTATCAACTGTCAAACACAACGACATAAAAGCGCATGATATAGAATGGTTTTTCACGTAATTCACTCGTTTTAAGATCATTATAACTCTACACGAGCCACTAATTAGACAATTTTTTTCACCAAAAATGTTACCAAAAATAACATCTTTCAAACACGCAGTCATTTGACACACTTAGTGATAAAAAACTGAGTGTACTTTTTATCGGAGTAGTAGTCACGGGTGAATTCAAGAAAAGTCGATTAATCCCTTAGCTCTTTTAATAATTATAATTTTTTATTTTAAAATCTGTAAAGTACCTTTTTAAGATACTAAATTAACATTTACCTCACGTAGGGTTTTTGTAAAATTTTTCGAATGTACCAAATAATGAATAACTAGGCCCAATATTGACTAAAGAAGCTTCTATTCAAATTTTAACGTAATCGTTTAAGTTTCTGGAAAGCTAATCGGATTAAGATGGGGTATAAGCCAGAAAAATTAAATTGGTGTGGCTAATTCGCGATCTATGGTCCTTAACACACCAAAAGTAAATTAAGGTTCAGAGTATATTGTAGCAAAACTTATAGGTTATAACTTATTCGAATTATTTATACGAATTACTCTGTTCACATGGCAATTTTTAGTTTGTTTTGCTGGTTCATCTACGTTTTTTTTTAGTTTTTAATTGTTGCTTTGTTATTTGACGGTAAATTGTGTTTTAAAAAGGGAAAGAAGGATAGGAAATTAAATAAACCCCTTTAGAGAAACAGCCTACGAAAAAGAAGCATTACATTGGTCTTGAATAATCAACAAGGTAATTACAACTGAATTACTTAAAATTTTGGTGATTCGCTCTTAAAAAGTTTGTATGGCATTTATTTAATTTAATTATTGCCTTTGAAATCAATATTAAATTATCTTTCAAATGAACGGAAAATTGTTTTATCCAATGATTTTTATCTTAGAGAATTGACAATCGTGAAGGAATATGCAACAACAACATTAGCAGTCCAGAACATGTTTTTGACCCCAGCTACGAAAGTCATCATCAACTGTTAAACTCATATTTCATGGAAATTGAAGTTGGAATTGAAATTATTAATTAATATCTTTATAATTTCTTTCATTGTCTTGCTCTACTAACACACTTTATTTACCTTCACACGATAAAGTGGCATTACATAGCCGACATCATATCGTGTACATACTATGTGGTCGAGGTGGTTCAGAGTTTGGCACGCTCTGTTTTGTTCGAACAGAGTTAGAGTTTCAATTGATCTATTGAATTTTTAATTTTTATTTATTATTTTATTTCTTTTATTTATTTTATGGCGAATTAACTAATTTGACTCCTAATTGGAGTTTGAATTATGAATAAGCGAGCGAATTACAAAAAATGATGTGTGAACATTAGATAATTAATTATAACCTGTTTGTTTTCATTACCTAATTGTTTTCTTATAATTTCTGTAAAGTTAATACTAAAACAAGTTTTAACTTTCTGTTTTTACTCAGAGATCTCTCCAGTACCTCATTGGTACGTCTACCCTCGGCGGGCTTACAAGATATTGAAGTATTGCGTATTGAAAATACGCATACGTTAAAAACAATACCGTCCATTTATTATTTTAAGGTAAGCAACTAATTTGAAAATTATTTTCTATAACACATTTCAATTTCAAAATTGTTGTAATTGCTCTTAATTAATAATTTTTTAATTTTTAATTAATTTTTTTATCTTTTGCAGAATTTACAAAAGGCCTATTTAACACATTCCTTTCATTGCTGTGCATTTAAATTTCCCTCGCGTCACGATCCTCTTCGTCATGCTGAAAGACTCAAAGAAATTGAAAAATGGCAGCAACAGTGTAACAATAACAAAATTGATAACAGTAGTAACAACAACAAAGGCAACAATAATAGTGATAATGACAACAACAATAATGGTAATTTTAATAAAACTTTATATAAAATCGCAACAATAAGAAGCTTAAAAATCCAAAACTTTATTAAAAAAAAACTTGTTATTGATACGGATTGATGATGATGATGATGATGATATTTAAACTTAAACTTTTAATGTCATTAATTAAGGTGAGGGCATTTGGTCAACACAAACGACAGCCAATAGTGATAGTGGTAACAGTGATAGGATTCCTGTACAAAGTGCAGTTAATAATGCTGTTGCCTATGGTAATATAGGTTTTGGTGCTTTTGTTGATACTGGCTTTGGTCTTATTTACGAACCAACAGCACAACTTCAGCAGCAACAACAGTTGAATTCACACTCAACAGGAACTGAAGCTGTTGGAGCAGAGACATCGAATAGTGATAAAATGAATTTATTGACAAATGCCAATGGTAATTTGTATAGGTGAGTAAACAATTTTTTTTCTTTTTTTCGTATCCATGTATCCATGTGACAAGATTCATTCCATTAGAATAATCCTTATTCATAGCGCGAAAAAACCAATAACGTCACTTATATTTATCCGTAGTTACAGAAATACAACCTCAAACTTCAAAAACAGGCTATTCCAATAAGAGGTTCCATTTTTATATGTAAAAAACGAGGATTTTTAAGGGCAATCAGCGATTGTTTATAAAGAGTCCGCCATCTAACGTTTTTTTTTCAACAAGTGCTTATTTCGTGAATGGTAACACTTAGCTCATGCCTGATATAACAGATAATTAGTTTTATCCTTCCGCTGAACGAATATGGTTGTGTATACGCTTGAACAAAGCTGGGAAATATTGCGACATTAGTTTGAAAATCTTGGTAATGTTGCAGAATCAAAAATCATCTTTTCAGATGAAGCTGTTTTTGATCTTGGCGGGTATGTGAACAAGCAAAATTGTCGCATTTGGGGCACAGAAAACCCGCACGCATACATTGAAAAGCCCTGTTTTGTGCGTATTTTGGCCCAGAAGCATAATTAGGCCATTTTTCTTCGAAAATGAGCAAGGACTGGCCGTTACAGTCAATGGCGATCGTTATCGGGCCATGTTGAATGAATTTTTGTTCATAATAATTGAAGAGAAGGATATTAGCAACATTTGGTTTCAACAGGATGCCGCTACGTGCCACACAGTCGAAGCTACACAGATCGCATTATCAGCCGCAGAGCTGATGTCGTTTGGCTACCTCGGAGCTGCGATTTGGCATCGTTGGACTATTATCTGTAGGGTGCCGTCAAAGATAAGTGTTACGCTTTAAATGTCAATATTCGTGAAGCTATTAGTGAAATACAGCTGCACACAATCGATAATGTGCTTACAAATTGGACCGATCGTCTAAGCTACTGTATGGCCAGCCGAGGCAGCCATTTGAATGAAATTATTTTTCATTATTAACCGAAAGGATTGTACTTTCAAATGAGGAAAGAAATTTGAGAAAATATTCAGTAGTTTTTTTATAGCATTTTCAAAAAAAAAAATTTATTTGGCGGACCCTATATAAGTGTAAAGAGGAAAGTATGTCATTAATAAACGTAATATCTGCCAAATGGCCGCCACAGCTACGCTTGCAGGATTACTTTGCTTTTATTAAATTTTTCATCAATAAATCGAACATTTGTAGCTGTACCATGCGTACCGATATAAAATGAGTTTTTTTTTGTGTTAAACTAAAACATTAATTCTTAATGGGAAAGGAAAAAACCATTTTACTCAGTATTGGCCATTGCTGGCTACACATTTTTTCCATTTTTCAGGTAGTTTTTGGATTCCACGCCAATTAAACTGTTCGTCTTTTAAAGCAAACCAATTAGTCACCCAATTTTCGACTTACTCGTAGGAATCGAAGTGCTGCTCAGTCAATGAATGTTCCATCGATGAAAACAAACAGTAGTCGGAAGCCGTCAAGTCTGGTGAATACAGCGGGTGGGGTAGCAGTTCCCAGCCGTATCTTTGATTGTATCCTGAACTTATTTATCTTTGAGTTTAGGTCAGGGTTGGAAACCCATCCAGGCTTTAATTTCAAAACTACAAAAATAATTAAATTTTACGTATTGGGAGTATAATTTAATTCGGTCCGTTTTTTAGCCCAAAAAGTTAGTGAATAAATTTGTTAATTCAAAGTAAGATTTATCAAATCACTGGTTAGTTATTTTCCTCACCTCTGAGCCAATGTCCGAAAACTACTCTTCTTTTTAAGCGATACACTTTGAAACTGATATTATATATCTTCATAAGAAGTGATTCGGAAAGATTAGTATTCGAAGATTACTGCGGGTGCGGCATTTGATTGTTTCTAACAATTGTTTGACAGCTTTGGCGAAGTGAGACCGAGCAATTTCAAGCAAAAGGAAAACTTTATCTATCTGTCTGTCTTTATATTACGGCCGTTTTCCCATAATGTACGGTTTAAACGAAGTAATTACAGTCTGCTCCGACCATCGAGTTTTAGTAGCTCACATTAAAATGATGCCTTGATCAGACTAAGTGCAAAATTGCGTTATAAATACTAAAAAAAATGTCGACTTGAACGAAGTTCGGAAGTAGTTTATGAAATCCAATAAAACCCATCAAAAAACTCAATAAAACCCGGTGGGCTAAGTTTTATTTAAAAAACCAGGGTTTTACCTTGCCGTGTATTGTGGCCCATTCTGGTCCTTTTTCGATTAATGAATGGTTCAAGTTGATCAGCTGTTTTCGGTGGCGATCTGTATCAAGGGTTTCACTAGGCTTTACACCAGGTATTACACCACACTTTTCTTGTTCCACCAAACACAGCATTGTCTTCCTGTCGAATCGATCTGGTTTTGCAGCCGAAGTTGATGGTTGTCTCCGACTAACTCATAATAACTACCGTTTCGAGCATGATCACCATATATCTCGACAAGCTTTCGATGCACTTTTCTTCAAATTAAAATAAAAAATTAAAAAATTAATAAAAAATGCGCCATCTTTAACACGATGAAAAATATGCTGCTGCTTGCTCACTGATTAGAAGTTTACTAAATATGTTTGGCAAATGCCATTGCCAATACAAAAAAAAAAAAAAAAAAAACGTAAGACTCTTTCACTATAAATGTTCCCTATCGAGACATTTGTATCTTGACGTTCACTACAAACCGGTACACCTGGTATGTCCTCAATAACTTTAATCGATTGTAGACCATTGTCAAAGAAATTATCTTAAGTTATTATTTCACAAGATTTCGGTGGCCACCTCTTCGATCGCTTCTTCGAGAAACTACATGGTCAGGAAACTTTGGTATCGCTATCTGTGTAGCACGTAAAGGCGTCATGTTAAAAATAAACGTCGTACACATCAATATCTTCTTATTCCGGCAATATATCCATCTATTCACCATTCTACTTATTTCGGTCTCATTTCCGAAGAAGCCAGGTGTAAAGACCCCGCCATAGCAAAAACAGTTTGAAAACACTTTGAAAGTGGAGAGGTTTTTCAACATGAATTCTTTCATTTTTTGAGCCCTAAGTACGACAATTCCGCTTGTTAATGTAGCCTCCGTTCCACTATGGTATGGTAGGTAAGATACCCTCCAACCAGTCAATAGGTTCATGGCTCAATCCAAGGCCAGACCATTTAAAAAAAGACACATTTTTCAACAGCGGCATCACCTCATAACAGTGGCAAGTAACTGGTTATGAGTATTAATACTATTGAAAATTTCTCTAATACATTTACCGTTCGGAGCCGGCGTTTAGCTCTAGGTCCCTTTCGATGAGTCTAAAATTATAATTACTATTATCTGGTCAACACTATTACAAGACACTGCAACCTATAGAATCCATTACGCCCCTTCCGGTCTATATTTTGTTCAGCATATCTGCTGCCTTCATAATGAGCACTAGCAGATCTGAAACCGTAATGGTGGATATGTCACTCAGTGAGACCTTATTTCTAACTAAGCATTTCCACCTAAACCTATGAAAAACCCAACATTCACACTATATATGTTCCGCTGTCTCTGATACCTGTGAAACAGCACAGTTTACAAACATCCGCATCTTTAACCACCATCCTCTTCAGATGCGGTCTTTGTTTAGAGTGGCCCGTAAGGAGTTTCAAGTCCGGCCTGCCATAATTGATAATCTTAGAACGATGCCAAGATTGCGTCCCATTTGAGCATTCCTGTGTTCCAAGCATTTGGCAATTTGCCAGTCCTTAGATTGAGGGTGGTAGAGAGTGGTGCTGCATAGCAAGATCCCGCACAGATATGAATGTAATGTAACCCTTTATCGTATCGTAGCAATATTTTCCAGTCTAGATGTCATCCAAGGTCAGAAAATAGTTTTCCATTTGTTGCATAGTGTAATCTGTAAAATAGTAGTAATGGTATAAAAATTGGTTCAACATTTTGTTAAACTGTGTAAAATTCTATAAATTCTAAAGTAAAAACCGTAATAACTATGATTAAGAGTAGAACTTGGCACTGAAAATGTACGTGTGACTCATGCTGCTTCAAAAGTAAAAAATGTTCCCAGCTTTTGTAGGATAAGCTAATTTTTATTGACGAGTTTAACAAACTATATTTTCTGACTTATTTTTTGTTTTGCCATATTTCCATAATATTCCCCTTTTTAATTTAAATAATTTGTTTTCTTACTTGTCTCTAAATTTTCCTGCTTAAACAAAATGCTATTAAGTACTTAAAATAATTATGTTCCTTTGCCACAACTATTCACCTGAGTAATACTTATAATGGCAACTTACTGACACAGAGGGAGGGCAACGCAATATTTGTTTAATCAATATTTACTTTATAGTTTCAACTGCGATTGAAAGCAATTCATATTTTATTAGATTTTGCAAAAAAATTCTTGTTGTTTTTGTTTTTTGTTTTTTCTTTACAGTCGCTTAATGCGTTCTGAGTTCTCTATTAGTCATGAAGATGTGGTGAATGAAAGCAACAGTTGGGCACAACCTGCTACCGGTGATGTGGAGTATTTCGTGGAAGAGGATTATTTGTCAGATTCAATGAAAGAAATATTTGGAAAATTCCATGAACCCATCGATCCGGATGAGAGTCAATTAGATGAATACTGTGGAAATTTTACATTCAGGTAAGTGGATAAAAAGAAATACTTAAAATGTAATGGAGTATTTATTTTAATTTGATTAAAATTATTGCTTGACCTTTAAAATACGTTTTAATTTAATTTTATTTCATTTTATTTCATACAACTAAACTTAACAGTCTTCTCTTAATGTTTTTATTCGCCATACTTTTAATTGTTTTAATTGACGCTGCCGGAGTACTTAAGCTAGTTGCCATATTAGAACAGCCATTTACTTAACCATGCCAGTTGCAATATTATTAAAGGCTGATACCATCACATCAATGCCATCATTTAATTAGAGGAATAACAATAGAAATTCATTAATCAATGAATGCGTTTTTTTATTGTCTTCTCTTCTCGCTTCATAATATCAAATGGCAAATGGTTTCAGTTTCATTTGATTGTTTAATGGGCATTAAAAAAATATAAAAATTATTAATGCTCTGTCATTAAAGCAAAATATTGCAAATATTACAGCATTTGATATCAACTATATAAGACATGGTTAGAGCGCAGGCATAACAACACAAACGACCCCAGGTTCGAGCCCCAGCAAAGGTCATGACGAAGAAAAGTTTAATTGTAGTTTCGAATGTTTAATAAAGAGGCTTCAACTTCCCTCTAGACAACTTCATCAAAAAAAAATCAAAAAAATAAATAAATAATGAAGAAGCCCCCCCTGACCTACCCGCATATCTCTGGTGATGGCAACAAACATTAGACAAATGATCTGTAAAACACGCCACCTACTGGGACAAAATTACAATGCTAAAGTAAAGATTACCATCAATTAGCAAGGATCTTCACCACTACGCAAAATTATATGGAGTAAGCTACAGTGGATTAATCATCATCTGCTTAGCTTAAAAGATCAAATTGATTAAAGAAACTGAAACAAAGCAATATATTCTTCGTGGAAAGGCAATTAAGTGTGCTTCAAAATGATAAGGTCACCTTAATACGTGCTCAATTCATCCAAACTATAGAATGTTATATATGGTGACCTTATTTAAAAAAATTCTACGTTCAAATAAGTGAATAATACGCCAGTTTTGCTCTTAGAGATATACCGCTATATTATATTTATTTAAATATATGTTAATAAGTGCAAGATTTAATACATCAAAATGATAAGGTCAGTGATTAATAAGCAATTAATCTAATCAGACGGTATCACAATTGTTATTTTTTTTCTGTAATAGTTTATAATTTAAATAATATTTGCACGGTATGGGTCGCGGGAAATCTTTGTCACCTTATGAACAAGAACAAATTGTGGCACTTCATGAGCTGGGATAGAATATGCGTGGAATGGCGAAAAAGCTGGGACGGTCTTTGGGTGTTGTGCAAAATTTTCTCAAAAACGGAGAAGATTATGGAAAATTAAAAAGCACGGGTCGTCCAAAGGTCCTGATTGCCCGTGAAACTCGGCTAATTTCACGAAAGATCTCGAATGCCATGAAAAGTGCGGTAACAATAAAAGAGGAATTGAAATTACAAGCTTCAAAAAGCACAATTCTAAGAGCTATTAATGCCCAAAATCCCATTGGAGCAAAATTAAAAAAATTTCCTGTCTGAATAAGCAGCATAAGATTAAGCGTAAAGAGTTCGCGAAAAACAACATGGCAACTAAAAAGGTTATAAGATATTCCATACATTTTTGGGTTTGAAGGTAACTTTTTCTGATGAGAAAAAATTTAATCTGGATGGACCAGATGGTTTCAATTGCTATTGGCCAGATTTAAGGAAGGTGCCCTTGTTTTTTTCCAAATGGAATTTCGGGGGTGGCAGTTTGATGACTTGATAACGCAGCAATTCATGTCAGCAAGTCGACTAGACAATGGTTTGAGAAGCATAATATTAAAGTAGTTGATTGGCCGGCATGTTCCCCCGACTTAAGACCTATGGAAAATTTGTGGGGATAGACAACAAACAGCACCGGACAAAAGATGAATTAAAAGTGGCAATCTGCAACAGCTCACGCGGAATCCGCTCTAACGTTTTGGCAAATTTAGTAAGTGCGATGCCATCCCGTATTTTTAAGACAATTGAAGGAAATGGGAACTGCATAACTTAAAAATAATTGATTAACGCTGAGTTTAAATAAAAGTTTGGATAAATGAATCACTGACCTTATCATTTTGACGCATTGCACTTTGCACTTATTTACATAAATTTAAATAATATAATGGTACATCTCCAAAAGCAAAACCGGCTTATTATTCACTTATTTGAACGTAGAATTTTTTTGAATAAAGCGACTATACGTAACATTTTATAGTTTGGATGAATTGAGCAAATATTAAGGTGACCTTATCATTTTGAAGCACATCTAATGTTCCCAAGAAGAGTGACGCAAAAAAAATAAGACATTATATTCATATATAGGCTCGTGACTTTTAAATTTCTCGCCTCGTAACTGAAAGGACAACACTGCTCTTGTCAATAGGCACCTGCCAGGGTGTATAGATGAGCTATAGTCCCGGATACTGTCCTAGCTCTATACCTGTTCAAAATACCACTAAATCCAGATCTTAGCTGTACAGGAATGGATCTAGTATGCCTGGGTAGTAGTCTCTCGGTATCATCCAAAACCCGGTCATACAAAACCGAGTTAGGCGGTTTGTTAAATAGCTCTCTGGGCGTTGGTAATTGAGGTTGCGTCTAAGATGGAGGGAACAAGGTATTGAAGCTCAAGGCAATACCCAACTTATGTAGCTCAATATCCTTACGGACTGGCGAGCGGCTGAGCGGTTCAAATAACAAATATTTAGTCTCTTTTTTAAAGCATAAAGCTGGAATCGCACGATTGACTCAAATACACCAAATACAAATACTAATTTTATTGGGACAAATTAGCGCACAATAATAAAATTGTTCCAATTAAAAACTCTGTATTCACACGGTTGTCTTGTTTTATACAAAATTTATTGTCAAAAGATGGCGCGAAACGATGTATTGACAATAATTATCTCAACGCTGTCACACGATTGTTTTAGTTTACGGCAACTCTGTGAATCAGCTGTTATGGTAAATGAATTTTTTTTGTTGCTGTTCAAAGTGGTTCGTTCTTTAAAAAAGAAAATGGCGTCCTCTTATTTATATTGAGGTCATTTAGTGCACAAATAAGTAAAAAGATGGGCCATTGATGGTGCATATGAGAAAACATTTCAATAAATTAAAAAAAAAAATCCACTAAAATATTTATTTATTTAAATTGGAATGTAAGTGCAAATTATATTTAATTCTCTAAAGTAAAGATGATTTGTTCTCTAAAAAATAAAAACTGCATCGGCTTTGATTATCAGGTGTCCGCTTGATAAAAAAAAGTAAAAAAAAGAAATGGTGGTAGCTTGTGATGAAATTAATTAAAGGATGACAATTATAGCTACCGTATAAACACGTGTTTTTTTGTAAAGAAATCTATTAAAAAATAAAAATTGGTGATTATTGTCTTCTTCAATTGCCACACGAGAATACAATAAATATTGGTTAATTTTTGGAAATTACATTGGTGCATGGGGCATAGTGGTTAGAACGCACGCATAACAACACAAACGACCCAAGTTCGAGCCCCAGCAGAGGACATGACGAAGAAAAAATTTAATTGTGGTTTCGAATGTTTAATAATAAAAAAAGGCTTGAACTTCTTCCCTTCAGACAACTCCATCTAAAAAATAAAAATAAAGAAAAAAGAGCCCCCCTGACCCTTCTCGCATACCTCTGGCAATGATGACACACATCAGACTGGGAAAAAATTACAATGCTAAAGTAAAGATCACCACCAATTAGCAAGGATCTTCACCACTACACAAAAAAAAAATCATATGGAGGAAGCTATAGCGGATTAATCATTTACTTAGCTTGAGATATCAAATTGACTAAAGAAACTGAAATAAAGCAATAGATGCTTTGTGGAAAGCCAATATGCTCCCTAGAGGAGTGACGGAGAAAAAAAATTGATTGCCGATAAAGCTTTCACACGATTGTCGCACCAGGTTTTGATTTGATTGGGATAAATAAGCACAATACTATATTGTAAGTTGCCGTATGAGCCAATAAATTGTATAATCACACGATTGGCATATAAAAAACACTAATTATTGGTGCATTACGACAATCGTGTGATCCTACCTTAAGTGAAGTCACTCGATTTTTTTGAAAATGATTTCTTTACAAATTTAAAACTGTGAGTTGTATGTGTGCTCGCCTAAATATGGATTGAACTTAAGCAAATATGCTGAAATTGGTAGAGGTACCAACCCTATTTTTATCAAAAAAAGAAGAAAAAAATCATTTGTGCTAAAATAATATATTTCATTTATTTTTATGTATTGTTTCGAAAATTTTTTAATTCTTAAATTTGAAACCACAATTTGAGCATTAATTATCCTAGAAAACCACAAATTTAATGCAAAATCTCCCTGAAATCTCTCTTACGAGTATATTGTTATGTATAAATACAAAAAAAAAAAAAACTATTTAATTTGTTCTTCTTATGTCTTTCATTATCACAGAAAACATGATGTTGAATGCTATCCCATGCCAAATGCTCTAAATCCCTGTGAAGATGTTATGGGTTATCAGTGGTTGCGTACCTCTGTATGGATTGTAGTAGGATTGGCTGTTATTGGCAATGTGGCTGTTCTAGTGGTGATACTATCCATCAAGTAAAGTAACCCATAGAATTTCTAAAAAGCCAACATATTTATGATTTCTTTACTTGTTTTTTATTTTTTATATTTTTTTTTGTTTTTTATTAATTTTTTGTTGTTGTTGCTGTGTAGAGCTGAAACACCATCAGTACCACGTTTTCTGATGTGCCATTTGGCATTTGCTGACTTATGTCTGGGCTTGTATTTGCTGTTAATAGCATCGATTGATGCTCATTCTATGGGTGAATATTTTAATTTTGCATACGATTGGCAATATGGTAAGTAAATAGAAAAGCTGTTTGCTTGTTAAATGGTTTTAGAACACCAAACAATTATTAAGGGATTTTGATTGGGTTCATTGAAAATCATTGCCTTTATTTTGTTGTCTGTCATAATGTTTAATCTGTTGACATGATGTTGATGTTTTTACAATATGTCTTATTGACCTTTAGTTTGTGTCAATGAAAATGTTTTAGACGATTATTTTATTAACCACAAAGGGGAAATTACCCCTTGTTGAGTTATTGAAATTTCTAAATTATGTGACATATGAAAGTACGGAGAGTGTAGAGGTCAACAGGATGCTAGAAAGTAGAGGATTCAATTTGAAATTTTCCAATTTTCTTCTCGTAATAAAACGATTTATGATTCTAAGAAATTTATGTAAAAAGTGTAAGTTTAAAGTGAAAATAAATAGGCTTTTAATATAAAGGATGTTTAACTTAAAAATGCGGGATTTTTGGGAAATTTTGGGCGTTAATTGCAGAGTAACATGGGTTTAGTGTAAATATATTCAAAGCATTGGCTAGCGTTGTTGATACCTTTTTTATGGCAACATATGCGTAAAGAGGTGCTCATTTTTTATAGCCTAGTCCTGAAGCGAAGTGTATTACAGTGAGACCGTTCTACATTGATTTCAAAAGTTGGTCATGAGGCGCTAGTATCGAAACTTACTGCCTTTGGTATTGATAGTCGTTTTTCTCGATTTATATCGAGCTTTCTCTGTTCTTTCTCCAACTCTAGATTTTAATGCGATTAAGACTCAACGTTATTTTATGACACACAGACGTGGTGGTGTGGTGTCGTCTGTAACTATGGGTAATGTAGATATTGAGGAGTCAGATGCTCTTGATATTCTGGGCATGAATATTCATTGTGATGTACGTTGCAACGATCACATTTTCAATGTGTCAAAAGAACTATTCAAGTGCCTCTGTTTGTTAAGACGGTGCAAGAAATAATTCACTCCATCTCAATATTTACAAGACATATATCCGACTCCAAATGGAATACAACTCTCATGTATGGGCCGGTGCTTCAAAGTCTAGTTTAGGGCTTCTCGACCGCGTACAGGAGAGAGCGAAGATGCTTATTAATGATGGTAGTGTAGCCAACTCTATCGATTCCTTAGAGGATCATCGCAATGTGGGGTGTGTTTCATTGTTTTATCGGTACTATAACAGAATGTGTTCTTAAGAAATAAAGGACTTGATTAATCATATATTTTCATTTTCCGCAGAGCACATCCCTTTTGATTGTCCGATGAATCGCACAACGCTTTACAGAGAAAATTCGTTGTTTAACCGCATCGTTCATTTGCGGAACGATCTTCCTTCGAAAGTTTTTCCTGTCATTTACAATATAAATCGGTTCAAATCAAAGATCCATAAACACTACTCTCTCTGTCCTCCTTTCCATTGCCTATTTTCCTAGTACTAGCAAAATGCACTGCATAAGTAGGGGTGCTAAGTGTTGACCTTAAGATAAAAAAAATGAAAAACATGGTAATAGAACGTGGGAAGTTTTGTACTATCGGGAGATCTTTTTAGCAATTTAATTTTTGGCGACACTAATTTTGACAGCTAAGCTGTTTTCGTGTAACAGTTTTCGTGTATAGACGTTTTTTGTTCTCCAAATATTAGCCTGTAATATAAATCATAGATTTTGTTTCGCTTTGTTTCATAATAAAGTTACACCAACAATTATTTTTTTTTTATTTGAAAAAAGGTTTCTTGACACTTATAATCCCTCATAAACACATTTTATGTTTTTTTCCTTACAACAGGTGCTGGTTGTAAAGTGGCTGGCTTCCTGACGGTATTTGCTAGTCATTTATCAGTCTTTACACTGACGGTCATAACAATTGAACGTTGGCTGGCCATAACACATGCTATGTACTTAAATCATCGCATTAAAATACGTCCGGCTGCGTACATAATGATTGGCGGTTGGATATACTCGGTTGTCATGTCTTTATTGCCATTATTCGGTATAAGTAATTATTCCTCGACTAGGTAAGAAAGAGAAGAAGAAGGAAAATAAAATAACTTCTGATAATAAAGGTTTATGTTTTTCTATTTTCATTTAAGCATTTGTTTACCCATGGAGAATAGAGATCCTTTTGATACAGTATATCTGGTGGCCATAATGGGTCTTAATGGTGCAGCATTTTTTATTATAGCCATTTGCTATGGCCAAATCTATATGTCATTGGGTGAGGAGACAAGACATGCTCATAGCCATTCAAGAGGAGAAATGAGTGTGGCCAAGAAAATGGCTTTATTGGTAAGATGACTGTGTAAAGACTTTTATTTTGTTGTGTTACAAAGAGAAATTTATATTGCAAATATTCTTTTAAAGGTTTTTACCAATTTCGCTTGTTGGGCTCCAATAGCATTTTTTGGCCTGACAGCCTTGGCTGGTTATCCTTTGATTAATGTCACAAAATCCAAAATATTACTGGTATTTTTCTATCCCCTGAATTCCTGTGCTGATCCTTATCTATATGCCATATTAACTTCACAATACAGGCAGGATTTATATACCCTACTGGCTAAGTAAGTCCAAACATGATTCTCGTTATAACAATTAGTTTTGAAATATAAATTTTCTCTTTTAGATTTGGTTTCTGCAAACAGAAAGCTTTAAAATATAAAAACAGCATCTCATTTCCGGGTACTACGAATTTTACCTGCTCCGTCCAGCGTGGCTCTCTAATACCAAAAACTCAACAAAGTATTACACCGCCGGAATCTCAATTCATGTTAAAAAATAAAGAAGATTTTGTATGAAAATGGCGTTTTAAATTCCTAAGACATTTTTAATTCAACTTTAACTGAGATTGTATTTTAAACTTTTAATTTAAAGGCCAAGAAAACAAAAACAAAAAAAAAAGACAAATCTAGTGAAGTCCAAAGCAGCTGAAATCCATGATATATAAAAAGTATATTCTAAGATATTTTTCTAAGCTAACAACTTATGAAATAAGTTAAATGTATTATTAAAAACAAAAAAACAATAATTATAATTATAAAATATATTTAATGTTTTTATGTGACATATTTATGCAACTGTAGATAAATTTATAAGATGAAAAAAAATTAATAACATACTTCTAGGCGTCCTTTTCATACATTCCTTTCTGTTGTTCATAAGAAACATATACATAGGCTGAAGTTTTATAAACAATTTGTTAGCATACTTTTAGGTCTATTTAAATTTTTTAAGCCATTTTATTTAGTTTAGAATAACAAATTATTTTTTAAATTTTACTGCGTATTTCTAAAAGACAAATCATTATTTTCGACGATTACAAAATTTATGAGAAAAGTACTTAACAGTACGAGGGCAGTCCCAAAATTAAAAAATATTATAAAACGTATGTTTTAAGTTTCAAAGCGAAGCATTGTTTAGTATTTTTGTAATTGATTTTAGTAAATTTGTAAACAAAAAAGGTGAAGGATCTCAGTCAACCCAATACTAAAGTCGAGTTAGATTCCACTCAGCTGTCGGTGGCATTGGTAGTGGTTAAATGCTTGATTACAATCGAATCCCTTATCCAACGCGTAAAAGAAAAACCGACGACATCATCATCACCGGAAAAAAGTAAAGAAAAAAGGGTAGAAGTCTATGATAAGCAAAGACATCTCCAAATGTACAGATGGCATTGTTTCTAGGCAACGATATATGACAACAGCATCATTCATTCTACACCTGCAATAGTAAACCGATTATCTGCTTAGTTGGAAGACAAATTACATGACCAATGATTACAAAGAAGCTGAAATAAAGCAAAGGTGCTCTATGGAAGCCATATGCTCCCAAGAGGAGTAAAGACAAAAAGAAAAATATTCCGCTCTCGGAGAGTCTGCTTCTTTTGTAAAAGGCTTCAACAATCCTAACGCGCTGCTTAATTGTGTACCTATCGGTGGTTGAATTTGTTAAGCACTTAAACAAAGATATGTCAAATTAAGTTCGGCAAAAAATTTGACGTTAAGGTGGACTCACAACTAATATTGTGCATTATGGTTGAAACATCCTTTATAAGAGAGTATGCATTCATTTCATACTCATAATACTCATAAATGATTCGTTTGATTCATGAATACTAACGAGTATTCATAGATATAAGTATTGGCTATTCAAAAGTAAAAGAAAACACACAAACACACTAACTTGTAATGAGTATTCAAATGTTCATATTCGAATCATTGCACCATCTGCGCTCAGAAGTGTAGATGAGTATGAATTAACAGAGTCATAAATGTAGATAGGTATGAGTATAATGAGTACTTCAAATTTTAGAGTATAAATGCCAATGAGTAGCCGAGTATAAATGAGTATGAATATAAAATTTATGAGTCATGATCCGAGTACACTTATATTTTCAGCATTCAATGCTTATCTCTAATCCTGATGATTTTTTAATAAAGCCAAGTATTTACATGGATGAGACATAAATCTAAAACTTTCTCCTTGGGACAAAAGAAGAGTCAAAGGAAAGGACTTGGTTTTTATCAATTATTTGTTATGTTAACTTTAAGTGATGAAATTTAGGAGAAAAGGCAGCGTTTGTCGGAAAGGAATGTGTTTTTTCATCAAGAACAATGCACCAATTCAATCATCTACTATTGCGTTAGCCAAAACCAATGCTTCATCATGCACCTTATATAATGGCCATTTTAAGAAGCTAAATATTTCTTTTTATAAACTGTATATGAAAGCTTTTTAATATCGCTGTGAAAAGTACAAGAATTGTTCACAAATTTTTGCTTTTTCTTTGTTAGGTCGGTTAATTTTGGGACTGTCCTCGTATGAAATAAACTTTAGTGTCTTTTTGTGTATTTAGAATAATTTGTCTTACAAAAACCTGCAGTAAATTAAAGTAATAAAAATAATGTTTATAAGTATTATATTTGTATGTGTGTATACATATATTTTATTTGTTTAAAACATAAATTATTTAATATATTTAATAGTGATAAATGTGGAAAAAACGTAATAAGCTTATTACTACTCAGTGAACTTACTGTACCAAGCTTTAAAAAGTAACTCTTAAATGTACTTGAGCAAAGGAGAAGAAAAAAAAAATATATGTTTTTTTAAACTATAACCTGTAGTACTCTGTACCTTAAATTTTAAAATTTAACTGAAAACTAATTTTTTTCCTTTAATAAGTTTTCGCTTTTATTCAATGGGTTTGCTATCAGCATGAAAAAAATTTTTGTATATGCTATTAATTAGGTCATGCAAAAAGTATTCTAGGCTTCTTGGTATTTTTTTTTAAATTAATTTAAATAACAATACATTCAATAAGTCCCGGCAACATAGTTAACAGTCCATCTTGAAGGAGAACGTGTCAAAATATTGCTACGTTTTTACCTTTTTGAAAACCTTTATTTATGAGTTCGTAAATTGTAGTTAAAATAAAATAAAAATTATGTTTAGTTTTTAATTAAAATCCTTTATTTACACAGTTTTGTGCACCACTGCTTGTAACCTTTCTACAAGCAATAGCAAATTCTATTCTTAATTACTCTTTCCGTTTACAACTTTGTAAACAACAAAAATTACTCGACAGATCTTTCTATTTAAAGATCTTCCAGCCCGATCGTAGTTACAACTTAGGTTCTCTCACAACCTTTTCAATCAGAGCTTAAACACACTAAACTTTCTTTACACTGAGTTCAAACCAATAACACGTAAGCTGAGTTTACAACAAATAAACTGATTGTTGTTCAAATAGATGTGTCGTTTATATGGCTGAGTAAACAATACTTCGAAAGCCCTAGAAAATCTCGATATTTGAGGTAGATTTCATTTCCTTCCCGTTTCTTTTTAGTTCTTATGCAGCCATGCGCATGTAAACATCTACTCCTTTCAGTTCTTAGTATTTGTTGTTTTTCGTTATTGTCTGTTACGTGTTTTGTTTTCTATAAGTTTTTGTTGTTGCCGTTTTATTTTTGTTTACTTTATCTCTGCTAATGTTTGTTTTTGTAGCTTCTGGCTATTTGTAAATAGCACATATAGTTGCTTTTGCGGCTTTTGTTTATTTATTTTACCAGAGGTGACCAACCTGATCTTTGTAACAATATCATGGCATTCTATCTGTTAGTTGCTTCAGTGACCTCAGGTTTTGTAATTTTTAAGACAGTGGATTGAAAAGAATTTCGTATGTTGATTAAACAATAGTTTTTTGATGATACTGTTGAAGCCAAATAGTAGCTAGAGAAACGTTAGTACTTTACATCAGGGAAGTCAACTATTATTGTCTGATATGCTCAATTCAAAATCGGCAGCTGTTTCGCATAACAAAAAATAGGCTTAAA
Organism: Wohlfahrtia magnifica; assembly: GCA_023159175.1. NCBI lineage: Eukaryota > Metazoa > Arthropoda > Insecta > Diptera > Sarcophagidae > Wohlfahrtia > Wohlfahrtia magnifica. The sequence goes on along the minus strand of JAKWBJ010000226.1, from coordinate 2,857,422 downwards.
ATAGTTTTAAAAAATTGTTATATTAAGTTACATGAGATTGTTGACACTTAAAAAAAATAGCGCATCGACAATTTAAAGCTCTGTTCGGAACAAAATTAAATAATTTTCTTACCTCCGTACGCTACAATGAGTGAAACGTGGATCAATCTTTAACCGCCTGAATAAAAAAGATCATAAGATGAGCAGGCAGTTACCAATAAAAGGTGTCCAAAGCGATCACAAACTTAAAAGTCGGCTTGTAAGAATATGGCGTTATTGGATCGATTGAGTGCAGAAATTTAAAAAACAGGCTGTTTCACCCACAATGCCTAGGTCGGTTTCACACCATTTTCTCCGAAGTTGGGCCACAGCGACTATCGGCTTTTTGTAGACATAAAAAAGAGAAATTTGACTCAACTGAAAAAGTGATTGCCGAGATAGAGGTCTATTTTGAGAGCAAAGACAAATCATTTTACAATAGGGTTAGAGGCGCTCTGGTTCGTAGTTGATCCGTGATTACATGGCAACGCGTGAAAGAGAGGTCATATATGTGGACAATCCGGCTGCTATAAAAACACCGGCTGGGCGCTATGTCAGCTCAAGGCTAGCTGCATCATGCAGGAAGGGCCCTCACGCCGTTACCAAACAGAATTAAATTGTGTTGCTATATAGTGGGGAACGAAACTATTGATAAACTGGACAGAGAGGGCGCGATGAAGTGTGCAGATTTAACTGAGGTCTGTTAGACCCGCAATGAGTTTCTTCGCCAGTTTGGTAGACCTATGGGCTCGTCGAAGAGTGGATGAGTTATGGAGTAGCAGAAGAGACTGCAGAATCTCTAGTCTGCTATGGGTGTTGAATTTGAATAGGAAGCCTTTTAGGACTCCAATAGGTTTTCCAACTGCGTGTTATAATCTAAGGACAAAAACCAGGTTGTGGGACATAGGCAACCCTGGTTTATGCAGAGTGTGTGCCAATGAAGTGGAGCCTGAGATGGTAGAACGCATACTGTACGTTTGCCATGTACTTCACAGACACAGGCTCAGGCTGTTAGGCCAAAGCTTTTTTGTGGTCTCAGTGAGGCTGCGTCTGCTAGGATCTCTGACGTGGAGATGAGGTGATTCCCTATACTTGGGGATTTTACTTTTGTATATCCTAGATGATCCCAATCTTCATTCGCCTATTTGCTTTCATTTACGATATTAGACCACCTGAATTGCATCTTCTGCAATGACCACTTATCTTTCAAATTCAATATTGTAACCAAAGCGTTACGATTTGTTAGTTACGTAATCATCAGCACTCTCATTTTCCCTCATGATCTCTTAATCTAGAACATTTTGATTTGACAACCATATCAGTTCAACACTTTATTTTAAAAATTGGGCCAAGGACCACAAATACGTTTGGAACTTACTACGTACGTTGGCATACCCTTCCACATAAACATTAACAAATAAACAAATAAACAAATCATCAATATTTAGAGATTTAATTACCGAATACTTTTGTCAGTGGCACTAAGAGGGTTTTACAGAAACAAGTAGTATTCAGAAGGTGGAAGATTCTGACTCCAAACAAATAATTTTTTGGTGATATCAAAAATGTGTGTGATCTTGCATTATTATAATGGCATACAACACCTTTTTTTGGTGGCTACTCCAATCCTTCCACTCCTTATGGTTTACTTCATTCAACAGTCGACTTATGAGCGTTAGAGATCAGAATTGATTACTTTGCTAGCTCATAAGGGATCAGCCCTTCTTTATTTCCGTCACTCCTGTAGGGAGCATGTTGGCTTTCCAGCATCAATCGCTTTGTTTCAGTTCAGTAAACAAGTTGATTTTCAAGCTAAGTAGATGATTAATCCACTGTAGCACCCTCCATATGATTGTGTAGTGGTGAATATCCTTGCTAATTGGTGGTGATCTTTACTTTAGCATTGTAGTTTTTCCCAGTAGGTGGAGTTTTTTCCTGATCATTCATCTGATATTTGTCATCATCGCCAGAGTTAAACTAAAAGCTCAGGGGGGCTTCTTCTTTATTTTTTAGATGGAGTTGTTTTCTGGAGGTTTTTTTGTTTCACAATTAATAATTTTTCGTCATGTTCTCTGCTTGGGCTCGAACCTAGGTCGCTTGTATTATTATCCGTGCGCTTTAGCCACTACACCACGCCTTCCCCTTCTTAAAGGTGTATAAAAAGTCAAGTACATGATGTACATGTTACCTGGTTCAGCAGCTTCAAATTTTGATCCACTAAAGGCCGACTATCATTATGACCATATCGACCAGGCACTATTGCAGTACATTGCGAGATCTATTATGCCCATTCCGGTCTATAGTTTGCTCAGCAGATTTTCTGCCTTCCTGATGAATGATAATGATAATAACGTCGACTAAAGCAAGGTGAATCTTTGACAATGAAGTTATCGCAATGGAATTAAGAAAACTACTTCTGAGCCCAGCATTTACTCATATCAAGTCTTTCAATAAGTCCGTAGGATGATATATAGATGGCGTTATTAAAATGTTGTCCATATGATTTTTACTTAGTACTTACCTTCAAACGATACTTGTGTAAATTTGACATCAATCTGGCTTGATAAATATTATCCGAACTCTGCTCCATCGAGACAAATGGTATAGAAGTGGTTTGCTGAATTTAAAAGTGGTCGTCCCAACACAAATGATGCAGAGCATAGTGGGCGCCCAAATGAAGCTGTTATTCCAGAAAACAACCAAAAAATCCACAAATTGGTTATGAACGATTACAAATTGAAGGTGCATGAGCTAACTGACATTGTAATGATATCAGATGGTAATGTTTTTACCATTTTATGCGAACATTTGGGTATACGAAAACTCTGTTCAAAGTGGCTACCACGTGAGCTCGCAAGTCTTGTCACGAACCGATGAAAACGATGGTAAAATGAAATCAATAGGGCTTCGAATTGCTAATTCACCCACCGCATAAACTAGACTTAGCCACCAGCGAGTTTCTCCTGTTTTCAGTTCTCAAGAGATGAAGCAATCGTGCTACAAAAGTGGTATCTAAAAATGGGAAAATCGCTATACTCGTTATATCGCTCTCGAAGTCAACTTTGTTGAATAATAAAATCGAGTTTTGCCAAAATTTTGTATTTTTCTTATTTATCCCGCAGACTTATTGCATATTACTTTAGATTCCCCTGCAAATACTAAACGAATAAGTCATGATTAAAAATTATTTGATGTTTCACTTTGTTGAGACCATTTATAGGATATGAAGGCCATTTAGAACCATAAAAAGCCTAAGTGTTATAACATTATTTTTTACCACTAAGTCTGGAGCTTGTAAAGTTCGATAAGCTTATAGGTGCTTTTGAAAAAGCTATATCCTTGTTAAAGCTATAACTTTAACAAATTCTGTGGCTGCATAGAGAATAAGCCTTAAATAAAATTATAAGTATAGGTTCCGCCATCTAACGTCTTTTTTCAAATAGTGCGTAACAGTGAATGGTAACACTTAGCCCATGTCTGATTTGACAAATAATTAGTTTTATCCTTTCACTGAACGAATATGGTTGTGTATACGCTTGAACAACGCTGGGGATCGGGCCTACGATCGACTTAGAGAAGATGCCGATTTTGCCAAAAAAATCATCTTTTCAGATGAAGCTCATTATGATCTTGGCGGGTATGATAACAAGCGAAATTGCCGATACACCCAAGACGAGTCACTGTTTGGTGTGGATTTTGGTCCAGAGACATAATTGGGCCATTTTTCTTCGAAAATGAGCAAGGAGGCCGTTACATTTAATGGCGATCGTTATCGGGCCATGTTGAACGAATTTTTGTTCAAAAAATTGAAGAGGAAGATATTAGCAACATTTAGTTTCAATAGAACGGCGCTCTGTGCCACACCCGAAGCTACACTCGATGTATTGCGCTCTGTTTTTGAAGATCGCATTATCAGCCGCAGAGCTGATGTCGTTTGGCCACCTCGGAGCTTCGATTTGACACCGTTGGACTATTATTTGTGGGGTGCCGTCAAAGATAAGTGTTACGCCAACAAGCCAGAGACAATTGACGCTTTAAAGAACAGTATTCGTGAAGTCATTGGTGAAATACAGCTGCACACAATCTTTAATGTGCTTAACAAATGGACCGATCGTGTAGCCTACTGCATGGTCAGCCGAGGTAGCCATTTGAATGAAATTATTTTCCATTATTAACCGAAACGATTGTACTTTCAAATAAGAAAAGAAATTTGAGAAAATATTCAATAGCTTTTTTTATAGCATTTTCAAAAAAAAAAAAAAAAAAAATTATTTGGCGGACTCTTTATTTTTCTCCATAAAATCTAAATATCTGATAACAAGATCTCCTTTATTTTTATTAAAAAATATAAGAATTTTTAATACATGTAAAGAATAAAAATGGTCCAAGTAGTTAGTTATTTAAATTAATTTCTGAATTCACATCTTATCTTGGTTTTTCCATGCCGCTTTTTTATTATAAAAATGTTATAACTCAGAAACCAAAATTTAAAAATATGCTAAAGCAAGCATACCTTTCCCCACTATAAACGCATTTTTTCAAGTTTAATTTTTTTAAGATATGACATTTTGGCAACGACAGGTTTAATTACTTTTAATGAAACACGTACCTTGTTATTAAAAGATTATTTAAATACATATAATATAGTTAAATTATAAAAATATTGAAATTATTATAAAATTATTTAAATGTATTAATTGTTAAAGAGAAGTTAATAAAGAAAATAAATAAATAATAATAAAAAAAAAAAATTATTTTGTTTTGTGTTGCAGATTAATCAACAAACATTATTATGTTCGCCTTTAAGTCTTCAATAAACTATTTTTCTTATATTATTTCATAGGTAGCACCACATTAAAAAAAAATAAATTTTTTTCTTTTGTAACGCTTTCCTGTAATGTAGACTTTGACTAAAATTTTTAACTGGATTTTCTACTGGATATCGATGTAGGGTAAATGGGCTATAAACATATTTAAACGTTGTGTGAGCTTTCGAAAGTTGTCTAAATGGTTGTTGTCTGTACTTAAATAGTATAACTCACCCGTATAACAGTATTTGTTTCTAAAGCAGGGTGTTTCAAATCATAATTGTAAGAAAGATTTTGAGCGGCAAGAAGAAAAATATTTTTTTTTACACTCGGCCGCATAAATATACGTATGTACGTATATACGTATGTATTTATATTCTTTTTGTTTTTTTTTCGTGTTAGTCCAGCACTCAGGGGATGACCCCTACTTATGCAGTGTATTGTGCAACTACTAGAAAATTAGGTTGTGTGAAGGAGGATATATGGAGTAGTGGGTATGGACGTTTGATCTGATTTACTTTAATCATAAGTGGCGGGAAAAACGAATTCTATCTATAATGTGTTGTGCGATTCACTGTACAATCAGCTGCAAAGGAATGCGCTTTGCAAGAAAAGCTAGGACTACGTGAGAATTTATGCTTTTTAGGAATTAATTCCTTAATTTCGTCAGAACACATTCCGTTATAACAGCGATGGAACCATGAAACAAAAATTGGCCAATAGATTTGGGCACTCTACCGTCATTTATGAGCACCTTTGCCCTCTTCTGTACGTCGTCGAGAAGCGACAAAATAGACTTTGAAGCACCGCCCAATACATGTGTGTGGTATTTCATCTTACGTGAACGATAAGTGATTTTGGTCGATTTTTAGAGAAACTTGTAAAATTTGACAAATTTAGCCAAAATTACCTAAAATTATCAATTAAATTAGTGATTTTGACGAGAAAATCGCAAATATTCACAATATTAGTCAAAATATTGTTGAAACTGGATAAAAATCACAAAACTTATGAAAAATCAACAAAAATATGTAAATTGATGTTGTAAATGATCGAAAATACTCAAATACATATTTCTACATACCATATGCGGTGGTCACAGTTAGGTCAAAATGGTCTATTAACATTCGAAATTTTCCAAATTTTCAATTTAGCCAATAATTCGAAAAAAAGCAACGAATTTCGATAAAAATACCAAAAATCCAACGAAATTAAATTTTTGTAATTTAAAAAACATATCAAATTATCACAAAAGTTACACTAATTTACCAAAAAATTCAACAAAATTACCAAAAATTAACAAATATAAGCAAAAATTTGTAACATTTAAAAATTTTTAACAAAATTCTAAAAAATCACAAAATAATTTCAAAAAAAATCCCAAAAAAGATGATGATTTTGGTCGATTAAAGATGATTTTTCAAAATTATGCAAAATTCCATAAAAGATCAGATGGTGTGAAGTATTTCCTACACCGTTTCAAAAAACCGAGGAACTGGAATGCTTCTTACGACACTCGAAATACGTGAAAGTTGCAACGAACATCGCAATGAAATCTCATGCCCAGAATATCAAGAGAATCTGACTCCTCAATGTCTACATTACAGATAACAGCAACGTATGTGAGTCAGACAACAATATGGGTCTTGCGCGCATTAAAGTCCACTCTGTTTGCATGACCCCACTTGGAGATTGTCGTCAGGTCGTTTGTAAGCGTATCGTTCATATTCCGCATTTTCTCCAAGAGGCTCGACCCACGATCGTAAAAACATGACTGACAAATATTGTTGTCCTCTGCGAAAGAGTAACTAGGATTGAAAGTGAGAAGAAACAAGTCGTTAAGAAATATTAGAAATAAAGTGGTAGGAAGAACAGAACCTTGCGGATGAATTTGAGCCGAACTCGTCGAATGAGCTCCCATCTATAACCACTCAAAAAGAGCTATCTATGAGAAAGCTTAATATAAATCGATAGAAGTGACTACCGCACCAAAAGCAGTAAGTTTCAATAGGGACGCCTCATGCCAAAATCTAAGACGTTTGAAGAGCCACAACTTTGCTCTCACCAAGAGCATGAAAGGATTTGTTCCGTCTTTGGGAGAGCACCGCTAACCTTCTGCATAATCCAATTAAACCCGACCGGGTCTTATAGGGTTTTATATTTAAGCCCATAGAAGATAATGAATTAAACAATTTATCAAATCACTGGTCACATTTTAACCGCACCCCTGAGCTAATGCCCGAGTCCCGTCACAGAAAAACTTCTCGTCTTTTGAGGCGGTCTACTTTGACATGCCAAAAGATATTGTACTCGTCAAAACAGCCAATAGTCAGAAGGATCAATGTTTGGAGAATACGGCGGGTGTGGCATTTCACTATTTCTAACAATTGTTTGTCAACTTTTGCAGTGTGAGACCGAACGTTATCATACAAAGGGAGAACCATATCTGTCTGTCTTTATATTCTCATAATGCACGGTTCAAACGAAATAATTGACCGAGTCTTAGCAGCTCATAGTACACAAAACCGCCTTAAACCCACTAAGAGTACAAAATCGCATTATCCATACTAAAATGACGCAATTGTGCTAACAAACAAAAAATATTGTTACGCTTTAGCCTTTTTAAAACGTTTGAGTTCGTTTAAATTGCGTTAAAATAAACTATAACCTTTATACAGCTTATCTTAATACAACAACTTAATATTCGCTTATACAACACTTTTATTTCCGTTTTAACACATGTTTGTTTATTGACAACAAAACAATAACAAAGCTCACTGGTAGGTAAAGCAGCCTCTTTATACAGTATGGAAGGTTCAGGAAATATCGATCATCTTCCATTTTCATACCCGTTAATTCAAAAGTAACGTAAAGGTGGTCGATGTGACAGTTTTGCCAAATTAACAGGGTGACACAAATTATAACATTGTTGTATTTTTATTTTCGTAACAATCTTGTCGAAATTATTGAATTTTGGAAGCAGTTATAAAACCCAATAAAAGCCGGATTGTTGCTAACCCTGTCGCAAGTAGATTGGCCCTTACGGAAGCTATACTGACGATCGCTTAGAAAATCTTCATAAATAACTCACGAGCTGATGATTAATCATATTCTCCATATCCTCGGATAGTGCCGTACAAACTGCCAGTGGGCAATAGATTTCAGGGTTGGTAGCCTCACCCTTTAACGACTAAATGTAGTGCTAAAGAGTAACGGTATATTTTTTAAATTGGTTTTATTTTACAGATAGACTTCTGATATATGATGTTATGTCTTTTCCTGTTGCATTTGCATAGTCTGGCAATGATTATCGACTTTGAAATGTTTATCAACTTGTATTACATCATTTTTTAAAAGTTTATCTGTAAAATAAAACCTTTTTTCAGTAAAATACCACTATCAGAACTTGAAGTGTGCTAAATAGTCTGTACACATACTTATGCGTTATAGTGTAATTACATAGATTTGGACTGGGAGGGAATGAAATAGAGGTAAAGGGTAAAAAATTTTAACTAAAATAATAATTAAGACAGCAGAGCTCGATGGCTTTTAGCTTGTTATTGTAATTACAAAGCCTAAGGTCATTTTTAATAAATTTTAATTTTTGTTTTTAAAATTTCATTTTTCCACTTTGTAAATAATAAATATGATATATTTAAATTAAAAATAAAAACATATATACATGATATGTTTTTAGCAATAAATCATTTTTAAAATGTGTTTCTCTAAATGCTTTCTTTCGCACCCTATTAAAGTTATTTATCATCGTTGTTGGTGTTGAGTTTTACATCTATACCATTGCGTTTATAACATATTGAGTTGTTATGAAAAACTCGTACAAACAAACAAAAAATTGATTTAAACCTGAAAAGAGCCAGCCGACAAAAATGGCCAATTTTTAACACGCAATCTATACACGTGTACACATTCGTACTTGTCTTCAATATGTGAATCATATTGTTTTTTTCTTTTTTTTTCTAACAAACCCATTATTATCTAGTTTTTTCGCCATTTTTAAGGTAATTAAGTTAATTCGTAGCTTATCGCACACATCAGAATCACCATCTTACATGCAAAAAACTGTTGAACATTTTTGGTAAAAATTTTAAAGTATTTCTTTTTGAATATTTAAGTATTTACAATAAAATAAAGTCTTGCTAAGAAAACTATTTGAGTGCTCTAATTCACTAAACAATATACAGGTAAACCTCTTACAACGCAGTTTCCTATAATGCGTTTACGCTACAACGCGGTTTCCAAAATGCAAACATTTTCTTGCAATGCGGTTTCCTATAATGCGTTTTCGCCGTGTACTATTTTAATTTGAAAAAGGGTTTCTTCCCCAAATAAAATTCTTTGCATGTAGTCAACGACAAAATTAAGAAAAGGGGCTTCCCCGCAGTTCTAACATCACACAACGACTTATGCTTTTTTCATTTGATGTAATAATTTTTTTGTTAGTTTGTTGTCGGCATTACAAATAAAAGCATCAATCTCAAGCGTGTAAAAAATTGCGAAAAATAGTTGTTGTGTTTCTTCGTAAAATAGTTTTGATAAAATTATTTTAAGGTGAATAAGTAAGTTTCTTTTAAGCCTTATTTATATGTGTATGTTCATATGTAACTTGCAAATAAATTTTTTAATTTACCCTGTAAAATGCCGAATGAAGAAAAAGACACCGTTAAAACGAAAATTTTTTGTCCATTAAATTAAAAATACAAATTTTGGATAAGTGATGTTGCCAGACCTTTTAACTTAAATGAGTAAACAATCAGAACTATCAAACAAAACGAAGAAAAAATAAGAAGTTCGTTAGCATCTGGATCCTCTGTAGTCACGAAAGTAACTGCTCGTCCTAGACCGCAGATAATGGAGAAAATGGAGTAATCGCTTATGGAGTAGATAGAAGGTATGACAAAAAAACGGTGGCCCTCAGATGGGAATGTAATTAAGCATAAAGCACTAAAAATATTTAATTATTTAAAGGAAGGAGGGCAATCGTCTAATGGATGGTTTGGAAAATTCAAAAAAAGACATGCACTTCACAATTCAAAAATACAGGGAGAAAGTGCATCGGCAGACGCAGATGCAGCAAAAAAATATCCAGCAGAGTTCGAAAAAATTATCAAAGAAAATGGTTACTTACTTGAACTAGTCTTCAACGCAGATGAGACAGGCTTGTGGTCGAAAAAAATGCCTTCAAGAACTTTTATTTCGAAAAACGAAAAAAGAGCAGCTCCTGGCTTTAAATTTTCGAAGGATCGAATAACAATATTGCTGTGCAGTAATGCGTCTGGTGATTAAACATTAAACAATGCAACAAAATAAACTTCCAGTGTATTGGAGAGGAAAAAAAAAATAAATCATGGATGACTGCAAGTTTACTTAATGATTGGTTTTATCATTGCTTTGCTCCTGATATAGAAAATTATCTAAAAAAAGAACTTAGCATTTAATGTTTTACTAATTCCCATTCGATTGATTTAATTCGTCCTAATCCACATAGCTATTACAGCCTTTGGATCAGGGCATAAAAGCAGCATTCAAAGCTTACTACATTCGGAAATCCTTTGAGGTAATATTAGAGAAGATGAAGTCAGCAAATATTACGGCTAAAGAAGTCTGGAATCAATTTACAATTTTAAAGTTCACTAAAGTCAACACTAAAAGCTTGCTGGAAAGCACTAATACCGGAAATAGACCTTCAGGGCACTGTTTCTACACCACTAGAAGATGAATATAAGAAAATAGCGAGATTGGCACATACAGTAGAAGGTGATGGATTTGATCAAGAATTAATTGCGGACGATGAAATAAACGAAGCAGATTTAGTGGCAATGACAAAAGAGGAATCAGTTGGAGATAGCTCTGACGATCTTTTCGATGTAAAAAATAAAAACTTTTCCCTAAAAAATGTCGAGAAAGTTTTAAATATGGCAAAGCAGTTGAGAGAATACATTTTCGAGAACGAAAGAGCAGAAATATTTAAACGAAATCTTCAAAACAATTTAGCCCCCTATCAAGAAATTTATAAAGGTTTGCGAAGTAAGAGCAAACAAATTTCAACGCACAATTTTTTCAAACCAACAGTCGTCGAAAGGATGCGCGAATCTGATAGCGCGTTGGGCTTAGATTTTTTGTATAGAGTTCATATCTCCCATAAAGCGATTTCTTATAACGTGGAATTTTCTAGGAACCTAACCACCGCGTTGTAGGAGGTTTACCTGTAATTCTTTATAATTTTAACTTGGATTCACTATGTTTAATCTATTTTGCCCTAAAAAAAAACAAAAAATTAAAAATTACCCATATCTGTATTTGACATCAAACAAAAAACAGTATTTAATACAATTAATATTGGTTTCTTAATTGTTGGCCATAACAAAATTGTTATTGTTACCGAATTTTCGCCATATTGAAACAATATCACCCACTTTTCTTGTCTGTCAAATTGTCCCAATTTTTGTGAAATAAATGGTGTCATCATTGTTTGTGCTACGAAGGTGTGTTTATTAGAGATTTAATAAAATAATTTGATTTTATTATGGGTCAACATAGATCGTATAGTATAATTTTCGTTAACCGTTAAGGTGAATACAGTTGACCCATGTCAAATGTTTCCGTTTCGCTTATTTCGTTTGATAAAAGTAAAGGAATAGAAATAATAATTTTTTTTTTGCCGCATTAAGAAAACTTCGCAAGAATGAAAAAAAAAATACAAATTTATAGGGTCCGCCAAATAAAACTACTGAATATTTTCTCAAATTTTTTTTATTTGAAAGTAAAATCCTTCCAGTTAATAATGGAAAATAATTTCATTCAAATGGCTGCCTCGGCTGGCCATGCAATGGCCTACACGATCAATCTAATTTTTAAACACATTATCGATTGTGTGCAGCTGTATTTCACCAATGGCTTCACGAATATTGTCCTTTAAAGCGTCAATTGTCTCTGGCTTGTTGGCGTAACACTTATCTTTGACGGCATCCCACAAATAATAGTCCGACGGTGTCAAATCGTAACTCCGAGGTGGCCAAAAGACATCAGCTCTGCGCCTGATAATACGATCTTCAAAAACAGGGTGCAAAACATCGAGTGTAGCTTCGGCTGTGTGGCACGTAGCGCCGTCCTCTTGAAACTAAATGTTGCTAATATCCTCCTCACTTCAATTTTTTTGATCGACGTTGACTGTAACGGCCACTTCTTGCTCATTTTCGAAGAAAAATGTCCCAATTATGCCTCTGGACCAAAATCCGCACCAAACAGTGACTCGTCTTGAGTATATAGACTTTTCAACGTATGCGTGCGGGTTTTCTGTGCCCCAAATGCGACAATTTTGCTTGTTTACATACCCGCCAAGATCAAAACGAGCTTCATCTGAAGAGATGATTTTTGATTCTGCAACATTACCATGATTTTCAAAGTAATATCGCAATATTTCCCAGCGTTGTGTAAGCGTATACACAATCATATTCGTTCAGCGGAAGGATAAAACTAAATACCTATCAAATCAGTACTAGTTGAAAAAAAACGTTAGATGGCGGACCCATTACATATTATAACATATAAGTATAGATATATAAACTAGCTAAACACCGACATGCTTCGCTACCCCCGTATTAATTACTCCCTTATTTATTACTTCCTAGTCATTTTCTAAATGTCATTACCTTCTGAACACAAGGCTAAACGATTCAGCCTTTTTAAAGTAGCCTTCAAGAAAAGCATACATCCACACTCACATTCAAAAATATATTAATTTTTTTATAGGGTGAGCCATTAAAAATTTTAAATTTAAAAAATGCCATAAAGCAAAAACGGTTTGAAATTTTGCCAAATTTATTCCTTTGCTGTAAAGTACAATAGTTCCGGTTAGAAATTAAATATTATTTTATTCTTATGGCTTCTGCGGCTGGCCTCATAGTAACACATTTGATCGGATCGAGTGTATGGGGTCGTATCGTGGCAATGGCCTTAAAATGCTCAATTGTCTCTGGTTTGTCGGCATAACATTCGTCTTTAATGGCGCCCCACAGGAAATAGTCCAACATCACCATTTCGGCTAATTAAATAGAGTAGTCGATTGTGGCATGAGATGTGTGGCAAGTTACACCATACTTTTAAAACCAAACACCTTTCGTATCAATACCATGAAGAGCGGGCACAAAAACATTAATTAGCGAGGCGCAGTAGGTGTATTCATTGACGGTAATGAAAATCAAGACCAAGATGAAAATGAGCTTCACCCGAAAAGATGATTTTTGAATTTTTGAATTTAATTTTTTTTGCAATTTCCGACCAGTCGTCGTTGTTTAGGAAACAAAATTCCAATAATAATATACTGAATTTTGTGACAGAATAGAATAACATAAGTATTGCCAGATTCGAAATAACCGCTAGTTCAAATTTAAACCGATAGATGGCCCGATACACATATATACCATATACTCGTATATATAAACTAGCTCAACCTCAGCGTGCTTCGATTTATCTTTCTCGTCGATATAGGCCTCAGTTTCGGCGGCTACTTCATCATTTCTTTCCAGCAAGCATTTTCTTGAGAACTGAAAAGAGGAAAAAGGATTTGGAAAGCAATCCTGGCAAATACGGTGGATGTGATTGTAATTCGAAGTTCAATTCTTGTAGTTTTACCAGTGTTTTGAATCATCAATACGTTCTTGTTTTTGGTTAACATGTAGCAAACGCGGCACCCAGTTTGTACAGGTCTTTCGCATTCCAAAATGTTCGTATAAAGTTGTCAAAACACTTCCGCCTGATATCTTTACAATGTCAGCTAGCTAGTATGCCTTAAATTTGCTGTCGTTCATAACCAATTTGTGTTTTTTTTTATGTTTTCTGGAATAACAACCACATTTGGTTGTCCACTGCACTCTGCATTATTTGTGCTGGTACTACCACGTTTCAATTCAGCAATCTACTACTGTTTGTCTCGGTGGAGTAGAGTTCGGGTAATCTTTATCAATCCATTGTTTAGTTTCCACCGTATTTTTTTCACTTTTTTTATTAACAGAGGTTGCTTCATACAAAATACTGTAACTCAGAAATCAATAGTCAGATTGCTGTCTATTTTATACACGTATCGTTCGAAGGTGGGATTTAAATAAAAATCATATGAAAAAAATGCTAGTAACGCCATCTATCTGTCATCCTATGGACTTATTGAAAGATCTGTTATACATATATATACGCCTACACAAAGTAATAATTAATATATTGTTACGAAAATAAGGTTGGGCACCACAGCTTTTATTACATCGCTAAAAAAAATAAACAACAGCTGCAAGAACAACTATACGTGCTATTTACAAATAACCAAATCTACAACAACAACTATTAGCAGAGATAAAGTAAATAAAAGTAAAACGGCAACAACAATAATTAAGCAGCAAAGAAAACAAATAACAGATAATAAACGAGCAACAACAAATACTAAGAACTGAAATAGAGGTACACATACGCATGGCTACAAAAGAGCTAAAAAGAAATTAAAAGAAAGATATGGAAACTACCTGAAATATCGAGAGGTTCGAGACCTTTCGATGTGTTGTTTACTCAGCCATATAAAAAGCACATCGATGCGAACAGCAATCAGTTTATGCGTCGTAAAGTCATCAAGTGTAGTTGAAGTAAAGTTATCTCAGCGAATGTGTTATTGGTGTGAAGAGAGTTTATAAGCAGTAAACTCGTGAAGCTAGTAGTGAAGTAAAAACCCAGTTTACTTGGAGCTAACTCAGTAATGAGAGTTAAGTGTGGATAACCTCTGGTTGAAAAGGTTGTGATCGAACCTAAGTTTTAATTACGATCGGGTTGGAAGATCTTTAGGAAGAAAGATCTGTCGAGTAATTGTTGTTGTTTACAAAGTTGTAAACAGACAGAGCAATAAAGAATAAAAATTGTTATTGCCTGTAAAAAGATTACAAGCAGTGGTGCACATAACTGTCTTGAATAAAAGATTTCTAATTAAAACCAAACACAAAATTTATTTTATTTGAACTACAATCGAACGAACTCATAAAAACACGTTTTTAAAAAGGTAAAAACGTAACAATATATATAAAAGAAGAGCTTACTTATCACAACCAAACCTCGACTTACGCAAGCCCAAATTCGCCTTATACTATAGCTAACCGCTAAGCTGTTTTCTTGACATTTTTACAAAATCTCTCTCTATCGCTTGTAATGAACTATAGGATATTCATATTTGAAAAACTACAACTAGGCGGTGCCACGCCCATACAAAGTAATTATTTATTTGTCTATATCTGTCAAAATGTTTAGAGTAAGGGTCAAATCAGCTGTCAAAAAGTGGGTGAAATTAAATGAATTGGCATGGTACCTCCCTTACGAAGTAAATATTGATTTTTATATGTCTTGAAAATCTCGAAAGTGGGTATTACTGAATTGCGAAATTGAGAATTTCTTGTCGCTACCATTTTTAACCGTATGGGCTTGAAACCACACAAAAATAAAATTTATTTATTTATTGACCTTAATGGACCGAGGAATCATGACGCCATACGTAGACTCCATACATGGCACAACGAACACGAAAAATTAATAAAACGAAACGAATATCTGACGAATGTGTGAGAGTGCTTAACAATAAGAATACAATATGACGGAAAAATTATCCTTAAGGAAAGGTAATGGAAACTTGCAACAGTTCTAAGTGACGTGATATCATCACGTGGGAACAGTGCTAAAATCAGCTGTGAAAGTAATGCTCATGGAAATGATCTGACCTATTACCAATCGAAACTGTTCGTTTTCTTGGTTTAATAAAGCTCGTTTCAAATAAAGGGTCCGCCATCTACCGTTTTTTTTTGTTTTCAACTTGTGCTTATTTCGTGAATGGTAACACTTAGCTCATGTCTGATTTGACAGATAATTAGTTTTATCCTTCCGCTGAACAAATATGGTCGTGTATATGCTTGAACAATGCTGGGAATCTGGGCCTGCGATCGACTTACAGAAGATGCCGATTTTGCCAAAAAAATCATCTTTTCAGATGAAGCTTATTTTGATCTTGGCGGGTATGTAAACAAGCAAAATTGTCGCATTTAAGGCACATGATTTGGTCCAGAGGCATAATTGGGCCATTTTTCTTCGAAAATGAGCAAGAAGTGGCCGTTACAGTCAATGGCGATCGTTATCGGGCCATGTTGAATGAATTTTTGTTCACAAAAATTGAAGAGGAGGATATTAGCAACATTTGGTTTCAACAGGACGGCGCTAGGTGCCACACAGCCGAAGCTACACTCGATGTTTTACGCCCTGTTTTTGAAGATCGCATTATCAGCCACAGAGCTGATGTCGTTTGGCCACCTCGGAGCTGCGATTTGACACCGTCGGACTATTATTTGTGGGGTGCCGTCAAAGATAAGTGCTACGCTAACAAGCCAAAACTTTAAAACACAATATTCGTGAAGCCATTGGTGAAATAAGCTGCACACAATCGATAATGTGCATAAAAGTTGCACCGATCGTGTCGGCTACTGCATGGCCAGCCGAAGCAGCCATTTGAATGAAATTATTTACCATTATTAACCCGAAGGATTGTACTTTCAAACAAAAAAAGAAATTTGAGAAAATATTCAGTAGTGTTTTTGTTATAACATTAAAAAAAAATTATTGGCGGACCCTATATAAGGAAAAGGGCTGTTATTTTTATTCAGTTCTTTAACCGACACCCCAGTAATACTCGTTGCTAACTATTTAAAGACCTTTTTTTGGATAATAACGCAATCTCATACAAAATCAACAAAAAGTGTTTGTTACATAAATTCTTCTGAATGGATCACGATTTGCGTAATTGGATTTTCATATGGCGGTAAAACGATATTCAGATTCTGCTGAAGATGTAAGAGGCAAAAAAGAAGAAACTGAATACCAACTGATACAATTTTACTTGAATATCATATTCATGATCTGAAATCAAGGAAGCATTGCTATGTATATTTTTGACCGAAATAGTTAAAAAAACTTGCTTTTTTCTTAATTTATCCCCCATAATTCAAATATACCTTATACTGTAATTGTACTGAATTTGGTAAAACAAAAAAAAAAAAAAAAAAAAAAACAATAAAATTTATTTTGTTTCTAATAAGGAACACAATGACTTGCACACAACTGGCTTTAAGAAGCCCATTTCTTTTGCTTTTAATTGATAAAACTGTGTGTGTTTGCTAACAAACCCGAAGATAAACTACATAATTAATACGAATGAATAGAGAAAAAAAAACCAAAAACAATCTGAAATTATGTCTGATTAAATTAAGGAAACTGTTAGAAACCAAAGAACAAACAACATAATTGAGCTATGAATTACTATGGAAATGTAATTGAAAGCATAGAAGTCTTCTAGAAGTCAACAATATGCACGTTGTTGCCAAACAATAGGGAAATATAATTACAAAATATATATCCTCACGTAGTTACACTTGAACTGAAATAGGTTGATAAAAAAAGTTAAATATTAATTATTAATTATAACAGTTTAGGTGTCTGTGCCACAGCATTCTATCATTTTACGTTTTGTTTTAAATGTTTTTCAGATTCAATGGAGCAGAGCTTTTTGTTGGTAATCTTAGCTGCCAAAGCAAATAGCAAATTTAGCTTAATAAAGTAAAAAAAGGTAAAAAGTGGGTAAAAAGAGCCTTTATTTTCAAAAAAATTTTTTTTAACATTGATAGTTCAGAAATGAATACTGCTATTTATTTAATTCTCATTAAGTACTTTTTTTAAATACTCACTCGCTAAAACCCGGCGTGCTTCGCTGTCCCTATCTTAAGTAGTACCATGACTGTTACCTTAGTAAGTAATATTCAACACTTTTCCCCATTTCTCCTTCTCCCGGTCCTAGTCTAAGCATTTAGATGATCGAATTTGCAAACTGAAACAAAGGAATATCAATTTGAGTTTGGTAAAGAAAATGATGTTAAGGTGTGAGTCACAATTAACATCGTGCACTATGTTTGGACCACTCTTTAGTAGACGTACGTAGAAAACTTTTGTCAAGAAAAATAAAATTTTGTCAAGGAAAATAAAATAACAATAACAACATAGAACTCCCTTCAAACATGGAAACCATTATCGGACCGTGTGATAGTGGCTCCCTTCTAGAATGGATGCAGTGCTATGCCCCAAGGGGCATAATAGAGATGAAGTCTATGCACTGTTAACATCGACACCTACTGAGATTCAGAAAAGTGATATCATCGTACTCATGGGTAATTTAACCTGAAGATAGGTAGCGCATAGACCAACATCCGCCCTCCCATTAGTGGTGTACGGTTGTGGAGTTAGGAACAATAACGGGCATTTCAACTAGTAGCAGGAGGCTCCAACTTTCCGCATAAGAAGATACACAAATATACATGAACATACCTGAGCGGCAATGCACACAATCAGATAGACCACATATGCGAGAGCAGAAGATGGATAAGCTCTGTATCGAATTTCAGTAATATAAGAAGACTTCACATCGTTCAATCACAGGCGAAATCAAGATCATAATGAAATGACGGCTTTACTTACAGCAACTCTAGAATACTGCAACCAAACACGCACTAATCATGGTAATTCGTAAACGACTATCAACAAATAAACACCACTCACAGCAGCATAAAATCAAGTCGCAGAAAAGTGGGTGTAGGGTAATTTTGAATATGAGGTGGCGTTTGGAACCTGGTTTCTCAAATTTTTTTTTTCCGTCACTCCTCTTGGGAGCATATTGGCTTTCCACAAAGCATCTATTGCTTTGTTTCAGTTTCATTAATCAATTTGATATCTCAAGCTAAGTAGATGATTAGTCCGCTGTAGCTTCCTCCATATGATTTTTTTTTGTGTAGTGGTGAAGATCCTTGCTAATTGGTGCTGATTTTTACTTTAGCATTGTAATTTTTTCCCAGTAAGTGGCGTGTTTTTCCTGATCATTCGTCTGATGTTTGTCATTATATCCAAAGGTATGCGAGAAAGGTCAGGGGGGCTTTTTTCTTTTTTTTTAGATGGAGTTATCTGGAGGGAAGAAGTTGAAGCCTTTTTTCTTTTATATTAAACATTCGAAACCACAATTAAATTTTTTCTTCGTCATGTCCTCTGCTGTGGCTCGAACTCGAGCTGCAAAACAATCGATAGTACTATCGATAGTATCGATAGTCTTTCTTTCGGCTAACCATTGATAGTTTTTTTTCACTATCGATACATAGTCAAATTCTAAGAGTATTTACGGAGGCCACTAAATATAGTCAACATCAAGCAAAACTTTTACACTTTTATAGCTACATAGGGACACAGTTTAACGGTTTCTTCTTAATATTCTATTTATTTAACTAAATAAAGTATGAATTGTAACTAAAATATGTTCGTACATACGATTTTGCATTAGACCTAAACAAATTAATGTTCGTTTCGTCACACCATATACGAGTAATGTTGTTCTATTTATTACGGTGCATGTGCTTCTTCCGTTTGTTGAGAAATTATATAGGGTCAGCCAACTAACGTTTTTTTTTCAAACTAGTGCTTATTTCGTGAATGGCAACACTTAACTCATGTCTGATTTGACAGATAATTAGGTTTATCCTTTCGCTGAACGAATATGGTTGTGTATACGCTTGAACAACGCTGGGAAATACTGCGACATTACTTTGAAAATCATGGTAATGTTGCAGAATGTGTGTTCATCTTTTCAGATGAACCTCATTTTGATCTTGGCGGGTATGTAAAAATGTAGCAAAATTGTCGCATTTGTAGCACAGAAAACCCGCACGCATACATTGAAAAGCCGATATACCCAAGAGGAGTCACTATTTGGTGCGGATTTTAATCTAGAGGCATAACTGGGCCATTTTTCTTCGAAAATGAGCAAGGAGTGGCGGTTACAGTCAATGGCGATCGTTATTGGGCCATGTTGAACGAAGTTTTGTTCACAAAAATTTAACAGTTTTTGTTTTGCGCCCTGTTTTTGAAGATCGCATTATCAGCCGCAGAGCTGATGTCGTTTGGCCACCTCGGAGCTGCGATTTGACACCGTTGGACTATTATTTGTGGGGTGCCGTCAAAGGTAAGTGTTATGCCAACAAGCCAAGACTTTAAAGGACAATATTCGTGAAGCCATTGGTGAAACACAGCTGCACACAATCGATAATGTGCTTAAAAACTGGCCCGATCATGTAGGCTACTGCATGGCCAGCCGAGGCAGCCATTTGAATGAAATTATTTTCCATTATTAACTGAAAGGATTGTACTTTCAAATAAGAAAAGAAATTTGAGAAAATATTCAGTAGTTTTTTTTATAGCATTTTCAAAAAAAAAAAAAAATATTTGGCGGACCCTTTGATTTGTTTGCCAATAACTCCAAAAATATTGGTTGTATTAAGAAATGATGTTAGAATGACTTACAGCTGGTACAACTTGAAATATTTTAACATATGGCTCAACAAAATCGTATAAGTGGGTACAAATTTATCATAAGATGAGTGAAGCAGCCCCTACTAAATCTCATATTTTAGAAAAAAAAAAAATGTAAAAAATACTAATCCATAGAATCTGAAATCCTATTGATTTTTGAAGTTAGGCGACCATACCGCATCTAACGAATATTTTGAATATCAAGGGTATTTTTGCTTGTTGCATAGTGCTAATAGCATTTTGAATTTACAAGGGCAGTCCCAAAATTTTTGTAAATACGTAACATATATGGCGGCAGTAATAGGTGAAAAGTGGTTTATTTATTTTTGCTGGACTACAAAAACTCTTTTACCGTCTATCAAACGTTATAACTAAAGGAATTAAGTCCGTACTTCTTCCATCTAAGCTCCTTCTGCAATGAGTCTTCTTGAGTCATTATGATCTGCAGACAGGTCTTTGATGTAGAAAAAGTCTCTATTTCTCGTTCAAGTATAAAAGATTAAATCGTAGAAATTTGAACCAAAAATTTTTAAATTAAATTCAAAGAAATTAAGAAGACATGAAAGGGTAAAAATTAAAATTTTTTTAAATTAATTTTTTTTTTAGTTTTTAATTAAATTAAATTAAATTAACTAATTAATTAATTTTTGTTTAATTTTTTTAAATTAAAATTTTTGTATTTCAATGAAAATAAATGGTTTTGTAAGACCTTATTTTATACGTTCTAAATTGGTTTTCAGCTGTGTTTAAGGAAAAAAAGAAAGGCATTCACTATTTGCTTTTCGTTTCGTTTAAATAAAATGTTAATTTTAGTTTCTGCTCTTATTATTGGTGGCTTCATTAACAAAACTAAGCCAGAAACAAAAAAATTTATTTTAAAACTTTGAAAATTCAAACATTTCCTCAGGTTAATTTTTTGTTTTTCGTTTTGTTTTCTCATTAAAATAACGCCCAATGTTAGCAAAAGTAATTAAAATTTAAAGTCTTTCAAACAATTGACTACTGTTTTAGTAAAGCAAACTAACTTTTAAAAATAAGAAAGTTTCTTAATCAAAATGCTAATTGAGAATATATTGAGAAATATTCAAAATGCAGTCTCTGTATAAGCAAGACAAGTGAATAGTTAGAAAAAATTGATTTTAGAACGTTTTAGTGAATAGTTAATTCCGACATAAGAATAACTCTCGTAGAGAATGGCTCATGGCGACAAAACGTGGATGGTAGTGTGGCAAGTGGAAGAGACAAAAGCCTCAATTAACACTATCAAAACACTTTCTGGCAAAATACTACAGCAATAGTTACATTACCGACTTAACTGTGAAGTAAAGATAAGCACAACGCTTGGCAATTGGAATTGGTCCAACAACATTGCCAAAACTGCACAGACTGCTGCCGATGCTTACCGCTCAGGGGATCTTTACCGTGTGTTTAGGAAACTAACTAAAAAATCTACTGAAAAACTGCTAAGAAACGTAAGCTAAGCTGTAACTCTGAGAAAAATTTAAGTAGAACATGTTAACGTCGTACGTCTCTAGGCAGTGGGCAATATGCAGTCGTAAGTCACGTTCAGTAAATGAGAATATACGCACTGAATTTCCGAACATGAGCGAAATATCTATATGGGGCAGTTATATCTCTTAAAAACGATTTATTTATTTATCTTAAAAACGATTTGTTATTCTGGCATAGACAATATGTTTCCAGAGATGCCGAGGCAGAAACATACTCCCAGATGCTCCCTTCAGTTATTACCAAATTGTGGAGACAGGAAAATGTCCCACATTAAATTGCTAAGGGCGTAACCGACAACTTACCAAAAAGAAGAGAGATATAATCGATCGCAGGGGGTGGCGTAGTGTAGTGGTTAGAGCGCACGCATAACAACACATATTATCCAGGTTCAAGCCACAGCAGACGACATGACAAAGAAAAATTTAATTGTGTTTTCGAATGTTTAATAAAGAGGCTTCAACTTCCCTCCAAACAACAACATCTAAAAATTAAAGGAAAAGCCCCCCCGACCTTCCCGCATATTTCTAGCGATTATGTCCAACATCTGGCCAATGATCCTGATCACGCCATCTACTGGAAAAAAAATTACCATGATAAAGTAAAGATCAGCACCAGTTAGCAAAGATCTTCACCAATACGAAATTTCATATGGAGGAAGCTACAGTGCATTAATTATCTATTTAGCTTGAAAGGTCGAATTGATTAAAGAGACTGATGAGGTGATCGCAAAAATTCTGAACAAACGAGATTATCAATCAGTGTCATGACCTAAATCTGAAGGAAACAAGCTGGTTTCTAAGCTCATAAATATTATGTTATTAATTGTTATTCAGTTGGTACTGCAGCATTGAAAGATCTGTTTTGCCAAACACTCTGTGGTCAGACTCGCCAGCGTGATAGTCGACGGTGGTAAAAATTCCATCTAGTCTATACCATTGAGCGGATGATTGTCCGATTAGTCTGGTAGCGCCAATCAGAGCAGTCTCCAGAATAATACTCTCTGCCTTGTGTATGAAGACTACAATGTCTTCAATAAGCAGCCGACGAATCTGTTCAGCCGATGAAAATTCGTCTCTGACTGTTCGCCAAACACATTCAGAGAGAAGATGCTCCGTCCTCTTCGCTTCCTCCCTACACGAGCGAATCAGTCGTCACGTTGAGGCCGAAGAGGTGATATCTAAGATTGTAGTGGCTCGTAATGAAGCCATTAAGTCTTCTAATAGTCGTCTTGTTCATGTGGCACAACTCACTATTATAGGTGAAGTGTCTCATTAGCCGCTTCGCCTGCCTCATATTCGGGCAGTGTACCAAATATGACAAGCCTAACCCATGCTCCCATTTGTCGATCTCCCCCTGGCCGTAGAACAGCTAATGCAATAGCCACGAAACTAGTGGCCGAGCCACGCCTTGCCAATTCGTCAGCGAACATGTTCCCCAAACACCAGTTTGTCTAGGAACTCAACAAAGCGTTACTCTGTTCCACAATGCCAGTGTGTTGACATTCTTGGAGCAATAGAGTATCAGTACCAAGTCTAAGCAATTCGAAGAATTAGTGCCGCTTGACTAAGAAAATATATATTAAAAGAAGCGCTCCTGATTTCACACTCTATATTAATCCGCGTATATATGTGAATAGCCAAATGGGTTTCCAGAGTTTGGTACTGGTCATGAAAATACCAAAACCCCCGGCTACCAAACCATCATCCATTTTAAATCCATCCGAAAATTGTTTAACATTAGGGAGGGACCTCATGGTCTTACTTTCCACGATCATGTATAACAACTTCGAAATTGTGACCGAAGTTTAAGCCATCAGTGCACACGTCAGTCCTGCTCACCAGTAGCTAAATCTTATGTTGATCATGTTGTTCTGTTATGTTAATCGTGGCCAAAATAAACTGCGAACCAAAAGATCTGCAAATAATGCCAATAATCACAGCACTCACCAGGAACCTCATTCTTCAGACCAAAATAGCTAGACACTCACACAGTAGTTGTACAAATGTTACAGCACAGGTCGTATAGAATCCACACCGATCATCCACAGTGCCCAGTTTATAGACCCGTTAGTACCCTGAGCCTGTTCTTATGGAGCAGCAGTAGTTTTCGGAAAATAAACCTCCTCTAACCTGTCTCATACCGAAGCCATTTCTCCAAAACATAGCGAATTCCCCCTCAGCTCAGAAGCCAGTTCTCACCTGTGGTTGACCATCGTCGAAGAGTCTATAGAGTGAAGATCGTAGCTTTATCTAGCATTCATAGATTTTAAGAGTCTGCCGCATTGGCTGTACTGGAATGTAAAAAACTATATCCCAACATTATAGGTCTAATCTGGGGCCTATAGGCACGATTAACAGTTAAGCGGCACAATTAATATTTACTCTGGTGTACGGATGCGTGTTATCTCGTAATATCTCAACGTAACAATGAAGCAATATCGCTCATGGGGTCTTCAAGGCAGACTAGAAGATTTTGACTATGTTTGCGATATTTATTTGCTCACTTGCACTTTCAAGAACATGCAGGCAAAACTGACGATGGTCCAGAAAATTGCCTTAAGAGTGGGTTTAAAAATGTGATAAATATCGGCAAAACGAAAGCAGTGCGAATATTTAAATAAATAGGAGGCCAATCGCTTAAAGAAGTAAACTATTGCTGCTATCTCGAGAGCATACTGGTCAAGAGTGGTGGCTTCAAGGTTTATATATCCAGCCGCATAAATAAAGTTCGTTAAGACTAAGGTCGACTTAAACCAGCATGGAGCTCAGCATGTATACAAGAGAACACAAATCTCGCTCCCATTAATCTTATCCATTTTTTTTAAACAAAAACGTATTGATCATGATGCGGTAACGATCTTCACTGACCACCAGTGTGTAAATCCGAACCAAACGGTGCATATTTCTGAATGTAATGGGGTGGCGTGGTAGAGCGCAGGTATACAAAAGAAGCGGCCCATGTTCGAACCCCAGCAGAGGACATGACAAAAATATTAAATTGCTTCATCGAGTGTTTCATAAGGAGCCTTCAGTTTTCCTACAGACAAATCAATTTAAAGAAGCCCCCTGACCATCCGGCTTACCTCTGCGATGATAATAAACATCAAACGAAGGATCAAGAGAATACACCATCTATTGAATAGAAATTACAATGCTAAGCAAAGATCACCATCACCGCATAGCAAGGATCTTCACCACTACACACAATCATATGGAGATGAGCTTGAAAACTTAGCTTGAAAATCAACTTGATTACTGAAACTGAAACAAGGCAATGGATGCTTTGTGGAAAGCCAATATGCTACCTAGAGGAGTAACGAAAAAAAAAAAACAAAAATTGGTGTCTATAGGGGGTGTGGATTAGTTTCACTAAATATATGTGGCAATTAACCTCTTGTCTGGGCACAATTTTACGATATGACATCGTCTATAAGTTGCAAGAATTTGGTAATTTGGTAGCGTTGTTCAAGCGTCAATCTTTACAAGATATATTTGCCAGAGCATTTTGATCATAAATATCAAACACTGAGCTCATTTTGACAGTTCGTTTGATAGTTTAAACTTTCGTTAGTAATGTGAGGCTTAAAATACATCCCCTTATTTATTTTTGTATTAAGTTTTAAAAATAAACAGTGTTACTTATTCACTTTTACTATTGAAAAGCCCACTGTCACTTTCCCTAATTAGAAATCAGCTTCTTATTGAAAAGATAAAAATTTAAACTGTTTAAGCGTTTCTGAGTCGTTGAATGTGTGGAAGCGTAAATGCTTTTTAAATGGAAAAATGTGTGTATCAGTGTTGTGTTTTGTGAGCGTTTTGGTGTATAAGTGTATATATGTGTGTATATGTGTGTATTTTAGCTAATTTTTATGACATAAGACATGTTAACAACATTCAACCTTAAACTTTTAGTAGGATAATTAAAAATTTAATACGAATTTAATTAAAATTTAAACGAAAATAAGGGGAAACCATAAAAGGAATATAAAATAAGTGGGAGATAAATTGCGTATCTTTGTAAAGAAAATAAATTAAGTATTTAGAACCTATTAAATCGTTGATTAAAAATTAAATTTTGAGAATTTTTTTAAACGCATTGACATTTAAATTTTTAAATGAATAGTATTTCTGTTTGGCGAATGCAATTTGGTAAAAAATTTGTAAAATTACAGAGACAATAATTGGTTTTCGAAAGGTGTACCCAATCCCCATCTTTATTTCTACTCGGACTAATCGTTCCTTTTGTGGACGGATATAGCATTCAACAACACGTGAAAGAGATAAAATGATTGATTTGAATTTAGGACGATATCAATCCACATAAGATCTAAGTAAGTCCCATGCATTTCGGAAAATACACTATTTGACGGGAATTTTGGACTGGCGGCATCAGCGCTTCATATTAAGCGCTCGATATTAAGTATGTGTTTAGAAATAACGGTACCTCCAAAAGTTTAAATTTAAAGATGTAGAGCAGTCAATGCAAGACCCATTATGAGTAACTAGAGTAACACTACTGGGTTTCTGGGAGCTTTTGTGTTGTGTACCTGACAAGAAAAAATCAAAGGAATGCATTAGGAATGCATCAAAACTAATGATTTGTATTGACAACCAAGTCATTAGGATTAAGTTCAGAAATTGCCGTGTTAACTATTCACTAGATATACGAAAATCAATAGGTATGTCACGCCCACTTGTTCAGTTTTGCCTATATTTTGAATGATGATTTCCATTGAACACAAAGTTAGTCGGACCAAATTCAGATCCTTCCATATTGGAGTTCCAAAGATATACAAAAATCAATATTTACTTCGTATGGATAGTACCACTCCCATTTAACCAAAACCGCCCACTTTTTGTGTGGTGATTTACAAATTAAGAAACTTTCACTATTACCGTTCTCTAGATATACAAAAATCAGTATTTACTTTGTATGGGAGGTGCCGCACTCATATATTCAATTTCGCCCATATTTCTGATGAATGGATTAACGAAGTTATTTAGACCAAATTCTGAACCTTTTTTTTTATATAAGACCAGCACCCAGGGGATGGCCCCTACTCATGCAGTGCATTGTGCTGGCACTAGGAACATAGGTTATTGGAAGGCGGACAAAGGGAGTAGTGTTTATGGACGTTAGATTTAAATTTACTCATGTCGTAAGTGGCAGGAAATACTTTCGCTGGAAGTTTATTCCACAACCGAACAGTGCGACCAAAGAACGAATTCTCCTTATAATGCGTTGTGCGATTTACCGGACAATCAACTACAAAGCGATGCGCTCTACGAGAAATACGAGTACTACGTAAAATATATTATTTTTGGAAATTAATTATTTAATTTCGTTAGAACACATTCCGTTATAGTAGAGATAGAACAATGAAACACACGCCACATTGCGACGGTACTCCAGTGAATCGACAGAGTTGTCTACCCATACATGAGAGTTGTAATCCTTTTTGGTTCGTATATAGGTCTTGTAAATATTAAGGAGATCAGATGGAGTGAAGTATTTCTTGCAACGTCTTAAAAAACCAAGGCACTTGAATGCTTCTTTCGACACCTGAAATATGTGATCATTCCAACGAACGTCACAGTGAATTCTCATGCCCAGAACATCAAGACCATCTGATTCCTCAATATCCACATAACCAATTGACACACATGATAGCACACCACCACGTCTGTGTGTTAAAAACATTGAGTCTTACGTGCATTAAAATCGACCTTGTTTGCACGACTACACTCGAAGACTTTCACCAGGTCACTTGTGAGTCTATCGTTCATATTCATCCTTCTTGCCCCAACCTCCAAAAGGCTCGGTCTACGATCAAAAGAATATGAGCGACAAATGTTGCTGTCATCCGCAAAAGAGTAGATAGGATTAGAAGTGAGAAGAAGAAGGTCGTTAAGAAATATTAGAAAAAGAGTTGTAGAAAGAGCAGAGCCTTGCGGTACCCCTGAGTTTAGCCTGAACTCGTCGGATGAGACCTCTTATAGAGTGATCTCTGAGAAAATCGGGAAGTGTGTACCGACACCAAAAGACTTAAGTTTCGAAATGAGATATCCAGAGCCACAACCATGAATGGACTTGTTTCACTTCTCCGAGAGCAACGCTAGCAGGTCACCAGTACAACGGCTCTTTCGGAAACCGTACTGACGACGCTAAGTAAATTGTTGGGCTCCATATATTCCACAAGGTGGTGATTAATCAAACTCTCCATAACCTTGGAGAGTGCGAAACAAACTGTTATTGGACGGTAGTTCTCAGGGTTACTAGCCGCGCCCTTTTTGGAGATTAGCGTTACATAAGCAACCTTCCGGCAAGATGGAAGAAAACCGGCGCGATATAACGCACTGAAAAGGTAAACAAACGGACACGCAAGCGTCGAAGAGCACTGCTGCAGGACTAGTGCTGGTATGCCATCCGGCCCAGAAGACTTGTTAACGTTGAGATTTGTAAGGACCCTTTTTACAGCACTATTACCGTTCAAAAGATATACAAAAATAAATATATTTACTTTGTATGGGTGGTGCCACTCCCGCTTCATTAATCAGTAGCATTTAATCTCAAAGCCGTTATTTCTATTATTCCTCATTTTTCAAGAACATCTAAATGTAACTCGTTATAGTGTACCATCATAGTATATGCAGAGATACAAAAAATAATCAAAATGAGTACTGTAGGTATCCTTAACAATTCACAAGTTTAACAACTACAGGAGTCAAGTACCTGTTGCACTTAACTCACGAGTGTTTTATCTTAATTTTTTTTTGCATATAAAAATATGAAAATGGAAATACAATTTTAATGTGCTGCGAGTCAAAGAGTCTATTACATTCTAGTCACTCAGGAGGCTTGGCATTGGTCTACTCAGTTAATGAATAAATGAAAAAAGAGGACAAGAGACCAGAGTTTTAATCTTTAAATACCATCAAGTAATTCATTACACACTTCGTAGTTAAATTAATGTTTATGTGTAAGTGTGTACATTTGAAGAGTGTTTATTCATATATGTACTCACTTCTCCCTCTCTCTCTCTCTCTCTACTTTATTCTTCGTGGAATTCCACGTTGCATGTTATGGTTTTATTTTAATTTTATTTTATTGTCTCTTGGTTACAGATCTTTTTGAATTTGTAATGGTATTCGCAGTTTGCTGGTATTCCTTTTTCATTGTTATTGTTTTCATTACAAAACGAATAATGTCTTGTTGTTGTTTATTTTGGTTTTGTTCAGTTTATCGACTTCACAGTTTATGTGTAGGAGTGTGTAGGTAATTGTATGCCAATATAAACAATAGCAGCCACACAGTGACTCTTTTCTTAGAAAAACAAAAATAAAGTCTTCAAACCTTGAGGGATTGAAGTTAACATCTGTTGAAGGTTTTTTTTGTTGTTGTTGTGGTTTATTTGTTTTTAAAGAGATATTCAATGAAAATGATGTAATTAAGGTTTGAAATGTTTTCTTAATCATATGCGAGATAAGAGAACAATATGTGATACGGAGTTAATTAAAAAAACCCTGTTTTTATGCGAGCATTACATTAATTTTTTTATTTTTATTTTTTTTTTTATTTAAAACTACATGTGTGTTTAGCGTCGTTTTCCAAAGAAATTTACAATTAAAATGACTCGTTTCTGTTTCTCTAAGCAACATTAGTAAAACAAAGTTTGGAAAGCGTTAAGTATTAAAAAAGAACAGTGATTTTATCTAATTAGTAGGGTTTATCACTATACGTGTTGTTAGAGGTATTAAGTGTAAGTAAGTAAATTAAAACAACTTCATTAAGTATAACGAATGTGAATTTTGGACAGATTGTAGTAACTTTTCAAGGAATTTTATACTTTCAGGACCAATGCAAAAAAATGTAACAAAAATAAATAAGAATAAAAGTATGCGACAGAACAAATGCACAAGCTACAGTTGATAAGATAAATCTTCATAACGATGAAAAGCTCATTCGAGTTTTAATTTTTTTTATTAATGCATAACGATAGTAGCCTCCTTTTATTAATACAAGATAAAAATCAAGAAAAAATACAGACAAAATTTGTATTTTTTACAAAACCGCCATTTTAAATGAGACAAAATAAAAGCACGAAATCAATATCAAAAGCAATAAGAACCATTTAATAACAAAAATAATCTTTTTAACATTATAAGGATAATTAGTATATAAATTTAATTTGTTCATAATCGTTTCAAATCTTTCAAGGTCTGTTCCTAGCCGACACGATTTTGCATTATTCTAATAAAATGGCGGACAGTAATACGAAATAAAAAGAAAAGATAATAAATGCTTTGAATAGAGGTTATCCAGTCATAACAAGCGCACAAACTCGAAATCCATCGCAGAGTTATGTATTTCCAATATTATAAGCCATTTTCGTTCATCAACCATACTCAGAGCTCCCTATATTGGTTCGAAACCTTGCTGTGCATCACCACTTACTATCATCCTCAATGTAGTCAAAGATTGGGAAATTTCCAAATGCTGGCTACACCGAAATGGTCAAAAGGGACTTTGCCACTCTAAATCGATGATGAGCGCGCAATTTAGACTTCGCTCGGAGGTTCTCAAGTATGGCAGGCCGAACTAAAACTGCTGACGGATTTTCTTACCGGCTACTGTAGACTGAGAGTGCATCTGAAAAGAATGACGGTCACGTATGTGAATGTTTGTAGACGGTGTTCGCAGGCATCGGAGACAGCGAAACACATATTGTATCAATGTTGAGTTCTTCTTCTTTGGAAGGAGATGTTTGGGGAGGCATAGGGTCTCATAAGCAGACATATACACCATTAGGGTCTAAGATCTTCTCATGCTTATAAGGACGGCAACAGATTTGCTAAGCAAATAATATATGGTGGGCCGTTTAAAGGTTTAAATTTAAAAATGCAATAAAATAAAAACGGTTTGAACGGTTTTTGCCGGTTAGAAATAGAATAAAATAGAAATTGTTTCATTTAGAAATGGATTATTATTTCAATAATATAGCTGTCGCGGCTGGTCTCACAGTACCCCATTCGATCATACCAATATTCGATTACTTTTCCGTGTATAGGGTCGTATCTCTGCAATGTTATAACTAATGTTGGCCTTCAAATGCTCAATTGTCTCTGCTTTGTCGGCAAAACACTTATCTTTAACGATGTACCACAGAAAGTAGTCCACCGGTGTCAAATCGCAGCTTCTTGGCGGTTAACTAATATCACCATTTGGGCTAATTAAACGGCCATTAAACGTTTGACGCAATAAATCGATTATGGCATGAAATGTGTGGCAACCAAACATCATTCACTTCAATACCATGAAGAGAGGTCACAAAAAACTCGGTTATAATGGGGCGATAGGTGTCTCCATTGACCGTAATGGTTGCAACGTCCACATTTTCTAAGAAATATGGGCCAATGATGCCTGCGCTTCACAAGTCACTCGCAATGAGTGCATTGACTTCTGTAAGATAATTTTTGCCAAATGCGGCAGTTTGATTTATGAACGTACCCACCAAGATGAAAATGAGCTTCATTAGAACAGATGATTTTTTATTTTTTATTATTATTTTTTTGATGATTTTGCAATTTCCGACCAATTGCCTTTCTTCTGGAAATAAATTTCAAATAAATTCTAACGTTGCTCAAGCTTAAATCGATTCATTTCGTTCAGTGGTGATAATATACTGAATTTTGTGGCAGATTAGAATGACATAATTAATTATTGCCAGATTCGAAATAACCGCTCTTTGTTATTGAGGGATTTGCTATTAATCAATAGTTCGTGCATATGTTTTGTCACACACTGTAGATACCTGTTGTGTGTTATATCAAACTAGCAATAAATGAATGAATCACTAATTGTTCTCGTAAATAACTTCCGATCATATGTTGACACTTGTAAAGGGTCCGCCAAATAATTTTTTTTAAATGCTATAAAAAAAACTACTGAATATTTTCTCAAATTTATTTTTTTATTTGAAAGAACAATTCTTCCTGTTAATAATGGAAAATAATTTTATTCAATTGGGTGCCTCGGCTGGCCATGCAGCAGCCTACACGATCGGTCTAATTTTTAAGCACATTATCGATTGTGTGCAGCTGTATTTCACCAACGGCTTCACGAATATTGTCCTTTAAAGTGTCAATTGTTCCTGGCTTATCTTTGACGGTAACCCCACAAATAATAGTCCAACGGTGTCAAATCGCAGCTCCGAGATGGCCAAACGACATCATCTGCGGCTGATAATGCGATCTTTAAAAACAGGGTGCAAAAAAACATCGAGTGTAGCTTCGGCTGTGTGGCACGTAGCGCCGTCCTGTTGAAACCAAATGTTGCTAATATCCTCCTCTTCAATTTTTGTGAACAAAAATTCGTTTAACATGGCCCGGTAATGATCGCCATTGACTGAAACGGCCACTCCTTGCTCATTTTCGAAGAAAAATGGCCCAATTATGCCTCTGGACAAAAATCTGCAGCAAACAGTGACTCGTCTTGGGTGTATCGGCTTTTCAATGTATGCGTGCGGGTTTTCTGTGCCCCAAATGCGACAATTTTACTTGTTTACATAGACGCCAAGATCAAAATGAGCTTCATCTGAAAAGATTACTTTTTTTGGCAAAATCGACATCTTCTGTAAGTCGACCGCAGGCCCACTTAGCGAAGCGAAAACGTATTGGGTGGTCAGTTGGCTTCAACTTCTGAACCAATTGGACTTTTTGTGGCGTCATACCAAGGTCTTTATGCAAAATTCGTCTCAACTATGTCTCCTTAATGTGCAATTGTTGAGAACGACGGTGAATTGAAGTTGATGGCGCGCCACGCACAGTTTCTGCCACACCTGCAATATTCTCGGATGTGCGCACTAATTTTGGCTTTTCACGCGATGAGGATGCCAGTTTCTTTCATTTTTTTCACAAGATAGCGAACATATGGAGCTGACGGTGCTTCTCTTCTTCCAAAATCCGTACGCAATTTTCGCACACATTCTGCAAAATTACCATGATTTTCAAAGTAATGTCGCGATATTTCCCAGCGTTGTTCAAGCGTATACACAACCATATTCGTTCAGCGGAAGGATAAAACTAATTATGTGTCAAATCAGACATGAGCTAAGTGTTACCATTCACGAAATAAGCACTAGTTGAAAACAAAACGTTAGTTGGCGGACCCTTTAAAAAGTCATATGATACATACGAATGTTATAACCATTATTTTTATTTTTTTATTTTTTATCATTATCTCTCTCATATTATCTGGTTGCGTATGATTGATTTTTGTAAATATTCCATGTTGTCCATACGTACTGTGGTACTCTGTTTTACACAATAAGTTTTAGTCTAAAATTTTTTTCTTATTTTTATTTTAATGTCTGCCCTTGTGCAAATAAATAATTAAAAATAAAAAAAGGGAAACTGATAACATATCTAATGTGTTTTTAATTAATGGCAATTTAGTAAGAAATAAAACAAAAATAAAAATTAAAAAAATATTTTTTTTTTTTTGTCATTATTATATAAAAAAAGTAAAAAGGGTCCATTATTCAGTTCATGTGTATTTTTGAAGGTTTTAAATAAACAAAAATAAAACGATTTCATACAAATTAGAAAAGTTGAAAGTTAATTAAAAATAAAAAATTGAAGGGAAAACGCTTTTGATTATTCGCAATTTTAATCATTTAGGATTTCCTTACTTGAAGGTTTTTCTAATTGACGTTTTGAGGTATAAACGTCATGCATTATTTGTGTCTAAGATTTAAACTTTGACCTTTTTATGCTGTTAAACGCTTTAGACCAACAGCTGTACATATATCAGTCCTAAGCCTGTTTTCTACAGAATTTACCCCTGGAGATAATGGTTTATAATGAAAAATTATTTTAAATTGTTTTATAAAAACGAAATAATATCAACCGTTACATTAATTATGTTTTGACAATTCGTAGAAATATATTCGTTTGCTTAAGCAAAAATTTTTAAAATTTAATTGAAATGTATTTACCATTTTGGTAATCCATGGCCGTATGGCTAAGTGTTTTCCAGGCGGAGATCCAAACAATTTACTTTTGTGCTGGGATTTGTATGAAGCTTGGAATCGGGGACGCTTCTATTAATAAACACATGGGCTGTAAAGTCCCTGGCCTAACAAAGAAAACACTTTTTTTGTTCCAAATTATTCATCAACGTAATCTCCAGCAAAAGCAATGTCATCATTCAAGCGGTGCTCTAACATTTCAATACCAATTTTGCAAAACGATTTAGCTTTTGCCCCAAAATAGGCCTCAGTTTCATTCGTGCGAAATTTTTTACCAGCAGTTATATTTCTAAGGTCTGCAAACAGCCATGATTCATTGGGAGCTAAATCTGAAGAATAGGGTGGATGTGATAGCAATTCAAAGTCAATTCATGTAGTTTTTACCATTGTTTCAGAATCATGAACATGGTCTTGCTTTTGGTCAATAGTGAGGAAACACTGCAGCCACTTTGATAATCAAATACTAATGCAATATAAAGCCAACGCATTCCTTTGGTATCTTTACAATGTCAGCTAACTCACTGAGCTTCACATTTCCATCATCCAAAACTTATTTGATATTTTCTGGTGTTACTGCATCATCGGTGTCTCTACGACCACGTTTGAAGTCAACAAGTCGATGTTTTATTGTCGTTTTTGGTGGAGCGGAGTATTCATAACACCTTTCAAGCCAGGAAGCAGTGTAGAAACAAAACACGACATTATTTTTAAGTCATTGTTTTGATCTATTGTCCGATCATACCGATCAAAGGACATTTTCCATAGCAGCACATTTTCCATATTTTGCTGAATACTCAACATTTGAACGAGAATTCTTTCCCTTCTTTCCAATGCTGTGCAAAAAGAGACCGAAATTTATACACAAATCCATACCTACCATAGTTTTTTATCATACTTTCATCGAAAGAAAGATTTTGTTCGGTATGAAAATGTTCTATCATTTTTGCTTTTTAGTGATCAGTAATAGGCCGCAATTTCCACGTTTTGATTTTCCTGATATACTTAAATCGCTGACATTTTCGTTTTTCTTTGATAATCTCTTTACCTTTGTTGGCTTATCTCACATCTTGCGCATTTAATGCTACTGAAAAAATTGGCAAAAATCTTATTCCAGCAAGCTGTTCATTAGTGTATACAAATGTTAATGGAAAGAGGCTTTTCGGAGTCAATTATGATGAGAAGCGCTGGCATTCGTATGGTGAAATGATAAGATAATAATGTTGTCTGCATGTTATCTATCAGCTTCGGCGAAAAACCAATATCAATGGCATAGCATTATTCAAAGGAAAGTGAAACCCAAACAAACCACCCTGATCAAAAAGTTCCCGGTCTCATTAAGTTAAGTTGGTGCATCTATTACTGATATTCCCGCTAAATCTTGGCGTCATAGCTTGACATTTGGAAAAGCAACGTAGCCAAGAGTACATCTATCTCTATGTGTGTTGGTGATTTTTAACAATGGATTGAAATTTGCATCAACGGTTTGTATTAAAATTTGCGTAAAAAACAGATTTAATGCTGCGCGAATGTGTGAAATATTGGAAACATGTTTCGGCAACGATTCTGTAAGAAGAAAACGATCGTTTGTAGTGATAGCGAGTCAATCGAAGACGATGAACGCAGTGACAGACCATCGACATCGAAAACCGACGACAACATTGATAAAGTAAAAGAAATATTGATCAATAGCCGCTAATTAACCGTCAGAGACATAGCGGAGGATCGGTCCAAGATATTTTGGGTAACAATTCGGGTTTCCGTCACGTACAGCAAAGTTAGTGCCAAAAGACTTAAATTTCGTGCAAAAAAGAGACTGTGTTGAGGTCGCAAAAGACATGATTTGCGCAGCTGAATCCGATCCCACATTCATCAAAAGGATCATTGCTGGAGATGATATGGGAGGTGGTTTTATGAGTACATCAAGCAAATGAATGGCATTCACCTAATGAGCCGTGATCAAAAAAGCCACGTAGTTTTCAGTCAAAATAGAAGGCATGCTCACGGTTTTCATGCATTACATTTTTGCCAGAAGGCCAGACAGTAAACAAATAGTATTACTTGGGCGTTATGAGACGTTTGTATGAAGCAATTCGCTGTAAGATATCAAAATTGTGGGCTGAAAACTCGTGGATTTTGCACCATTATAATGCACCGCCGCACAGTTCCATCATTATTCGAGATTATTTTACGAAAATTACAGCAAATAACCTCCAATATCCAGCGAACTCACCTGAATTGATTGAATAGAAAAATTGCAAGAAGCATTGATGGACATACCAAAAGTGGAATAAAAAAAAAATGCCTCGAAAATTGGATCAAGTGCTGGCATAAGTGTGTTACAGACGATGGGGATTATTTTAAAGGGGACAGTATAGATTTAGATGAATAAACTTGTATTTTTAATTTTCTGAAAACTTTTTGATCAAGATGGTATTCAGTTTACGTCGAATCAATCAACAAACAACGTCATATTTTTTCGTCGTGTTAAGGATGGGAAATGTTGTTAATTAGGATTGCGTAAGGCATTCATTTTTTGTTTTCAATTGAAGAAAAGTGTTGCTCAGTTGCATCGAATGCTTGTCGAGGATTTATTGTTCGAATTCTAAACGAAAAAAATCATGGGTTAATCAGCTGCAAAACTAGATCGATTTGTACCAGAAAATTGTGGAGGACTACGAGCTCATAAGACCTGGTGAAACCGTCAATACAGATTGGTAACGACAACGGTAAATGTTTTATCTGTGTAAGCATTTGTATCTTGACCGGTACACCAATGAAAGTGCTCGAATCGGAGGTACTTCTGCATCCGACGAACAGTGCGTTATCCCATGAGCGAAAATCTAATAATCACTTATCACGGATATTGATAAAATATTTATTTT
Organism: Wohlfahrtia magnifica; assembly: GCA_023159175.1. Classification (NCBI taxonomy): domain Eukaryota; kingdom Metazoa; phylum Arthropoda; class Insecta; order Diptera; family Sarcophagidae; genus Wohlfahrtia; species Wohlfahrtia magnifica. Next base: position 2,820,742 of record JAKWBJ010000226.1, on the reverse strand, counting down.
TTGAAAGATGATGAACTATTTTCTTTATTTTCAACTAATTTATAATAAAAACTACTCTTTAAGAAATTGGATTTTAAATACTTCAGAAAATTAGCTATAAAAGCTCTATGTTTTAAATTTTGCTTGAGTCTACTGGAATTTCGTCAGCAATTGGCAGTATACTACTGTAAACAACACTTTTCAAAAGCCAAATCAAATTAACCCGAAGTTATCCCACAGATATACAGTATCGGTAATAACTAAAGCAACCCCTATAATCCTTTTTTGATGAAAATGATTTTTTTACTTTGTTTTGAGTTACATTTTTATTTTTTATTTACTTAGTATTGACAAACAATATGTTTTTGAAAGCTACCGTTATAAAAAAATATATTTTATGCAAAAAGAGTTAAAGAACATAAAATAAAAATGACAGAACTAAAGCACCACTTAATGGGAACAAAAGGAACAATTTTTTAAGTTAATATTTTGCTGGAAATCCTTTATTCTGAATAACACTCGCACATCTTCTGGGCATGAAGGATATATATTTGCACGGCTTGGAATAAATCATCTTTATTTCGGCAATTTTCTCGATTTATTTTCGTATTCATATTTTCCATAAGTTCTCAATAGGATTGAGATCGGGTGATTGAGCAGGCCACTCGAGATCTTCGATCGATTCGATTTTGAAGGTGTGCTTAGGAACGTTATCCTGTTGAAACCGCCATTTTAGTGACATCTCTTTGTTTGCATATGGCAGTATTACATTTTGTATAATATCTCGTTACATGAAGCGATCCATTATTCCATTTCGTTGGCCAGAGAAACAACCCCAGACCATTACATTGCCCCCACCGTGATTAAAAGTTGTTTTGCAATACTTGGGACTTAGCCATTCAACTATTGGTCTTCGTATACGCCTTATTCCTTCTGAACTTTTTAAATTAAACTTGGATTCATCAGAAAACAGAACTGTTTTCTATTTTTGGACACTCCAATCGAGATTGGCTTTGGCGAACTAAAGACTAGCCTTTTTGTTTTTTGCTGATATGAAAGGCTTTTTTGCTGGTCATCGACTGAACGATTCGGCTACTACAGCTCTTCTACGAAACGTTCTATTGCAAAAACGTCAATCTAATTTTTTTTATTTGACTAGCAGAGGTTGTAGAATCTGTTTTATTGCTCTTGTGATCAAGCAATCTTCATGTTGCGTTGTTTGGCGTGGACGTCCTCCAATATGTACCGGCAATATGCGCCCTGACCGCAGAAATTTAGAAATAAATCTGGAAATTACTGATCGGTTGGTGGAATATTCTTTACTCAATTCCAATAAAACATGTAGATATAAAACTATCATAAGGGGGTGCTTTTGTTATGACCGATACTCTATATGCATAACAACCAGTACAATTTCAATACACTCTCCGTTATGATTAGACTGGGCGTTTTATAGCACCATCTAAATGTAGATGTAGTGCCGGTGAACAATGCAAAGTTATTGGACGAATAGCATTTATAAAATGCAAGATAGGGCTACGGTGTTTTGCCAATTATCATGCCAAAACTTGATTTATTTCAGTTCAGCGAATACTTTGTTTTTTGTATTTTGAATTAAAATAATATTTTTTTTTTTTTTGACTATAAATGTTTTATTATATACTCGTATATAGGGTGACCGCCGTGAAAGTATACTACTTCGTTTTGCTGCCATTTTGCTAAACATTAGTCTGGACAGTTCATATTTAACTGTCGTGAAGTAGAGAAGTGGCAAATTTATTATGGAAAAATATTCAGTAAACCAATGTGTTGTAATCGTTTAAACATTTTATCGAAATCAATCATCGATTTTCATGAAAAAATAGTAATGAGTGACGAGGCACATTTTCATTTAAATGGTTATGTGAATAAACAGAATAGTCGGTTCTGGGCAACGGAAAACCCTCAAATTATTCATCAGTCACCTTTGCATCCATTAAAAGTGACAGTCAGGTGTGCAATTTGATCGGGAGGAATCATTGGAAAACGGCGTAACGGTAACTGTCAATGGTGAGCGATATCGTGATATAATTGAAAATTTTTTAACATCACAACTGCATGGGATTGACTAACATGTGGTTTCAACAAGACGGTGCCACGTCGCAAACAGCAAGGATTACAATGAAATTACTGCGAGACCTCTTTCCACAACAAATTATTTCAAGGAATGGTGCTGTCGATTAGCCCCCACGGTCGCCTGATTTGACTGCTCCGGACTTCTTTTTGTGGGGATGTTTGAAAAGCAAGGTATATGCAAACAAACCAGAAACGCTGGAGCAACTCAATCAAAATATTCGTGATGAAATTAATGAAACACTGCGTGAAATGTGTGAGAATGTAGTGAAAAACGTTCTCAAAAGGGCTCGCATTTGTGAGGCTAACAAAGGCGGGCATTTATCTGATATTGTATTCCAATACATAATTGCCGATATTAAATAAAACATTTATCAATATAAGATCCATTCTCTCTCATATCATCAAAAATTATAAACAAAAAAATCAGTATACTCTCCCGGCGGACACCCTGTATAAATGATATGCCAAATGTAATAAGTCATTGTAAAATAACCTTATAGGCGGATGAAACACTTATATATATTCAGGGTAAAACAGATGAACAATGTTATGAAGGACTCGGTAAAGATATTGAAAACTTAACGAAATGACTGCGGATGAATAAACTTAAACTAAACGAGAATAAAACTGAAATAATGGAAATTAAAATTAAGACCAACTTTACCTTCAAAATCAATAATGAAGAAATGGACAAAGTAAATCAAATGAAATACTTGGGCTTTGTAATAGACAATACTTTCAATTTAAAGGTCATATTGACTATATTTGCAAGAAATTTGGAAAAAAATTAATTTCTTCAGAAGATTAAGAAAACAAATAAATACATTAACAGCACTGACAATCTACAACACAATGATTAAACCTCATTTTGAGTTCGGTTCAACAATTCTTTTTTCATGCTGCACGAGTCAACAAATGGATAGATTGCAAAAATTACAAAATAAATCAATGCGAACCATATTGAAATACAACGGGTATACACCGATAAACCAATTAAGGAATAATGATGACTTTAGAATTCAAAGAACTACAACAACCGCAATGCAACGCTCATTGTTTTACAAAGGACTACAGCTCTTCAACAGATTACCTAGTGGTGTTAAAAATGAACGCAATCCGCACATATTTCGAAAAAATGTTATATTTTTTGTTAAAAACACTGTATAGGGTCCGCCATCTAATTTTTTTTCAATTAGTGCTTATTCCGTGAATGGTAACACTTAGCTCATGTCTGATTTGACAGATAATTAGTTTTATCCTTCCGCTGAACGAATATGGTTGTGTTTACGCTTGAACAACACTGGGAAATATTGCGACATTACTTTGAAAATCATGGTAATGTTGCAAAATGTGTGCGATGTGTTCAGATGAAGCTCGTTTTGATCTTGACGGGTATGTAAACAAGCAAAATTGTCGCATTTGGGGCACATCAAACCCGCAAGCATACATTGAAAAGCCGATACACCCCAGACGAGTCATTATTTGGTACGGATTTTGGTCCAGAGGCATAATTGGGCCATTTTGCTTCGAAAATGAGCAAGAAGTGGCCGTTACAGTCAATGGCGATCGTTATTGGGCCATGTTGAACGAATTTTTGTTCACAATAATTGAAGAGGAGGATATTAGCAACATTTGATTTCAACAGGACGGTGTTACGTGCCACAAAGCCGAAGCTACACTCGATGTTTTGCGCCCTGTTTTTGAAGATCGCATTATCAGCCGCAGAGCTGATGTCATTTGGCCACCTCAGAGCTGCGATTTGTCACCGTTGGACTATTATTTGTGGGGTGCCGTCAAAGATAAGTGGAGACAATTGACGCTTTAAAGGACAATATTCGTGAAGCCATTGTTGTAATACAGCTGCGCACAATCGATAATATGCTTAGAAATTGGAGCTATAGTGTAGGCTACTGCATGGCCAGCCGAGACAGCCATTTGAATGAAATAATTTTGTATTATTAACCGGAAGGATGGTACTTTCAAATAAAAAAAGAAATTTGAGGAAATATTCATTAGTAGGCGGACCCTTTATTTTAAAACTAAGCACATGTTTCATATTGTTTTTCATAAAAAAGCATGTAGTCAAGGCGGCATTTTGGAGAAAAGTGTAACAATGTATTGAAAAATAGGTTTCATCTTCGTGTGTAGGAGGTCGAAATACACATGTAAGTGTACAAATTTTTAACAAACTATAAAACAAAAATACACTGGATATTACCTTCGAACGTTATACGAGGGTAAAGTGTCTATGTAATACATTAACTTATTAAATTATTTAAATTAATCAAATTCTGTTGGTTTAGAATTAATTTACTTAAAACAAACTTGCATTGACTTTCTCACCGTTCTATTGCATTCAACACGAACACATGCAAGGACTACCACTGCGTATGAGTATTACATATTTATATGAAGAAATGTTAAGATTCAATGTTACTCATACGTCGTGCACGATGTTGAAAAAAAATCTACATATTTTCGCATGTAAAACAGCTCACGACTAAGGCCAAAAAACGTTTTTATTTTATTTTTTAACTGAGGACGACAACATGACGACAACAAAAGAAAAAAATAAAAAAATTAAGAAATTATTCACAGGTATTCTCAGTTTGTGTAGAAAAAATAAAAAGACAAATACCCCATGCAACCCTTTCATCCGAATTCATAATGTGATTCATAGAATAAAAAGAAGAAAGAAATTTTGGCGGTTTCAAGTATTTGACAAAAGGAATGACAAATATCAACATTTTTTTTTGTTTGTTTTTTTTTCTGTGATGGCTTTTTATGAAAAATGTCATAACATTTGCTTAACGTGTCTGTCATTATAATTACACTGGTCAACAAAAAACCACAAATTTTCTCGCCCTTAAGTAAAACTATATGAAATATAATGATTTTGATGCGCTGAATTCAAATCCGCTATGAGTTTTTTTTTCATCGGGCTCAAATTTTTTTTCATGGGCGTGGCAAATTTTTCGCACAAAATATCGTAGTTATGCCAATATATTTCATCATAATTTGAAAACGACTTGACCGATTTTAATGCAAGTACCACCAAACATTTACAAACAAAATTTCCTGTAAATCACCTGAATAACATGTTTTTGCATTTTCAACATTTTCGCGCAAAATTAGAGCAATTTTTTTTCTTCAAAAAGTCATAAAAAATGTTTGAGACTGAAAATTTTAGATGTCAAGCACTTAGAATAAAGCTCAAAATGTTGAAAATAAAATAAACTATAAATCGTGAAAGTCGGTGGGCACTTGCTGATTTTATTCAAAATTAAATGCAGGTACTTAACTTTGACCGAAATTAGCGAAAAAATGTTTTCTTGTAAAATTGGAGGAATTTTTTCTTTATTTCCAAAAAGCTATAAAACAATGATTAGAATATAAATTTTATATTTTAAGTATTTAAATGGAAAGTAGATATGTTGAAAGCAAAATAACCCATAAAAGCAGATGCCTAACTTTGACAAAAGTAAAGGATTCTTTTTTTATGGTTATGGTAGGTAGGTAGCAAATATTTTAAGATTTTTATTATTATTGTGGTTCAGTACAGAATCACTTTCACGAAAGATACCATTTTATTAAAACCATAATTTAATATTGAAAAGTACTACTCTATGGACTATTTCCGTTTAAATTTTTTTTTATTTATTTTTTTTTTTGTAAGTGTTTTACAAAATTTATGCATAGATTTAGTTTTTTGTTTTAGATTACAGTATGTCAAGGGCTTGGATTTGCAAAAATCTGTGGGGAATTAACTTTAAAATAGCAACGCCATACATTAACTTCTTAAACTAAGAATGCTTATAAACATTAGCTCAGATTGCTATCGATGAAAAAAGCAAATATTGGCTTCCAAAATTATGTTGTAATACTTGCGCCAGAGCTTTATGAGTTTGTCTTGATTGCAATAGAAATATCATGTCATTTTTGAAACCAACAATATGGACTGAAACAGGAAATCATGAACATGAGTGTTATTTCTGCATGACCGCTAAGCGTGAATTTACGAGAAAATACAAGCACAAAATCATATATCCATACATTTTATCTGCCCGACGGCCAGTTCCTTGAAACAATAAGGTTTCTTTACATCCAATGCCGCCTAAACGTTACAAAATGGTTAATGAAGAAGATGTTTTTTCTGTACGAAGTGAAGCCAGTTACGTCATCTGCATATAGAAGTCTGCCGAGATAATCTCATTAACCTCTGACCTGAATGATCTTGTTCGAGACTTGGAACTCTCAAAATTAAAGTCAGAAATTCTAGCGTCAAGATTACAGCAATGGAATTTGTTACATAAGAACACGAAAGTCTCATACTTTCGATATACACAAGAAAATTTTCTGGCCTATTCTAGCAAAAATGGCGATTTAGTATTTTGTGATGATGCGGACTATTACGAAAGCTGGGTTTCCTTGAAAAGTGTGAGTAATGGCGACCCTTTATTGATTCATAAAAAAACATACATAGATGCGTATGTGTTGCTTCCTACCAGACATTTCCTTTCATTATGTGTGGTTTGCCTAATAATGTATTAAAAATTTTTTCTCCTTTATAGCTTACATACCTGGCTTTAATTTAAATGTCTCCTTCCTACTATCTCATTGCACCAATGAGTGTTATGAGGACTAAGCCTGATGAACCTAATGGATCATTAAAGTCCTTAGTGCCATCCGGCTGTTGGCAAACATGTTAGCCTACATCGGCTTCATATATTTTTGTGATCTAATTGATGTTCTCCGTGGTAGCTCTGACTTTCATCTGAAAGCCGGTATTATGATTGAGACGGCTCGTATTTAAAGTGAATGACGTAGAGTTTCCAAGGCCCAAGTCACTGTGATCACTATTGCCTCCTTATTCCCATACAATAAGTCCTTTGAACCTCCTGCAGTACCCACTGAAGATGAATAAAAACGGGTCTAACTACGCTTCTATAGAGCCAGTGCGTGATCCCTAAGGCATATGCTTCCCAGATATAGTTTTCTTTCCGTTACACCTCATGAACGGCTTAACGCCGTTGACCGCTCCTCTTATCATGTTAGATTATTCTGTCTTATTTTCTGGATAATTATAGGCCACCAGGTGTGTCCTGTTCTACTACGAGGATTCCGCTCTAGTGAGATTCTGATGACACTATCTAGACTTTTTCGATTGGTGTGACCGATCCATACACATTTTCTTTCTTCTTTGTGTATCAATGTTGGTTCCTCATTAGTCAAATTTCACAATTCTGTGTTAACTATGGTGTCAGGCCAGAATATTCTGCAAATGATTCTGAGGCAATCGTTAATGAACACCTGGAGTTTCCACGTGATGTTATTCCATAAGTATAAACCAGGTTTCACTGCCACACAGCAGAACTGATCCAACAACTGAGTTAAATGTTGGATATATGTGAGCCCTTCCATACTGACTGCAGTCGTCTGAATGCCGCTCTCACTTTATTGAGCCTGTTATCTTCGTCTGTTTTTGCGCCACTGTTTAAAGTCATTGTATTTCTTAGATAGCAGAATCTATCTCCACACTGGCTGAACCTATTGCACGATATTTCCGTGCTAGAATTTTCCATTCTTATGGCCTGAGTTTTCCTGATATTCAGCCCAAGTGTAACATTTCGAGGTAATCTTTTCAGGTCTTCCAGTTTCGATTGAAAATTGGGAATCTTATGCGAGAGTAGACAAATGTCATCCGCATAGTCCAAGAATTCGAGTTGGCGTGAGAGACTTCATGTTATCCCTCTTCTCTTTGAACAGACTTTGCTCATTATGTCATCCAATACAATGCTAAAGAGCTGAATTGATAGTGGGTATCCTTGTTTGACTCCAGTGGTTGGCCGATGCCTCTGTTTTGAGGAACTGAAAGTTCTGCAACCCTGTACATCGCACTAATTATTCAAATTAAATTTCGGGGTTATCCGACATAGTGCCCAACAATAATATGCCCTTTTGGTTTTTTTCTCTATGTGGTATTTCCTTTGCCCATTGTTTGCCGCTGAGTTATGATAGGTAAGACACCTGTCTACCATCTGACCATCTAACAATTTTTCAAAATCAGGGATACCAGCTCATTACATTGCTAGCAACTGGATGTGGGTATTTATGCAGTGAAAAACTTCTCTAACTAATGCATCTGCCGTTCGGAGCCTGCGTTAAGTTGTAGATCCCTTTCAATGAGACTATAAATATAAAGCGTGTAGCTCCATTGATTGAGAGAATTCCCTCGTAATCTATTTAGCATGTCGCGAGAATTACTCGTATGTCTGTATGGTATCCCCATTTCGATCAAGAATAATACCCAAGTATATGATATGATCATGTCGTCTACTGTTATAGTTTTCTATTAAGAGATTAATTATAAATTTCATTTTATTAAAGATTTTTTGGATATTTTAGCCTAAAAAGTTTTTCAAAACACTTTTTCTCATTTTAACAAACTTTAAATAGAAATAATTGATATCATTTAGCTCTTAAGATTGCTACTGTATAAACCAAAGTCTATTAATAGAAAATAAATTTTCCAAAAATCATGCTTCAGTGTTGAGTATGATATGGTATAACATTCTTCTGTGTTTTCTCTTTTTGCATAAAATTATTTCTTATTTCTTGTAGTCACAGTTCCAAGAAAAACTACTTCTCTGGAAATTATTGCACAAGTGTTATAAATTGTTTTAAGTGCCATTATTTAAACCTCTGTTTCGGTCATGACGGTAAAATTAACATCAAACGTAATTAACGCCCCAGTCGCCGTTAAGCATGAATAAAAAATTGCAAAACTTTATTTCAAGTTCAGTTTTGTTTGTTTTTATGTCTTTTATGTTAATATTTACCGGCGAAATTAAATAACAAAATAATAAATTGTTACTAAATTTAGAATTTTATGCAGCAAAATAAAGGATAAAAGATATTAAGAATAATTTATGTTTTTCGTTAAAAAAAAAAAAAAATTAAAATTCTTTTTATAAATGGCAAGAAGAAAAATCGTGTAAATGCACTAAGGCCTCTTTGAAAGCTAGTCAAAGGCAAAAAGAAAAATCTTATTTTTGTAAAAAAAATTCTTTTGATTCCAAGGTATTCTTTTGATTTTTGAATCGAAATCAGCACACTTTCACTCCCAACTTATCTTGACAATCGTTGTTCCTAACTAGTCTCTAAATGAAAAAACTCAAGGTATAGTTTCAAGTTCGTTTGAGCCATCTATCAGTTTAAATTTGAACTGGCGTTTATTTCGAATCTGGCAATACTTACGTTTTTCTATTCTGTCACAAAATTCAGTATATTATCTCCACTGAAAGAAATGAATCGATTTAGGCTTGAGCTGCGTTGGGATTTATTGAAAATTTAACTCCACAACAAAGACAATTGGTCGACAACTGCATGAAAATGTTGTACAATATTTGGTCGCAGAGAAGCACCAAAAATGCTAAAGTTCGTGAAACTGGTTTCGCCAAGGCAGTGCATATACACGAAAATATTGAAATTGTGGCTGAGAGTGTGCGTGAGAATACATCAATATCAACTTATCAAGGTTCTCGAGAACTGAACATTTCACGCATCAGTTTACGTCAATTTTTGTGAAGTAATTTTGGTACGCAGCCTTACAAAGTTCAATTGTTTCAAGAGTTGAAGCCCTATGACCATCCGCTTCGCTAGATAGGCCAACGAGAAACTGCACTTTTAGGATGAAGCTCATTTTCATCTCGGCGGGTACGCTAATTAGCCAAATTGCCGTATTTGGGGCTCAGAAAACACATACGTGGTCTTACAGAAGCCAATGCCTTTGTGGTGCGGCTTATCTAGCTGAGGTATTATTGGCTGCCCGCAACCATTACGGTAAACCATGATAACCGATTTACTTCCTCGCCCTCTTCATGGTATTGATGTGAACGATGTTTGGTTTCAACAGCATGGTGCAACTTACCACACACAGATTTCTGGCGTCAAACGTTTGATAGCCGTTTAATTAGGCGAAATGGTCCAAATGGCCGCCAATAAGCTACGATATGACACCGTTGGACTATTTTCTGTAAAGCGCCGTTAAAGACAAGTATTATGCCGACAAACCAGAGACAATTGAGCATTTGAAGGCCAAAACTTGTGAGGCCATTGCCAAGATACGAACCCATACAGTCGAAAAATTTCTCAGAAATTTGTCCGATCGAATGTGGTACTGTGAGACCAGCCGTGACAGCCATATGAATGAAATAATATTTCAATTCTAACTGGAACAATTGCACTTCACAAGCATCAATTTGGCAAAATTTCAAATATTTTATTGCATTTTTAAATTTAAACTTTTATATGGCCCACCCGACATGTATATATATACTCGACTCTATAAAAAAAATAAATATTTTTGTCAAACTTTTGGCAATATTAGTGATATTTGTCACCTTGGTAATATTCCAACAAAGAATGCTGACTGTAGCCATGATATTATATTTCTGACCTCAAAAGCCAACTATTTTTTTGGTATTTTCCTACCTTTGTGGAAATCCACTGGTACACCGAAATAGACTAAACCAACAAATTCGACTATTGCGTAAGACCAGCCTTCTTCAAATATAACACCTGCAATGCAATTCCAAAACTATCCAGGCGTTTGTTAATCGTTGTCTTCGAATGATATTGAAAATATTTTGGTTAAACACCATCTCGAAGACCGACCTGTGGGTACAACGTCCAAATTACAAGAAGATTCACTATAGCAAATGGGAATGAATCGGTAATCCACTAACAAAGAGAACTCGAAATCAATCAAACCGGTCAAAGCTGAAGAGATTTAGGACATATTGGACCAAACAGGACCGAATAAAAGCAGAATGTTTCTGCCTTTTGTTCCTCAAAGAAACCGTAGGATATGATATATAAACGCTCATACTGTCTGCCACTTAATAACGGGTGATTTTGTTATATTTGGCCTTTCAGATAAACAAAATGCTCATTAAGATTTGCCATTATAACACGAATAGAGTGACAAAGGAACAGCACTTGCAACTCATTGAAGTTTTTTCCGGAATTCGAGCTTTGTTTCGTATATTACGATAATTTTCGGACAAAGCTCAGTTTTAGATAAGTGGGTACATTGGTACATTAGCAGACAGAATTACCGAATTTGATGTGAGGAGCAGCTAGAGACTGTTCAAGAGCTGCCAATGCATCCTGAAAGATGCACTGTTTGGTACATATTTGTATTGTACTTCTTCACGAACTGAATTTTTTATTCCAAATGCAAGAGATGGACTTGGTTGACATGTGGTTTCAACTAGACAGTGCCACAAGCAACACGGCATGAGTTACGGGAGTTTGGCGCGCAATTAATCTTGAGTTTTGTAGTAGTCCATTGGCTGCCAAAATTTTGCGATTAAACCCCTAGTCTATTTTTTGTGGGTATATTCCAGTCCTGAAAAACAACAGTACAGCTGCCGCTGTTAGTGAAATAACAGACGAAGTACTGGAAAACGTATGCAAAAATATTACGTTCCCAGATGCACCAACTAGGGCGTAGCCGCTTGCAACATTTACATGAAATAAACTCTTATAAGTAACATTTATAAGCATTTATTTGTCACCTCAAAATATACTGCATTCAATTTTGCAAATTTGCTGTGCATTTTGCAATTTTCAATTTCAATTGTCGTAAATGATGAAGTAGGCTCTTGCTTAGAGTTCAATCTAACCCCACTCTACTGGTTAGACTTACACTTTTCAAAGTAAAGTATTAAAGTGACGATAAGAGAAAATGATTTAAAGTCCTTGCTAGCAGAGCAGAGACAGCAGTTAATCAGTCAGACTTTAAGATCAATTGCCTAACGACTAATTGAAGGGTATCCTAATTAAAATTTCTAAAAATTGTGACATTTCGCAGTGCAAGAACTACAGTGACATTACTCTTCTCTCAATTCCCTCTAAGATTCTAATATCCATTCTTCGCAGTTGCATCAACACAAATATTGATCGCACTATTCGTAAGCAAGAGGCCGGCTTAGGAGCTAATATATCATATATTGATCATATAAATACCCTGCGTATTATAGTGGAACAGATAAATAAATGGAGATCGAACGGCCTTTTAAAGTATCAGTCGTACATCAATATCGATATTCCACAATTCTGAGATAGCAAACAAACTGGAGTTCTTCACAATGTCGTCTGTTTGATCCAAGTGAAACAAACAGTGGAGTTCGTCAGGGCTGCACCCTCTTACCAATATCATTTTTCATAGATGGCATCCTTAAGGAATCTGTGGATGGTTGAAACAGAGGCTTATTATTAACATTTACTGAGCAACTAGAAGATCTCGATTATTCCGACGACATTTGTTTGCTGTCGGTCCGGCATAATGACATGCAGCGGAAACTCGTTGATGTGGTAGAAGAGGCAGAAAACCATAGCCTGAGAGTTAATGTAGATAAGACGAAGACCATCAGCATTGGGTCAAACAATTCCACAAATTTTTATATAAAAAGTAGCCCCATTGAGTCTGTGGACTCTTTTTCATACCTTAGCAGTTTTATTACATCGGGCGGTGGCGCGAGAGCTGATGTGGATGCTAGAATAAGTATGGATACAATAGCGTTTGCGCAACTTGGCAAAATATGGCGGTCAAGCGCTCTCTCAAAAAAATACGAAATAACGAATATTTCGATCGAATGTGATCTCTGTGTCGCCTTATGACTCTGAGACATGGTTTACTACCAATGCTATTCTGCAAAAACTTTAAACATTCGTCAACCGAAGCCTTCGAAGCGTTTTGAAAATCTTTTGGCCATACGTTACCGGTAATATCAACTTGCTCGTTAGGTGTAAAATGCGTTCAGTGTTCTATATGATTGCTAATCGCAAATGGAGTTAGATTGGCCATACCCTTAGGAAACCGCAACATGAGATTTGCAGGATCACGCTCAACTGGAGTCCACAAGATTCGAGAAAAAGAGGAAGGTCGAATGTCACGTGACCCAGGAGAGTGTTAAAGGAAGTAAAACAAGGTGGACATTCTTGGAATGCGTTGGAGGGGCTGGCAAAGAACCATATATGATTAAGATGTTTCTTAAAAGCCCTATGCTTCTCAAGGAGTTAAAGGAATAAATAATTTTGATGATGACATTTCAATAAAGTCTTTTTATTATACTGTTGCCAACATTTTCCATACGGCTGATTGGCTAATTTTGGAACCACACTCGTAATCTAATTTATCGTTATGTTTTTATGTTACGTCTTCAGTTATAAATCCATAATGAAAACTTTTAAGCGGGCTTTAAAACTCCAGACAGAGTAAAAGAAAAAACATAAAAAAAAATTTGAAGTCCATCGAATCAGGCTGCAGTGTAAAGAGTAAAACTGAAAGCGAGAAAATTAATAAAACGAAACTACAAGTAACAAAGAAACCGACATTTTAACCAACTTTAGTATTCATCAACTGCTGACACCCATACACCTGTACAAAAATAATTTAACACACACATATATAAATTAGCTTTAAGGTAAATAAATATAAATTTGGGTATATGTGTGTGTGAATGTGTAAAAGAGAATTAAAAAATACTTTATAGCGGATATAAACCTTCCTCTCTCATATGTGTATAGTAAAACACGCAACGTTTTAATGAGATACATGAGTGTGAGAGTGGGCGGTGGGTGTACGTGATGTGTGTTATTTATAAAGAAACATTTGTTTTACAAATGAATTTGTAGATATGAGAGTATGGTATACTTACAGTTATTCACTTACACTCACACATAGATAAGCAGATATATTTAAACAATTAACCAACCTTATGCACTCACACACACACACACACACACACACACACACCCACATTCACTCGCTAACAAGCAACACTACAGCCACAAATGATAGCAAAGAAACTGTTGATGAATTTAGTCAACTTTTGGACGTTCTCCAGTATAAACGTGTTGTGTGTCTTTTCAAATGATTTCGGTTTCATGAACAAAAAAAAAAAAAATCAAAAATAAATTAAGAAAATTCGCAGCGAATGTAGTGATGATATGATAATAAAACAAAGCAAACAAACAAATTAATGATAATAAAAGAAAAATAGAAAAAAAATATTCTAAAAGGGTACAAAAGTAAACAAAACCTGCAATAGCAACCCTTGCAAATATAAAACAAAGAGTGCAAACATGCAAACTATGAAATGATGGCATAATTTATTTTTAATTTTTGTTTTCGGTGCAATGTACCTATAATTTACAAAGTGACTCACTGGAAATGTAACAAAAGGATATAAAGAAAAAAACAAAAAAAATTGTTTTTTTCTTACTAAAAACTAATCATCATTAAACTCACACTGTTTTAAAGTGCAAAATGAAATGAAAAGTGTTTTAAAAATCTATTTGTTTCAAGTCGAATGTATAATAGTTTTAAAGAGACTTAAATCAATTAAATTTTATTACTAGTACATGCTGAGTATCATATTATAACTTTAGCTCACAAGGACTAGTGCGACACTTAATGATCCACAACAGGGATCTTAAAAACCCTGCTTTTAAAAAGTGTACGAGTATAAGGGGTGTGAATATGAGACTTTTTACAAATTCGAAAATTTTTTTTATTAATGATAATATCTGTGTCGATATCGAAGAGTATCTGAAGTCGACTTAAGCTTTTCTTACTTAACGACACAGACATATATGTTAAAAAAAAGGCTGCGAAGAAAAAGACATCGAATACGACTAGAGTTTGTTTCAATAGAAGTTTATTCTGTTATTGTCTATAAATAAAGGCTGGCAAATTTGAGGTTAGGAAGTAAATTGGCTTAAAAACACGCTTTTTTGACAAATTCAGTTTGATTCATATCAAATATCAATATAAAATATTAATATGGGAATTGATAATGAAGTATGATGTCGGGCAACTGTCCACATCTAGCATATCGACAGACGTCCGCTCTTTTCACAAAATCCTAAACCACATTTTGCAACAAAGCTTCGCTTATCTCTTTAATACATCTTCAGGGTGTCAATTGTTTGTGGTTTGTTCAAGTAAACCCAGTTTATCAAATGGCCCAAAACAAAATAATCCAGGGGCGTTAAATCACAAGGAAGAGGCAGCCAAATCGAGAAATTCTGCGACCGAGAAATTTGTCATGCAATAACTGAATTATTTGTTGAAACCAAAGGTCACTGATGTCAATTGTGGCCACAAAAAATTGGTCATGTTGATTTGGCGGCGTTTCATGCTCATTTTCGAAAAAATATGGGCCAATGATGATAGGGTTACTTTCTGGTTCGAGGACTGTTAGTGGATTTTGTTAGCCTCACATGCGGCAATTTTGTTTGTTTACATAACCTCCTTATTTAAAATGGACTTCATCACTAAAGATGATTTTGTTGAAAAATGCATTGCTTTCGTTCAATTTTTCATAGTTAAAATGTTCACAATTGAAATTCTTTTTTCAACAGCGTTGCGCTCCATAATTAAAATTTCCCAATATCTTACTAAATAAATGTCAAAGGTTGACAGCCCGATTCTTGACATTTCATCATTTGACAGCAATTTTACTTTCTAACCTCAAATTTGCCCACCCTGTATGTTAAATTTTTCTCTCAATTTATGTCTTCATCTTACTTTCAATCCTACTCCCACTCTTTCGCAGATAACAGTAACATTTGTCATTCATTCATATTCCTCTGAACGTAGGCCGAGCCTTTTGGAGATTGGAGCAAAAAGGCGGATTATCAATGACATTCATATAAGTGATCTGGCAAAAATATCTAAGTGTGGTTCTAAAAACAGAGTCTATTTTAATGTGCGTAAGACCCAATGTTGATTTTTGACACACTGATGTGTTGGTCCTTTGGTGATGTCCTTTGGAAAGAGTGTAAAAAGAAGCATTTAAGTGTTTTGGTTTCTTAAGACGATGCAAGAAATAGTTAAATCCATCTGACCTCCTTAATATTTACAAGATCTATATATCGGGTGGGCCATCTTTCGGCTTAAATTTGAAGCAGCGTTTATTTCGAATCTAGCAGTACATGTGTCATTTTAATCTGTCACAAAATTCAGTATATTATCTCCACAGAACGAAATGAATCGATTTACGTTTGAGTAACATTTGGATTAATTGATTGGAAATTTATTTCCAAAACAAAGACAAGTGGTCGGAAGATGCACGAAAATGTCCTACAAAATTTGGTCACAAAGAACGACCACTGCACGGTATATGCAAATTTATTGCTAAAGTTCGTGAAACTGGTTTCATTGTTGATGCGCCAAGACGTAAGTACACACGTACAGTGCATACACCCGAAAATATCGAAGCTGTGGCTAAGAATGCGTCTGAGAATCCATCAACATCAACTCGTCATCGTTCTCAAGAATTCAAAATTTACGCACCAGTTTACGTTGAAATTTGCGAAGAGATCTGAGTATGACGCCTTGCAAAGTTCAAATGGTTCAAGTGTTGAAGTCGCATGACCATCCGCTTCGTTTTCGCTTCGCTAGATGGGCCAACAAGAAACTGCACGATGATCTAGATTTCGCCAAAAAAATTGTCTTTTTCGGATGAAGCTCATTATTATTTTGGTGGGTACGTTAATAAGCAAAATTGTCGTATTTGGGGCTCAGAACACCCAAACGTGGTTTATTGAAGCCAATGCACCCATTACGAGTGACTATTTGGTGCGGTTTGTGAAGCGAGAGGTACGGTTAATGGAGACGTCTATCGAACCATGATAACCGATTTTTTTGTGCCCGCTCTTCATGATATTGACTTCATGGTGAACGATGTTTGGTTTCAACAGGATTGTGAAACTTGCTACACATCCCATGCCGCAATCGATTTATTGCGTCAGACGTTTGATGGCCGTTTAATTAGCCGAAATGGTGATGTCAGTTGGCCGCCAAGTAGCTGCGATGTGACACCGTTGCACTATATTCCGTTAAAGACAAGTGTTATGCCGGCAAATCAGAGACAGTTGAGCATTTGAAGGTCAATACTCGTGATGCCATTGCCGAGATGTGACCCCATACACTAAAAAAAGTTTTCGAAAATTGGTGCGATCGAATAGGGTACCGTGAGGCCAGCCGTGGCAGCCATATGAATGAAATAATATTTAGTTTTTAACCGAAACAATTGTACTTCACAACAAAAAATTAATTTGACAAAATTTCAAACCGTTTTTCTTTTATTGATACATACGACCTAAGATGGTATACAACTCTGTCTAGGTTTCTCGAACGCGTACAGGATATGGTGAAGGTGCTTATTAGTGACGGTGGTATAGCCAATTCTATCGATTTGTTGTAGCACCATCGCAATGTGGCCTATGTTTCAATGTGCTATCGGTATTATCGGGTGATTTTTTAGCAACACTTGCAGACTATTGATTTTTATTATCAAAATTCAATTGGATGAGATTCCACTTCCTTATCGAAAAATTGTGTTCAGCGAGGAAACTAATATCTGGTTAAATGGGTACGTGAATAAGTAAAATTTCCATATTTGTTGTGAAGAGCAGCTAGAAGCTTTGCAGAAACTGGCAATGTCTCCAGAAAAATATACTCTTTGATGTGGACTATGTGGCCTTTGTCATCATTGGACCGTACTTTTTCAAAGATGATGAAGGCAGAAACGTTATTGTGAATGGCGAGCGCTACCGTGCGATGATTAAAATTTTTTTATTTTATTTTTTGCCCAAAATGGAAGAGCTGCACTTGGCTGAAATGTGGTTTCAAAAAAACGGTGCCACACAGCATGCGTAACAATGGCCTAATTGAGATGCTAGTTTGGTGAAAATTTTATATAACATTTATTACGGTCAATTGGTCGCCTAGTCTTTAGACCGTTTTTTGTGGGGCTATGTTAAGGCTCAAGCCTATAGGGAGAAGCCTGCTAAGGTTGATGTAGAATCCATTATCGAAAATTTTATTTGTCAGATATCGGCCAATATGTTGGAGAAATTATGCCAAAATTGCACCGAGCGTATGAATCATTTGAGGCATAGCCGTGGTCAACATTTAAATGAAATCATTTTTAAACATTGAATTATATATTGGGTATACAAGTTAATAATGTCGATTTGGACAACATATGGCATATCTATTACATATGGTTTGTGTCAATAATAGCAAATATGGTATTTTGGAGGGAATAGAAAAAAAGGAAAAGCCTGTTCAGCCGAAAAAGTTTGAAAATGAGCATTACTCAACGAAGATTGTTCCCAAACGCAAGAAGAACTTACACTATCATTACGAGTCACACTGCAAGTCATTTTCCTACATTTAAAAGCATTGGCATTTATCCAAAAGCAAGGAAATTAGGTTCCATATGAATTGAAGACGAGACACGTTGAAGTGCGATTTTGCATGTCGGAAATAATGCTTGAACGCTACAAATAAAGGATCCGCCAACAATTTTTTTTTTGAAAACAGGGCGCAAAACGTCGAGTGTAGCTTCGACTGTGTGGCACGTAGCGCCGTCCTGCTGCAACCAAATGTTGCTACTATTCTCCTCTTTAATTTTTGTGAGCAAAAATTCGTTCGACATGGCCCGATAACGATCGCCATAGACTAACGGCCACTCCTTGCTCATTTTCAAAGAAAAATGGCCCAATTATGCCTCTGGACCAAAATCCCCATCAAACATTGTGACCCGTCTTGGGTGTATCGGCTTTTCAAAGTATGCGTGCGGGATTTCTGTGTCCCAAACGCGACAATTTTGCTTGTTTACATACCCGCCAAGATCAAAATGAGCTTCATCTGAAAAGATAAAAAATCGGCATCTTCTGTAAGTTGATCGCAGGCCCACTTAGCGAAGCGAAAAAAGCGTATACAATATTCGTTCAGCGGAAGGATAAAACTAATTATCTGTCAAATCAGACATGAGCTAAGTGTTATCATTCACGAAATAAGCACTAGTTGGAAAAAAAACGTTAGATGGCGGACCCTATAGAAGTCATTTCTGCAGCATATTGTTACTGGTGATGAGAAATTGATACATAACGATAACCCAAGCGCAAAAAGTCGTATGTAAAGCCGGCCAACTAGCCAAAGCAACGCCGAAACCGAAAATTCATGACACCAAGCCAATGCTTTGTATATGGTGGGATCAGAAAGATGTTATGTATTATGAGCTGTTGAAATCAAGAACACAATTGATTCGTTTGCAGACAGTAATCAACGGAAAACGAGCACAATGTTCGACCAGATATGAGGCCATAATATTCAATCAACGCTCGACCACATGTTGCAAGACGGGTCAAAAACTATTTGGAAAACAGTGGATGGGAAGTTCTGGCTTACCCGCTTTATAGTTCAGACCTTGTCCCTTCTGCCTATCGTTTGTTTCGATCGATGCAGAAGGCTCTTACTGGAATACGCTTCACTTCAGAACAGGGTATCAGAAATTGGCTTGACTTATTCCTTAACTCAAAGTCGGAGCAGTTCCAGCAGTTCGTTCTATCGACTCAAATGCAGATTTCATATATTTCTTTATATTTTATGTGTTTTTTTTTAATCAAATCTGAAATTCCTAAATCAATCATCCCTTACATCCATATTTTAGTAATGAGTTTTTCGTTTAACCAAGTTATCGTAAGTATTACCCATTTTTTTTTTTTTTTGTAAGCCGAGTATAGATGCAAGGATATAAATCTTAAGAGTATAATGGATGGACTAGCATTTCAAGATAATTAATATAACTGAGAGAGCATGCATTTACAGAAAACTGTGGCCATAAAATTGTGGTTGTTTCTTAAATCTGGAATACTGTGACGGATTCATATTGCATCTACGTGAAGCTTAATCAATTCTTTAAAGTGCTCACACATTTCTGTTAGTGAACGAATACAGATTGTTATCCCGACTTACAGAAGCAATGTTATATTGAAAGTTATTCCTCTGGAAATAATTCAGCTAAGCTTGTATCACTTTCAGCCCTCTGCATATTGAAAGTTGATAAGATTTTACGATTAAAATCATAAATTTCAATAATTATCTTCACTAAATCTCAAGCTATTCTATTTCATTTGATTTTATTAATTTCATTTATATATTCATCCTGTCGTTAATTGTGTTCACCATCATACAATATTATTACGTACTAAGTATTGCTGACTTTTGCATATTTTTTTTATTTCAAAATTGAGTTTTCTTTTCTTCATTCATGCTATCCATGCTTATCTAAGAGACAATAATTTGTTTTAATGACAGTCATCAGAATGCAAATGAAAGCGATAAAATTTCAACCCTCCTTTCGTGTTTGTGTGTGGTTTTATGTGCTGGTTGCTTATCTGGCAGTAAAATTCAAATAAATTCATCATAACGTTGTTGATGGAAATAAAACAGAAACAAAAAATTTTAATAAAAATATGTTACAAATTTAGAAATTGATTTTTGTTTTATCTCTGCAATTTGGTAGAGATAATCAAACAGTAGTTTTGTTCAAGGATATTATGGCCTACTTTCACGAAAGTTATATGAGTTAAACTCTGCAAAAAAGAATTTTTTTTTTCCAACAAAGCGATCATAAAATTTGGCGACCTCTTCGAATATGTTTTGTGAGCCAAAAATGTTTTATCAGCGTAGCTGAAATCGTCATTTGTATAGTCTGCTGTTCTATACAAATTTTTTTTATCTGATCGCCCTGTAGCTATAATAACGGGTCAACTAGTGCTTATTTCGTGAACAGTAGGTAACACTTAGCTCATGTCTGATTTGACAGATAATAAGTTTTATCCTTTCGCTGAACGAATATGGTTGTGTATACGCTTGAACAACGCTGGGCATCTGGGTCTGCGATCGACTTACAGAAGATGCCGATTTTGCCAAAAAAAATCATCTTTTCAGATGAAGCTCATCTTGATCTTGGCGGGTTTGTAAACAAGCAAAATTGTCGCATTTGGGGCACCCATACATTGAAAGGCCGATACACCCAAGACGAGTCACTGTTTGATGCGGATTTTGTTCAGAGGCATAATTGGGCCATTTTTCTTCGAAAATGAGCAAGAAGTGGCCGTTGCAGTCAATGGCGATCGTTATCGGGCCATGTTGAACGAATTTTTCTTCACACATATTGAAGAGGAGGATATAGCAACATTTGGTTTCAACAGGACGGAGCTACGTGCCACACAGCAGAAGCTACACTCGATGTTTTGCGCCCTGTTTTTGAAGATCGCTTTATCAGTCGCAGAGCTGATGTCGTTTGGCCACCTCGGAGCTATGATTTGACACCGTTGGACTATTATTTGTGAGGTGCCGTCAAAGATAAGTGTTACGCCAACAAGCCAGAGACAATTGACGCTTTAAAGGACAATATTCGTGAAGCCAGTTGTGCAATACAGCAGCACACAATCGATAATGTACTTGAAAATTGGATCGATCGTGTAGGCTACTGCATGGACAACCGAGGCAGCCATTTGAATGAAATTATTTTCCATTATTAACCGGAAGGGGTGTACTTTCAAATAAAAAAAGAAATATGAGAAAATATTCAGTACTTTTTTTATAGCATTTACAAAAAAAAAAAAAAAAATTATTTGGCGGACCCTTTATAAGGTGGCATTTTATACTTTAAGGAGTAGAGATTTTCACAAACTATATAAAGTGGTCGAAAAGTCGCTTCATACAGCGTGTGACTGGTAAGACTAAGGGGTCTTACCGTAAACCCTTGCAAATCTGACATATATCTTTTCATGGGAAACGCCAAAATAAATTGGCTCACAGAACCGACTTTCCTTTATAGGACAATCGCTATATCTGTCTAAAATACTTAAGAGTAATCCTGGACCGAAAAGTAAACTGGAAGTGTCATATAAAGGAAGGGCCCATAGAGCCCATAGGTCTCAAGCACTTTGCAGAGAGGCAATAGTCTAAAACTGTGGACCTTCTTAGAAAGGTTGTTCCAAAACTAACGCAAGTCTTGAAGGATATCCCTAAATTAACGCAAGATTTAGCTATGAAACAGAATTGGGGCTTCACGAAGTTTTCCATACAAAATTACATAAAAAGTGTCAACAAAAGCAGTCGCCAGATTTATTCTATTTTATTTTGACAGCGTTTTTCTTACTCTCTCAAGTGTGCTCTCAGAGTCTGTATGCGGTGTTGCCGTACTTTCACTGAATTTTATGCAGTTTGTAAACAAAAAACATATGTTTTTGGTTTGGTGCTAAAAAAATAAGAAGAAAAAGCAAAACAAACATAAAAACAAAAAGGGACACTTTTTTTGACAGCGTTTTTGCATGGAGTTGCGCACGTATTCTGTTTCATCACTTAAGTTTATCCCCATCTGTGCAGTAGTATCGTTTTTTTTATTAATATCGTAATGTGCAGGGAAAAGGGGCAAAAAGGCACATTTTTTTGACAGCGCTTTTCCATGAAGTTGCGCACGTATTCTGTTTCATCACTTGATTTTATCCCCATCTGTGCAGTGAAGTGTTGGCAACTGTAATATCGTATTTTTTATTAATATCGTAGTGTGCATTTTTTATGAATTCATATCTTTCAACAATTCGTTTATGTCATTAATGTCGCACAATCGAGATTGGTGTGGGTTTCTAAAATGTTCTTAGGTCAATAGAAACCAAGGATAGGTAGGTTATAGGGGCCAAGATCCATAACATCCGGTTTCTCTAATATTGGTGTGTGTAGAAATTTGGAAAACAAGAGTGTTATTTGTTAGGGGCTTGTTAAAGCGCACGTGATCTTTTTTTTTGTAATTTCTGCAAGCTAACTCAGGTAAACAAGATCTTCGCCCATATCTCTATTAGCGAGCTAGCTAGCAAGCACGTGTGTACAATGTAATCGGATACCTTGCGAGTCTGTATCATAGCGAAATCTTTCGCGTTCACTACATTATTCTCTTTTTGGCAGTTGCAAAAGTTAAGATAGTTAAGATAGAGTAGGCAAGCGGGGACTTTTATTACGGACATGACGGCCAATGTGGTAGAAACAGAGAGAAGTGGAAATCTCTCTTATTACACAACCATGAAAAAAAACCAATTTGACAGCTGACAGTTTAGGGTTGGTAAAAAGTGAATAAAAAAATAACAATTCAGATCTTGAGTTAACGTTGGTACATCATTTACTTTTTTTTACAGAATACCGATTATGATATAGTGGATGTCAATGTATAGGAGGATTAATATGGTGGCATTATCAATATAATCATTCTCATTATATCGACAAAGCATTATTATAGGACACTGCCACTCATGTGATCAACTGTGCCCATACTGGTCTTTAGTGTGTTCAGCAGATCTGCTGCCATCCTAATGAATACCAGCAGATCTGAAACCATAATGGTGGATATATCACCCAGCGAAACACTAACTTTACATAAACATTTCCACCTGAACCTATCAAGAACCACACATTCACGCAATATTTGTTTCGCTGTCTCTAATGCCTGTGAGCACAGTCTACAAAGATCCATCTACAATGGTCCATAAGAAACTCTGTTGATAGGGTCAAGTCCGGCCTGCCATACTTGAGAACTTGAAAGCGACGCCCAAATTTCGGACTAATCGCCGCCATAGAGTGAAAAAGTCCCGTTTGATTATTCCAGTGTTACAAGCATTTGGGAATTTCCCAATCCTTATGCAGATTGAGGATGGTAATAAGTGGTTCTACTAAGCAAGGTTTCGGACCAATATAGGGTGTTATGGAATCCTTTATGGCCAATGCTTCCGCTATTCCATTACCATCTATTCGACAGCATCCACGTATGCAAAACAACTGGACCTTATTGCCAAGCGAAAGTTTTTCCAACATATCGTAACAATATTTGATTAGTCTAGATATCATGTGATTCGAACCAAGTGTCTTTCAGGCAACTTGGCTGTCAGAGAATGTGTTAATTGTTTTACCTTCAGCCCACTGCCAAGGTTAACCTTCGCACATACAGCGATGATCTTCGCATGGAAGACACTCAGTGATCTTGCCAGTGGTATCGGCAAGTCTCGGTTGAATCCATGAACAACAGCATCAACACAATTATTCATTTTGGTCATCCATATGCCAGTTTAGAACAAACTCACAATCCCGGTCCGAGAATTCAACCCAGAATCTCTTACCAAAGCACAGATTCAAAGGCATGACAGCCAAAACGGAAGACTGTTCTTTGACTACCCTGCACATTTCGTGATTCTTCGGCGAAAAAATTTTGCTTCCACCATCACCTGGATGTGTGCCGCTGTGGTATGGCAGGTAAGACGCCAGCCTATCAACCAGAAGGACGTCGGTTCCATACCAGGCCAAATCATCTTAAAAAAAGAAAAATGTTTTTCGACAGCGGTGTCACCTCATAACATTAGCTAGTAACTGGTTATGAGTATCACTACTATTGAAAACTTCTCTAAATGCATTTGCTGTTCGGAGCCGGCATTAAACTATAGGTTCCTTTCAATGAGTTTAAAAATGGAATCGGGTGCAGCACATTGACTGAGAGAAGTCCCCATGTTCCTACATGGAATGTTATGGGAATTAATTATAAACCATCATCTGGATATGAAGCTTCCAAGCCGCTGTTGGACATGTTCTCATTGCCCCAGTTATACGTCGTGACATTAAAAAAGGTCCAATATAGAGTGTCGTGCAAAACAAAAGCAACAAAGCCTATGAAAACTAACAATGCCGTTTATTTCTAAAAGTGTGGTATTTCATTTAAGAAAGAAAGTTTTTCGGTTATTTGTTTATATAAAAAGTACCCTATTCTCTTCTATTAAATCTCTAACTAATCTCGGTGTGTGCCTCAGACCAATATCGCGTTAAAAATCCAATCAAAGTGGCATATTCCACTTAGCTTATGGAATATTTTTCGTTTCAAAGATGTTTTTATGTAATAAATGGATGGAATGTCATCGATTTGTGAAAGGGTCCTACTCTATTTGCTGAAATGCAAGTCAGCATCATAACATTGCCTCCCTCATTCTTAGAAATATTTTTACAATTTCGTGGTTACACTTCTGTACTATTTCCGACTATACTCGTTATCGAATTGGATTTTGATTCGCCAATAAACAGAACAGTTTTTTACTTCTGTGCAGATAAATTCTTTGTTTTTGATTTTGTTTTTAAAGCCAAGTTCCGCAAAAGCTCACAGGGATTCGATAGAGACTTCAAATTACTTTGTTCGCTGTTTGAATTACTTATACAAATTACCCCGTTCATGTGGCACCTTTGTAATTCGTTTTGATGTTTCTTCATTTGAAAGAGCGTATGTAGTGTAAACATGATATTACTTGTTTATTACTATTATTATTTTATCTTAAACATACTTATATAGCAAGGATGGCCAAAGAAAAACTTTTGTAGTGCGGGTTAAAGAAAAAAATTAAAAAGTAAACAACATAAGAAACAATTTTAATAAGCTTGGCGACATATGTGTGCTTTCATCAAAAGCTATCACACAACTGAATGAAATTGTTGTTTGTTTGTAATTTTCTGTTGAATAATACCATTTTCGCTACTCTGGCCTAATATATTTTATATATGTGTTTAAATCAGACATGGACAGATAAACACTTAAGTGCTTATCTGGCAATTAATATAGCAAATGCATAACAATTTCACTCAGTTGTTTAATAGCTTTTGAAGAAATTATATGTATGGCGCTTAGCCTGTTAAACTTGTTTACTTGTATTGTTGTTTGCTTTTTCAATTTTTCTCTTTAACGAACAGTACAAAAATGTCCTACTATTACTACTTGAAATACATTTTTGTCTCAGGTCATCATTGGCTTAAATGTATTGATATTGTTTTATTTAAATTTCATTCATAACTATAGCATGCCATCAGGCGCGAATTATTAGTAAAATGAATTTATTTTACACGTTCTTGCCATTCTTGTTGCTACTCCTGTCAGTGCCTCTGTTTAACAAATTTTTACACGTAGTTCAACATGTTTTTTCCTTCAATATTTTCTTGTTTTTTATTTTTCATAAGGAAAGTCTTAAATTTTTCAACGAAATACCGTACCAACGCCAGTAAAGTTAAAAAAAAAGTCATAAAAGTTAAACCCCTGTAGCGCGTAATCATTTTTGAAGTGAAATTTGATTAAAATTTGTATTCAATTTAATGAAAATACTTTTTTTAGTTATTTTTTAATTTCATAAAAGAAGTACTGCGTGTAGAAAAGGGGTTACAAGCATACTATACTAAATTAAATACCAGGGCGTATGAGTAATATGAGTATAATTATTAATATCAATCATACTTAAGCTGTTTCTTTAAAATTAATTTATTGATTTTTAAATCTCGATAATTAATGAGATAAATTCATTGAACTGGATTGCTTAAAAGCATTTTATTTAATTATTTTTAAACTTTTTTATTAGCTAAGAGATGGAGAGAGAGAAAAGGGTAAATAAATAGTTATTAGGGAATATATTGTATGTCTATTTCACATGCAAGTTTTCTTTTTAGGAATATTTAGCATTTATGTTCGTTCAGGTTATATTGGAAACCGTCACAATATAGCTGGCTTAAGTCCAATAAGTAGGTTTTGTTGTATTTTCACATGTAATCACCCCACTATAGACCTACATTGCACAGCTACTTTTCTAGTTTTAATTGAAGACAAATATCTTGTGCACATAGCGTGTTACGGTATTGCTCTTGTAGTAGAATATTTTTTACCTGTTTCTCTTCTTCTTCATCATTGAAGTTTCTTCCCAAATCAATATAAAATCATTATTCTTTGAGCATGTTTACCAAGAAGCCAATTTTTCTATTATTAATTCAACTTGAGAATATAAGGCTTCCATAAGAATATTCCAAACTTTACTTTCATCAGCGAGTTTATTTTTTCATTGTTCTGCGCCATGACTCGGGCGTCCAGATCATCTGTTTCCCAGGGCATCCATTCAACCGAAAAGTGAGACCTATCCACTTCAATAATCGTTCCTTGCTAGCTAAGCTGCGAACACATTTGGAACTTTGTTTTGCCAAAATATTCTACATAAACGGTGGCCAAACCATAATGCACAATTTTAGTAGTGGGTCACACCTTAACGTCAAGTTTTTTGCTCAACTTAATTTGACATTTCTTTGTTTCAGTGCCTGAAAACTTCAACCATGGAGAGGTAGGTGCACAATTAAATAGCTCGTTAACATTGTTGACGCTTTTATTGAAAATGGGCTTATCGCCCAGTTCATAATCTTCAATTGCAGGATAAAAACGCAGTTATTATGCTGGCATAGATTTCTACCTTGACGATAACAGTTCTATCAGCGTAATTTCGCAAACTACATCCCATTGACACCTTCAGACCATAGTGCGCACCCAACTGTGATTTTTTCTGGATGCAATTTTGAGCCCCATATGTGACAATTTTGCTTTTGAATGTAACCACCGAGAGAGAAATGAAGAACATTCTGTTCGAAAGTTCTGCCACGTTGTAATTGCTGTTTACAGGCGATCATCAGAAAAAATAGGTTTTAGCAAAATCAGCAAACTTTACTCTTAAACAAGCTTAACTCTTAAACAGAGTAGAAACTTATCAAAATACGGTACTAATTAAATGCAATCATTAAAGTAGTTTGGCAGAAATTATCATTCTTTTCGCAATTTTTACGCTAAAAGGGAATGAAAAGCTCGCGAAAATTTCGTGAAAATATAATTATAAAACTAAGAGGTTTTCCTAATGGAATTGAATGTAGATTTTTATTTTGGTAAGAGGTTAAGATGTAAACTTTCATAATCTGTAGATATACAGCTAAATCAAGCAACATTTTGGTTTAAATGAAGTTTTTTGTGAACACCGTCTGCACTTTTCTTTTTTGGTTCTGGAGATTTCTAGGAGCATTTTTCCTTTTTTTAAAATTATAGTTCGAATTCGAAATTTGCCGCAAATTTTAAAACGTATTTTAAGCCTAACGTTAAACGATCCATATTTGTAAATGGCAAACGTTTCACTAAATAAATGACACCACTTCAGATTTTTTTTTTTATATAAGACCAGCACCCAGGGGATGGCCCCTACTCATGCAGTGCATTGTGCTGGTACAAGAAAAATAGGTTATTGGAAGGAGGATAGAGGGAGTAGTGTTTATGGACGTTAGATTTAAATTTACTCATGACGTAAGTGGCAGGAAATACTTTCGCTGGAAGATTATTCCACAACCGAACAGTGCGACCAAAGAACGAATTCTTCCTATAATGCGTTGTGCGATTTACTGGACAATCAACTACAAGAAATACGAGTACTACGTAGAAATATATGATTTCTGGGAATTAATTCCTTAATTTTGTTAGAACACATTCCGTTATAGTACCGATAGAACAATGAAACACACACCTCATTGCGACGGTGCTCCAATGAATCGATAGAGTTGGCTACCCTACCGTTATTGATGAGCATCTTCGCCCTCTCCTGTACGCGGTCGAGAAGCTCCAAAATAGACTTTGAAGCACCGGCCCATACATGATAGTTGTATTCCATTTTCGGACGGATATAGGTGTTGTAAATATTAAGGAGATCAGATGGGGTGAAGTATTTCTTGCACCGTCTCAAAAAACCAAGGCACTTGAATGCTTCTTTCGACACTTGAAATATGTGATCATTCCAACGAACGTCACAGTGAATTATCATGCCCAGAACATCAAGAGCATCTGATTCCTCAATATCCACATTACCCATTGACACAGATGACAGCGCACCACTTCGCCTGTGTGTTAAAAAACAACATTGTGTCTTACGTGCATTAAAATCGACCCTGTTCGCACGACCCCACTCGGATACCTTCACCAGGTTACTTGTGAGTGTGACGTTCATATTCTTCTTTCTTACCCCAACCTCCAAAAGGCTCGGTCTACGATCAAAGGAATATGAGTGACAAATGTTGCTGTCATCCGCAAAAGAGTAGATAGGATTAGAAGTGAGAAGAAGAAAGTCGTTAAGAAATATTAGAAAAAGAGTAGGAGAAAGAACAGAGCCCCTGAGTTTACTCTGAACTCGTCGGATGAGACCCCATCTGTAACCACTCTTATAGAGCGATCTCTGAGAAAGCTCGATATAAATCGATAGAAGTGACTACCGACACCAAAAGCATTAAGTTTCGAAATGAAAGCCTCGTGCCAAACTCTATCAAATGCCTTTGAGATATCCAGAGCCACAACCTTACTCTCGCCAAAGCCTTGAATGGACTTGTTCCACTTCTCTGAGAGCAACGCCAGCAGGTCACCAGTAGAACGGCCCTTTCGGAAACCGTACTGACAATCGCTAAGTAAATCGTTGGACTCCAGATATCCCACAAGGTGGTGATTAATCATACTCTCCATAACCTTGGAGAGTGTGGAACAAACTGCTATTGGACGGTAGTTCTCAGGTTTACTAGCCTCGCCTTTTTTGGGGATTGGCGTTACATTAGCAACCTTCCAGCAAGATGGAAAAATACCGGCGCGATATGACGCACTGAAAAGGTGAGCTAATGGACGCGCAAGCGTCGAAGAGCACTGCTTCAGGACCAGTGCTGGTATGCCATCCGGCCCAGAAGACTTGTTAACGTTGAGATTTGCAAGAACACTTTTTACAGCACGAGCTCGAAAGAATATACTAGACATAGTTACTGATACTCTTTCAAGTTCGGGCAGTGGTTGAACGCTCTCCGGCAAGTGAGAATTACTTGCAAACATTTCGGCCAAAAGGTTAGCCTTTTCAACCGGGTTCGTGAATGTGTGGTCATTCTTTATAAGAGCAGGAACCGAACTAGCGTTGTTCCTCAGCCTTTTAACGAATGACGAAAAGATGATAGATATTTAACAGTTGAAAGCCTTGTCAGACTGGATAGATCGCTGATTTTCAATCCAATTGCCGCTTGTTTCGCCATCTGTCTTTTCAGAATATGTTGAGTTTGCCAGATAAGTAAAAGAGAGCGGAAGTTTTCAAAGAAATCTTTTAATCATAAATTAAGTCTGCTTAATATTCCAATTTACCAGTAGTTGTTGTATAAAACCTTGACGTTGGTGGCGGATATTAATGGTTTGAGTTTATTTAAGTTTATGTGTGGTTTTCAATTTTATTTTCTATTTTTATTTTTGTCATATACAATATGTCAAGAATGAGCTTACAAATATGAAAATGATAAGCTTTTTCATTGGCAATGAAACGTCAGGGTTTGTTACTACATATATAATTTGTTGTTGTAGATAATTTATACAGTATTTTCAGAGGATTATAACCAGAAATATTCCAGTTTATTGAAAATTATGAGAAAAATACAACAAAAACAAATATTACAAATTTTATTTTTTTAGTGTCAAATAACTCTTTACACACCTGATATTTTTTACTCAGTTAAGCATTTAAGGTCCATTGAAGGTCCAATATGTTTTGCCGTTATGTTTGGAGTTAGTTACTGTTTTCAGCAATTTTTTTATTAAATTGGTGATAATTTCTTGAATTGGAAATCACATTTAGTTCAATATAACACAACTTAAAAGATGACACGAAAAAAGTTATTTTACATCTTTTACAACGTTATTCAGTTGTCTTACTCTAATGATCATTTGTTAAGTGTATTTAGCAGAAATGCTTTCAGTGGCAAAAAAAAACGATTTACAATGTACAAAATCGAGCTGAAAAAAGCGGAAAATTGAGGTTTAAAAGGGGAATGGGCCCTAAGACCATAACAAGTAAACATGCAGACCGTATTATTATTACGATTACAACAATAGCTTAAAACCACCAAATTTTCCAAGGAATACTAGTGGAAGAGCTTGAAGAGGAGTGTGGTGTTGTCGATTGTCATTAAACGGTTCGGCAGGCAAGAAATCGTTATTGTCTGCAGCAAACATAGAAAAGCGTTTTCTTCTCGCCATTATGAACGTTCAACAACCGTCTGACTATTGGGATAACGCTATATTTTGTGCTGAAATGGAAATGGTGTAGTATTAAAACGATGGGCCTACAAGCGTCTGAAGAAAACTCTCAACATCGCTAGAAAAGAACATTATCATCCCAAATGTTAAATGTAAAGATTAAGGGTGTTGTCTCAATGGAAGCCGTAGAAGACAATGAATGCACTGCAATACTAAGATATTTTAAAGACCCATTTGATAAACAGCACTGGAAAATTGAGGTTCCTCAGGGACAACAAGCTACAAGTTAAATTTTATCAGAACAGGGATTCAAAAAATAATTCGCATATAGTACGGATGTGGCTTCTTTATAACTGCGTAAAAGTTATAGACAAACCACCGACCTGAACCCTGTCAAAAATTTTGGGATTTTTTGAAAAACAAAAGTAGCTAAACGCCGACTAAAGAACATTATAGCTTTTAAGCTGCAGTGATAGCATAGTGACAAAAAATACCGGCAGTTTATGGTTTAAAAAAGTTGACTAATTGGTTGAGAAAGCTACTACAATGTGTCATAAATGCATCAGCTTATACCAACTATTAAAAGTCTGAAAAAAGGTTTTATATTTCAATGTAATGTAAGCACATTTCCAATTTTTGTGTAAAGAGTTAGTTGACATTACCAAATAACGGGTCCGCCATCTAACGTTTTTTTTTCAATTGGTGCTTATTTCGTGAATGGTAAGACTTAGCTCATGTCTGATTTGATAGATAATATGGTTGTGAACGAATATGGTTGTGTATACACTTGAACAACGCTGGTAAATGTTACGACATTACTTTGATCCATCGACTTACAGAAGACGTTGATTTTGCCAAAAAAATCATCTTTTCAGATGAAGCTCATCTTGATCTTGGCGGGTATGTAAACAAGCAAAATTGTCGCATTTAGGGCACAGAAAACCCGCACGCATAAATTGAAAAGCTAACACACCCAAGACGAGTCACTGTTTAGTGCGGATTTTGGTCCAGAGGTATAATTGGGTCATTTTTCTTCGAAAATGAGCAAGGAGTGGCCGTTACAGTCAATGGCGATCGTTGTCGGGCCATGTTAAACGAATTTTTGTTCACAAAAATTGAAGAGGAGGATATTAGCAACATTAGGTTTCAACAGGATGGCGCTACGTGCCACACAGCCGAAGCTACACTCGATGTTTTGTACCCTGTTTTTGAAAATCGCATTATAAGTCGCAGAGCTGATGTCGTTTGGCCACCGCGGAGCTGCGATTTGACACCGTTAGACTATTATTTGTGGGGTGCTGTCAAAGGTAAGTGTTACGTCAAAAAGCCAGAGAAAATTGACGCTTTAAAGGACAATATTCGTAAAGCCATTGGTGAAATACAGCGGCACACAATCGATAATGTGCTTAAAAATTGGACCGAACGTATAGGGTACTGCATGGCCAGCCGAGGCAGCCATTTGAATAAAATTATTTTCCATTATTAACCGGAAGGATTGTACTTTCAAATGAAAAAAGGAATTTGAGAAAATATTCAGTAGTTTTTTTTTATAGCATTAAAAAAAAAAAAAATTTATACGGCGGACCCAAATTTTAATAGTAAAATTTGTTTTTGGTAAATTTCTGTGTTTTTGTGTTTTGAACTGAATTTGTGCTATTTTTTACTTCAAATTTTAAAAGGAAATTAAAGAAATAACTGTTAGAAAGCAAAGAGTGTAAGTACTTAATTATTTTCAATGTGTAAACTCATTCTTGACACACTGTAAATTGTTTCAGAAATCAATTTTATTTCATTTGTTTTATTTTTTTATTTTTTTATTAAATTAATTAATTATAAGTTATTATCTACAAAAAAGCCAAATATGTTAGAAAGTCTTTATCACAATGGAATAGGAAATATTGAAATTGTTGACGGGAAGTTTATATTATAAATACAAAAGGTTACTTTTGAAGGCGCAATTAAATTCCAGGCCAATAGGCAATTTTACTTTAGAACTCTAAAGTAAATATTAACCCCCATATTCATAAAAAGTATATCAAAAACAATTTTTATGAATATGAGGGTAATTATTAAAATTTTTATTATTACTTTACATAAAATATTGATGAAATGGTTTAATAAAATTGAAGTCAAAAAAAAAAAAAAAATAATAATAAAGAAATAAATAAATAAAATAAAATAAAATTCTTAAAAGCGTTTTATATAAAAAAATCTCTAATATTTAAGAAATTTAAATTGAATAAAAATTGTTTATTTGTTTTAAATTTCCAAACATTTGTTAGATGTGGTTTTCTTAAAAAATAAAATAAATAAAAAAAAAATAAAAAAACAGAGATGATAAAAACACAAATAATTAAATTGGCCAGAAACTGTTTAAAGAAATAATCAAAAAAAAAAAAAAAAAATTGAGACGATAAATAAATAAAATGGTAATGAAATAAAATCTGTTTACTTAATACGAA
This sequence comes from Wohlfahrtia magnifica, assembly GCA_023159175.1. Taxonomy (NCBI): domain Eukaryota; kingdom Metazoa; phylum Arthropoda; class Insecta; order Diptera; family Sarcophagidae; genus Wohlfahrtia; species Wohlfahrtia magnifica. Next base: position 2,787,396 of record JAKWBJ010000226.1, on the reverse strand, counting down.
TTTTGGTAAAACACATTAAAAAACAACAACAGAGAAACTGATGTTTTATTATTAAGATTTGTTTTCTTACGGTTTTATTTAATTTTTTTTTTATGGGGATAAGTGCTTTAAAAACACAACATAAAAATCAAAATATGTATTTATGATATAGTTCTTTAAAGACTCATGGTTTCTTTAATTTAATCTGCTCAAAGAAAAGAAAAAAAAAATCAAACCTAATAACGAAATTTTAAAAATTTCAAAAATTATTTAATAAAACTACTAACTCAGGCATAAATAAGTATTTGTTTCCCTTATGAAATTTTTTGATTTTGTATAAAAACATCAATCAACGCAACCAATTCGGATCATTTTCTTAACTAATCGGTAAATGGATTTTCCAAGATGGCTTCTTTTAGATGGATTAGTCTTGCGGGAGGTTGTAGTGACTTTATTAGACACTCTAAGCTGAAATTCAAGTTTTGCGTTATGTGCTCTGCTGCGAATTCGAACCTGGGTTACTTGTATTGTAGGCGTACGATCTAACCACTACACCACGCAATCCCATCGGGGATGTAACACGTAAAAAATGGAATGCAACGGAATGCAGTTTATTTCCTTCACACCGTGTTGTAAAGACTCCAGAAAAGTAGTAAAAAGTATACAGATATTTATGTAAGTAGAGGAGAGAAAAGTTCGATAAAATCTGAAAAGATGTAGAAACTTCCACTTTGCACTGTTGTTTATGATAATATATGCACTCAAAACCTTTGAAGTACGAACGAAAAAATTTGGTTGATCAACGTCTTATCCAGAATTCTGGATATGCGTGGACAGACAAGCCATACCTTGGAATATTAAAAAATTAACAACCAGAAAAAAATCATGTGGAGCTGGTTGTTTTAAGTGCCACTGTAGGCTTAAAAGTAAAACAAAAATATCGCAGCCGATAAGTTTTTTTAACTTTTGAATTAGGAAAAAAGCATGTGAAGATGAAGCTTGTATACGCTGGTAAAGTTTCAAAAAATAAAACAATTATTCCCCCTAAATTAGTTTTTTGTTTTGAAAAAGTTCCGCCATCTAACGTTTTTTTTCAATTAGTGCTTGTTTCGTGAATGGTAACATTTAGCTCATGTCTGATTTGATAAATAATTAGTTTTATCCTTACCCTGAACGAACATGGTTGTGTATACGCTTGAACAACGCTGGGAATCTGGGCCTGCAATCGACTTACAGAAGATGCCGACTTTGCCAAAAAAAATCATATTTTCAGATGAAGCTCATTTTGATCTTGGCGGGTATGTAAACAAGCAAAATTGTCGCATTCGTGGCACAGAAAACCCGCACGCATACATTAAGAAGACGATACATTCAAGACAAGTCACTGTTTGGTGCGGATTTTGGCCCAGAGACATAATTGGGCCATTTTTCCTCCAAAATGAGCAAGCGGGCCATGTTGAACGAATTTTGTTCACAAAAATTGAAGGGGAGGATATTAGCAACATTTCGTTTCAACAGGACGGCGCTAAGTGCCATACAGCCGAAGCTACACACGATGTTTTGCGCCCTGTTTTTGAAGATCGCTTTATCAGCCGCAGAGCTAATGTCGCTTGGCCACCTCGGAGCTGCGATTTGACACCGTTGGACTATTATTTGTGGGGTGCCGTCAGAGATAAGTGTTACGCCAACAAGTGAAGCCATTGGTGAAATACAGCTGCACACAATCCATAATGTGCTTAAAAATTGGACAGATCGTGTATGCTACTGCATGGCGAGCTTGAGGCAGCCATTTGAATGAAGTTATTTTCCATTATTAGCCGGAAGGATTGTACTTTCAAATAAAAAAAGAAATTTGAGGAAATATTCAGTAGTTTTTTTATAGCGTTTTTATAGCATTTTTTATAGCGGACCCTATGCGTATGAACATTCGATTTAAATGAAACTGCTTTGGTTTATTGTGTAGCACCTGCAAGCGTGGTATCAAAAAAAGTCATCTGCTAGAAAACAATAGACATGCAAATGCTGCAAATCTAAGTGTGTTAGTAGGTGCATCATATGCGCTTCATTTACTAAAAAAAACCTGATTTTTGGACTTGTTTTGTTAATCGTACTCATACGAGTTAATCGATAAACATGAAAATGGAAATGTATCCAAAATTTTTAACTTTTTATTTTGCTATCTTCTTTTAAATCATCGAACACTAAAAATTTAACCCATTCATGCATTTGTTGTTTAGGTACGACATCACTATTTAAGAGCACCGATGTTTTATTTTTAAACGAAGTAATTTAAAATGACGTTTTGTACCTTCAGATCCGATCTTTACTAATTTCGCTGACGAAAGAAACATTTTTGTGTTTCTCACTATAATTTTCATACGGTCAAGTCTAATGATTTTTTTGATATTTATTATGTGAAAAGATAAGTGCCTAACTTTTTAAGAAAAACTGAAGATAATTCAGTAAATATTTTTTTTTTTCAGTTACAAAAATTTATAAAAAAGTGAAATATCACAGACGATATTTTAGAACAATAATTTATCTACAACATGACGCATAAACTTGGTATTTCTTTTGATATTTTTTTTTCAATATTTGTTACTTTTGCCTTCTTTTCCAGTGTTCAACAGTAAGAGGAATACAACAAATTTTTGTGTTTGATTAGGATGACTCTGATGCTGGAACAGAATCTGATATTATTATTGATAAAAATTCATGCTGATAAATGCGAACATTTTTGGTAATATTTGCGAAGAGGGTTAAGCTGCCCGATAAATTAGAAAATCAGTGTTTATAGCTGAATGAAATAGGCCATACCATTTCTGAGGACTCTAGAATAAGGTGGTATATCAAAAGTGGAGAAAACTATGAAATACTCCTTTAGAAGATGATGTAGATGTATAATCTTCTTGAAAAACTTCAAAATACTGTTACGTTTTTACCTTCTTAAAAACGTGTTTTTGTTGAGTTCGTAGATTGTAGTTAAAATAAAATAAATTTTGTGTGTGGTTTTTAATTAAAATCTTTTATTCATCACAGTTTTGTGTACCACTGCCTGTAATATTTTTACAGGAAATAACAATTTTTATTCTTAATTACTCTGTCTGTTTACAACTTTGTAAACAACAACAATTACTCCACAGATCTTTCTTCCTAAAGATCTTCCAACCCGATCGTAGCTACAACTTAGGTTCGATCACAACCTTTTCAACCAGAGGTTATCCAGAAATAGCTCTCTTTACTGAGTTAGGTTCAGTTAATTAGCTTCACGAGTTAACTCCATATAAACTCTCTTCACACCCATAACACATTCGCTGAGTTAACTTTACTTCAACTGCACTCGCTAAGTTTACGACACATAAATTGATTGCTGTTCGCATCGATGTGCTTTTTATATGGCTGAGTAAACAACACATCGAAAGCTCTCGAACCTTTCGATATTTCAAGTAGATTTCATTTCTTTCGTTTAATTTCTTTTTATTTCTTTTGTAGCCATGCGTATGTGAACATCTGCATCTTTAAGCTCTTAGTATTTGTTGTTGCTTGTTTATTGTCTGTTACTTGTTTTCTCTGCGGCTTAATTATTGTTGTTTTTCAACCCTGAGATGGAGTTGTCTGGAAAGAAATTGAAACCTTACTATTAAACACCCAACACTATAACTAATTTTTATTTCTTAGTCATGTCCTCTGTTGGAGCAAGAACTTAGACCGCTACTACACCACGCCATCCCCATGGAAGTAATAAAATATGGAAACCCATTTGAGCTAAAATTTTAAGTTGATATGTTGAACCGTTTTGCAGTAAAAGCAAAAACGTAAATAGTACCAAATGAGTAATTGGTGTGCCATTGTACATTTGGGTCTGAAATTGTACCAAAAAAAGTACAATTGTACCAACTTTTTCAACGTTGAGAAACCTATTTATTAAACACCCGAAACCACAATTAATTTTTGTTTCTTCGTCATGTCCTCTGTTGGGCAAGAACCTGGACCGCTACTACACCATGCCACCCCCATGGAAGTCATAAAATATGGAAACCCATTTGAGCTAAAATTTTAAGTTGATATGTTGAACCGTTTTGCAGTAAAAGCAAAAACGTAAATAGTACCAAATGAGTAATTGGTGTACCATTGTACATTTGGGTCTGAAATTGTACCAAAAAAAGTACAATTGTACCAACTTTTTCAACGCTGAGAAATCTATTTATTAAACACCCGAAACCACAATTAATTTTTGTTTCTTCGTCATGTCCTCTCTTGGAGCAAGAACCTGGACCACTACTACACCACGCCACCCCCATGGAAGTAATAAAATATGGAAACCCATTTGAGCTAAAGTTTTAAGTTGATATGTTGAACCGTTTTGCAGTAAAAGCAAAAACGTAAATAGTACCAAATGAGTAATTGGTGTACCATTGTACATTTGGGTCTGAAATTGTACCAAAAAAAGTACAATTGTACTAACTTTTTCAACCCTGAGATGAAATTGCCTGAAGGGAAATTGAAACCTCTTGGGGGCAAGAACCTGGAGCGCTACTACTCCACGCCACCCTCAAGGAAGTAATAAAATATGGAAACCCATTTGAGCTAAAATTTTAAGTTGATATGTTGAGCCGTTTTGTAGTAAATAAAAGCCAAAACGGAAAAAAAATTGACCAAAATGATTTAAACGTAACAGCAGGGCTTAAAACCTGATTTCTTCAGTTTAATAAGTTAAGAAACTTAATTTTTTAAATTTATGGTGCTTTTTTATAAAAGTTTGCTAAAGAATTTTTTTCAGTGTATTTTTGAATGTAAATTATTAATTGTTTTCCACATTTCACAAATATAAATAAAATTAAGAGATTATTAAATTATAAATTGAAAATTGATTATTCATAATTGCAAATATATATTTTTCTCAATCATGTAAAAGAAAATAACAATTTGTTCAGAAATACAAGTACTACGTGAAGATGTTCTTCACATAAAAACAAAACAAAACAAAAAAATAGAATAACAACCGGATAAATACTTTTGTAAACGATCAAATAGACAATAAATTCTATTTGGCTATAATGAAAAGAAAACGAAAAACCGCTTTTCATGAAAATGATGTCAAAATACAAATACTATGTATGTCTATAGGTATCTATTTTTCTAAATGTTGCGGTATAATTATTTACGGTATAATTGTTCATATGATGGCATGATTTGTTATGGCTCTTAACGTAGAGGGGAAAAGATTTCATTTGGCTTTACGTTAAATTTTGTAAACAAATTCATTTTCATGATACTCGTAAATAAGACAAACATTTTATTTGAAACAAATAAAAGAAAATTTGAATTTAAATAAAAAAATTATTTATTGGTTTCGTGTATGTATGTATGTATGTATGTACGAAGCAATTGAAGAAAAGAGAAAGGACGTTGCACAGTGCATTGTCCCATAGACAGAAATCAAAAAATCACTCAACATGGATTTTTAAGTAGAATTTCATCACGATACAAAGACAAATATGAACATTCAAATGATTTAATGAAGGCGTCGTCATGGGGGGTGGGGGTGGGTGGTCATGCTTATGATAAATTATTATATGCCACATACTTTGATGCTTTGATGCAGGTATTTTTAGGTCCTTATAACAGAAAGGAATTTATGGTTGGACTAATGGACAAGTGGACCATGTTTCGTTAATTGATAGATCAGAACAGACCGGCATTGAGACTGAAGCTGGTGAGATTGGTCATAATTTCCAAAGGACTTTGCCTGTGCATACATAGCCTTCGATTTTTGAGGAGAAAATTGGAGGATTTGAGTATTTATGTGGTGTCAGGCTATCTTGGGTGCTCTGCCATCATGTGAAGTTAAGTCGAAGGTTGTTCTCTTTCCATGAACTTGACGTTCACTTCAGTGCTACTCCAAGTTGTGTCCACGGTAATGAGTGCCATCCAGGAAATGATAGAATTGACTGTTTAGCGACAGGACAGCCCTCTGGGGTTTTATTAGATCTGTGCCGAGGGAGTGAGGGGGAATTCACTTGGTTTTAGAGACTGTCTTCGGTATAAGGAGTGGAGATTTACTTCAGTTTTTCCCCTTAGATCCAGAAAGCTATTGCTGCTTAAAAAGAGCGTGCTTAGTGTACTAAAGAGCCTATAAACGGGGTCTTGGGATCGTGTATTTTGGGATTTATGTTTATGCTATGATTTATTCAATATAACAGTCTTTGTTGGAGAGACAATTTTATGACTTTAAGGTCTAAAGATGACTGCGGCCATGTGATCGCCGCGGCTGATGCGTATAAGGCGCTATCTGGAACATAAATTTTCACCGTATTTCGCTAATAACTCTTCGAATATTGATTATTAGATGTTCAATTGTATCTGATATATAACTCCGAACAATCTTGGTGGCCAGTTAATTGAACTTTAATGTGAAATTATGTTTTCGACAAAATGTTCTTCAAGTAAATCAGTTGTAGCTCCGTCCTGTTGAAACCACATGTTATCAAGATTAATGCCAGCTAATTGAGGCATGAAAAAATTTCTAGTCCTGTCCCTATACCGAGCAACATTGTTTTTAAAGACGTATGGACCAATGATTCCGCCAGCTCATAAAGCGCACCAATCGTAATAATCTGGTGTTTCGATAAAAGCTTGTGGACTATTCTCAATTCAAATGTGACAATTCTGTTTATTTACTTACCCATTAAACCAAAAATGGGCTTCATCGGAGAACAAAGCTTTGAAATAAAATTCAAAATCAATATAATTTTTGCAGTAGTGTTGCCAACCGAGAGCTATGAACTCCAAAAAAAAGAAAAAAACTGTCGTTACTGTGGGATGCTGATGTGACTGCATAAGCGGTATTTCTTTTCTCACCAAATAGGATGTGGCGAACTTAAGGGACTGCATAAAAGGTCCTTCGGACGAGAACATTATAAAGGGTGGAAGGGTGGTCCAACTGTAATACACGATATTAGTTGTGAGTCACATCTTAACGTCAAGTTTCTTGTTAATTGGTTGCCACAATTATGTGAGTTGACACAGGTGTACTTCTTTCTTTGGGGATTTTTAAAAGAAAAAGTGTACATCAATAAACCCAGAACAATTCAAAAGATAATGACTGAAATAATTCGGCATATGAACGACATTTAACCTCAATTACGTCTCAGAATCATTGAAATATAGAGCGTCGGAGCTAACTCAGTGTAAAGAGAGTTTAGTGTCTATAGCTCCGATTGAAAAGGTTGTCATCGAAGCTAAGTTGTAACAAAAAATGTGAAGTGAAGATCTTTAGGTAGAAAGTTGCTGTTGTTTACAAAGTTGTAAACAAAGAGAGCATTTAAAAATAGAAATTGTTATAGTTATTCATGAAAAAGTTGCGAACAGTAGAACACAAAACTGTGTTAATAAAGAATTATTTAATTAAAAACCAAACACTGCAATCTACGAACTCTTTTGATATTTTTCGTTTTTTGAAAATAAAATAAATTCTGCCTCTTGAAGTGTTCAAATATAAAGTTTTTACCATGACCTTTTATGAAAATAGAACCTTTTAAGTTAAATAAACTTAAATAATTTGATTTATTAGTTTTTTCCAATTTAAACCAGATGCTGTCAGCTTCCTTATAATAGAAAAGCAAAAAAAAAATTTTTTTAAATTAGAAAATTCACTACAACATTTTACCACGCGCCGAAAATTAAATTTTGAATTCTCCTCTTGTTGCATTAGAAAGTATTGAAATGTAGAAGAACAAGGAAACGTTTTTACGCTTTTAAAGTTTTGTTATATTTATACGAATAATATTGGCAAATTCCAATTGATATTCCGGAAACATAACATAACAGAACCTTTTTCATTTAGTTTTGCATGTCATTTTTCAAATATTTTTATTGTTTCGTTTTCTTTCATAAAGTTTTTATATTTATTTTATTTTAACTTTCCAGCATTAAATATATGTAAGTTTTATTGTGCTTATGCTGAAATATGTAACATTTTTAAGACGTAGTTATAGACACATATAGATGGAGCCTCTACATCCTCACGTTTATTAAAAGTAAACAAAGCGTGGGCGGCAATTTAAATAAGAGTTCAAATTCTCTTCTCAAATGAAATGCGTAAGAGAGCGTTGTTTTTTATATAGAATTTTAGTACAGTTTAGTGGACCTTATTATATAAGCAAACATTCGAAAATGTTCACGTTACAGCACTTTCAGGAAACTACTGTTAAAGGCAAAGTGTGAAAAGAGTCCTCTGAAAGTCTTCTAAGCTCCTCTTTTGTCACAGACGTTCGCCATCTTATTCTCCTGGTGCCTTTCAAGTCCCTGCACCCAGACCTGCTTGATCTGGTTCTGAGTAACCAGGTTATTGAGCACGTTGTGACATTCCAGTATTGCTCTGGATGTAAATAAACAGCTCCTAAGAGCCTTTAAGAACGATTGACAGTCCGAGAGTGTTTTTATTGTTACTTGCGTGTGTAACTTTCGAATATAATCCCCACATTTTCCAATGTGAAGTTCAGTTTCGTCTAAAAAATTGTGATGTCCTTCCTGAAATTTATCAATCTGCGTGCTCTGGGCCATACTATTCCAGCCACAACTACGTGGATCGTTTTGGAGCCATCCGTATACAACTTTCGTGAGTCATCTTATGTCAGCGCCATACTCTTACCTTGTCCGAAAGATGACCCTCTTCAGAATCCATGCGATTGTTGACATGAGACATATAAAGTATGTTGCCGATCCTTTAAGGTTGCCTGCCTTAAGTTTTACCTTCTTAGAATGTAGATTGACTGCATACAAGCCTCTTCCTGTACAGCCAAGTTAAGTGGAGTTTGGTATTTAAGAGCTTTCACAACCATCGTTGGGGTAGATTTCATTGTCTCTGTAATGCATAAGCACGCAAATCTCTGCACTATAAAGGGTTGGGAAATTTGAGGTAAGGAAGTAAATTGGCTTTATTCACCCCAATCTAAAATAGAAATATGGGAATTAATAATGTGATATGAAGTCGGGAAGACATCAGCACGTCGGCGGACGTTCGCTCTTTTCACAAAATTTTGAACCACATTTTTCAACAAAATCATCTTTGGTCTCATCAATTTTCAGACAGGCGGCTATGTAAACAAACAAAATTATCGTATATGGGGCTCACAAAAACCACAAAGAGTCCTCGAAAACCATTAGATCCATCGGCTCGTATTTTTTCGAAAATGAGCAAGGAAACGCCATCACCGTGAATTCTCTGCGCTATCAAACCATGATAATCAATTTTTTGTGGCCACATTTGTCTAATGTTGACATATGAGACCATTGGTTTTAACGATGTCACAAGCCAAGCAGCCAGCCAAGCAATTCAGTTATTGCATGGGAAATTTCCAGGTCTCGTGACTTCTCGATTTGGTGATGTCAATTGGCCGCCTTGTTCTTGTGACTTAACACAGCTGGTTTATTTTCTTTGGGGCCATTTCAATGACTGGGTTTACGTAAACAAAGCACTGCGAGATAAGCGAAGCTTTGGTGTAAAATGTGGTTTAAAATTTTGTAAAAAGAGCGGACGTCTGCCGACGTGCTAGAGCTGCACATTTGCCCGACATCATATTCCGTTATTAGTTCCCATATTTTTTTATTGTTAAGAATAAACTGAATTTGTCAAAAGAAAAATATATAAAAATGTGCTTTAAAGCCAATTTACTTTCTAACCTCAAATTTGCCATAATTTACATAGATTCGGGAGAGCTGTTGTCTGTAGAGTCTTCCCCTAATCATACTGGAGTACCATATGTTATCGTAGGCCTAACCACCTGGGTATATCCATTAGGTTATGTTAGTACTCAGATTCGAAGATCTACTAAGTAGTTGTTTTCTTGTTCAGAAGTACTTTTTAGCCTTTTTTTCATCATTTGCTTATGGTGCGACTCCGAAGTAACTTTTCTGTCCACTGTGATGCCAACATGTTTCGCCTGCTCTCTACGAAAAACCTCAAATCGATTTACTTTCAGAATGGGGATCTCTTTCACCCCATTGATAACTCCTCCATGCTGCATCATTCCCATGTTTTCTACAGGACATGTTGCAGCAGTTTGCAATTGTCCCAAGATAATTGCTCCTGATTAACATGTAGATGTTTTTCATTGGTCTCGTGACCCTTCCGGCAGAGGATTTTTATTAGGTCGTCAACTAGGACAAACTGTAATAGGGGAGATAGTACTACACCTTGAGGGCATCGTTTAATCGCGCACGGTAAGGTGACGGTAAGGTTTACGGTACCGAGAGAGACTCTAATCGAACTTTGGTTTCGATGGCTAGAAAGTTATGCAGATAGTAGTCCATCATCTTCTTCATTGTCTTCAGCATAAAACATAACAAGCTGGAATGAATATTAGCCTCATTTCTATTTTAACCCGGTGGTAAATTCAATCTAAATATATTGACCCATTGCTCGAATAAGGATGTGTCGAGAAAATGCCATCCGCTCTCGTTGATTTGTAAAGTTTGAAGACTTTAATGGCTCATTCTATCATTTCAAAGGTTACTATTCTTTTGATAGTCTGAATTATTACACTGTATTAACCAAAGCTCTACTAACTCGTGTGTGCCTATCGGATTCGTAGAATCTTTCGAAATGACCTTATGCAACGTATCCGTAACTATTACATCTCTAAATTCTTCCCAGAAATGGTTCCATGATTTCCTTTCAGACCTCCTCAGGTGTTTGTTAGAGCTTTTCTCTTTCCATTCTATTTCTTAGATTTCTTGTCTCTGTTAAGTTCTAATATTTCTATTGTAGGTAGTTTTTCCAGATTTATGTCCCACCAAGGTACACTCTGTGTGAACGATTTTATTTTGAGTAAACAGCTACTTATCATCATACTTCACGACTGAGTTTCCGAATCCTCATTTAATTTAAAAGGAAGTAATTCTGACTGTAGGCATTCTGAATACTTCAACCAGTCTGTTGTCCTGGGTTTTCTGTAGAGATTTTTATATTGGGTATACAGGTTAATAATGTCGATTTTGACTACATATGGCATAACCATCACATATGATTTGTGTCACTAATAACAAATATGGTATTTTGGAGGGTAAACATTTATCATTATAATACAGTATTTGATAGACGCCAAAGTGTAAACACGCTCTACAATAATGACGAATTTTGTGTCTAAAAAAGATGTTTCTTTTATTTGAAGAAAACGGCTGCTGAAAGTTATCGATTTTTGGTAAAAGCTTACGGTCAACATGCACCAACTCCTAAAAGCTTGTGAACGATGGTTTGCGAGATTCGAAAGTGATGATTTCTATATAGAAAACAAAGATAGTCAGGTCAGCAGAAAAAGTTTTAAGATGAGGCAAATTGCTGTCAAACGCAAGAAGAACTTGCATTATCATTACGAGTCACACAACAAGCCATTTTCCTACGTTTAAAATTATTGGAATTCATTCGAAAGTAAGGTAATTGGATTCTATATAAATTGAAGTCGAGAGACGTAGAAAGCCGATTTTGAATGTCGCAAATGATGTTTGAACGCTACAAAAAGAAGTCATTTTTGAATCGTATTGAAAAACTGATACATTGCGATAACCACAAGCGCAAAAAGTCATATGTGGAGCCCGGCCAACCAGCCAAATAAACGCCAAAGCTGAATATACATGACGCCAAGGCAATGCTCTGTATTTGGTGCGACCAGAAGGGTGTGTTGAATTATTAGAAGGGTGTTTTAAATTGAAAGGCGGATCAGGTGATCACAGGGGACCTGTATTGTACACATTTGATTTCTGTGAAGAGAGCAATCAAAAAAAAAAAAACCGACCAGAGTATTCGACCAGACACGAGGCAATAATCTTCCATCATGACAACGCTCGGCCACATGTTGCAAGTGCGGTCAAAAACTATTTGCAAAACAGTGGAAGGAAAGTTTTGGCTCACCCACATTATAGCTCAGACTTTGCCCCTTCTGACACCATTTGTTTCGATCAATGCAGAACATCCTCACCGGAATACGCTTCACTTCAGAACAGGGTATCAGAAAACCAAAAGAAAGTGCGACATAGACATTTAAAATACAAATTTAAATCAATTTTTCCATTAAACATATACATAAAGTGTCACTTAGTTGTGACTTAACATAATGCCATAACCGTAAGCATAGTCGTGACGATTGAAATCAATCTCAATCAATCACTATTAATCGAACACATTTGATTGGTTGTGTTGCAACTATGACGGTAAGTAAAGTAACGTCGAATTTAGCCTTAAGAGCTATTAGAACGCTATTCGAATGATAGAAAAATTTTATAATCAGCGCCTGTTTTTTTCCCAAGTTAGCATCCTACAAATTCTTGATTCTTGATTTCAACATTATGTAGGATGTCCTACATATTCGCCACATATGTACATACAATACATTTCCGCTTTTGTTTTAATCTTAAGGAAGTCAAAACAAATACAGCTTGTTGAACGTCTTCTTAGCTCGATGTACTGTTTACAGTACAGCAATGATAACAACAAATCAATCAAACAATATGTTGTTGTTGCTAGTTTTGTATTTTCGTTTTATATACAAATATAATTAGAACAACAAATTATTTATCAATTCATTTAAAGTCTAGCGCGTGCTCATTTTCTCATTAGGTTTGACAAATAAATTTAAGAGAACAGAGGGATTTTTTTTTGTATTCAAATTGCTGTTGCTGCCTATTTTGTATAATGAATAGAATTTCCTTTCAAAAGTATTTGTAATTTTATTCAGCTACAGCGCTGCTATTCCTTTTTGATAATGATGATGAATTTGTCGAGAGTTTTCGTTTTTTATTTTCTTCGTTTATGCCAAGTTACGTTGATTTATTCAATTGTTCCTGTTAAAAGTCTTTGTGATTTTCTCATTTTTGATAATGATGATGATGATGATAATGATAATGAGAATTATTTTGTTTTTAATTTTTATTTATTTTTAAAATTATTGTTAAACAAGTATTTGTGTTGCTATGTGTGTGTGTGTGTGTGAGTGCGTGAGTAGAATTTTCCTTAAACATTTTCCATAATAAAAAGAGGGAATAACGTTAGCGCGATTGTTTTTTTTTTTTTTTCTGCTGCTTGTAGTTAGAAAATTTGTTTTTTATGAAGCGATTTTTTGTTCAGTGGCTTCAGTAGCACATGAACTTGCAAACGGTTCGTTACAATTTATTTCTTAGGCGTGCAAAAGCTAAGTAATAAAACGCGTAATTTGGAATAATTTAAATAAATTTTTTTTATTAATTCTGACAAATTTTTTATTGATTGGATGAAACAAGCAAAATATAACAAATATATTGTTCGAAGTGTGTGTAAATTAAAAAAAATATTAAAAACGTGCGAAAGTAAATAAGCAATTGAAAACATTTGAATGAAAAAAAAATCTTAGTTGTGAAGATATGAATTATTTTATTAGAAATATAAAAAAGATTTCAAAGTAAACAAATAACAAAAAAAAAAAATACAAAACCAAAAAATGGTGTTGTTAGAATAAAGGTGGTATTAAAAATAAAAATAATATTTATAAAAGAAACGTGTGAAGGTGTTTATTTTTTTTCTTAAAAAAATAAAGTAAAATATTTTGAAGAGGATTACAAAAATTAAATTAATAACAGATATTACTTAAAAAAATTATAATTAATTAATAGTTAAATAAAGGCTCCGCCATCTAATGTTCTTTTTCAATTAGTGTTTGTTTCGTGAATGGTAACACTTAGCTCATGTCTAGTTTGACAAATAATTAGTTTTATCCTTCCGCTGAACGAATATGGTTGTGTCCAATGCGTTTTCGCTTCGCTAAGTGGGCCTGCGATCGACTTACAGAAGATGCCGATTTTACGAAAAAAATCATCTTTTCAGATGAAGCTCATTTTGATCTTGGCGGGTATGTAAACAAGCAAAATTGTCACATTTGGGGCATAGAAAATCCACACGCATACATTGAAAAGCCGATACACCCAAGACGAGTCACTGTTTGGTGCGGATTTTGGCCCAGAGGCATAATTTGGCCATTTTTCTTCGAAAATAAGCAAGGAGTGGCCGTTACAGTCAATGGCGATCGTTATCGGGCCATGTTGAATGAATTCTTGTTCACAAAAATTGAAGAGGAGGTTACTATCAACCTTCAGTTTCAACAGGACGGCGCTACGTGCCACACAGCCGAAGCTACACTCGATGTTTTGCGCCCTGTTTTTGAAAATCGCTTTATCAGCCGCAGAGCTGATGTCGTTTGGCCACCTCGGAGCTGCGATTTGATACCGTTGAACTATTATTTGTGGGGTGTCGTCAAAGATAAGTGTTACGCCAGAGACAATTGACGCTTTAAAGGACAATATTCATGAAGCCATTGGTGAAATACAGCTGCACACAATCGATAATGTGCTTAAAAATTGGAATGATCGTGTAGGCTACTGCATGGCCAGACGAGGCAGCCATTTGAATGAAGTTATTTTCCATTTTTAACCGGAACGATTATACTTTCAAATTAAAAAAGAAATTTGAGAAAATATTTAGTAGTTTTTTTTTATAGCATTTAAAAAAAAATTATTTGGCGGACCCTTTAGGTTATATTCTGGTCCGATTCTATCTGACTATAATTGTCTAACTTCTCTTTGCTTAAATTTCTTTATTCGAATGTATAAAGAACGCTTAAAGAAACAAAATTAAACACCTATCTGATACCGTTCTTATTGCCGTAACTGTATTTGTTTATATTCATTATTATCATAATTATCATCGTCATCATGTCTTAGAAAACAACAACAAATGTCATTAGCATAGTCGGTATGTACTGTATGTACACTCTCTCTAGGAAAGCATTGTCGATTGGACTCCCTTTAATGTGAACATTTGTGTTTATTTATGCAACAAATTGTTTATTTTTATTATTGTTGTTGTTACTGTTTATTATTTACTTGTGTTGTTGTTATTTGTTTGTTTGGTGTAACAAATAACAATAATAAAAGTGCAACAACAATATTGTGAATAAACAAACAAAATCAATAAGAAAAAAAAAACTGTTTTTTCAAGAGTCACTGTACTGATGCTTTTTACTTGTTTAAATGTCTACATACCAGTATTGGCATTTGTAATTATTAAAGACCCTGTAGGAACATAATACGTAAATAACCGGAAATATAAGAAACTTTAGTATAAAAGTATGAAAAAAAAAATATTATGAAAAGCAACGTAGGCGATTATATTGATTATAATCGATTGACTCAGTCAATTTTGAAATTAAATGAAGGCATATTCATGTTAGAAAGCCAGACAAATTAAGTCTTGATTTTTCAATTTATTAAATTGATTTTAGTATTGATGTAGTCAACAGAATGTAAATGCCTTGCCAAAATACGTTTTTTGTTGTTGAGTTATCCAGACAAATGCAAATGAGCTTTATCCGGAAAAATAATTTTTATAGAAAAACTACCATATGGTTGTTGAATGAATTCAGCGAACTGGCCGGTTTCAATTCAATTTGTGTTGGTACACTCTGTAGCGAGTCAATCGACTCAAATCTGTATACCTACATACATACGTACATACATACTACATTGTATTGTATTATAAGGTTGTCTGCGAGTTAATCAGGCGTAAGCAACTGAACCGATTTTGTTCAAATTTGTCCCTAACGAGCTATCGTTTATGCTTTTTTCTACGATAGATCTGGGAGAGGTTTACATTTGCGAAAACAACTTGACAAATAAGCAAAAATTTTAAATCCGTCAGAGTAGGTTTTAAACATAACTCCTCGGGAGCAAGGGATATGGGAAATAACGCATCAACAGCAGAACAATTAAAACTTCTACACACACATACATTCAAAAAAATTACAAACTGTGAACTTCATTAAGGATGTATAGAATAGAATAAATTAGCTTTTGGGGAATTTACTCAAGTGTACAAAAAATGTAATCGGCTGTTCCATCTATCGGTTAAAATTTGCACCAGCGGTTATTTCGTATCTGGCAATATTTATGTCATTCTATCCTGTCACGAAAGTCAGTATATTATCTCAACTGAACGAAATGAATCGATATATGCTTGAGCAACAATGGGATTTGTTGGAAAAATATTTCCAAAGTAAAGGCAATTGCTATGAAATTTCACAAATATGTCATAGCCATTAGTCGCAGAGAAGGATCATCAGTGCCCGGTATACGCAAGCTTAGTGCTAAAGTTCGTGAAACTAATTTCGTTGTTGATGCGCCAAGCCGTAAGCGTGCTCGTACAGTGCGTACATCAGACAGAATAGAAGCTATGACTGAGAGTGAGCGTGAGAATCCATGAACATCAAATCATAATCGTTCTCAAGAATTGAATATTTCACGTACCAGTTTACGTCGAATTTTGCGAAGAGATCTCTCTATGACGCCTTACAAAGTTTAATTAATTTATAAGTTGAAGCTTCGCTAGAAGAGCCAATGAAAAACTGCACGATGATGTCTATTTTGCCAAAAAAATATCATCTTTTCGGATGAAGTGCATTTTCATTTTGGTGGGTACGTTAATAAGCAAAATTGTCGTATTTGGTGCCCAGAATATCCAAACATGGTCGTACAGAAGCTAATGCACCTATTACGAGTGACTGTTTGGTGCGGCTTGTGAAGCCGAGGCATCATTGGCCCATAATTCTTTGAAAACGAGGTCAACGTAGACACCTATCGCATAATGATAATCGAATTTTTGTGCCCGCTCTTCATGGCATTGATGTGAACCATGTTTGGTTTCAACAGAATGGTCCAACTTGCCACACATCTAATGCCACAATCGATTTATTGCGTCAAACGTTTGATGACCGTTTAATTAGCTGAAATGACGATTCAAGTTGGCCGCCAAGATGCTTCGATTTGACAACGTTGGACCAATTTCTATGGGTCGCCGACAAACTAGACAGATTAGAGCATTTGGAGGCCAATATTTGTTTGCCGGGATAAGACCACGTATACTCACAAAAGTTCTCTAAAATTGGTGCGGTTGAATGGGTTAATGTGAAACCAGCCGCGGTAGTCATATGAATGAAACAATATTTC
Source organism: Wohlfahrtia magnifica (assembly GCA_023159175.1). Lineage (NCBI taxonomy): Eukaryota > Metazoa > Arthropoda > Insecta > Diptera > Sarcophagidae > Wohlfahrtia > Wohlfahrtia magnifica. The sequence goes on along the minus strand of JAKWBJ010000226.1, from coordinate 2,770,389 downwards.
ATTTCGCTCCGAAACAATTGTACTTCACAGCGAAAAAATAAATTTGGCAAAATTTCAAACCGTTTTTGTTTTATTGCATGTTTAAATATAAACTTTTGAATAGCGCGCCCGATATTATCAGTGCCATAGTTATATATTTTTTTTTAAAACCTTTATCTCTGCAGAATTCTGAAAATTGGTTTGGAGACTTAAACCTACAAATTCGTAGAAGAATATTTAGTTGGATTAAACACGCACACTGCGCAAAGCACCTGACGAAATATGTCATGAATTAATATACAACCAAACGGGAAGTAGATAACAAGGAAGACCGAGAAGGACCTGGAAAAGGTCAACATTTGCAGAGATCAATTACTTAGCACACAATCTATCAAAAAAAAAAAAAAAAAAAAAAAACTATGAAGCTTTAATGGTGGATATCTATCTCTCCCGATGAGATCCTATGTCTCCTTCAACTTTTCAATCTAAACCTAGTAAGAAGCCCATATTCACACAATATGTGATCTGCTGTATATGATGCCTCTTTAGATGTGCTCTCAGTCCATAAATGCCGGTAAGAAATTCGCTAAGAAGTTTTAAGTCCGGCCACCCAAACTTGAGAACTTCAGAGCGAAACTTAAATAGCGGACTGCTCACCGCCGTAGCGTTGCAAAATCCCTTTAAGCATTCCTGTGTTTCAAGCAACCGGTAATTTCCCAATCATTTTTTTATTTTGAGAATGGTAGTAAGCAGCGCTGCACAGTAAGGTACCGGGCCAATATAGAGTATCACGGAAGTATCACTAGCCAATGCGTCCACTGTTTCATTACTATCTATCCCACAGTCTTCAGGTAACCAAAACAACTGGATCGTATTATAGCAATATTTGACCAGTCAAGATATCATACGCTTCGAACCAAATGCCCTTAGGGCAGCTTGACTGTCAGAGAATGTATTAAAGGCCTTAATTTGAGCCCACTCTTCAGGTTGAGCACATATGGCAACGGCCATGATATTAGCCTGGAAGACTCTAAATCACGGTTGAACCTATAAACACCACCAGCATCGATTCAGTCCTTCATTTTGGAGCCATCGGTATACCGGTTTAGATCAAACTCACTCCCGAACTAAGGCTTAATTAGACCAACAATCCTGATCCGGGAATTCAACTTTGAACCTCCTGCCAAAGCACAGATCCAAAGGCATAGCATCCATGAGCGAAGATGCTTATCCGAACGTCCTGTGTAAAATGGGCGGACTTTCCGATGCATTTCGGGATCCCTTGGCGAACATACCCCCACTCTCATCACAAAGATGTGAAGCGGTGTCAAACCAATCAAGGTCTCCAAGGCGACTATTCGAACGTTTTCATTGTCCAGTTATTTATGATGGTAGCTTTCTCAGCCTTGCTTCACCAAGCCATTGCCGTATAAGCGATAATGGGATAAGTGATAACGGTATGTATCTAAACCGTCATTCTCAGTGAAAGATTCCATGCCTTGCCGTAGGAGAAGCGAGGGCCCTTATCGTCTTATACTTAAATTCACCACTATTCTAATTCTGAATGAAACCTAGTTACTTAACATCCTTAGAAAATTTGATGCTGATACCCAAAAAGGAAGTACAGTCGACAACCATTTTTGAGGTTTTCACCCAGAGAAGACATTTTATTCAACAAGGAAACCATGGGCCGTCATCATTTATCATTGAAAAATGCAATCACTACAATATAGTTCAGTAGAGTGGTTCACTACTCAATATTATTGAGGAAATTTATGTCCGCTACCAGATGGCACTCGAAGTGAACTGTCCTAATTCGGACAAAAGCTGTTATGATTGTTACCATAATGATTGGCGATTTTTTATAAAAAAAAAATGAAAACTTTAAATGGCCTTGAAATAAGAACCAAAAAAAAAAATTTAACAACAACAACAACAAATCATTTTTCTAACTTTCCCTACCAGCCTTTATTGCAATTTTTATTGTTCAATTAATTTGTAGAATTTCACACAAATACGTAGCAAATGTTGATTTTGTGTCAATAAAACATCATTACCTATTATATGACAACAATAATAAAGTATTTCTGTTAAAATAATTAAAATTATTATACAATTTCCAATGAATTTTGTTGCTTTTAAATGCTTTGTTTAACGTAATGTTTAAAATGTTACTTCTATGGGCTCTTACCTAGTGGGGTTATAAAACAAGTGTTTGAACATGACATTTAAATGAATTAAACTTTAAAAGGTTTCAGAAAGTTGCGATAAAAATTGTAAATTAAAATAAGTGTTCTTTCATTAAGCGCTTCCTGCTTTAAAGCTTACATATATTACACTGTGTGAGAGATGTTATCAAAAATGACTATCGATGCGATTTTGTATGGAATATAACATCGTGCATATTTCCTTTGTAGCTTCGCTGATTGCCACTCATCCAAAAGGCCATTTTTTCATGAATATGACGCTAAATTAGGTTAAATTTTGAGCGATGATATGGGTTATGTCGGCTCTGAGAGCCGCTGTGTTTTGTGGCTTATTTGCTAGACCTGCGACTTAAGAAGACATTGCAAGGAAAACTCTAACGTACGAAGTTTTATGCAAACAATGATTTATTTATGCGTTTCATGATTTTTTATGAATTTTGCCAGCGATTTTTTAGAGCATATTTTTGCATATTTTGCTCATAACAGCATTATTTTTAGTTTCAGTGGCATGTTTTCGGCATTTTTTCGTATTTAAAGAGCATTCTAAACTTTTTTTGTGCATATTATGGACGTTTTGTGTTCTAAAATATTTTTACTGCGATAACAAAATTTGTGTTTTAAATTCTGACCAACTCATGGCATTATCGCGTTATCTGTCAATTGAAATTCATTGCACCATCTATATCTCAAGTTTATTTCCGCTTACAAGAATTTAAAACAATTTTTGAAGAATATACAAGCCATAGAGAGCGATTAGAAAGCGTTTAACGTTCAAAATATGCTTATATGTCATAAAGATTCACCAAAAATGTTTAGATAAGATACGCAAATGCTTCAAAGATCAATATGTATGGATTTCAGTAGACGAAGCAATTGCTGACAGTGGAAAAAAATTTATACTTTTTGACAGAATAATCAACCCAAAAACTCTTAATTAACTGAGTTGGTTTTAACAAAACCAATCACTTCAAAATTGCACAACTTTGTGACAATTCATTACAGATATTGGAAGTAAATTTAAATAACAATTTAATTTTGCTATTTGTGACAGTCGTTGCGTCGTATATGGTAAAAGCTACGAAAGCCATAAATATGTTTTACCCTAAACTAACCCATGCTACATACGTTACACATGGACCGCATAGTTAATGCGAACGTATTAGGATCAATAAGAAAATGTAAACAAAGTCATTAAAAATGTAAAGAAAGTGTCTTGTTAACGCCGCGGCTGGTGCGTAAAAGGCTCAATCTGGGACACCAATTTTCAGAAACTTTTCGCAGCATATGCGGCCGTATTTCGCCAACAACTCTTTGAATGTTGATAGGAATGTTCAGTTGTCTCAGGTTTATCGACGTAGACAAGTGACCTTACATATCCCCAAAGAAAATACTGTAATGGGGTTAAATCACACGAAATTGCTGTACAACCAATTGAACCATTACTTGATATTACTCTTTCATCAAAAGTTTCTTTGAGTAAATTAATTGTAGCGCTCGCTGTGTGGCATGTGGCTGCGTCCTGCTAGAACTACATGTCAGCAAGAATAATGCCAGCTAATTGAGATACGAAAGAATTTCTAATGATGTTCCTCCACCGACAGTAACATTCTGACCATCATCGTTTTTGAAGAAATATGAGCCAATGTCTCCGCCAGCCTATAAAGCGCGCCAAACAGTACTATTCTGTGGATGTAATAATATTTCGACAAAAGCTTATGTGTTATTCTTACTCCAAATGCGACAATTCTGCTTATTTACGTACCCATTCAACATTTTGAACGAAAATTTAATAACAATAACAATTTATGCGTCAGCCCATTCGCCGAATTCGCCGGCGGTTTAAGTTTAACCATAATGATATGTCAAACTAAACAAAGCACTGTTGCCAACTCAAAGTAATGAAACTCTAAAAAAAGCTCGATATCTTTAAATATAATCAAAATAATTGTTGAATAAGCCTTTTTCTATTAACAAAGAAAATGGGAGGTGGCAGACGAGATGGCCGAACAGCGACAAGGGAAGGGTGACTTATGGATTCATTCCGGACGTTACGTTTGGACGGGAACACCCTGACTTTGACTTTGGCTTGAGTCTGGGGTTCATACTGACGGGACATGGGTCTTTCAATGCATTTTCGCATCGAATTGGCCAGACTGGATCAGCTGACTCTCGGTGTGGGAGGGGAATTGAGGACTGAAGGCATGTACTGACTTCGTGCCCGGACTATGATGACGTTAGGGATTTAGATAGTATGGGTATTACTCATACTGGGGGGTGTGGGATTTCAGTAGGGTATTGTTGGACGATCGTACATAGGGTAGGGTGGGCGTTTTTGCCCTGGAGGTGTTTAGGCGTAGAAGGACGGCACAGTTAGCGGAGGTTGAACCTGCATCACCATCTTAGCGGTCTCCTGGCTGGCCTTTTCTAGCTCGGCGTCCCGCTGGGGTGTTGATGGTTGGTGTGTTATGCTGCTTGCTGTGATTGTCTGCTGTTTGCTGTTTCCCGGCCTGCTGTTTGCGGCTTGATTTGTGGCTGCAGTTTTTGGGTGTTGTGTTTTTGTACTGGTCTACTCTTGACTGTTTGTGTTCTTGTTTTTGGGTATTGTGTCCGTGGCGCACGATGTCACTTTGAGTTCTCCCGTGAGGGTGGCTCCGTTTATTGTTGTGTTGTTTGAGTGTTTCTTGTTGTATACACCATCTTGGTCACCAGTCCGAAGTCGTTTGGGACTTACACTGGTAGTAGCATTTATGCTACGAGGCCTGACCGGAGGCTTAATTCTGGTGCCACGGGTGTCGGGAGCCCCAGGAATTTCGGTTCCTGCCCGACTATGGTGAGGCCCCCTTTGTGGGAGCAACGTGGTGGCTGTGGTTTAAACCCAAATCGCGGGGAGAGCTATGCTGGCTCGGGGTGGAGTTACATTTTTAACCGGGTGCCGTGACCCATAGATCGGTAGGAGTTTAGATAGTCTCCGGCACCTCACCAAGGTGTGAGGTCATGTCCAAATAACATGGCTTTAAATTGGTACTCACTGGTAATTCGAATCATAGGTGGGGGCGTTGGTGGACGCATTGTATTCACTCGTGCTTTGCCACCGTGAGGTAACGTCCTAGGGCAGGTACTCACGTTAAACCACTGACTTAATGTGTCTTTGGCCAATTCATATCACCTATTTGAGTCCATATCATTCAATTTAACCCAAAAGAATTTGGTGATCATCGATCTGTAGTGCTTGCCATTAATGGTGATGGCCTAGCCATTGTCGTTCTCAATGAAATATGTACTGATTACGACACAAGCTTAAAATCCAAACCAAAAAGTAATTATTATAAATAAAATAAACACCGCTTTATTTTGTTGTTTTACGGTTATATTTTTATTTACTACACAATAACTTTTATACAGTATACAACACTTTTATTTCCACTATAACATGCCTTTATCTTGCAACAGCAAAAAAATAACTAACTAACTTACATGTAGGTAAAGCAGCCCTTTATATACCTAAATGCCTACTGTGGGGAAGGTTTAGGAAATATCGACCATCTTATATTTCCATATCGGCTCATTCAAACGTAATGTAAAGGTGGTCGATGTGACAGTGCTGCCAAATAGACAGGGTGACACAAAGTATACCAAAATCTCGCAATGTATTTTTATTATATATATATAAAAATATATAATATTAATTAATTTAATTTTATAAAATTTAATTAATTTAATTTTATAATTTTAATTAATTTAATTTTATAAAATTTAATTTTTAATTTTTTTTTAATTTTTAATTTTTAAAATTTAATTTTTAATTTTTTTTTAATTTTTAATTTTATAAAATTTAATTTTTAATTTAATAAAATTTAATTAATTCGATTATATTTTTTGAAATACCATTCATCCAAAAATGGATCTAATCTATGACGATGATGAGAAAATAAATAAAACTTAGAGTCTTCTAGGGGCCTTTAAACGATCATATGTAGGTCTCCATCAACGTTTACCTTAAGCTCTTAGATCTGTTTTAGTTTTTAATAGTGGTACTATTTTCGACAGATCACGCAGTTCGTCGTAGTACCAACACCCATTAATTTTTGACTGAGCCACTGGATTTAAATTTATGCAATTCACTGCAATAGTCCTATCGATGGAATTGTTTAATTGAACGCTGATCCAACAGAACAACAATTTTATCATTTACACGTGTTTTTAAATAACATTGTTGTTGTTGTGGCAAAAGTGTTTCTTGGCTTTCCGTTAGAATAAATCTTAATCACAATAATATTGTCAAATTATTTTCATATGACTTCTGTTCTGTCAAGGTGACTGCTAATTTTATATGGACTACCTCAGCTAAGCCAAACGTTTATTTTACTTTTATTCCAGTAGTTTGCACAGTTTTTCGAAATTGTAAAAAATTACATTAAAATTGCATTAAAATTGCAGATATAATAACGAAAATGTTCATAAAAATGTCATAAAAAAGAAATTTATTTAATGAATTAATTAAATAGTTTTTTTAAATAAATAAAAACTTAACCGTAACAGACTAATTGCTTAAAGAAAATATCAGAATAAATTTAGCGATTTTCCTGAAAGAAATACATGCATACCCTACTTGATACAAGAAAAAAATTAGTCACATCACGCTATTTATTACACTATAATGCTAAGTACACACTTTGAAATGTGTTTATAAAACCATGCATGTTTCGTTGTTATTTTCGAATTCTGTAGTCATGTTTAGGTTTAATTTCGTGTCTTATTCGAGGTTTCAGTAGTATCAAAATATTTTGATATTTTCGGGATGCATTCTGTGGGTATCAAAATTTGCAAACTGGATAATAAAGATAATGCGTAAACACGCTTTAAAGTGTGTACCTATCATCAGTAACCAAGTTGATTTTGAAGCTAAGTAGATTACTAATCTACTGTAACTCGCTTCCATATAATTGTGTGTAGTGGTTTAGGTTCTTGCTAAGTAGTAGTGATCTTTACTTAGCATTGTAATATTTTTCCAGTAAAAAGGATTTGCTCCTTATTCTTTGCCTACTGTTTGTCATCGCCGGAGGTAAGCTGGAAGGTCAGGGAGGCTTCTTTCGATGAATTTATCTGGACGGAGGTTGAGATGCCTTTATTAAACACTCGCAATTTTAATTAAATTTTTTTCGTCCTATTCTATGCTGAACACCGTCACTCTTTCTTGTACCCAAAGAAGACCAAATCAATTGAAGAATTCATTGTACCATTTCAAAAAACCGAACTACTACCATGGTTTTTTTCTATACTCGAAAAATGTGATCTTTCCAACGAACATCACAATGAATTACCATGCTGAGAACATTTGCCTTCTTCATATTTACATTGCCCATAGTCACACATGACTCGATACCATCATCATCACCACATGTATATGTTGAAAAATAGTATTGGCTATTGTGAGCATTAATATCGAATTTGGTCGAAGGACTCCACTCGGAAATTGTTACCTGTTTACTTGTGAAAATATGTCATTCATTTATCGATTTCTGAGACTGTCAGTTTTCGATCAAAAAAATATAAACGGTAAAGATTGTTGTCGTCTTTGAAAGAGTAGATAGATAGGATTGTAAGTTAGACGGACAAAGCAAATGAGAAATATTAGATACTAGCAAAAACCCGACGTGCTTCGCTACCACCACCTTAATTATTATTTTATTACCTTTTGTCCCTTTCCGGTCCAAATCCAAACACTTGAGATGTATACAGTTTTCAAACAAACAATTCACTTTTGTATATAAAATACATACAGTGGTGGAAGAAATAATAGGCACACTTTCATTTTATCCATAACTAGAACAACGTGAAATTCTCTAAACGAAACGAAGATTAATTTATTTGGGTCAGATGAGAAATCGTATATACGAATTTCATTCAATTACAATGCATTCTTTATTCGAGTTTTGTAATGATAAATAAACATTTAAGAAAATTTTAATTTAAGAAAATTTTGATGTGTTCCTATTATATATTCCACCACTGTAAATAGACAGCTCTTATCTAGTGTGCTTTCTGCAATACCGGCTAGGTAGGTAATGTGGATAGAGAACGCTGCTTTAATAGTTACCGTGCACCACATATGCAAAATTACATATTTAATATGAATGAGAGGTGCCACGCCCACCTATCCAATATCATCCAGTTATTGACTAAAGTTGTTTAAACTGAATTGAGAATCTTTTATCATTATCGTTTTCAAGATATAACAAAAAATCTATAATTACTTTGTGTGAGAGGTATGACGCCCACTTTTTAGCTTTTTACTGTTTATGAAGCTATTTGAACCAAATACTGAAACTTTAGCTTTAACTGCTCTCAAGATATAATGAAATCAATATTTAGTTTATATGGGAGGTACCACGTCCTACTTTACAATTCCGAGCAGTTTCTGACTTTAGTGTCATTCAGATTAAATTCAGAAGCTTTTGCTTTTACCATTCTCTAGATATACTAAAATCAATATTTACTTTGTATGGGTGTCAAATTTCGCCTACTTTTAAACTGGTGACTTGTATTGACCATGAAGTAACTCAGACCAAATTCCGTTCTCAAGATATGACAAAATAAGTTCATAGTTTATGTAGGAGGTGCCATGCTCTCTTGTCCAATTCCGCTCAGTTTTTAGCTGATGATTTGTGTTGACTATGTATTTAATTAAACCAAATTCTAAAAACCTTAGCTTCAACCGCTCTCAAAACATACCCAAATTAATATAAACCGCACTCAATTGTCCAATGCGGTCCACTTTTTTACCGCTGATTTGTATTAACTATCTATCTGTTTGAACCAAATTTGAAGACTTTCTCTGTTACCTTTTTGAAGATATCGAGATATAAATATTTATGTTGTATGGGCGTGGCACCATATAGTTGAAAAACAAACCAACAAACAAATATAGAAACAAGCATTCATTCTTATATATGCGATAAAATAAAGGAAGTAAACAAGCCTTGCAGTTAAACTTCAAGAAGAGTCTATATGTAGGTTCTCCTTATGATTTATATATCAGTCACAATTACCGTTAAAGGCTGCATGTAACGACGAAACTAAGTTGCTGAGATTTTTGAGTTGCAATAGTCTAAGATACAGTATACCAAGAGTATATCGCGCTTTCCAGAGAATGAATAGTAGAGCTGAGTTTAAATAAAGGAAACTCTTTGTTCCAAATAAAAAATTGTGGTTTAAAGTATTTTGTAGTCGGCTATGATCAAATGTAATATATACTTTTGTTTTGTTTCTATTAAAATTTAATTGCAATGAAAAGCACATGTTGTTTCCAAAATAATTTTTGACTCAAAACAACAACAACAACAAAATTCTGTTTCTCATATATTTCTTTTAACTCTTGCAGTGATTTTATCAAATGTATTGCACAGTGCCCAGGCAGAACGTTTCTTTGCACAATACTTTTGCATATGTTGGGTTTAATTGAAGGTCTTTATCCAGTATATTTCAGATTGTCTAAAGTCCTGGTAACCGATTCACACATTTTTTTTCCACCTTACCTAACATGATATTATGAAAATTCTTAAAACTTAACATATAAATTAAATTGTTTTTGTTCCTTAACGGGTTAATGTTTTGTTGTTGTGTATTTTCCAAAAATATTTTTCAGTGTGTGAGGAGCATTCATACCATTTGTAATATTAAAAGAATTTTTATGGTTTAAAAATGAAAAATAATTGCCAACAAGTAATTCAATTTGTTTCTTTTCTTTTTTTTTTGGCGAAAAATATAAAAAGTTTTTTATATTAAAGGGTCCGCCAAATAAATTTTTTTTTTTAAATGCTATAAAAAAAAACTACTGAATATTTTCTCAAATTTCTTTTTTTATTTGAAAGTACAATCCTTCTGGTTAATAACGAAAAATAATTTCATTCAAATGGCTGCCTCGGTTGGCCATGTAGTAGCCTACACGTTCGGTAAAATTTGTAAGTACATTATCGATTGTGTGGAGCTGTATTTTACCAATGGCTGCACGAATATTGTCCTTTAAAGCATCAATTGTCTCTGGCTTGTTGGCGTAACACTTATCTTTGACGGCACCCCACAAATAATAGTCCAACGGTGTCAAATCGCAGTTCCGAGGTGGCCAAACGACATCAGCTTTACGACTGATATTGCGATCGTCAAAAACAGGGCGCAAAACATCGAGTGTAGCATCGGCTGTGTGAGGCACGTAACGCCGTCCTGTTGAAACCAAATGTTGCTAATATCCTCCCTTTTCAATTTTTGTGAACAAAAATTCGTTCAACATGGCCCGATAACGATCGCCATTGACTGTAACGGCCACTCCTTGCTCATTTTCGAAGAAAAATGGCCCAATTATGCCTCTGGACCAAAATCCGCACCAAACAGTGACTCGTCTTGGTTGTATCGGCTTTTCCATGTATGCGTGCGGGTTTTTGTGCCCCAAATGCGACAATTTTGCTTGTTTACATACCCGCTAAGATCAAAATGATCTTCATCTGAAAAGATGATTTCTTTGGCAAAATCATTACCATGATTTTCAAAGTAATATCGCAATATTTCCCCGCGTTGTTTAAGCGTATTACACAACCATATTCCTTCAGCGGAAGGATAAAACTAATTATTTGTCAAATCAGACATGAGCTAAGTGTTACCATTCACGAAATAACCAATAGTTGAAAAAAAAACGTTACATGGCGGACCCTATATATGCCATTAAATAATTCATGTATAATTTAATTCAGATAAGCAACAACATAAATGTTTTATTAATTAATTAAAAATTTTATTTGAAATAAAATTGAAAATATTCTTGAAAATTTGTTAAAAATAAATTTCTTCTATTTGACATAGACACAGCTTTTCAATAGCACCACTTGAGTTTTTTACTGTGCCAAGGTCGTTTTTGAATGACTTTAAGAAGCTATTTTTTGGCACTGAAAAAGTCGCTGACCATTGTCTGCACGTGTGCAATAATAATGGCCAGACTTTAGTAAAATTTCTAGATGCTTTTGATGGAAACAAGTTGCCTAATCAGATTTCAACACCATTTAAGAATGCACTTGAGAAGTATTTGTATGAAAAAATTTAAGAAATAAAAAAATTTGTTGTCAGTTGGTGCTTAAACGAGGCAGATTTTAAATATTTCAAAAGTTTGTAGTTTGGCTCTTAATAATACCCTTTGCCAGCCCTAATAAGTCCAATTTTGTTACCCAGGCTACAGCTTTGCCTAATCAATATGCTCGACTATCTGCAGTTCATTTTATTCCTCACTCAACCTACGTAAGTAAGGGGCTATTTACCGTTATGATTCCTATGACAAGTGCTTTCCTACTTAAGTTCAAGTTCGTGATAACTTCAGTTTGAGAATTAGGACCCTGGATATCATGAGCTGTAGGATTTATCCTTTTCGTCCAATAGAGATGGCTCGTCGTAGATCTCACCAACTGTTCTACAGGTAAAAACATATTCGCCGAACTCTGTTTAGCCATTGCGGAGTGAACCGGTACCCAATGTAATATGACCACATATTATTCCATTAGCCTAGTCTCACAGTCACTAATAGCTTGTCTCATCAGAGACCTTAATACTGTAGACATTAATCGTAAACTGCAATATTCCCTGTTATAATTTGAGTCGCCCTAAGAACAGATGTGATTTCAGCTTGAAAATGCTGACGTTGTTAGGTAATCTATACGAAGGCCGTATATCGCTCTGGGGGTGGAGTGGAGTAGCGTAGCTACACAAGCGAACCAGGTTCGAATTCAAGCAGAGGCCATGACGAAAAAATTTAATTGTGCTTTCGATTGTTTAATAAAGAGGTTTCAATAACTCGTGAACTTCCAGCTTGCCTCTGGCGATGATGACCAACATCAGACGAATGATTTAGAGAAAATAGCGCCCCCTACTGGGAAAAAAATTACTATGCTAAAGTAAAGACCAAAGGGGGTGGCATGGTGTAGTGGTTAGAGCGCACGCATAACAACACAAACGACCCAAGTTCGAGCCCCAGCAGAGGACATGACAAAGAAAAAATTTAATTGTGGTTTCGAATGTTTAATAATAAAAAAAGGCTTCAACTTCCCTCAAGACAACTCCTTCTAAAAAATAAAGAAAAAAGCCCCCTGACCTTCCCGCATACCTCTGGCGATGATGACAAACAGACGAATGATCAGGAAAAACACGCCACCTACTGAGAAAAAATTACAATGCTAAAGAAAAGATCACCTCCAATTAGCAAGGATCTTCACCACTACACACACAAAAATCATATGGTGGAAGCTACAGCTGATTAATCATCTACTTAGCTTAAAAATAAAAAATTGATTAAAGAAACTGAAACAAAGCAATATATACTTTGTCGAAAGCCAATATGCTCCCTGGAGGAATAACGAAAAAAAAGTAAAGATCACCACAAATTAGCAAGGATATTCACCACTATACAATCGTGTAGAAGGGGCTACAGTGGATTAATCATCTAGGTAGGTTGTAAAATCAACTTGATTAATGAAACTTAAACAAAGCAAGGGAAGGTTTGTGGAAAGCCAATATGCTCCCTAGAGGAGTCACAGAGAAAAAAATACCTCCCTGCTCTAGTGCCCATCAGCATTTTGGCTCCGTCTGCGAAGACTACCGAACAATCAAATAGCTTAGCTGATGCTATCCACTCGTCCCTTTCAGGCATAGTCACCCTGGGTACCCCCTTTTGAAATCAAAACTAATTTCTGTCAAAATACTCGTGTGATCTCTCTACCCTAATGACACATGATCTGATTCGCAAAGTCTATTTGAACTGTTTGCTGCTTCTCAAAAAATAATGTCCAGAGCCGCTTGTGGTGTACTTCTGAGGGCAACGGTTATACCCCATAATGCACATCTCCGGACTTTGGCAAGAAGCTTTCTGTAGCGACTGGACCACAAAGCCGTACAAGAGGTGATATGTACATATATAATAATAGGTCTTACAATCGATGTGTATTGTCAATAAACAACTTTAGGCATCAAACAAAATATATTAAAAATGGAGTTTCTACTCCTCTACTCGAAGTTCTTCCTCCATTGCAACTAGTAATTTTCACGAAAGCAGGATCAGTATATCACCCGAACAAGCTATGATTTTCCTAACATGTTGATGTTAAAATATGTTCACTGCTAGCAGTCAAATGACCGGTGAAGAAACTGCGGTTTTGGAAGTGCTTCTTGTCATCATCTTGATGATCCTAAGATGCAGGGTAGAAAGGGATGTGGTATATAAATGAAGAATTATGTCTATCTTATTGGTTGCCTGATCACAGTATATTCCAGGCGGAGGTTATGGTCATACTGAGGGTCGTAAAATGCTTGTTAAATGATGGGAAATTTCCTGCGGAAAGTAGGACTGAATGTCTGCTCTTCCACCCATCGCACAACTGCGATCCTCACCGCATGTCCATACACTAGGCATGCCCTCGGATGATTTTTGCAGGAGTTGTGGTTTCGTCCTTACTACCAGACGACGGAAGTTTTTGGCCCCCCATTTCTTGCTATCTTTGACTGAATTCCCCAGAATAAATGTCACCGCTTTTACGAGATCAATTTTAAAGTCGAAATGGTTTCCTATTGAAACGGTTTGATCCCCGAGTTAACATGTATGCTTGTGGTATTACAACGGGCCAAACCTCAGGCAAGTACAACTCCTTCTCCCTACCTAACCTAACCTAAAGGCTTCAACTATACCTAAGACCAGAGCCTATATTTCCCATAATACAAGTCCTTTTATATATACCCGACCACTTCGTGAAACGTTCTTTCAATATATTTGCCCATAAGTTAAGCGTGCTGATTCTTACATATGTCTTCCGGGTCGATATTGTTCTTTAGCCAAAGATCGTGCTAAAGTTTTTAAAACAAAAGGCGAAAAACTGGCAGGTCTAAAATTCAAATTGCTTGCTTTACCAGCCATGGGTATAATACTACCTTAACCTTCCTCCACCCTCTAGGAATGTATCCTCTAAACAAGCACGTTCTAAAGGCATTTAGCAAAAATAGCAAGGCCTTGTCCAAATTGTGCTGCAGCATGCGCGCGAATAGCACTCTACGCTAATTAATAATCGCAAAAAAATAAATTGTAAAATTCCAAAAATATCACATTTGTAAAGATGTCTATCTGTTTATACATATATTCATTACAACCTTTTTTTTAAATTTCTACCTATTTAAATAAGAAACTTAATTACAAATTTCGCCATACATGTTGTTACGAAAATAAGGTTGGGCACCACAGCGTTTATTACATAAATAAACAAAAGCTGCAAAAACAACTATAAATAAAAAAATCTGCAACAACAACCATTAGCAGAGATAAAGTAAATAAAAATATCACGGCAACAAAAATAATTAAGCCGCAAAGAAAACAAGTAACAGACAATAAAGAAGCAACAACAAATACTAAGAGCTGAAAGAGGTAGATGTTCACATACGCATGGCTACAAAAGTACTAAAAAAAAATTAAAAGAAAGAAATGGAATCTACCTGAAATATCGAGAGGTTCGAAAGCTTCGATGTGTTGTTTACTCAGCCATATAAAAAGCACATCGATGCCAACAGCAATCAGTTTATATGTCGTAAACTCAGCGAGTGCAGTTTGTGTGAAGAGAGTTTATAAGGAGTAAACTCGTGAAGTGAATTGTGAAGTAAAAAACCAGTTTAGTTGGAGCTTACTCAGTAAAGAGAGTTAAGTGTGGATAACCTCTGGTTGAAAAGGTTGTGATCGAACCTAAGTTATAGCTACGATCGAGTTGGAAGATCTTTAGGAAGAAAGATCTGTCGAGTAACTGTTGTTGTTTACAAAGTTGTAAACAGACAGAACAATAAAGAATAAAAATTGTTATTGCCTGTAAAAGGATTACAAGCAGTAGTGCACATAACTGTGTTGAATAAAAGATTTTTTTAAATTCAAACCAAACACAAAATTTATTTTATTTTAACTACAATCGACGAACTCATTTAAACACGTTTTGAAAAAGGTAAAAACGTAACAATATAGTTTAAATATATAAAAACCCATATACACAGTAATAGATCTTAGTTTCTTGCAAAATATAAAAAAAGTAATTAAATAGTCATCTTATTAAAACTGCTGCCAAACCCTGCATTTCGTTGTCAAACTGCCATCACTTTTCATTACATTTCGCAAAGTAGAAAAAATGCAATAAAATACAGAGAAAAAATAATACAAGATAATATGGCATTATTTTCTTTTTAATTAAAATAATCGCTTTTACCGGCTGTTTTTTTTTTTATTTGCCTTTTATCTCTGGCACTCTCACTGACATCGAATGGTCAAAGATAATCCTACCGTGCAAGAGGAGTGTCAGAAATATAAAAAAAAAAATTAATAATTTCTTTACATTTTATTTTCTGTCATTTTCCAACGACTTTTGCTTTCAACTTTCATTGCAATAAAAAGCAAAATTGTTGAGATCATTTAACTCATAGCAGGTGGAATTAAGTGAGAAAAATACTTAATATTTTTTTATTAACAAAAAGTTCAAGGTTCTTTGAATTCACACGAGGGTAGGTTTTATATTGTGATTGGGTATTTCTTTAAAGTATCGACTGCGTACTAACACGCTCACTGATTACAGTTTAACTCTTGATATCGTTGATTTGAAAGTTTTTCAAGAGCTTCAACACCTTAGTGGTAGTAACAAGGAGTTTCAAGTTATTTTAGAATGGATCCTCTAGGACGATATGTATCGTGTATTGTCAATATATGATGTGTTTTTCCTAATTTCATGTCACAATATTCAATGACTCCAACACCCCTATTATAGGTGACACCTAATTAGTAGTTTAGGGCTATTTCATCTACTCACATGCTTCTTGTACATATTCTGAGGTTTATTCCCACTATTGTTGCCGAATTTGAAGATTTATCTGTATTTTGCAGTTTTTTAAGCATTGGATTTTTGATTTTTTTTTTTTTTTTAATTATGTAATTTGGCAGATTTCAACATATTAGTTTTTTACTTTCAATGTTTTTATTTCAATTACGATTTTTAAAGTAAGAATTTCATCTGATTTACTTTATATAACTGTGGTGAGTTTACGTGTACCTTTTTTAATGAAACAATGTAATTATTCCCTTTTTTGGACCACTTATGACAAAGAAAGAGAATGTTTATACAGTACACTTTTAAAAAAATGAGAACTGAGGAAACAATTTTGTTGGGGCTTATTAGCTTACACTATTCTTAGTTAAACTGCATTTAAATTATTTTTAATTACTTTGCGTCTGACGAAAGGCGGGCACTCAAAGTACAAACTTTAAACTAAAAAAAAAAAAATATTTATTGAATTTAGTTTTGATTCCCTCAACTTTGAACGGTTATGATTTACGAATGGCATGAATTTTATCATTTTTATTTTTTTTACGGTTGGAGAAATATACAGACATACATACGTGGCGTTATACTAACGCTAATTTAAACTATAGGGTCTGCCAAATATTTTTTTTTTTTTGAAAATTCTATAAAAAAAACTACTGAATATTTTCTCAAATTTCTTTTTTTATTTGAAAGTACAATCCTTCCGGTTAATAATGGAAAAATATTTCATTCATGCAGTAGCCTACACGATCGGTCCAATTTTTTAGCACATTATCGATTGTGTGCAGTTGTATTTCAGGAATGGCTTCACGAATATTGTCATTTAAAGCGTAAATTGTTGGCGTAACACTTGACGGCACCCCACAAATAATAGTCCAACGGTGTCAAATCGCAGCTCTGAGGTGGCCAAACGACATCAGCTCTGCGGCTGATAATGCAATCTGTGTAGCTTCGACTGTATGGCACGTAGTGCCGTCCTGTTGAAACCAAATGTTGCTAATATCCTCCTCTTAAATTTTTGTGAACAAAAATTCGTTCAACATGACCCGGTAACGTCCGCCAGTGACTGTAACGGCCACTCCTTGCTCATTTTAGAAGAAAAATGGCCCAATTATGCCTCTGGACCAAAATACGCACCAAACAGTGACTCGTCTTGGGTGTATCGGCTTTTCAATGTGCGCGTGCGGGTTTTCTGTGCCCCAAATGCAACAATTTTGCTTGTTTACATACCCGCCAAGATCAAAACTATCGATAGTCGGCCCACTCGATAATTTCGATAGTTTGCAAAAAAAAAATATCCATACTATAGGATTCTTTTGAGTGCTGCTTGTGGCAACAATATTATAATTTAAGTGAAAGGGAAAGAATAATAATAAATACACAGTGTTGCAACAAATAATAGGGACAATTAATTGTTGCTCAGTATGTCATATATGTCATAAAATTTGATGTATTGAAGATTTTGATGAAACAGTAATCCTTATATATAGCGAAAATTTTTCAGACCATGAAGTCCTCCAAAACTAAAGTAATTAATAAGATCCAGTGAAAGAAAACTGCAGAGACTATGAAAAGAAAGCATAGTTTAAAGATTAACCCTTTCAAGTCATCGAAATAAGATGCATATAGTCTCCTGTTTCAAGTCGCACAATAAGAAAAAATTATGGAAACTAGACTTATGGCTAAGAGTCCTCGAAATATACCATTTCTCAGCAAACGGAAGCAACACCTGCCACGTAATATTTAGAACAACACACTATGGTCTGACGATATAAAGATTAATTTGTTTCGAACAAATGTAAAGTCTTATATACGAACATATTTTAGTTACAATTCATACTTTGAGTTTAATAAATAGAAATTTAAAAAACAGTTAAACTATGTATCTATGTAACTATAAAATACAACAGACAACCTGCGTCGAACAAACTTTTGCAAATGTGTTTTTGACTATGTACACGTATTGTCCTCCGTATTTACTCTTACAATTAGACGATAGTATCGATAGTGAAAAGAAAACTATCGATGGTCAGCCAAAAACAAAACTATCGGTACTATCGATAGTACTATCGATTGTTTTACAGCTCTAGTCCTAACTGCGTAGTTTCAAGCTACAGTAATGTCGTTCTGCCCAACACGTTTTTTCTTTGGAAATGTCAGACCCGCTGTATTAGATCGAATAAGATATGCACACTTGAGCAGCAATAACTTTTTCTCATTTCCTCTTAATAAATATTGATTTTTATATATCGCATACTAAATCATGAACAGTCACAAGGCAAAATTTATTAAAGTCGCATTTTTTCCTAAACTAATTCATAGATCTAATCTCTAACGACTACGAAAATTTCGTTTGGATCACAAACCCGGGCCGCGAACGGCAGGTATATTGGGTAGTGAAGTGTTTCACAGCATAAATACACATAACCAGTCGCTAATGCTGTGCGGTGATATCGCTGTTGAAAATTTTCAGATAGTGTGGCCTGGGATTGAACCGACGACTTCTTGGTTGGAAGAAGGGTGTCTTACCTAACATACCACAGTGACACATACACTATTAAATACGTAATGTATGAATTTATATACAGGGCTGTTCGAAACCTAAGCAACTTTTCTTGTCGAAGCAATTAAGGACTCGTATATTACTAATTGATTTATTCAAAGTAAAACATTTAATTTTTGTTATCTTAGGCACCTAAATTATACTTTAATAACTGACTTTTAATTCCATTCTCTACCACGTAATACAACAATAAAAACGAAATTAGCTGTTTCAGTAGCTTTTAGAAATTTAAGCATTTTTCAGTACCTTGTGTACTTTTTTATGGACTCCCCACACCGTTTGGATTGGTAAGAATTATTGTTAGTATTTTTCCCACTTTAATTTTAAGCTCTCCATCAGCTTCTGCTTATTTTTAAAACGACGTGGACCAGCTCTGTGCTCCTAGAATTAAGAACAATTTTATTTAAATAAAAGAGCCGGTTAACCGGTTACTTGAATAATTATTAACCGAAAACCGATTTTTTTAAAGTGCTACTTTTCGAATTATCGAAAACCGGTTTTTAAAAAAAGTCGAATAATCAATCTCTATAATAAATACAGAAAAATATATCCTTATACTGATAAATGTCTGTTGTAACCTTCGAAATCGAACAATATATGAGTATTTGCATCAGCTTAATGATTTTAATAAAACAAAATTAATTTAATTAATATTTTTCAATAATAAAAATTAATTAATTAATATTTTTCAATAAAACCAAGACCTCAACCTTTGCAATGTTACCAATATCTTATACCCAAACTCCGCTGTTTAATTGGTTCCAAAATAGTTGCAATCCTGTCACACAGTGCAGCGTGTGATACTCATATTAGTCAGTTTCGTTTTAGAAATATACATTTTCTGCGTTCACAGTGTATACTACGTAATCTGCTTCAATAAGAAAATATAAAATATTGAAGATTTAAAAAAGTTAGCCTTACTTAAGATTAATTTTATTGCAGAATTTTGTTTTTGTAGTTCATTCAATAAACTAAATCGTTGTGAGTGACGCTAATATATGTTGTGCATTTTCAAAATAACGCTATATCTCGATAACCAGAGCTAACCTGAAAAAGCGGTTAGCACCACTGAATTTAGCGTACTCGAATCCGGTTTGTTTGTTGGATGCCACGCTTGTCGGAATTGTGAGAATTCTATCACTCTATCTACATAGTAAATATATCAGTTTTTTAAAAATCTCTTTAATAAAACCATTAAATCACACATGAAATTGAAAGAGATTACTGTGCCTCTAATTTAGTTTGTTGCTGTATATTTTTAGAGAAATTTTGATTAAATTGCAAAAATGTTTAAGCCCAATCAAGTAAGCGAGAGTGTATATAAGCCTTTATGGAAGTAACGTTAATTTAAAGATAAAAACCTTAAAAGCTAAAACCTAAGCCAGATATTTCTATTTAATCGATCAGGTTTTTTAGGACACGTTAAGTGATTTAAGTACAGAACGTTATATATTTGCTACTCTTCAATTCTTTTCTCCTGGCTATCATTTTAAATGTTAAATATTGTTTTTCTATTATAAAAATAATATATTTTTTATGGCGTTTAAGAGGTTATTAAATAAGAAGCTTAACATGTTTTTATTCTTTTCAAAAAAATTCAAGGAAAACAACATCTTTAATATGCTATCAAGTACAATAAAAATAAGTATGACGTCAAAAAAAAAAAAAAAAAAACGAGAGAAAAGCTTCAAAAAAATAAATAGAGGAAACCCTTAAAAATTACAATAAAAAAGCATAAATACAATGATATTGGCAATAGGGAACATATTGTTGAAAAGTTTTCTTTAAAATTTGCTAAAAAATTCTTCTTTTTAAGAGAAAAAATAAAATAAAAAATAAATACACAGAGAGCAGAATCACATTTTAAAATCGAAGTGGATCGTCGTCAGGATTAGCAAAAAACCGTGTTTTTTGGGCTTATTAACTGCTCGCATGTTTCGTTAATTTCGTCAATTTATTTTTAATTTTTAGTACAACTAAGTTGAACAAGTCGATATTATGTGCTATGAGTATACAAAACTCGGTGATAGCAGCAGACTGCCATTACTTTGTTGGAACAGTGTATTATGACAAAAACGGCCGGAATACTAAGCCAGACATGATTAAGTTATTCTTTTGTATGACAACGTTCTGCCTCATATCGCAAAAGTTGCCAAACAGTTGTCAGGAGCGATCAACATTGGTCCCTCTAACTATTTCAGCATGTCACCGAACCACTTTATTTCAAGAAATATAAAATCAGCTTCAAAGAATGAAGAAGTTTTTCTGAGACGGGATTCGAAAATTGGCCCAGAGGTGCGGAAAAAATGTAAGCAGTGATTTTTTTTTTTTTGATTTTGATACAATTGTTAATTCATTATTACCTTTGAGTTAAAAAAATCGACTGAAATAATTTGTACTCGTAAAACGCAAATTTTATTTGTTTTTGTTGTAAATAAACTATAATAACTTTTAAATGAAAACACCCATCTGGTTGGGTTTTTTAAAAAAAAAACAATAAAACCCGGGTGGGATTAATTGGGTTTCCCAGTGGGTTGCCAACCCTGAACGTTGTTGAATTTCAAATTTTTCAACTTAAATATTATCAAC
The DNA here is from genome assembly GCA_023159175.1 of Wohlfahrtia magnifica. NCBI lineage: Eukaryota > Metazoa > Arthropoda > Insecta > Diptera > Sarcophagidae > Wohlfahrtia > Wohlfahrtia magnifica. The sequence continues at coordinate 2,749,183 of JAKWBJ010000226.1, read as the reverse complement.
GTTAATACAACAGTGAACAACATTAAAAGTATCTAAAACCATATAAAATTAACGTAATCATCTCTAAAATGAAAATGTTTTTGTTAATTTTTAAATATTCAACATTGAATTAAACATAAATATTTTATATTTCTGAATTAGCTTAATATCAAAGACGGCAACCGCATGGTGAAACATTTTCAATGTCGATTTTAAAATGCCAAAACATATATTTAAAAGTGTACGTTTTTAAATTAAAAAGGGTACACTTTCGATTCAAAGTGAAAACACTTTTGAAATTACATTGGACGTTTTTTAGAATATTTTATTGCTGACTTTAATAACTCATTGTTGATTCGAGTTTATTCCTTATTTGTTACCACAAACTTTAATTTAAGTTGCGCCACTTTACATTTAAACATCTTAGAATAAAGTTACACAACCAAAATTCAAAAGAAATAAATATTGAAAGGCGTCAAATAAAAGTACTTTATTTTTGTGACAAAAACTAAATTAAAAGAATCCAATGAAAAAAAATTTATTATTATATATTAATTTATTACTATTGTTGCCGATATTACAAAGTAAGTAAATTACATTTGAATATATTTTTACTACACTTTTAGTCTCTGGCAGCGCAAGGCAATATCTTCAACTTACTCTAGTTCATCTCCTTCTCACACAATCTATAAAAGTCCGAAGTACCATATTCCCACAGGAATTGCTTCGTTATTATAACTTTCACAATTATAAGTGTTGTCCTATCGAATTCCAAGAATAATTGAACTCTCGATTCATTCAACTTGGGTCATAGGCCTTGGATATTTTGCGGTCACTACTGCTATCACTCTCTAAGTCTTCGGATTTTATCGAGATCCATTCTCAAGCCTTTCTAAAGAGATAACCTATTAGTGGTTTTATCAATCGTTTTACAGGTAAAAACCTGTTTTTTGACTGTAGTCTTGCCAGTTCGCTGGAAACTTTGTTGTCGCTGATACTGCAGTTACCCGGTACCCAGCAGAATCAGACCACATAATGGTCCAGAAGCCCATAGTCCTACAGTCTAAGTCTCTCCTCCCTATCAGAGCCCTAAGTACCCCCTCCTCCCCCCGGCACAAACATAGACCGTTGCCCCTTCTTCAAATATTCTAAGTTCTAACTTGAGTAGTCGTAAGAACAGGCAGTATTTTAGCATGGAAATATCATATTGATACACTACATATTTACGTACTTCTTATTTAAATTCAGTCTTTTTTAGCCAAAGTACTTTCATTGTATAATGTCATCCCTCACAAACACATAGAAATGCTGTTTGATCAAATTTTTTAAATTTAAATTAAAAACATAAAAGTAAGTAAATGGTTTGAAACTGTACTACTACAGTAGAATTGAAACTGCTCGATTCAAAGATTCTGCAGCTTTATAGTAAAGTTGTACTATGTAGATTGGAATATTTTCAACATTGACTTAAAAATGTTTCTATTTTTAATTTTACGTTGCACGTTTTTGAATTAAAAATTCTAATTTTTGATTGCCTAGTACAAAAGAAAGTGCGAGCAATTTTGTATCATAGTTGTGTAAACGTTGATTTTGAATTTAAGTTGTTTTTAAGATTGCTTTTGTTGAATGTCTGTTGTTTTTTCTCTGGGTGTATAAATAGTTGGACAAATAAGGTGGGTAAAGCTTAACTATGGAATGCGCTTTCTAGAAATAACCGCTTGAAATAACGAAAAGTTTACATGGCGAAATCTGGAAGCTTATTGTTGCACACTCGCAGCCAAATTCGAGAAAAAATGTTCTAGACTCTCTACAGGGTGGGCCAAAATAAAATTTATTAACTTTTTCGTTTACATATTTTTAACTTTTGGTTTCTTTTCAGATTATAAAATATACAAAATGGAATTTTTTTAACACTCAGTATGGAAAATATTGTCACTAAAATGACCCCGTTTTCAGCTTCGTTTTAGATTATTTTCTATAACATCCTGAAAAATATGTGGCTTAAACATTTACTTCTGCAAAAATGTTGGCCTTGTCTCGGGATTTTTCACATATATATGCTCCTACAAATAGTCAAAAAAAAAACTTGAGTACTGACAAATTTGGCGAAAGCGCTGGTCAATTAATTTCGAAATTTCTGGAAATTATTCGTCCTACAAAAAGAGTATGTCGCTGCACACAAAATTAAATCATACATACGCATACATTTAGTACGAGGGCGAATTGACATTGAAGCTACCTAGCGCTAGATGGCAGCACAAATACAAAAACTTTTTCTTTCTTAGAAATTACGATCTGTAAAATTACGATCTGTTAAAATTTCAGCCAAATTCATCGATTAGTTTATTTGTTGGAGTCGTTTGAAATAAGGAACTTTTGTGTTTCTTGGAAAATGGAAAAAAGTGAATTTCGTGTAGTGATTAAACACTATTATTTGAAAAGCAAAACGGCGAAAGAGACAAAAGAAAAGCCTGATAAACATTATAGCGAATCTGCTCCGTCAGATTATATGGTAATATATTGGATTGCTGAATTTATACGGAGCCGAACAGGCACTGCAACAATACCATCAACAAGAAGGCCAAAAGCTGTCATATCAAGCAAATCCTCGATATCGTTATGAATGAGGGCCGGTTCAAAATCCGTGATATTGCTGAAATGATAAACATATCATATGAATCAACATTTTGCATGAACATTTGCATATGAAATAGCTAACGGTAAGATGGGTGCCGCGTTTGCTCAGTGTTGTACAAAAACGAGTTCGACAGATCACTTCACAGCGGTGTTTGGACATGATAAGGCATAATCCTGCTGATTTTTGGCGTAGATTAATGGAACCTGAAACCAAAAATCAATCGAAGCAATGAGTGGAAGCTGGTGGAAGTGCTCCGAAAAAGGCAAAGATTATGGCAAGGTTATGGCCACGAGGAAGTGATTACCGAAACTAATGCGTATTTTGAGGAGTTCCCAAAATCAAATTGTATACTAAGTGTATTGTGCTAAAAGGAGACTATGTTGAGAAATGAATGGTTTTTGAAAAAAAATTGTATTTTTCCTACTTAGGTAGCTTCAATATCAATCCGCCCTCGTATGTACATTAGTCTTACACAAACAACTTGAATTTAAATGAATTGCTCGTATTCGATTCTTATTTGCTTATTCTTAATTCGTTCGTAATATAAAATTCGTACTCACAAGTTAAAGAATAGAAATCGTTATTATAAATATTAGTACCTCTGTAACTTAAGTTTGTTATCAAGCAAATTTCGTTATTTACTGGATTTTACAATATCAAGTTTTGTAAGTGATTTTGTAAGTGATAGAGCACAATTTTTTAATTACTTTGGCACACTTACATTTGTATTTTACACCCATTGCATTGCAGAATAACTTTAATTTATTAACTTTAGCTTCCTGTCAGTTTGAATTAATATTTCCTATAAAAAATGCTGTCAACTGTCAGGTTCAATGAAAACTTTTAATCTAAACACGACAGGATTAGAACATCTTAAGCATGCCAATGCAAATTTTGTAATCTTTAGTTTCCTTTAAGATTATTTTCGGTGGTTGTATATTAATTTTTATTTCTTTCTGTATTTACATAAAAAGATTTACTGATTTTATTCTTTGTTTAACAAGTATATGCATAAGTATATATGTACTAGCGTTTGGTATTTTGCTTAACTTATTTAAAGTTCTTAAAATTCGTCTTTGTGTACAGTGCTGCCAGAACCTTTGGTAAGAAAATCAACATTGATATTTGCAGCTTATCGTTTTCGTTCTCGTGCAACGTAAAACTGCATTATCAGTTATGTATACTCCCCAAGAAATGTTTAAAAATTTTAAAAATATACGCAAACCTCAATAGCTGCTTTCAGCGTCCAAATTCCACAACCGTGTAAGATTAAAAAGAGAAGAGAACAGATGATTAATGATTTCCCCCAATTTGTGAAATCAACATCGAGCTGTTCTATCTATCAGATGTCCTATCACCAGTTAACCAATCACCCAAATACTTGAAACTTGAGACTCTTTCAATAGCAGCGTACTCAACTGTTCTTAAAGCATCTACATACGCAGTTTTCTGCTAAGAGTTTTGATTACGACCTCAAGTAAGTTCCTGTCAATTATGTAATTGAATATTTAATTATTTAAAAGTTTAAATTTGAACCAACAAATATTTCAAATCTGGCAATACTTATGCCATTCCATTCTATCACAAAATTCCGTACATTATCTCCACTAAACGAAATGAATCGATTTATGCTTAAGCAACGTTGGAACTTATTGCAAATTTATCGTCATTTAAAATCATCTTTTCGAATGAAGCACTTTTTTATCTTGGTGGGTGCGTTAGTAATCAAATTGCCGTATTTGGGTCCCAAAAAACCCAAACGTGGTGTTACAAAAGCCAATGCACCCATTACGAGTGACTGTTTGGTGCGGTTTGTAAAGCAGAGGCATCATTGGCCCATATTTCTTTGAAAAAAGGGACGGCGCAACCACTACGGTCAATGGAGACATCTATCGCAGCATTGTTTGTATCCGCTCTTAATGGTATTAAAGTGAACGATGTTTGGTATTAACAGGATGGTGAAACTTGTCACACATCTCATGCCACAATCAATTTATTGCGTCAAACGTTTGATGAGTGTTTAATTAGCCGAAATGGTGATATCAGTTGGTCGCCAAGAAGCTGCGATGTGACACCGTTGGACTTTTTTCTGTTTGACACCGTTAAAGACAAGTGTTATGCCGACCAACCAGAGACAATTGGGTATTTGAAGGCCAACATTCGTGATGCCATTGCCGAAATACGACCCCATACACTCGAAAAAGATCGTACTGTGAGGCCAGCTGCGGCAACCATATGAATGAAATAATATTTTATTTCTAACTGGAACAATTGTACTTCACAAGAAAAAAATTAATATGGCAAAATTTCAAACTGTTTTCACCCTATATTTTACTTATTTTTCTGGGGGTATTTGATATATAATGCAGTACCTACTTCGGATTTTTGTAAAATATTTGTGATTAGAATACTCTGCTCACCAGGACGAAGCGAAAGACGCAAACGGCACGGGAACATGTTTTTAATTTGATAAAATTCTAGCCTCTCTTAGGCTGTCTATGCCATTGATAAAGCCGCGAGAGATCGAGATTCAAAAATTAAATACCGAATCTACGAATTTTTATATTTACGATGACAGTATTGCAGCCATTTTTTTTCCGCCACTACTCTAGGAGATGTTTAATCACTGTAGATTGCCTCCATATGATTGTGTATACTGGTGCAGATCCTTGCTAACTGGTGGTTATGATCCTTACTTAGCATTGTAAGTTTTTCTTAGTACGTGGCGTTTTCTCGTGATTGTTCGTCTGTGCTTGTCATCATCGCCATGGGTAAGTTGGAAGGTCAGGCGGCTTCTTTAGATGGATTTATCTGGAGGTCGAAGTTCTTGTATTAAGCACTCGAAACTACAATTTAGCTTTGTTTCGTCATGTCCTCTGCTTGGATTTGAACCCGAGTCGATTTTGTTATATGCCTGCGGTCTAACCAATACACCACGCATCTATTAATGTCCTTAAAGCCCACGTTGTTGAAAACTCTACTCAACTTTGTTTATTTAACGTCCAAACTTGGACAATACTCTGTCAAGCAGACATGGACTTATAAGGTAGAATAAAATTGCTGATTAGTGCCCAACTAACTCGTTGCGCTAGGACCTAACTCTTACACTCTGACATTTTCGTGGTTGCGATATCCAATTGAAAGAAATGACGGTGGGAAGAACGGTATTCAAGTGATCTTATATTACCACTTATATTACCACATAGTAGCGTATCTGTTCAAGAACGATGGAAATTGCAATGATACTGTCAATGGAGTGTAGTACCGTGCAATGATTACAGACTTTTTTTTTCTCAAAATGCAAGAATTGTACCTGTTTGGCAACATGCCACACGGCACGCAATACCATATACTTATTGATAGCCGACGTTGGTCAGCAATTGATCTGACATTTTGGAAGAGTTCATTGGAATTTTGAAAAATTCACCCGTTACTATCAAAATCTTTATATTTTTCAATTATTTCGCAAGACAACATTTGACATTTTTCTCTCCCATATCAAGCTTATGTGGTGGAATAAGATAACTTTCAATAATGAAAAGCCTTTCTTGTTGGGATCAACACAAACTTTTTATATTACTTTTTAAAGAAAAATTGATCTTAAATTGTTGCTTGACAGCGAAATAAAAAGAATTTTTTTTTTGCTTTAATTTATTTTTTCTTCAAATTCAATAAACGAAATTGCACAATAAAAAGTCAATTAAGTCAAGTACTTATACAAAGTACTTATAATTTAGAACGAAGTATATAATACAGAAATTACCACATGTAACGAAAAATATTAATAAAAATATTGTGTATAAAATAATAATAAAAAAATAATTATAATATGAGTACATGATGTAAAATATCAATAAAAATTATGTAAAAGAAACGATAAAAATATCAAAGAATTTTCCTAGAAAAAAAAGAAAATGTTTTTAATTGGAAAAATAACAAAATCACTAACAATATAAAACCGAAATACGAGTATAATAACAGAACTCATTGGGGTCAAAGTGTGGTATAAAAATTCATTGTACATACAGTATAACCACAAATTGTGTAAATTTAAAGAAAATCTAGGTTATTGCCAATACTAAAAAATATTTATATACGTGGACAAATACTATATTGAAAAGAAAATTTTGAAATAATAAAGGGAAAAGGGATACATTGATGCTTTAAATACCAAAGTATTTGAGCAAGTTTAAGATACAGTGAAACTTCATGTAACGGACTTCGTTATAACGAAAAATAAGCTGTTGTTTGTCAATAACATTTTCCATGTCTGCATTATATTGGACCATATTTGTAAGTAGTCCATTTGACAATAATTGGACCACATAACCGAATATTATTTCGTAAGTTTTGTCCATCACTGTCTATCATTAAATACTGTATTTATATATTAGCATTATTGTAAAAGTCAAAGTCATCATCGATTGAACACACGAATATGTATATGCTCTTGTTTCAAACATATTATCCTGTCAACTATACTCATACTATACATTCATTATGAGTCTCATCAAAGTGGGAGTCAGTAAGTGTAGAATGTCTTTTATTACTCTGATAATTGCTATTCAAATTCCATTAAAACGTTTTTTTTCATACATTTTTTTTTAATATTTAATACTACAGTGCAAGCTCTATTTTCGAACAACTTGGCAATCAAAAATCTGGTACCATTTTGATCCCTAAAAATATTAAAGGAAATATTTAAATAAACTTTTTTTTCATATAACAAAACAAGTATCAAATGTGATATTTTTTCCATATCTATGACCACTTAGATAATGTACTTTTTGGCTGATGTTTTGACCTCTTGTTCACAGAGATCCAAGTCAGTGACTGTAACATCGAATGGGCTTTGATGTTTCTGTAGATGACAGTGCATATATCATGCCGTTTAGCTTAATAAATTTCTCCTGTACAATAGACAAGATTATTCTGATCAAACGTACTTCAACGAAAGATGTTTGGATTTCTCTATCCCTTTCTGTTTCTTCAACTCATGGGCTTTTGCGTGATATTCACCTCACGGACAATGATTTTCTGTTTTCGAAAAGGATTTCTTTGAATTCTTAATTTTACAGCTTTAATGCCATGCCGTGTTAGAACCGCACTTTAGCTGAACGTAGTGTTACTCATTATCTGACAACTCCATGGTAAAAGCTAACATATTTTAAAATACGCATCATATACTAACGCTTCAGAGGTTAACATTAATAAGCCATATGATAAAATGTTTAGTTTTTGTACAACATTTTTTTAGTTTTTAGCTTGTAAATGGAACCTGTACATGACTTTATGATATAAATTAATTTCCATCTCATAAAACATTTAGAAATGTGAAAAGCATTTCCTGTAAACAAATAGCAGTTTGAAATCCACACTAAAATATTGTTACGTTTTAACCTTTTTTAAAACGTTTGCGTTCTTTTTAAATGCGTCAAAATAAAACAAACGCCACGTTTTTGTTGTTTTAGAGTTATTGTTTTCTCACTTTCTTACAGTATACGAGGGCGGATTGATATTGAAGCTACCTAAGTAGGAAAAAAACATTTTTTTTCAAAACCATTAATTTCTCAACATAGTCTCCTTTTAGCTCAATACACTTAGTTAGACCATTTTCCAACTTTTTTATACCATCTGAATAATACGATTTTGGGAACTTCTCAAAATACGCATTAGTTTCGGTAATCACTTCTTCGTTTGAGATGAATCTTTTTCCTGCGAGCCATTTCTTCAAGTTTGGAAACAGGAAAAAGTCACTAGGGGCTAAATCTGGACTATAAGGTGGATGATCAACCAATTCGAAGTGGATTTCTCGTAGTTTTAGCATCGTATCTAATGCTGTGTGAACCTGTGCGTTGTCTTGAAGAAAGACCTCTTTTTTCTTGTTTAAATGTGGACGTTTTCCCTTGATTGCATCAACCAATTGATCCAATAATGCACGATAATACTCACCTGTGATTGTGGATCCCTTTTCAAGATAATCGATGAGCAATATTCCGTGTGCATCCCAAAATACAGTGGCCATAACCTTGCCAGCCGATTTCGCTGTCTTCGCCTTCTTCAGAGTACTTCCAATAGCTTCCACCCATTGCTTCGATTGATTTTTGGTTTCAGGTGTGTAGTAGTGGAGCCACGTTTTATCAACAGTTATTAATCTACACTGAGCAAACGCGGCACCCATCTTGCCGATAGCTTTTTAATATGCAAATGTTCATGCAAAATGTTGAATACACGTTCATGTGATATGTTTACCATTTCAGCAATCTCACGTATTTTGACCCGGCGATCATTCATAGCGATATCGAGGATTTTCTTTATATTTTCTTCAGTAACCACCTCTTTTGGCCTTCCTGTTGATGGTATTGTTGCAGTGCTTGTTCGGCCCCGTTTAAATTCAGCAATCGAATATTTTACCATATAATCTGACGGAGCAGATTGGCCGTAATGTTTATCAAGCTTTTCTTTTGTCTCTTTCGCCGTTTTGCCTTTCAAATAATAGTGTTTAATCACTACACGAAATTCACTTTTTTCCATTTTCCAAGAAACACAAAAGTTGCTTACTTCAAACGACTACAACAAATAAACTAATCGATAAATTAGGCTAAAATTTTAACAGCTGATGTTTGACAGATCGTAATTTCTAAGAAAGAAAAAGTTTTTGTGTTTGTGCTGCCATCTAGCGCTAGGTAGCTTCAATGTCAATCCGCCCTCGTACAATTATAACTATGCAGTCTCTAACTTATTTATCTTACACTTAATATTCGTTTTTACAACACTATTATTTACGCCTAAACTGGACTTTACTTTATGACTGCAAAACGATAGCTATATTACCAAGCGAAATGCCGCCACCTTTTATAGCAATTCATTATCAGTAACCACCTCATTTCAATTACTACAAATTTCTACTTATCTTTGTTGAATTCGAAAGATGTAAAATTATAATACACAAAAAGGAATCGAACTGGTAGTAACAGTACGTACAATTATGGCAATAACAGTTACACAAGAGCCTTGACACAAACCAATAAAATTTATAGCTAAAATCTCACCGTACAGTCTGTGATGTGGTGTATTTTCTTTCGAAGCATTTTTATTTTTATTTTCTTAACACTGCATCCTATTTAAGCCTGTTCGCCCCGAATAGGCTCATTAGCTTTCTCGCCATAGCTCGCCAATCACTCTAGATATGCCACTTTCATTTTTGATCGCGGGCTTTGGTTCTTCTTTATTCTATATACCACATAGTTTAAGCTTTTTACTACTTTATAAGTTCCATTCCAGCTATTTTGCAGCTTGGAAGATATTCATTTCTTTCGCTGTGGGTTGTAGGGTAAGCTCAGTTTTTCCTCATGGAAGCCATCCGTATTTGTTACACAATCATATCTGGCTTTCACTCTATCGTTGACCATTTTTATACGTGTGCCCACAAATTCGTGAAGTTCATTTTTTAGTGTGTAAATTAGTAGTGATTAGGGCTCAGGTTACAGCCATACTAAGCTAACTGTCGATTATTCTTTGTAAATATAGCTACGAATGGTAAAAAACATTCGCTATCTATAATCAAGTTTCAATTTCATGATTAAAATTATAACTCTTAACGCTGCTGTTCGGTTTAGACCACCACGCACTTAGATTTGCAGCATCTCGTTTTCTAATAGATGACATTTTGAGTGCACCGATCGTAGATTTTGCACAATTACTCCAATATAGCAATTTCATTAAAAGCAAATAATGGGTGAATAAAGAAACTTTTCCTAAAATAAGCATCCGAACTGTACCGATGTAATTCAGCTTCCATTCGACAAACTTTTTTGTAATTTAAAAGATGAGAAAAGTTATCAGTGATATTTTGACCTTTCTAGCCTTCAGTGAGATTCAAAAAGGTCTACTCTACCTTTTCATTTTTTTGATTTTTCAAGGTATGGATGGACTTTTCACACATATTCTAATTTGAAATTGACAACTAAGCAATATTATAGGCCATACTACGCATGTTTATTGCCTAAAAACGATCTCGAAAAGCCACTAACTGTTCATCAATAGTTCAATCATCGTGATAGTTTTAAAATATTGGAAGATTAACATCACAGTTATCCACATATCTTGAGAAGGAGCAAACTTATTATTGTTTTGAGTCTGTCGGAAAATAGGATTACGAAAACGAGCCTCGAACAAATCATTTTTGTACGATAGTATAGAAATGTAAGAGCGCAAAGTTGAAGTCTTAATATCTTAACACTTTCTGTCGAATATTTCTCTCCCATACTTATCCGTGTTTTCAATTTATCTTAGGGGAAATATCTTAGGGGAAATATAACAAAAAAAAAGTGTAGAGGAGATAAACTCCATAGCATTCCATTTTTTACTCCATACACTACACAGATTGATGCATCATCTTCTTCATTTTCTACAAACATAAGTTTCATATTTACTATTTTCATCTAAAGCCCTACAAATATCAGCTTTGCAGATTACAAATCATATGCTGAACTAGATTAGGAAAAATGAAGAAGTAGTACGCAATATAACCCTGTAAACTGGGTGAATTACAAATGCGTGTACCATGTATTTTGTTATAAAAATTTAAAAACCACATTTTAGTGCATTAATTGTTAAAAAAAATCTTTTTTTTCGTAATTTTAAAAATGTATACAACCATTTTGCTTCCCACTGTACTAACAAATAGTAACCAAAAATATTTTCATTAGTATTAAAGCAATTTTGTATGAATGTTAAATCAAAAATAAAAACAACAAAAGAACACAAAACGGAAATTGTGGTAAATTTTACCACCAAATTGAAAGCGAAAGGAAATCGTTGCAAAAAAACTAAAAAATGAAAAATATCCACAAAAATGACTTTATAAATACCAAACAACAATAACAAATAGAAAAAAGAAGCAAATTATTGTGTTTCCATATGTTCGAAATGAATGTGATGTAACGCCACTGAACACTGGGAAAACCACAAAAAACATACTGAAAAAGGAAAGAGAAATGCCAAAACACAAACAACAACAAAAACCACAATTGTTGTCAATGCTATATGAGACAATCAGGGCAACAACAACATCAGCTGTAATAACATACATGCAAACAACAAAGGCTACTGCAACATTATTAAACAGCAACAGAAGTGATCAAAATTTTACAACAGCTACAGCAATAACAACAACAACAACTACAGCAAACACAACGACAGCAACAACAACTATAACAACAACAACAACTACAGCATATGAATTACTGCACAGAAGTAAAAATATAACAACAGTCAGTGTACTGCCGAAAACAGCATTCCTTTTTACCTCCTCACCTGCCACAACTTTAGCCTCTCGTACGCCGCCTTTAGCTACGAGTAAAAATCTTCCGCCATTAAATTCAACTTCAGCCTCTTTTGTGGTTGATTTAGTAGAGTCTCTAACATCATATCAGCATCTCACCATTGCAGGATTGGCTAATACAACAGAGACAAATTCTTCTACTCTTTCATCGCTGCCTTTAAACGGCAATTTCACTTGGGATGCCACAGCCACAGCCAAAGCCACTGCCACAACAATAACAATATCGACACGTGCTGTTGGCAATGTGGCCACATTACCACCTTTTATTGATTCCTATTTGATAGGTATGGCCTGGTCAAAGGCTCTAGTGGTGGCTATTTTTCTTCTGCTTATACTTGTGACAGTAGTCGGTAATACTTTAGTGATTTTGGCTGTTTTGACAACACGTCGCCTGCGTACCGTCACCAACTGTTTCGTACTGAATTTGGCCATAACGGATTGGCTAGTGGGCACGTGTGTTATGCCACCAGCTGTAATCCATTATATTGCAGAAGGTAAGCGTAAATGTGATACATCGATAACGATAAAACATTTCATTTTATTTCTGTTTATTTTACATACTTTTTAAAAACACATGAGGTTATACGATTCATTTTATGAGCAAAAAACAAACAAGCAAAAATTAAATTTTTTGGCTCTTTAAGAAATATGTTTTGTATTTAATTTCAATATTTTTGAAGAAAAAAATTATTAAAAAAAAAAAAAAATTCGAAGAAATATTTTTTCAAATTTAGTATTAAACACATAACAGACAAATTAGAATACATACGTTTATATGAAAACAATTATTTAAAAGGCAGCAGAGCAAAATCCTAGACAACAAACTTTGCTGCTGCTGCTAAACATAAAATAATTTATACTTTTTTTTGGCAGCCAAACAAAGATTAGTGATACCAACACAATATAAAATTTTAAATAAAAAAACGTAAAACTATTTTTTGTTTTTTTATTTATCAGAAAACAACAGCATATAATTAAAATATTATATCGCACAACACTTATGTTAACAATTTTATACATTTTTGAGTAATATTTACAAAAAGCGATTTTATTTTGGTGGATTTGAAAAATTTGAGTGTCAACACTGAGAAATATATTTCTATAACAAATAAAACAGTTAACAATGAAACCGAATGTTGTAACTGCTGCTACTTTCAAAATATTTATGAAGTCGATAGCATAGCAGCAAATGCTGCTAACAACAGCTTGCTGCTTGCTGTCGATTATGTGTTTAGTGCTTGTCTCTGAATTACTTAATAGTCAAAAGATTTGCAGTAAACTTCAAGAAAAAATTTACTATCGAAGCCAATTTACACTTCGCTTTTTACTTTAGTTTTCATTTTATTTCATTTAAATCATGTGAATTCCTAAGAAAAAATATTTAGGCAATAGAAAACATATTGTTCCATATTGTTCTTGGTCTTCCGTAATACTGATATAATAGCTAGGCGGTGGTTAGCTCTCTTTCAGGTGTGACCTACTCTAAGCTGTTCATGGACTATAGTGATTCCCTTATGGCATTATCACTACAATTTTGCGTATACCTCATCTAGGTTCCCGGTCACGGGGACCTATCGGGTAACTATGCTACTGATGAGCTCTCTAGGGCGGGCACACTGCTTCTGGGCATTAATATTCACGTAAGGGTGGGTATGACTCTTTCCTTCGTCAAACTTCCGATCAAGCAAAAGTTTACGTCGGACGATGAAAGAGCCTAGATGGAAGATGACTCTTGCTTTATTACCTGGCCCAGGTTGGATATGAAGCGTACCAATCAGCTGTTCAAACGGACCGTCGAAGCATCTCCTCTGTTGTATTCATTCTCACGGTCTATTGCGTCATAAGTAGACACACACAAAGATAGCGTTTACATGCAAATAACTTTATCTGCCAGCAACAGTGTCTTTTCGATGGCTTATCGGAGCTATCTATCCTTAACATCAGGTGAATAGCCAGGTTCATTAGACTGTCTGTACGGTGCCTCTAATTTACCATCAAAACTCTAGTGAATAGATCAAGGACAACGGGCTATGTTGCATCACAATAAGCCGTAGTGCAAGCTCAAGTGTTCTTTGTTTAGCAAGGCTTCCATTCCCTCCCATCCTTTCTGATTACATACTAAATTAGAATCATAGAATTCGAGTTGATCAACATTATTAAAAGTGTATTTGGAGGCAACCTACCCAATTTTGTTTGATTTGTATAAACCTATACTGATTGAATCATTCGGCATAGAGATTACTTTTGGGCTATGAACAGTCAACATATTCTAAATTGGTCAGAATCAGAATAATATCCCATATTTGCTGAAACCTTAAGGGGGTATTCTACTACACAATGTGACGTTAATTTGCTACTCATACATATCAAAGATCAGCAATGAATCGCTTTTTTGCTAATCATACTGTCTTATGAATTTATAAGTATAAGTGAGTACACATCATTCAAATTCATAATCACAATAATGTAGATTCATAAGAATAAGTAGAAATAAGTACTAATTAAAAATCGCACTCATACTCATACCATTCATTCATTTACAGAAAATACTTATAAATGAATCACATAGTAAATATTGACAATTCAATAAAAAAGTATGAGTATGAATCAATATTGTCATAAATATTGATAAGTATAAGTATAATGAGTACTTCAAACTTTAGAGAAGTAACAGGCAAGCTAATAATAGTGTATTTTACGATTGTGGTAGTAATTTGAGTATCTCTCACTCAGTCCACTTTGCACCATATTTTTCTATTTGTTTTTTCTTTACTTCTCTTTGTTTATTTTAAATTATTTTTATAATATTTATTTGCGAGAGAATATCAGCTGTTTCTCTAAATCTGCTTTAGAGTACGAATGACTATGGCTATTCATAAGTAGTAAGTATGAATGAGTATAAGAATTTAGGAATCATGATTTTAAGTATTCATTGCTGATCTCTGATACATATACATTCATACATAATTCAATGAGCTGCACCCGATTTTATTTTTAAACTCATTGGAAGGGTTCTACACTTTAATGCCGGCTCCGAACGGTATACATATGTATTATTAGAGAAGGTTTTCATAGCGTTATTATTCGTAACTAATTAAATGAGTAATGTTATGAAATGAAAAATTGAAAAATGAAAATGAAAAAGACGCTGTACTATTAAGTCTGTTATGGGCATGTGAGCAATAAACCAAAAGCGGCTTAGGAACAGTATATTTGGATCTAGAATGAAGTATTTAGAACTCATGGAGGAACTCACAAAGATTTTCCAAGCGAAAGTTTACGCTTTAAAAATTTGTACTCAATAAAACGGGGCATAATAGAAAAATAAAAGCATATGAAGGGTCCGCCATCTAACGTTTTTTTTTTCAAACTAGTGCTTATTTTGTGAATGTTAACACTTAGCTCATGTCTGATTTGACAGATAATTAGTTTTATCCTTCCGCTGAACGAATATGGTTGTGTATGCGCTTGAACAATGCTGAGAAACATTGCGACATTACTTTGAAAATCATGGTAATGTTGCAGATGAAGCTCATTCTGACCTTGGCGTGTATGTAAACAAGCATTATTGTCGCATTTGGGGCACAGAAAACCCGTACGCATACATTGAAAAGCCGATACACCCAAGGAGTGGCCGTTACAGTCAATGGCGGTCGTTGTCGGGCCATGTTAAACGAATTTTTGTTCACAAAAATTGAAGAGGAGGATATTAGCAACATTTGGTTTGAACAGGACGGCGCTACGTGTCACACAGCCGAAGCTACACTCGATGTTTTACGCCCTGTTTTTAAAGATCGCATTATCAGCCGCAGAGATGATGTCGTTTGGCCACCTCGGAGCTGCGATTTAACACCGTTGGACTATTATTTGTGGGGTGCCGTCAAGGATAAGTGTTACGCCAATAAGCCAGGGACAATTGACGCTTTAAAGGATAATATTTGTGAGGCCATTGGTGAAATACAGCTGCACAAAATCGATAATGTGCTTAAAAATTGGACCGATCGTGTAGGCCACTGCATGGCCAGCCGAGGCAGCCATTTGAATGAAATTATTTTCCATTATTAACCGGAAGGACTGCACTTTCAAATAAAAAAGAAATTTGAGAAAATATTCAGTAGTTTCTTTTTATAGCACTTTCAAAAAAAAAAAAAAAAAACATTTTATTTGGCGGACCCTTTATATAATAAAAAATCAAACAAAAGCTTTCCTTAACTATTTGTTATTATTTTAATTTTTATTAACAAAATCAGTCTGTGTCCGAGTTTGGCTTGTAGCCATTGTATTATTCCTCTTATATCAAGTTTTAAATAAAAATTCAAATAATTGTTTAAAACATAGCAAACAAAATTTTTGGTGTTAAAGGTGTGTCCGTTTTCTGGTTATTATCTTAAGGCTAAAACCCTTAGGCTTTACTTTTAACCGCAATTTAAACATTTCTGCCAAACAAACAAAAAAAATTCCCTGTAAATTTAAACACATTTTTCTTTTCACCAATATTTTCTTCTGTAAAACAATTGTTTTCTTACATTTTCTTTTTTTAATTTCATTTGAATGCTGATGCATTCAGTTTCCCTCAAATATTAATAATTTTTTTTCTCGTTTCTATTACAATTGCTTTTAAGTTTTATTTTTTCACACAATCTTCCTCTCCAACAGTTTGAAAAAAATTATTAAAGAATGTGAATTTTTATTTTTTATTCTTTTGCTTTTTAATTTTATTTGCTTGTGAAAACAGCAAAAAAATATTTTCTATTTTCTTCCGACATTTTTTTTTTTGTTAAATCAACCACTTGGTTGGTATAAAACTTTGTTAAAATTTTTATAAATTTTATTTTTGTAAATTTTATTTTTGGACTTTTTCCTCAGTAATGTTAGGAAAGCAGCAAAAACATATATTTTATTTCTTACATTAGGACTGTACACTCCAATGCGAATTTAATAATGTGGTCTTAAATTGAAAATGTATACAACAGTGTAAAACAAAATTTCGGTGTGTCAATATAATGCAACACTGTAGTAAGCAAAAAGCTGTAGCATCAAAAATATATGTTTTCAACAAAATACAGAATATTTGTGTTTTTTGACATACGCAAATGTATCAGCTGTTGCTTACGTAGTAAATTAGGGCCACCTTATTGAATTCGTCTTGGTACATGAATTCCCCTTGATAAGAAAATTTTTGAAGACTTTTTATAATGTTTTACCAAAAATTTAATTTTATATGTAAGTATTGAAAAATCGAAATTCTAACAGGATCTCGCTGTATGTCTGGAAGGAACTATAAGCCCCTACAAAGTTATTATATATTTATCTCTATCTTCACAATAGTAACAGAAAGAGTTCACAAATTTGGCCCAAATATATTCATAGTCAAGACAAATCATCAATCAAAAGGTGAGCGGAATTGGATAAGTGGGCGTGTTACCTTTCATACAAAGTAAATATTGATTTTAGTATATGGTATCTTAAGAACGGTTACAGCTAAAGTTTAAGAATTTAGTCTGATTGAGTTCATAGTCAATACAAATCATCAGTCAATAACTGGACGGCATTGGACAAGAGGGCACGGTATATCCCACATACGCTAAATGTTTATTTAATTATATCTTGAAACTGATTAAATCTAAAGTTTCAGTATTTGGTTTGAATGACTTCATAGTCCATACAAATCATCAGTCAAAAAGACAGAACTTGAAAAGTAAGCATGGAAGCTCCCTTACAAAGTAAATATTAATTTTTGTATATCTTGAAAACGATAATAATAACAGTTTCTAAATTAGGTTTAAGCAACATAGTGAACAATACTATCACGAAAATTAAAAATACAACACTGCATTGTGTGATTATGGTATATTTTGTGTCACTCTGTCACAATTTGGCAGCACTTCCACATCGACTATCTTTACATTATATATGAATGAACAGATATGGAAATAGAAGATGGCCGATATTTCCTGAACCTTCCAAACTGTAGGGTCTGCTTTACCTACACGTCATTTAATTATTGCTTGGCTGTTGTAAGATAAAGACGTGTTAAAGCGAAAATAAAAGCGCTGTATTAAGGCAAACAGTATAAAAGTTATTGTGTAGTAAAATAGAAACTGTAAAACGACAAAATACAGCGGTGTTTCTTTTATTTCAATGCAACTTAAACGAACTGAAATATTTTAAAAAGGTTAAAATGTAACATCGCAATTCATCAGTCAATAACTGAGCGAGATTGGATAAGTGGGCGTGGCACCTTCCATTCATACTATATATCGAATTTTGTTTAAGTAAAGAGCGACAACTATTTACATATTGTGTGGTGCTGTGGTATGGTAGGTAAGACACCAGCCTACCAACTAGAAGGTCGTCGGTTCAATACCAGGCCAGACCATCTTAAAAAAGAAAAAATTAGCTAGTAACTGGTTATGAGTATAAACACTATTGAAAACTTCTCTAAATGCATTTGCCAGGAGCCGGCGTTAAACTGTAGGTACCTTTCAATAAGAGAGAAGTCTCCATGTTCATTCATGAAATGTTATGGGAATTAATAATAATATAGCCAAAAAGCGGGTATTGTAGAAGGCACAGTGGCTGCAAGCTTTGTAGACATACATCTTTTATATAAAATTGAATATGTGTTAGTTTGACAACTGAAAGAGCAGATCCGATTAACTTGAAATTTTACAGTGTCTTTTTGGAAGTAACTACAGGCTACCTTAAAAGTTTGAACTTGAACCGGATGTGGCCAAAATTAGGAAAAAGAGTTAAAAATTATAACAAAGATATTAATTTAAATAAATAACAAAGACGGGGGTTTTAGCTGGTAAAAATTTAAAAAAAGAATGCGCATTGAAAGAAGTCGGTGCAGTTGTAATTTGGAATTTTATTAAACAAAAAAAATAATTTTTAGATTTCTTTTTTGGATTAGCTGGTTATTATGATGTCGTTTCCAATATATTTAAGTAGCTGACTACATGACCACAAATGCTGCTAACGGCTATAGTAGTCGTGTGGTCGTATAGCCTGGCGTCGTCTATGTGTTTATAGCATAAGCCTTAAATTTTCACCATATGATATTTTCCCCAATTTAATCTCTGATAACTAAAATACCAGAAGAACCCAAAGCCATTTTTCAATCAAGTTATCAAACGATAACGTTTCTGTTTGCTATCTATTATAATTAATCAAACGATAAATGCAAATAAAACTATTTGATTATTTTCAATTGTGTTAAATAAATAAAATGTTACTCTTTGTATATGTTCTTATGTACTTATGTACATATGTATGTATGTATATAGTACCTCATCTAATATTTTCTTTTAATTTATTGTATATGCGTAGCATATAGTATTATTGAAACCTGGCCTTTTTGTAATAATTAAAGCATTTTAAGTAGGTTAACATACATATCTACTATGTACATAAGTCAGGTCAAATAAGATAACATTATTATCTAAATAAATAGCTATGAATGTGTATATTTGTTTTCCGTTTACATTAATCGCATAATACGTCACCCTCTACGCAAAATGTATTATTTGGTTCCGAAAGAAAAAACAAAAAACATATAATGGATCGTGGGATCCATTATGAATTTATAACTTTATCGCTTTGTTTTCATACATTCTCATATACAAAAATGACTATACATTTGAAATACCTTTAAAAGTATACACATATACGAGGATAGGTTTATAAGATTAATTAATTAGTAGACTTTTCTTTTAGCTAAAGCCCCTACCTTAATTATTTTATTAAATGCTATCTTATAGCGTAGACAAACGACAGCGTCAAATTGCGTTAGCCGTTGCAAATGGATTATGGAACTGTTTGTGTAAAATTAATTTCAATTTTTCTTAAGATAAATAGCTGCTAATCTTACTTTCTGTCTTCTATTCATTTAATCGCAACTTAAATGCAAAAAAAAAAAAAAAAATGGTAGACAAACAAGCAGCTGTTTGTTTAATGCGCACACTGTCGTCTGCCAGGATAAAATTTAAATTTTTTCACATTTAAGCTGTCAGCTTTTATCCAGTGTGATTTCTGTAATTCTCATTTTTTAGTGTGAATTGGAAGGTACCGCGCCCAATTATCCAATCTCGCCCAGTTACTGACTGATAATGTGTATTGTTTACGACGCTGCTTGAACATAATTTAGAAACTTCTAGTACAGTGTACAACGTTCCGCTTTGCTCCTCATAACGGGGGCGTGTAGGAGTACTCAACAGGCGGCTCGGAATATGATGCTTGACGTCCGTCTCTTGGAGGTCTGGCCTTTTATACAGAGGGATCTGAGACGGATGAAAGCACCGGTGCTGCCGTCTACTGCGTACAGCTTGACCTTAGGTGTTCCTATAATTTGAACGCTGAATGCAGTCTACTCCAGGCGAATTAGCCTTCAGATTAGCCCTGTATAGGCTCTGGAATGACCTTCAACTTCGCTGCGTACCTGGTCACTGTGGTCTTGCTGGCACTGAGATGGCTGATGAATTGGCTAGTCATGGCTCTGCGTCTACAGTCGTCCGGACTGAGGACTCTGTCATGGCGCCGTTAAGTCATTACATCAATGTACTAGAGATGTTCTGCGCTGAGAGGGCTGATCAAACCTGGTTCAAAGAACTGGGTTGTAGGGTCTCTAGATCTATATAGCCAGGTATTTCCAGTCGTAAGACGTCTGCTCTTCTCTCTATGAGTATGGTAGAGCTGAGATTGACTACGGGCGTTATTACGGGTCTTTGTGGTATTCGTGCGATGATCAATAGATAGGCGAACACCGATATTGTTTACTGTAGGCTGTGCGAGGACGAGGAAGAGTTCGAAACGATCGAACATCTGTTAAGTCATTGTTCCAGGCTCTCGGGCAGGAGGTAACGACTCTTGGCTGAATTTACGCTTCAAATTCTAACCTCCCTCTCATCTACTAGCCCTACCTACTAACATACTTGAGAATTACAGTAGGGCCTTATTAAACGATCGTACGTTTGGGAGGTTTGGAGCTTTTGCCCCGGCAGTACTTAGGTCTAGAAGGATAGCATTTTGGTGGAGGTATGAACCCACACCGCCATCTAAGCGGTCTGCTGGCCAGCATTTCTAGCTCGATTGCCGATGGTGTGCTGATGATTTTTTTGCTGCCTGCTATTCCTAGTTTGCTGCTGTATGGTAACTGGTCAATTCTTGACTAGTATGTGTTTTTATATATTGTATCCGTGGCGCACGATGTCATTTTGAGTCCTCCCGTGAAGGTTTTATGTTTGTTGTTTTTCATCATGGCCTCTAGTCTGGAGTCGTTTGGGACTTCCACTGATGATATGCCACCAAAACTCACCGTGGTCTTAATAATGTTATACGGTTGTGGGGAGGACTAGGGATCTTGGTCTCTGCCCGACTATGGCGAGGGCACCTTATAGGAGCTACTTAGTGGATGTTGCTTAGACCCAAACCGCAGAGAGAGCTACGCTCGCCCGGTGTGGTTTTATACTCCTAACTGGGTGTCATAATCCATAGATCGCTAGGAGTTTAGATAGTTTCTAACACCGCACCTAGGTGGAGGTCATGTCCAAATAACATGGCTTCGAATTGGTACCTACTGATGATTTTGATCATATGTGTGGACGCAATGTATTCACTCATGCACCGTGAGGTAAAGTCCTAGCACAGTTAATCACGTAAAGCGACTGACTTTATTTCAAATTCTGTAAATGAGTTAATTTTTACTTTAGAATTTATAAACAGCATTTCCTTGCTACCCTCGTATTGTTTGCAGTCATATGCTGAATGTGACTACAAATTTAAATAAATTGTTTCAATCGTTTTTGCTTTCATACACGTTGTGTTTTTATTTGCTGTTATTTGTTATTATGGGCCATAATAGTGGTCAAAATTGTTTGTGGCAAAAAAGCAATTGTTTTGATTATATTGACCCCATAATCAAACAATAAAATTATTAAACGAAAAATAATTTGCCAACGTATGAATTGCGTTTATGATTAAATATTTGATTAAAAAAATTTTTTTTTTAATAATTTCGAAAAAGCAGTGGCTAAAGTAAAGGTGTTTGTTTCTATATTTGCACTGTTTCAAAAATTACTTTTATTGCCTACTGTAGGATTTTTAACGTAAAATTCATGTATACAATTGCCTGAAGAAAGAATATTTTACATCAGCAATTTTAACTTCATAAAATTGTTTAATCAAATAATTTTTTTTTCTTTTATGAACTTTAAATTGCTTGTTAAGAGCTTTTTTTAAATGTGCAGGCCTATTGATGATATTGTTAAAGGATTTTTTTTATTTTCTTGCAGGAGTGTGGCGTTTTGGTTGGATTTTATGTGATATATGGATATCCTTAGATGTATTACTATGTACAGCTTCTATATTAAGTTTATGTGCCATTAGTTTAGATAGGTGAGTATATTGTATTGGATTTATATGGAAAACAAAATAATAAAAATTAATAAAATATTTTTGATTTCATTTTAAAAAGTTTTATTTATTCCTTTCAAACTGTCAAAGTACATGATTTTTTTAAGGGCTAACGTAAAAGTATAAGACCGTTAAAAGAAAACAATGGTAGTAGAGGTTAATTGTCATATCGGGTGTTTTTAGAGGTTACTAACTTTGAGTTGGCAACACTGTTTTATTTGACAAGCGATTTAACAGCTGATAATTGTTTTTTGTTTGGTTTGGTTTGACAATGTGTTATGGATGGACTTATACCAGAGCAACGCTTGAAAATTGTTGAAATTTTTTCATCGAAATAACGGTACTGTTCGTCAGACCTATCGTGCACTCCGTCCATTTTATAATGTACATAATCGTCCTTCAGCGCAGCTAATTCAATTAACATTAGATCGTTTTTGAACCACGTTTACTTTTACTGATGATGTTCATCCCGTGAGCCGTCGAACAGTGAGCACTGAAGAAATTCTAACCGCTCTACATGGAAGCTTTAAAAAAATCAAAGATCAAAGTTAATCAATGCGTTGCCGTTCTCAGTTACTGGGGTTGTGTCCTTCCACTTTATGGAAGATTTTACGAAAATATCTTGGCTTAAAAGCTTTCACGATTAAAAATGACCATCGTATGAACAAATTGATGTTGACATTGACTGTCCATGCAAAATTTTCTTCTCCGATGAAGCTCATTTTTAGGTGAAAGGGTACGAACGCATTTGGTGTGAGGATAATCCACAAGCTGTTGTCAAACATGATTACATCCACAGAAAATTACTGTTTGATGAGCTTTATGGACTGGCGGAAATATTGGACCATATTTTCTCAAAAACAATGATCGGTCGGAATGCTACTGTCAATGGTGAACGCTAAAGGGACATAATTGTAAATTGTTTCGTAATTCAATTAGCTGTCATTAATCTGGCTGACCTGTGGTTCCAACAGGACGGAGCTGCGTGACACATAGCGCGCTGCACATAAATTACTTAAAGAAACTTTTGATGAAAGAGTAATTTCACGTAATGGTCCAATTAATTGTCCTCCAAGATCGTGTGATTTAACCCTATTGGATTATTTTCTTTGGGGTTATGTAATGTTACTTTTCTACGTCGATATACCAGAGATAATTTAACAACCAACACTCTAAGAGTTATTGGCGAAATACGGCCGTATATGCTGCGAAAAGTTTGTGAAAAGTGGTGTTCCAGTGTGCGCTTTGTACGCGCCAGCCGTGGCGACCACATGGCTGAAATCATATATAAACAATAATGTCAAAAAAATTTCTATCCAACAAAGCCTTCAAGTTCGCTTGCTCAGAGTATGGACATATAGGACTATTTGGCATCTTAAAACGGTGCTGGTAAAGCTGGCTATGACGACAAACCTCAGACGGATGGTTAAAAGAAAACGCCACCTACTGGAAAAAAAACAATACTAACTAAGGATCCACCAACAAAAGTTTGGGCCGACGACCAGTCCGGGGCCGCTATGGGGCCGAAACTGGAGGTAGCATTTAGGCTACTAGGCCTGACTAAAATATTTCTGTGCCATGGAAGTCTTCGTGGTGGCTGTGTTTTTAAACCTAAAACGCAGGCAGAGTGTGAACTCGGAGTAGTGCTGCATTTCCTCAACCGGATGCCTTGACCCATATAATGGCAGGTATTTAGATGATCTCCAACACTTCACCAAGGTGCAAAAGTTAGTGTCCTAATAACTCGCCTTTGAATTTGGTACTCACCTGTGATTGTGCAAAGCCAAAATGCTTCCTAGAGTAGTGACGGAAAAAAAATAGTTGGTAATAGCCATGACCGAGCAGTAACTCTTTGAGACAATAATCTAGTTCGTTGCGCGGTCTTATAACCTATTGCCGTTGTGATAGGTCTCCAATCTTCACTGGCATTCTCTGATAGATCATGAGTGCTTCTCTGAATTCAGTTTCTGCGGAGGCGCTACATCTGGCACACTATAAAGCCAGCTAAGCTGTTTTACATGGCTATCTAAAGGCATCTTTCTAGATATAAAAGCAATTGCGATACGCTCCTGTAAGCACAAAAGACTCTTAACGAAAAGCGTCTGTAAACATGAGCTATCTGTTTTATATAGTAGATTTTCGCGTATATCCATACTGGTTTAAAGTACATAGCGACGGGGTCCAGAATCATATACAAAAGATGCCTTTCTTCACCCCAAAGGACTGCCAAACTTCAGAAATGTATGTCTATAATTGTCTAATGCTGTTTAAAGCTCAACCTCGCGGCAATCATTACTTTACTGCCTTCCGTCAAGTTATCACGTGACTACCACTAACGCACAGTTTTATTTGCTGGCTTCGTTTGGGAGCACTTATCAATGCCGCTTCTGCTATTATGCTGTTAATTCTAGACGCCCTTGTGATGCCACATACATAAATGCCAACCCGGCGATCAAATAGCCTCCAGAATAAATCTCGTAATTGCGGCCACCTATATCCTGAAGAGCTCAGTCAAATATGACAAAAAGTAGGAGGCTAAGAGCCTCCACCTTCCAACAGCAAGAAACGGACACTGACATATAAAGTGAAAGACAGTCTCCTCCTCCTCTTCGTAACCACAACTCCTGCAAAAATCATTCGAGGGAATGCCAAGTCTATCGGTATACCCGTTAGGACCGCAATTGTGCGGTATTTGGTTACCCGACTTAGAGAGAGAAGATATTTAGTTCTTATTTCATCGAAATTGGTCCAGCAGAGACTGGCGATATCGCACGTGCCCTCATGCTGCTAACGATATTGAGCATCGACATAAATTGACAGCTTAACCGAGGCAATCGTAACATCAATGATAGGCCCTTGTTCGAAAGTATCGAGTTCCGTACCCATTCTGTCCAATTCGTTAGCAACGCACTTTCCGACGATGTCTCTGAAAACATATAAAAGTTAACTTCGAATGAACCGAGATTTCCATAAGAAACCTGCGGCATTCTTGGACTAGGACAGACGCCGAGGTAACATTCGCCATAGACCTTATCGCAGCCCAACTGTCCGAAGAGATCAGAAGATTCTCAAAGAGAATCCCCCAGTCCAACAAATATTTCTCGGCCTTCAGTATGGCCATGACCTCCGCCTGTAACATACTACAATAATCAGGCAATTTATAAGAAAGTCTTGTGTCCGAATTTCTCACGAATATACCACATCCCACTCCCCCGCATTCTGAGGAAACTTCCGTCCATCAGATCAGAATTCCCTCGTGGGTAAATCAATGTTAAATCTACTATCGAGAAAGTTATGAAGGGCCATGCAACCGATTCAAAGATGTCTGGGGTCCCTAATAATCGCAGCATGACTAAAGTCTGGATTTGGCCAGGAGTAAGCTTCATTTAGCCTTACCGCCACCGACTTGGTTCTCTGCTTTAGAAGAAAGTCTGTGGGGAGCCAGTTAAGCATAGTAAATAAGGCCTTGGTTGGAGTGGAGCCAAGTGCACTAGTGTTCGTGACGGCAACCTGTCTGCGTACCCTATCGATTTTCGCTAATATGTCAGCAACTTTTCACGAGCCCAACGCTAATACTGCAAACGGTATTATAGCATTGAATCAGGTCATCAAAAACGAAGCCCAAATGGTACTGTGCTAAAACATAATAACAGACTTCATTTAGTTTTTGTTGTTTCATTTGTTTGTCCTTAATGATATGCTAAATTGCTATTTAATGACTTTATTTCGTTCACATTTTTTTTGAATTTTTCTATGTTTACTTGAATCTAAATTATTTCAGAGTTAATTTAAACAAATATTTTATGGCCTTTTTTATTGTCATACTATTGTGGTATTTGACTTGTCATATTTTTATTTAAATTTACTTACACTTTTGATGATGTATTGACTCTTTTATTTATTTTTTTTTTGTACTTTTAGGTATTTAGCCGTTACACAACCCTTAACATATTCCAAAAACAGACGTACAAAACGTTTAGCCCTTTTCATGATATTCATTGTATGGGTGACGGCTTTGTCTATTACATGCCCACCATATTTGGGTTGGTAAGTTAATAAATTGTAAAAATAAAATAAAAAATAAAATAAAATATTTTTTTTATTATATATTTGCACAAGGATATGTAAGGGTAAAGTATTGTATGGAATTGTAAATATTTACTCTAATACAGTGGGTAACAAAAGGAAATATTTTTGATTTCAAAACTACTCAAAAACTTAGATTTTTTAAATTTGTGAATTAAAAAATAGTATTAAAATAATAGTACTCCTCTAAGGAGCATATTGGCTTTCCACAAAGTGTATATTGATTTGTTTTGGTTTTATTAATCAATCACTGTAGCCCCCTCTATATGATTGTGTAGTGATGAATGTCCATGCTAAGTGGCGGTGATCTTTACTTTAGCACTGTAATTTTTTTCCGGTAGGTGGCGCTTTTTCTTGATCATTCATCTGATGTTTTCATCATCGCTAGAGGTAAACTGGGAGGTCGAAGGGATTTCTTAATTTTTTTTTTTTTTTTTTTTTTTGGTAGAGTTGTCGAAACCACAATTAAATTTTTTCTCATCATGCCTCTGCCGAAGATCGAACCTGGTTTGCTTGCATACGCTCTAACGACTACATCACCCCACCACACCTTTTATTTAACTCTTATTGTAACCATAAAAGATCATGTTTAGGAAAATTATTAAATTCGCTTCCTATAATACCACGTTCTGATGTCAATTATACATTATTTTTAAAAAAGACCAAACCAATTGCCCATCCCAATCCGAACGTGTATAAAAATACTTGTAGTCCGCATGATAACCAACTGGTTCTTCTGACAAATTTGATTAGGTTCGTCAGTGAAATATCTCTCAAACCGTCCAGATCATAAGAAAAAGATCTTAGCCATCGATTCCGTCGAAAGTGGTAACCAGATTCCTTTGCTTCTCATCTAAACTTTTACCAATCGAA
Source organism: Wohlfahrtia magnifica (assembly GCA_023159175.1). Classification (NCBI taxonomy): domain Eukaryota; kingdom Metazoa; phylum Arthropoda; class Insecta; order Diptera; family Sarcophagidae; genus Wohlfahrtia; species Wohlfahrtia magnifica. The sequence continues at coordinate 2,721,848 of JAKWBJ010000226.1, read as the reverse complement.
TTTCTACCAAGAAAGTCTTAGTGCTTTTCTACACCAGAATAGGCCAGCGGTTACTAGATATTCTACAGGTGGTGATATGATTTTTTTCTCTCTAATGGCACTTTATCAAACTTGATATCGCAAGCAATTAATGTGATTATCTTACTGAACAAGAGTTACTACGCCCTTAATGTGGAGTCTATATTAATTGACTGCCAGGGTAATGCAGACGACATTGTTCTCACAGCAGTTGGTAAACTCGAGGATAAATTGTGTGAAATCATACAGAGGTGAATTATAATAAATCGATGTTGTGGGGCGACGGGGTTAAACATTAACCCGTGCAAAACCATTCACTAGGAAAAAAAACTTCCTGAGTGGAGGAATATTCAACTCATGGGTGAGCAAATACCACCAAGGAAAGAGGTTAAGCATCTAAAGCTCAAGTGGGGTCTGTCTCAAGAAAAGCTAAGTCTGCTCTTAGAGTGTGTAGGAGACTTGCGGGGAGATCTTGGGGCTATAGCCTAAGAATATTATACTGGATGTATACGATGATTTTCAGACCGATTTTGACATATGGGTCTGTTTTAAGGGCGGTAAGAACAAGTAGAGGATCAAACCAGGCAAATCTAAATAAGGTACAAAAATTTGTGTGCATAAGCATAACTGTGAGAGAGAACGCAATGAGAACTTGTTCCATAGCTGTACTTGATTTATTGGCCCTACATTTCGCAGTGAATAATAAAGCCATAGAGACCATGCCCGAAATTATGCGGTGGTCAGATTAACCCAGTAGGCTGAGTGGTTGATCACTTCCTACTTGACTCTCCTGTAGACAGAAACTTAGCAAATGCCATTTTGTGGGTCAAATATGGTGCAGCAGTGTTTGGCCATAAGTGTGAATATTTAAAACCTTTGGGAAAACTCGCCAGCATATTCCAGGCCGAAGTTTATGCAATGGAGAAATGTGCTCATTTTAACCTGGAACGAAAATGTAGAGGACAGGACATAGCCATAATAGTTGGTAATCAGGTCGCCATTCGAGCCCTTGGCATTTATGAGATGGACTCACAGCTAGTTCTAGATTGTAAAAATAAACTGGATCAGCTGGGCAGGGACAATATGCTGAGTCGCACGTCATGTAGGAATTCTGGGGAATGAAAGGGCCGATGAACTGGACCACTTTACTGGTGAGATCGAATCACCAGAGCACATACTGGATATATAGATCGGGAGGTTGCAGTACCTTTAAACCCCATTGATAATTATAATAAAAATAAGATGTTTCTATAGGGTAAGCCAAATAATTTATCTATTTTTTTTTTTGGAAATGCTACAAAAAAAACTACTGAATAATTTCTAAAATTTCTTTCTTTATTTGAAAGTACAATCCTTCCGGTTAATAATGGAAAATAATTTCATTGAAATGGCTGTCTCGACGGGCCACGCAGTAGCCTAAACGATCGGTCCGATTTTTAAGCACGTTATCAATTGTGTGCAGCGGTGTTTCACCAATGGCTTCACGAATATTGTCTTTTAAAGCGTCAATTGTCTTCGGCTTGTTGGCGTAACACTTATCTTTGACGGCACCCCACAAATAATAGTCCAACGGTGTCAAGTCGCAGCTCCGAGGTGACCAAATGACATCAGCTATGCGGCTGATAAGGCGATCTTCGAAAAAAGGCGCAAAACATCGAGTGTAGCTTCGGCTGTGTGGCACGTAGCGCCGTTCTGTTGAAACCAAATGTTGCAAATATCCTCCTCTTCAATTTTTGTGAACAAAAATTCGTTCAACATGGCCCGATAACGATCGCCATTGACTCTAACGGCCACTCCTTGCTCATTTTCGAAGAAAATGGCCCAATTATGCCTCTTGACCAAAATCTGTACCAAACAGTGACTCCGTCTTGGGTGCATCGGCTTTCCAATGTATGCGTGCGGGTTTTCTGTGCCCCAAATGCGACAATTTTGCTTGTTTACATACCCGCCAAGATCAAAATGAGCTTCATCTGAAAAGATGATTTTTAATTCTGCAACATTACCATGATTTTCAAAGTAATGTCGCAATATTTCTCAGCGTTGTTCAAGCGTATACACAACCATATTCGTTCAGCGGAAAGATAAAACTAATTATCTGTCAAATCAGACATGAGCTAAGTGTTGCCATTCACGAAATAAGCACTAGTTGAAAAAAAAACGTTAGATGGCGGACCCTTTATAACAAAGATTATCAACATCTCTGAAAAAAGTACTCCTACTTTGTACTAGTATGATATGTCACTTTGCTCTAGTAGATAAGACACTCACCTAACATCTGACAATTTTTCAAATCAGGGATATCACCCCATAACATTGCTAGCGACTGGTTGTGAGTATTTACAATATAAAAAACTTCTCTAACTAATGCATCTGCCTTTCGTAGCCGGCGATAACTGTAGGTCTCTTTCAGTTAATCTAAAAATAGAATCGGCTGTAGCTTATTAATTAAGAAAAGTTCCCATTGTTTCACTTGGGCTGTGACGGGAATTATGTATGTATATAAGTGTACAAAAAACTACTTGAATAAGGCAAATATTCAATCATTTCATTATCACAAATATTTATGATGATGATTTTGCAAGCTAGCGACCATACCGCATCAAAAAAATAAAGTGGTTATCCAGGGTATTTTTGCTTGTAATTTAGCGTATGCTTAGAAGTGAACCTCCTCCAGAAAACAAATTTTATATGCAGGATATTCGGGCCTAACATCAGCCACATGGATCTCTTGAATCTAACTAACGTTTAGCCTAAAATAAAATGTATAAAATGGCCATATTATTAAAAATAAGCTGGATGGCACTACAAGGATGGCGCTAGAGTTGAATCCTCAACGCTCAATATGCCGTTATAGACCAAAGAACACACGATACTCCAAAACCAAGGCAGTGCAATGTTTCATGGAAAGGCGAGAAAACACAAGCAGCAAACCGAGTAAGATAGAGATGCTCTGTGGAAGTCGTAAACTCCCAACAGGGGTAAAGGTAGAATTAGACGAACGTAAATGTAGTTGTGTCCACTGATCGCTTTTGTTATATAAAAAGCTATAAAAATGCTTACTTAACCGTAATGTAATGTAACTGTAACATCCAAATCTGTTGAAAATAGAATTTGATGGCAAAGTTATGTGACATTTGTCAAGCAGTGATAGTCTGTTTGTATGTTAGATTATAGGGGGGGAATTTTTACCCTTTTTTGGCACTTTTTTCACACAATTAATAATTTGAACAAATTTAAAATATATTTTAGAAAAAGTGTATTCGATTTTAAAAAATATTACTATTTTTTTTTGATAGAAAATAGCTCATAAGTATATTGTAATGCGGAAAAAAATAAACTAAAAAATTTGCTTTTGTAAAGATTCTTGGGTGACAAGCAAACATTTTCACGATAATGATAGATAAGTAATTATGTATGTATGTAATTCTTAGATAAAATTAAAAAAAAAAAAACTTTGGATCAGCAATGACTAGTTTCCGAGGTATAAGCCATCTAGTTTCAACATTTAACTGAGTAGTATCTTGAAATTTTGATAAACAAAAAGGAAGCATGTCAGGTAAAAGATATATCCAATGGCTTTAATTTGGTATGCAAAAATTTTGGTTACATTGGTCTATTGTGAACCAGGGAGAAAAAAAAACCCTTGTATGTTGACTTTTTATAAAACAGCATTTATATGATAAATAATTTTATATTCCATATGAGCTTTTTTTGGACAATAATTTGGTATACAATTTAATGTATTTTATATATATACGAGTACATATTTATATATAATCAAATATATACATATTATATGATTATATTATTTGTATATACTTAGAAAAAAAAATACTATTTAAACCTATTTGATGCTATTTTTAAAGCGTACACAATTCGAACACTTATAATACCCATCATTGTGATTTTAATTCGTTATATACACATATTGACAAAAACATATGACACTTTTTTGAGTCTCTATAAGTGGCAAAACATTTGCATTTACATTACATTTACATTTACGATACATTTACGATTTCTACGGTTGGCTAGTGAGGCCTTAATAAAGAAAGAATAGTTGTGCTTGTGTGAGTAGTAAGCAGCTATAGTTATTGAAATTTATTGTGTGCTGTAGTTGAAGCACCCAAAATTGTTGCTGTAATATGGTACCTAATCGTTCTTCTTTTTAAAATAATTTTATAGCAATGCTACGTTTTAAATTCACAGAAACTCGTAGAGTCATAATATCGACATCTCCGTAACAAAAATTTTCAGTTCGAAATTGCTATAAAGTAGAGTTTTAGTAATGGAATTGACTTTAATTATAACATATTTTTTCTCCGGTGTTTTGTTAGAGCATTTGCTGCAATCACAAAAGCTAATTATAATCAACAAAAAATCAATTCAAAAAATCTTGTAGAAAATTAAACCTTCAATTTAAAAATTTTTTATAAAAAAATACATTCCCTTATAAAAAGTTCAAATATTTAATAAAATGTGCGAAGCTATTGTTTGCAAAAAATGCAGAATATGAGAAAGAAAGACTTCGTTTACACAATACAACATAACAAATGTTGCCACAATATAATTTGACAATATTTATTAAAAAAAATATATGTGCATATGTACATACATACATACATGCATATCTATAAGGAAACACATGCAGTTTTTCTGCCATATTCACATATATCATAAAAGAAAAATCCATAAATTTCCACAATCAACTTTCAACACACTTAACACACTGTCACGAGCTTGGTCGAAAGTGATTAAATTCGATGTAGGAAGTTTTTTATTTAATTATTTATTTTTTTTACTAGGAAGCACTTCTCTTAGTTCATACGTGTAATACAGTAATTATCGGATATGAGAACGTGGCATATAAGAAAAAAGTTCTTATGTGAAATGGAACCCAAACACCATGTCTTTATATACATAGTTTTCATAGAAAAAAAGTTTCATTAAAGAAAAACATAGAAAAAACCTGATTTAAGAAACTGCTCCAAGTACCAAAAGCTATTTTCTTTATGGCAACACTGAATATGCAAAAAGTACAGGAAAAATTTAATCCAAGAGCAGATAGTAGCGATAAAAAGTGAGTTTTTATATAATTATTTACTTAATTTCTTTTATTTTACTTTTTTTTATAAAAATACTCTATATTATGTAGAGGGTCCGCCAAATAATTGTTTTGTTTTGAAAATGCTATAAAAAAAGCTACTGAATATTTTCTCAAATTTCTTTTTTTATTTTAAAGTACAATCCTTCCTGTTAATAATAGAAAACAATTTCATTCAAATGACTGACTCGGCTGGCCATGTAGTAGCCTACATGATCGGTCCAATTTTTAAGCACATTATCGATTGTGTGCAGTTGTATTTCACCAATGACTTCACGAATATTGTCCTTTAAAACGTCAATTGTCTCTTGCTTGTTGGCGTAACACTTATCTTTGACGGCACCACAATGGTGTGAAATCGCAGCTCCGAGGTGACCAAACGACATCAGCTCTGCGGCTGATAATGCGATAATCTTCAAAAACAGGGCGCAAAACATCGTAGTGCCATCCTGTTGAAACCATATGTTGCTAATATCCGCCTCTTCAGTTTTTGTGAACAAAAATTCCTTCAACATGGCCCGATAACGATCGCCATTAACTGTAACGGCCACTCCTTGCTCATTTTCGAAAAAAAATGGCCCAATTATGCCAAGATCTGCACCAAACAGTGTCTCGTCTTGAGTGTATCGGCTTTACAATGTATGCGTGCGGGTTTTCTGTACCCCAAATGCGATAATTTTGCTTGTTTACATACCCGCCAAGATCAAAATGAGCTTCATCTGAAAAGATGATTTTTAATTCTGCAACATTACCATGATATTCAAAGTAATGTCGCAATATTTCCCAGCATTGTCCAAGCGTATACACAACCATATTCGTTCAGCGGAAGGATAAAACTAATTATCTGTCAAATCAGACATGAGCTAAGTGTTACCATACCAATGTAACACACAATGATGGTCGAATTGGTAGCAGCGTTGGCAACCTACTGGGTAATCCAATATTGGGACTACAATTGTTTTGTTCTGTTTTTGAACTCAAAAAATAATAAAAGAACAAACTGATAAAATCACTGCTTACATCTTTTCTCCACCTCTGAAACAATTTCCAAGTCTAGTTTCACAAAAACTTTTCGTGTTTAAAGGCGCTCTAACTTTGAAGCCGATTTTGTATTTCTTCAAAAAAAGTTATTCGTTGGCATGTTAAATGATAAACTCATACTTCTTCATACGGCCTAAGTAGTTTCTGAAAATGTAGGCCGTAAATCGAAATGCTTTTAAACGAGATGAATATGTGTTGTCGACTTCCCTTACCCTAAAACTAGGTAATTTGCACTTAAAGCGAATGTATTCCATATTTCAAACAGGCCGTCATGCAAGGAAAGTCCGTATAAAGAGGTGTATATTGTTTTTGTAGCAACAGTCGACGAAGCAATGTTCGGAGAATACGACGGATGTGGCATTTGTTCGTTTCTAATAATTGTTTGAAAACTTTTGCGACATGTGTTCGGGTGTTTTCATGCAAAAGAATAAATTTATCATGTCTGTCTTTATATTCCAGCCGTTTTTCTTATAATGCATGATTCAAACGAAGTAATTGCATTCTGCTTCGCTCACCGAGCTTTCGCAGTTCATTGCACACAATGATGACTTAATCACACCAAGAGTGCAAAGTTTCACTCTAAATACTAAAACAACGTGCTTGTATAAAAAAGAACAGAGAATATTGTCGACTTGAAAGAAATTCGGAAGCAGTTATAAAAGCCAATAAAACCCATCAAAACTCCCTATAAAACCCGGTGGGCTGGGTTTAAAAAAAAGCAGGGTTTTTGTCAACCCCGATTTGCAGTGCTGCCAGATACACTAATAAGTACGGCATTGACATGGTGACACATTAATACCACAATACAGTTTTAAAGGCGCTGATGATGTATTTTCTTTTTAGGCATTTTTATTTTCGTAACAATATTTTTATAAGAAAACACTGTCTTACTACTTTACTATTTAAAAAATTTGTGTAGTTTTTGTGTTATTGTAGCTTACAGTTAAGGTTTGTATGCAATATGTTAGATTTAGGGGAAAACCACAATTATTATATATGTTTATTATGCTTTAAACGCAAAGATGGCGGCAGACAGCACGACTTCATGGCAACGAATGCTGTTGGCTGCATTTGCAATTATATTGTTACGTTAAAACGTTATACGTTATATGTTAAAACATTATACGTTAAAACGTTTGAGTGCTTTTAGATTGTGTATAATAAACTAAATAAAGTGAATTTGTTATTTTTGTGTACACACAATGTACAACTATTTATCTTCCACTTAATACATAAATTTATTTGCCACTTATTAACCCTATATAAGTAGATAACGTACCTCCATCAAACGATACCTTTTTATTTTATACTGCATCTTAGTCGTTTTAATGATAAAAAGTTATTATGTTCAGTATTCTCAGGCATTATGAGTACATAACATGCTACTGATCATTATTTTTAAGGGATAAATTTATTTTATTGCTGAAAAATAATAGGACCATACCACTTGAAGACGTATAGTTTTTGTGTAATGTTAAAACATTTAGATTTATTTTCTTCTTATTTTTTTAATATTTATTTCAAAAATTTATTCTAATAATGGTGTGAAACCGAGGTTTGGACGAGGAAATTGCTGCCTTGCTGCAGAGTATTTGAGATGGAATAACTTGGCACATTAACTATATTGAACGTCAATTATTTTTCAGTCATTGAAAATTCTCTGAAAACTATTTGTCTTATTTACAATTAACAGCGCGTGTAGTAATTTTACTAATCCAATGCTATTTAGGGATTCATGCCCAATACTTATCTCTAATCCCAGCATAAGCAAGACATGTGCAGGGGAACTCCATTTATTTTTGGCCACTCGTTTGTTAAAATTACGACAGTGTGCTCTACAAGCATATGTACGACCGTTACAGTTATACTTGCAACTTTGGTGCTTAAGATATAATGTGCAGCAGCTAAACGAATTTTATGTTTTGTTTTTTTGTATTTTGCCAAGTAAAATAATAATTTATACATATAAACACAAACATGTGTGTTATTTATATTCTTATAAAAGGTTTTGTTCGCAGCCAAAGAGTTTTCTCACAAGCCAAACATGTTGCACAAATAAATCAACACGAAAAGTAAAACTTTTTGCGACAAAATCAAGTAACGTTTTACTGATGGGGAGAAATATATTCAGGGAAGAAAAATATTAAAAAAAAAATAAAATATTTTTAGAAACTTTATACGTAATTAATATATGTTGCTGTTGCAAAGTTGACAATTTTATTTTTTTTTTAATATTTGCAACCTAAAACTTCTTGAACTTGAGTGTTTCTATCACAAGGTTTTAAATAAGTGAGCGAATTTAATTCATTTCATCTTCTCTATTTCTTCTATTTTTGCAAAATAATTCATTTTTTTGTTGTCTACACCCCCTTAATTGCAGGTATGAACCAGGTCGCCGTGAGGAAGGCTATACTGTGTGTCGTTACAATCAAAATAAAGGATATGTGGTATTCTCGGCAATGGGTTCATTTTTTATACCACTGGCTGTGATGCTTTACGTTTATTTAAAAATTGGTTATGTTTTGACATCCCGTCGTCAACGGATTGTTCGTGATGCGGTAAGTTGTTGCTGTTGTTGTTGTGTTTGTTATTGTAACGATGGTCAACAACATGTGATGGTTTAGTGTTTCTGATTACGATTATATTTTATATGACCATTATGAGTAATGAGGTTGACAAACGAGTTGCAATATTTGCAATTACTGGCTCTGCTGCTATTTGTTGTAGTATTTTCCCCCCCTTTTTTATTCTCTTTTGTGGTTTTCTCAACAAGCAAACTGATATGCCGTAAAATACTGTGCATTGAAGTACTTTTTTAATGTTCATTTTTGTTTATTACAAGGGGAGAAATAAGTTGTTTATTTATTTTTTTCAATTTTTGTACCATAAACACGTATTTTTTATTAGCAAAAGAATTAATTTAATAATATATGAGTTTATAAAAATATAAAAATAAAAACAAATTATTATCGATGAACAATTTTTTATGAACTTTATGCAGTGAGTGACAGAGCCATAAAACAGCGAGTCATTTGTACATATATGCGTGGGAAGTTTCAATTTAATATTATTATTATAAAATAATTCTACAATAATCCTATTAATAGCCAACTAACAAGCCAAATAAAAAAACGGAAGAGATAAAAAAATGACCCAGGGTGTAAATGCTGGTTGAACTAAATTGAATTATGGCAGTAAAATATTAATTGGCAATATTGTTTCTGTTTTTAACAGCTATGTTGTTACCGAAACTTTGAAATGATGAACATAAATATTTACACATATTTTTTATATTTTTTTTTATTTTAATGTAATAAATATTAATCATATTTATTAATTATTGGTATCGTATATATAAATAATAATAATATTATTAAAATATAAATTAGAGTGACGCAATTTAATAACCGAACAGTTAAGTCTTACGTACTTTTTATCAAAAAAATATAATTTTTTCACTAAACTAAAATACATATTTACGTATTTTATTTATTTAAATGGGACTGATTAAAAAAATTCATAATTAAAGAGAAAAAAAGATCAAGTATTCGGACACTTCACAATGTCTAAGTTTATTCAGGGTTGCTTTTAATTTGGTATTTTCTGTCCGGTCATTTTTTCTTGAGAATAGCCTCTAGTCTCTTCCGAATAAGTTTCTCTATCATTTTGCAATAGGAAGGGTCAATGTCGTTCCCATTCCTCCTTAAGAGCGATTTTTAACTCAGTGATGCATATTCTCTATAACGTTGATATCAGGAGACTGAGGCGGCGTTTCCCTATCGTACGGACAGTTGTATAACATACAATATTGTTACGAAAAGAAACTACAACACCGTATTTTGGGATTTGGGTATATTTTGTGTCACCTTGTCAATTTGGCAGCACTGCCACAGCGACCATCTTTTCGTTACGTTTGAATAAACGCATATGAAAATAAAAGATGGTCGATATTTCCGGAACCTTCGAAACTATGGGCAATTAGGTATATAAAGGGGCTGCTTTACTTGCACGTCATTTAGTTATCGTTTGGCTGTCGTAAGATAAAGACGTGTTCAAGCGGAAATAAAAGTGTTATATAAACGAATATTAAGTGTTGTATTAAGATAAACAGTATAAAAGTTATTGCGTATTAAAATAAATAAAACTATGAAACAACAAATTAAAGCGGTGTTTATAATATTTTAATGCATTTTAAACGAACTCTAACATTTTAAAAAGATTAAAACGTCACAATACTCGTATATGTATATATAACCATATTAGCGTATTATGTGCTTAGTGCCTCGGGTGACTATCTTGAAAAGTTTAAATGCACGGCTTTTGTACACTGGCTGAAAATTTTTTTTAAATGTTTATATTTTTATATATTAGTTCCCATAACGATCCATGGAGGAACATGGGGACTTTTCTCAGTCAATGAGCTGCACCCGATTCTATTTTTAAGCTCATTGAAAGGGACCTACAGGTTAACGCCGGCTCTGAACGGCAAAATGCGTTTAGAGAAGTTTTCAATAGTAGTAATACTCATAACCAGTTAGTAACTAATGTTGTGAAGTGATACCGCTGTCGAAAAACTTTTTATTTTTTTTAAGATGGTCTGGCCTGGTATTGAACTGATGACCTTTTGGTTGGTAGGCGGGTGTCTTACCTACCATACCACAGCGGCACACGTTTATATACTTATACTGGTCCATTATTCCATCAATAAAAACCAGCTGAACATGGCCTGCTGCAGACATAGAATCCCAAATCATTATACTCCCAGCACCGTGTTTTATTGTATGGCGAAGATTACACGATCTTAATTCTTCATTCGGCTTTAATGGGCAGTAATATATTTGGAGAAATTCGAATGTAGAATACGCCGCTGGAAACGTAAGGTTGCAGGGCTGTATGTCTACATCGGGCTTTGGTCAACTGATTTTTATTGGTGGAATAATGGACCAATATACATAAGTATATAACCAGTTTAAAAGAAAATTTGGCAGCTGGTGTACAAAAGTTGTGCATATCGCTTATTTTTAAATTTGATCATGATAGCGAGCCCAGGCACAAAGCACATATTACGCTAATGTGGTTATTGTGCAAGTGTCCCTTTGACACAGAAACGATATCAATGTTGTAGAGAATTTGGGGCATATATCGAAAATAAATTATAATCTCGGTCGATATCCACCATCACTGAGTTAAAAATCGCTGAAAAGAAGGAATGGCAACGAATTAATCTTTACTATTGGAAAAAAGTTAAAAAAAACCTGTCCCACAGAGGCTATTCTCAAGACAAATGGTTTAGCCAGAAAATATAAAATTAGAAACAACACTGACTTAAGCTTGGAAATTTTGAAGTGTCAGATTATTAATTTGATCTTTTCTTTTTTCTAATTATAAATTTTTTGTTGTTGCTTTTTATATAGAGTTTTTTTCCATCCATTGTAAACATAAACATTTTTTATTTTTTTTGTAAAAAAATACATATCATTTAACTGTCCGGTTATTAAATCAGTGTTGCCAATCTAGCGCCTTTCGTGCTATATTTGGCACATTTCAACTACGTAAAGGTAGTATTTCTTCTCTTAAGCGCTTTTCTAATTGCAAATTTTTGTAAGAACTAGTCACTAAATTCAATAAACTCATTAATTCATATAAACTATGGACTTAAAGCGCTATCTGCTGTGCAAATTTTATTACCGCAGATAGTATTTGTGCAAAATTAATAAAAAATCCATTTTAATTTCCTTTTTACAATTTCCTTCATTATAAGAACTTGTATGTTGTCTTCTTTCTGGCCAGAATATTTTCCAAATGCGGCATAGATAGCGGTTTATAAATGCCTGAATGGATATGATATCAATCACAGCCGCATACCATAACTCGCAATCATACCGAAATAGATTTCACACGCGAGTTAAGAATGAAAGTTTTCATTTTTGGAGAGATCAAAAAATTGCTTGGCTAGGTGCAGTCTGTTCAGAATATCAACATTGGAATAGCCAAACGTCGTGAAGGTACTGCCGAGATAATAAGCAGCCGGAACATCTCCTAAATTTATATTTCCAATTCGTTGTGTTTTTAACGTTAATTCGCAAATTTTGGTTCTGCCTGTGTAGAATCCAGCCTTCCTTGAATTTCACAATGTTTGTGGCCCAACAGACAGGTGTCGTCTAGGACTTCCAACTATGTATTGTCTTCAGGTTATACCACGTTGAAACACATTAGCACTGACAGGTATTTTCTTTTCGCCCCAAAAATGAAGATGAAGTTTTGAAGTTGTTGTTTTGTGCTAAATCTTTTTATAAAAATAAATTATAAAAAGTCTTTGTAAAAATTAAAGTTTGAATAGAAACTTTTTTTTACAATTTTAGTACATTTTTTCGTTTTTAAGTATTTTTAGCGCTTTTATACAGCGCATTTTGTTTATAAATAGTTACATAAATTTTAATTTAGCGCGTTTTCATCGTGAAAACTTGACAGCACTGTATTAAATTGCGCCACTGTACACTATGAAAGGATAAAAATAAAAAGGTTTGAAATTAAATAAATTGACAATATGTTTGTTGCAAAGCCACATATCTTTTATTATGCGTTTGAATTAAGGCTGCCAGATGGTTTTGAATTCGTTTAATTTATAAAAGTTTTTTTAGCTTGTCAAGAATCAAGAAAACTTATAGTTTTCGATTTGTTTTTTCAACCAAATTTTTTTATAGTTTTCTTTAGTGCATTTGTTTACTAGTTTAGGTCATATATAAACTAAAAATTGAAATATAACAAAAACGATTCAAAATTTTGCCAAAAAAATGAATTATTATTTCATTCATATGGCTGGTACGACTGGCCTCACAGTATCCCATTAGATTGGATCAATTTTCGAGTGTATGTGGTAGTATCTCGTCAATGGCATCACCCATCTTAGCCTTCAAATGCTCAATTGTTTTTGGCTTATCGGTATAACATTTGTCTTAAACAGCGCCCCACAGAAAATAGCTAACGGCGTCAAATTGCAGCTTCTTGGCCGCTAATTCATATCACTTTTTGGCTAATTAAACAGCCATCAAAGGTTTGTCGCTGTAAATCAGTGGACACAAAAAATCGGTTATCATTGTGCGATAGCTGTCTCCATTGACCGTAATGGTTGCAAAATATAAACTATTAAATATGGGACAATGATGCCAACGCTTCACAAGTCGCACAAAATAGTCACTCGTAGCCGGTGTATTCTTCTGAAAGATCACGTTTGGGTTTTCTGAGCCCCAAATATGGTAATTTTGTTTACTAGCGTACCCACCAAAATGAAAATGAGAATCACTCGAAAAGATAGTTTTAAATGATGAGAAATTTACAATAAATTCTAACGTAGCTCAAGCTTAAATATGCATTTTGTTTAGTGGAGATAATATACTGAATTTTGAGCTCAGACCTCGTCCCGTTCGACTAGCATTTGCCTTGAACGATGCCAAAAGCTTTCACTGCCATACACTATTCTTAAGGACCGGGTATCCAACCAATTGATTTGCTCGTCGCTTTGAAAAATTAGTTTTCGTCTTACACGGAATCCAAATGTGGTCAATTCTTTTAATAAACTCATATGGTATCAACATTTCACAATAAACGCCAAAAATATGCTGAAAACCCTCCTCTTTTAAATCAACCTTATGCAACTATTTTTTCTTTTTTACAATTTATATTTCTATCATTTCCTTGCAACACGTTGCAATATCGTCTTACCAAAATTTCAATAATATTTTAACTTTTAGAATAGATCTCAACACTATAAATAAATATTTTTTTTTCATATTTAAATATCATTATTTGATTTCTCTATTTACAGAATACTGAACGTACCGCCGATCATGAAATCGATTGCGATAATTTTCTCTCTGAATCGGAGCATTTTCATTGTGGACTACAAAAATTTCCTTCGTTCAAATCACGCTGGACTATCGATAGCAGTGTCGCCAGTGCTGGCAATAGCAAAACGAATAGTTTAAAATGCAGTAAGTGCAACAAAAATTTTATCGATCAAAATAGTCTTAAGCATCAGGCATCATTTTATGAACTGGTAGAAATATCACGTTTATCTGTACAAACAACTGTATTGCCACCGGTAGCAACATGCACATCGATTAATTGTCGTTACGGCGATGGTACTTGTACACCAACACCAGCCACTACAGCTAATGTTACTTTTACAATTGGCGATGGTTTGGGTCAGAGAGTATCATCGTTACATTGTGCAGATAGTCATACTTCATTTTCCGAGACGTGTTTGGCACAGGCCTTAACACAAATTGGTAAATATACACCAAATGGCCAAAATAATCATCATCATCATCAGCAACAACAGCTGCACTTGAACAACCAAAATGGTCATTATGGCCAAGGGCAACAGCAACAACAACAACAACAACAACAACACCAACAGCACCATCATCATCATCACCATCATCATCATCACCACCATCACCACCACGCACGCATACCCATGCGAGTATCGACAACGAAACGTGATACGAAAACAGCCAAAACCTTAACAATGGTTATGGGTGGTTTTATTGCCTGTTGGTTGCCCTTTTTCGTCTATTATATACTGATACCATTTTTGCCTTCTGCCGCCGTACTCGAAGGACTTATAACATTTCTTACATGGGTCGGTTGGGTGAATTGTGCTATCAATCCGTTTATCTATGCATTTTACAATCCAGATTTTCGTACAGCATTCTGGCGGTTGACATGTAAACGAATTTGTATGCAAAAGTCACCAGCAAATCATCATATGACGGCATTTAGAGGATAAAGGATAAAAACTTTTACATTGTCAGCTGCTACTGCTTTAAACATTGTCATAGCGTCGTGTTTGTAAGTAAGTGGGTGTGCATGACTTTTGTCTGAAAACCAAAAAAATCGAAAAAAAAAATTGTATAAAATGACATAGGAAATAAGAAATAGTTTTACTGGTGTACTGGCAATACTAAACCAAAAGCAACAGATGTACGGTTATGGAAGTATACGGACTAAACAGTGGTCTCTTTGCTCGGCCTTGCTGTCTATATTTGTAAAGAATTAACAAAACTTGAAATGGAATTCCCACTGTTATTTAGAAAAAAAAAATTCAGTTGTAAAATCTGTTGTTGTTAAAAATGGCTTTTTAACCTTAAAGTATACTACATTAAATTTAAAAAAAAAAACATTTTGAACAGCCACGAGAAGTATCTGTAAAAACTAATGTATACGTTAAGTTAAAATGTAATTTAATTTATTTTTATATACTTTTATGTTAAATTAATATTAAAATAGTTATTTAATTATTTCATTTCTATACATTATTACCAATATTTAATAAGAAGTTTTATAAAATGTTGCATTGTATTATACTACATAAATGGAAATATGTTCTGCAGAAAAAAAATCAATAAAATATATAAAAAAAAAATTTTTCATTCGATTTATGTAAAATTACCATAAATTAAAAATAAAAATAAATGTTGGAAAAACAAATTCGTTGTATTTTACTTAGTTACTAATGTGGCTATATTCGTTGTATATCGTCATATGGGTCATTAAAAAGTTTAAATTTAAAAATGCAATAAAACCAAAACGGTTTGAAATTTTGTAAAATTTATTTTTTGTTATGAAGTACAATTGTCCTGGTTAGAAATAAAATATTATTTCATTCATATGGCTGCCGCGACAGGCTACACAGTACCCCATGCAATCGGCCAAATTTTTAAAAAATTATCGAGTGTATGGATTCGTATCTAGGCAATGGCGTCACGAATATTGCCCTTAAAATGCTCAATTGTCTTCGGCTTATCGGCATAACACTTGTCTTTAACGGCGCCTCACAGAAAATGGTCGAACGGTGTTAAATCGCAGCTGGTCGGCGGCCAACTGACATCATCATTTCTGCTAATTAAACGGCCATCAAACGTTTGACACAATAAATCGATAGTGGCAAGTTGACCCATCCTTTTGTTATCAGACATCATTCACATCAATACCATGAGAAAGGGCACAGAAAAATCGGTTATCATGGTGCGATAGGTGTCACCGTTGACCGTATAGGTTGCGGCGTTATCATTTTCAAAATTATATGCCACGGTGAAATACTTAGGTCTGCCTACTACAGGCTGGACTTAATATCACATTGACGATTTTCCCATCATCTTTTCAAATGAAGCCCATTTTGATCTTGTCGGGTATGTAAACAAGCAAAATTGTCGCATTTGGGGCACAGAAAACCCGCACGCATACATATTAAAGCCTATACACCCAAAACGAGTCACTGTTTGGTGCGGATTTTGGTCCAGAGGCATAATTGGGCAATTTTTCTTCGAAAATGAGCAAGGAGTGGTCGTTACACTCAATGGCGATCGTTATCGGGCCAAGTTGAACGAATATTTTCTCACAAAAATTGCAGAGGAGGATATTAGGAACATTTTGTTTCGACAGGACGGCGCTACGTGCCACAAAGCCGAAGTTACATTCGATGTTTTGCGCCCTGTTTTTGAAGATTGCATTATCAGCCGCAGAGCTGAAGTCGTTTGGCCACCTCGGAGCTGCGATTTGACACCGTTGGACTATTATTTGTAGGGTGCGGCCAAAGAAAAATGTTATGCCAACAAACCAGAGACAATTGACGTTTTAAAGGACAATATTCGTGAAGCCATTGGTGAAATACAGCTGCACACAATCGATAATGTGCTTAAAAATTGGACCGATCGTGTAGGCTACTGCATGGCCAGCCGAGGCAGCCATTTGAATGAAATTATTTTCCATTATTAACTGGAAGGATTGTTCTTTCAAATAAAAAAAGAAATTTGAGAAAATATTCAGTAGTTTCTTTTATAACATTTTCAAAAAAAAAAAAAAAAAAAAATATTTGGCGGACCCTTTATATTACGATGTTAAGGATAGTATATCTGGCGAGTAACGTGGACTTCATAAAACGTATTCCTTTCGCCTCTATTTGAATGTTTGCGAGCACGGAAACCAAAGCGAACCAACCTTCATTGTAATAATAATTTTCCGTCTTTCCTACAAGAGCAAGAACATAGGGTCTTAGTAAATTTCTTGCTCTATTTTGTGCCAACACCTTCACTTAACTCCGACTCTTTCCGATGCTACTTCCTTCGGCATAAATTTTTCTTCTCCACGTGTGAGCGGGAACTTTCGTTCTTTTGTTTCCTTTCGGGTTTCAGTTTATGGCAATTCTGGTGATATCGTTATGTTGTCTTCTAATGGCATATTCGATCCAGCGCTACCATGCCTTTTTGCCTCCTTATTTCATTCAAAATGGGCTGTTGACCTGCCCTGCGCCTAATGATTGGAAATAGTCTTCGACCAGAATATGCGAAAGATCTTGCGAAGACAACGGTTCACGAATACTTTCATCTTTCTTATATTACGCATCGAAGCGTCATAAATTTCGCAACCGTACAGGAGGATGGATTTTATATTCGAATTTTTCTTTTCTTCTCCGTCCCTCCTATAGGGAGCATATTGGCATTCCACAAAGCATCCATTGCTTTGTTTCAGTTCCTTCAAATGGTTTTGCGTAGTGGTGAAGATCCTTGCTAATTGGTGGTGATCTTTAATATAACATTGTATTTTTTCCCAGTAAGTGTCGTGTTTTCCTGATCATTTTTCTAATGTTTTCCATGATCGCCAGAGGTATGCGAGGATTCTCCTTAATTTGTATTTTTTGATGGAGTTGTCTGGAGGGGAGTGGAAGCTTCTTTATTAAACATTCGAAACCACAATAAATTTTATTTCGTCATGCCTTCTACTGGGGCTCGAACCTGATATGTCTGTGTTGTTATGCGTGAGCTCTATCCACTACAACACGCTGTTCTAAAGGTCAGATGGAAAATTGTATGTTTGAACTTCTGTCAATTACAATGCATTAAATGAAAATTTATGCAAATGAAAATTTAAGACAATTTTAATTTAAGAAAAATTTGATGTGTCCATATTATTTCTTCCACCACAGTCTATACTCACCCTACCCTCCATTTGTGCTTATGAGGCTTTCGAGATAACAATATTGGTTGAAATACCCTATTTCGTTCGTGACAAATGTAAATCGATCCTGAAGCGTAGCATTGATATGGACAGTTTACATTTTTGTTACAATAATCTTTAGACCAGCTGACTCTGCCCCTAGATTAGATGCAAGATCTTGGAAACTGTAAGCCAAAAGACAAATATCGTCCTTGTCATCAAGATCGTTTAAGGAACCCCGCAAGTCCCATGTCAGCCGCCTGCCGTAACGATGAGTTTTTTAAGTTTCGTGTTCGAAACTATATTAAATAGCAGTGGTGACAGGATACAACCTTGCCGAAAGCCAGTTCCAATTTTCACTGTTCAACTCAACAATTTGCCATGTTTATTTTTTCAGGATGCATTTCGATATGAACCGTTAATAAGTCGTATGGGTTTTCGAGGGATCTCTCCAAATGACAGAGAGCTTGAAATCAAATCGTGATATAATTTGTCGAAAGCCTTCTATAATTGTATGAAGCATAGCTACAGTGGAGAGTGAGTGCCATTCCACAGACTGTTCCACAATGACAAGTAAGCTGTTTATGTAATCAATTCTGGATTTCTTGGGTCGGAATCCAGCCCATCGGAAATCCTTTTGGCAATTATTCGGGCAATGACCTTATTAACCAAGTAGGGCAGAGTAATATTGCGTCAGTTATTAGATTCGGTATAGCCCTGAAATTTTTCTGGGCACACTCGCAACTTTATTTCCTTCGTACTATATCCTCGTTTATTGAAACTTGATATGTTTTCTGTAATAATGAACGAAATATTGTCATTATGCGCCGCAGACAACTGCTCTTAAATGTACAAATAAAATTGGAATCGAGCCATATAGAAGTGGAACAGTAGAGGTCTTCCAGTTTTGTGTTAAGTCTGTTCATGCCGATATAATGGCGTTTTATTTTCTGACAAAAAAATGTTGCACTTCGTTAGTTCTTCCCTATAAAACATCGCTAAAAATTAAGAAAAATCACAGATTTTTAAAGGCAACCTAGTTCGAGATAAACACAGTGCCGTTTTATTTTTTGTATTACATTTTCTAGAAAAGGAACACACAAAATAATAAGGGCAACAAAGTGCAACATTTGTTTTTCAGAAAAAAAATGCCATAATTTTTTCTTCGTCACTACTCTAGGGGGAGCATACTGGCTTTCCACAAAGTATCCATTGCTTTCTTTAAATTTTTTAAATCAATTTCATCTTTCAAGCTAAGTAGATGATTAATCCACTGTAGCTTTCTCCATATGATTTTTGCGTAGTGGTGAAGATCTTTGCTAATTGGTGGTGATCTTTACTTTAGCATTGTAATTTTTTCCCAGTAGGTGGCGCATTTTCCTGATCATTCGTCGTTATGTTTGCCTTCATCGTCAGAGGTATGTGGGAGTTTTTTCTTTCTTTTTAATAAAGAGCCTTGTGGAAGGAAATCAAAGCCTGTTTGTTAAACAATCGAAACCACACAATTAATTACATTTTTCATTTGCTCTACTAGGGCTCGCACCTGGGTCGTAGGTGTTGTTATGCTTGCGTTCTTACCACTACACCGCAACACCCCTTGCCGATATAAATAACACCTCAAAAATAAATGTTAATCACTTATGTAATAAAAATACAGGCAAAAAACACATGTAAATTTAAGTTCACTTCATTACGTTCATTAAGAATAAACCAACCTGCCAAACAATTATATTTCTTGAGAAATTTTAATAAAAATGAAGAAAAAATATGAACCCAATCAAGTCAGCAAAATCGTAAAATCGTTTTAAAATATTTTTACTCTTCAAACTACTGTGCTTATAAATTCTAGGAAATTAATCTCCAAACATGTTTATAATATTTCCTGCTTCCTTGCAGAGCTTCATAGCCCCAGTCTCTGCATATACTGGTATTCTATGAAGTCCTTTCATCGTTTTCAATTGTCAAAGTATAATCAAATTTAAAGCACTTTAGAATAAACAGTATTGTCTATAAGCAGCCACCACAATAGAGCATCTAATCTGGGAATACCCTTTAGTAAATGCAACAATTATATATGAGAAAAGTGAACAAAAAAATAAAAGAGAAAATTAATACGTTGAACCGGAAAATGTAAAAAAAATTAAAGTAGACAATATCATCTCATGTTAGCATCCATGCCACTTGTGAACACAACATATGCCTGGCAATCAGTCAAAATTAAGTTAAAAAATGAAGACAAAAAAAAATTTACTGAAAAACGGTAAAAGAAAAAGAAGGTTTTAAATATGCAATGAAGCAAATATTTCTTAACCTTTAATCACAGGGTGGGCATTATTTTGTATTTCTCTGAACTGTAATGACTTCCTTCCTTTTCATTTCTACACTCGTTTCACACACAAATGACTTTTAGCTTTATTTTCTTTTTTTTCGGAATTGTTATGTTATATTCTCCGACTGTCGTTCTCTCTGAAGACAATTCAACAAAATTCGTTCATCTTGACATTTGCTTACATGTCACGAATATATGTATACAAAAACTAGAAGAAGAGCGTATGTACATATGTAATGAAATGGATACAAATTTTAAGGAAACAATGAAAAAAGTAAATAAATAAAAATACATATAAAGACTAAAATAATAAATAGGTGCCTTTATCATATATGATGCGCATCACCACACATCCATTTCTACTCCAACGTAAATTACAATTACGAGATTAAAGCGTAGAATTTCGTTGTGACATTTGTATAATTGTATGGAATTCAGCAGTCAAGGATTTAAAATTTTTGATAACCATTACACCATTGTAAGATCTGGCAAAAATTTGGCATAAGAGAATAACAAACGTTGATGTCACATACCCAATCCTTATCCTATCGGAAATACGTACACGTAAATGACGATGGTTTGGCCACACACCTAGAAAACCACCTGATGGCATTGGTAGAAACATCCAGATCCAGAAGCGTATAGGAAAACCTTTACATATATTGAGAAGACAGAACAGCTTGATTATGAAAAAAAAACCTGCAAACCGCAGTTGGCAAACTACAGGTCCATATCCTCAATTTCAGGCCACAAGAACCCCGTTATCATCATGAGTCCAGCTTGATGGTTCTTCTGCCACATTATCGCGTACAACAGCAATGTTTTCCGCGAAAAGAACTGGGCAATTATAAGCAAGTGTTTACACATTTCCTACGGACGCGGTTTGCTAAAATCTATGAATATAACTTCCGATTTTGGACACATTTGATCGATTATGATGATCAAAAAAATTACGAAGTCAACGAAATTCATTATGAGCTGAACACCCATTTTCGTAAAAAACTTCAACAAACTTAACGCGCTCCTGAGTTGTGGAGACAGAGAAATGTCAAATTAAGTTTGGCAAAAAACTTAATATAAAAAAGAGCGAAAATGGCTACCTGGCTTTGCCTATTCGGCTGAGGATATCATTTTTGGATTTCCCGGTGTTGTCAATTATGCTTCCTTTAGGTACAAAGTTTTAGTGAGAAAGGAGTCAGGTGTCGTCGGTATAGACTTTCTAATGTTCCATTGTAGCACCCATGCTATAGTTGTTATTTTTATCAGTTGATGTAGAACAAAATTAACTAGGAAGTGTACACACTTTTAACGACTGCCTGCTTTGATAATTAGGCTAACGCTTACTAAGTACGCTACACGTGTCGTAAATAATACATAGTAAATACCAGAGATATTACCAGGTACGTCTTTAGAGGTCAGAGCACTCCATATAGCATTATGATTAAAGTACAGTGATGTTTAATGTTTATTTTAGAACATGTCTGAGCACAATATGGATGTCTTTTATTACGCTGTCATAATCAATACATCTTAAGTATGGGTCTTATTCTTGATCCCAAGTTAAGTTGGATATCCAAATTGGCTCAGAAAACTCTCAAGTCGGCTTGTGCCACCTACTGTTGCAGAAAAGCATTAAGTGCGAAATGAAGTCTCAGTTCTAGCGTTATTCGCTAGATTTATTCAGCGGTTATTGAACCGAATCTTTTGTATGGAATGGTCTACTGGTGGACTGCCCTAGATAAAGTTTGCAATATTAGAATCTTCATTATGGTTAGGAAATGTACTTTAATCTAGATCACAGCTTCGTTGGATACCATCCTTACAAGGGCTCCTTTTGTAATGCTCGGATGGCTCCTTTTGGGGATAATTCTCAGGCAATGGGGAAACTTGTAGCGGTGAGTCTGAATGCCCTATCACGCTTGAATATTATTCCCTCGGCAAAAACCTCCATTCTGTTTGAGGAACCCTTGATACTGAGTGATATCACCTATGCCTCATCTGAATTGAACGGTATAGTGGATTCCATGTCATGGTACATGGTAGGGAAGATTAGGCCTCTTGCTCTATCATCCCCAGCGATTCAGAGAAGGTCTATACGGTCGGTTCCAGACTACAGAACAAGGTGGGCAGTAGCATTTTTTCGGAGAGGTTCAATCTTTGTGTTTCTATTCGTCTTCCGGACTTTTGCAGTGTATTTCTGGCCAAAGTGATGGCTATTTTTCATGCTACAGACTGGATCAGTGGTAATGACGGTCTTACCGACGATATATACATATATCTGTTCTGTTAGCGAGGTGGCAATAAGGTCTCTAAGCTGGTCAAGGACTGCCGCGATTCCCTTGTAAAATTATCACGACAGTTTTGTGTACATCTCATCTGGCTCTCTGTTCACAGGGATATCATGGTTAACCGTGCTGCGGAAGAGCTCGCTAGGGCGGGCACATTTCTTCCAGACATTCATCTTCACGTGAGGGTGAGTGTGCTTCTTATCTCCGTTCAAATGGCGATCAGGCGGAAGTATATGATGGACTCTGAAAGTGTCTGGACGAAATGTGACTCTTGATTTATTGTCAGACCCACCTGGCACAAGTTGAATATGAAGCGTACCAATTATCTGTTCTAACCGGACCGTCAGAGCATCTACTCTACTGTTTCCATCCTTACGGGCTATTGCATCATGCGTAAGCACACACAAAGATACGTTTACCTGTAAATGACTTTTTCGTGGACTGGCTGAGAAGAAGGAGACTGTGGTCAACTTTATCTGCCAGTGTCTGACTTTTTCGTGGACTGGCTGAGAAGAAGGAGACTGTGGTCAACTTTATCTGCCAGTGTCTGTGTCTTTTTGATGCATTATCGAGCTATCGATCCTCGACATCAGGTCAATAGCCGAGTTCATTAGACTGTCGGGCTGGTTTCCGATCTAATCTAGGGAAGTGCTTCTGTGCGGTAACTCTCTTTGATCATTAGTACTCTGGTGAACAGTACGGGGACAACGCGTTATGTGATATCACAACGAGCCGATATGCGCGTTCAAGTGTGCCTTGTTAGCGAGGCTGCCACTTCTACTTAACCTAACCTAAGTATTAAATTTATGTAATTTTTGTTAGTCTTCTTCTCTAAAGCAGCGTCCGGCAAACTAATATTAATGCATTTTACAATTGTGGTAGTAATTTGAGTATCTCTCACTCAGTCCACTTTGCACTGTATTTTTCCATTTGTTTTTTATTTCTCTTTGTTTATTTTTTACTTGTTTTGCCTATGCTTGTAAGTAAGTACGTGTGAAAACAGATGAGAGGAGCTGCTCTTTGCGTGTATCTGCTCTAAGTGCATATATAATTTAAAATAATTTGGTAAAAATAAAGCATGATTTTACTCTTATAAAAGGTTGAATGTATTCCACATAAAAGTCTTACTGCAGTAATTGTAATAGGATAACCATTTATTTTCTTTCTTTTAACATTTTCATTAAGTATTTAATAAAGTTTTATCATTTTAGTGTTAAATTTCTATGGATTATACATTTCATACTTTGCTCATAGTGGCAATAGTGAAGCAAAATAATACATGCAATAATGAAAAGTTAAATTAAAACAATATCATCCAACATGAAGCCAATTTAACCTAAAAAGAGAAATAAAAAAGTTAAAAGTTATTACATAAGAATTTGCTACTTTATGTCTGAGCAGACACTGACAGCAGCCTTGATGCCAACTAAACCAACATTTACGAAATTGCAGTCATAAAAGAAGTAAAAAAGCTATAATAAGATAAGAAAAGAAAAAATTGTGACAAAAAATTGTAATAAAAACTTAAGCAGACAGTAGCTATTAAATTAATTTCTTGTTAAGGTTTACGAGATCAAGACGATGGCGATAAAAAATAAAATTATTATGCGCGTGTTTTAAATCGTTATTTATTTGGTTTCTGAAAAACTTTATCAAATTGAAAAATTACTATTTTTGAAAATTAAACTTAGCAACAGAACGTGAACTAACTTAAATTGTATTCCTCGATTCAGATTTATTTCCTATGTCGAATTCAGCATGATGTCTGTCTATTTCAGTCTGGAAGTATTATGGGATTATCATATGATATCATATGGAACATAGACATTAAATTGAAAAAAAATGGTTTACTTAACCCTTATGCGCACAGTATCTGGAAGTTTTAACGCGCTTTCAGCCAACGTTATTTTAGCAGATGCTGGAAACTCTGTCTGCTACATACAGTCGAACTTCTATAAATTGAACAAACATTATCCAGAAATAAACTTCAACTTACAGAAACTTCAACATTGGAAAAAAATTGAAATTAAAATTTCAAAATGTTCCAAATTAAAAAAAAAAAAACAACAACAACTTTTAGTACCAATTAATTTTTATTTATCGCCAAATTACGTGAAGCTTTTTTTGTAAAGGTAGGCGGATTGATATTGAAGCTACCTAAGTAGGAAAAAAAAATTTTTTTTTCAGAAACCATTCATTTCTCAACATAGTCTCCTTTTAGCTCAATACACTTACGAAACACACTTTTGGAAACTCCTCAAAATACGCATTAGTTTCGGTAATCACTTCTTCGTTTGAGATGAATCTTTTTCCTGCGAGCCATTTTTTCAAATTTGGAAACATGAAAAAGTCACTAGGGGCTAAATCTGGACTATAAGGTGGATGATCAACCAATTCCAAGTGGATTTCTCGTAGTTTTAGCATCGTATCTAATGCTGTGTGAAGCGGTGCGTTGTCTTGAAGAATGAGCACTTTTTCCTCGTTTAAATGTGGTCGTTTTTCCCTGATTGCATCAACCAATTAATCCAATAATGCTCGATAATATTCACCTGTGATTGTGGATCCCTTTTCAAGATAATCGATGAGGAATATTCCGTGTGCATCCCAAAATACAGTGGCCATATCCTTGCCAGCCGATTTCGCTGTCTTCGCCTTCTTCGGAGCACTTCCACCAGCTACCACCCATTGCTTCGATTGATTTTTGGTTTCAGGTATCTAGTAGTGAACCCACGATTCATCAACGGTTTTTAATCTACGCCAAAAATCAGCAGGATTATGCTTTATCAGTCCAAGCACCGCTGTGAAGTGATCTGTCGACAGATAGAAGTCACAAAGAGCCAAGTAAGTTAAATTCGGTGGCTGTTGGCTGTTTGGAAAGATGAAAGTCAGCGCTGCATTAACAAGATATGCGATGCTTTGTTGCAAAATGTGATTCACAATTTTGTGAAAAAAGCGGACGTCTGCTGCCGTGCTAGAGGTGGACATTTGCCCGACATAATATTCGATTATTAGTTCGCATATTTCTATTTTATTGGTGTGAATAAAACGGAATTTGTCAAAAAAAAAAAAATATTATTTTTAAGCCAATTTACTTCCTATCTAAAAGTTCATTTGGAAAAATATGAAATGTGTTTAAAGTAATAATTAGACGGATTATCTAGTTATCGTACAAAGAAAGGAGTCAAAAAAAAGAAACCATATAATACATTTTTATAAGAAGAAGATTATTGGCTACGAAATATTATTTTATTTTTTCGATACTTTACTTTTCCATCCATGTGAACAGAGTTATTCGTATAAGTAATTCAAACAACATAAAAAGTAATTCGAAGTCTTGTGCAAACATGGCATAGCAACTAATTTTTTTTTGTATTTTAATACTGCTTGCCCTTGATTCAAGAAAATGCATGAGATTTACCGAACTATAAATTTCGGCAGGAAATTGGAAATAGTTTTCCTTTTTGACATTTTTATTTAAAGCGCATAGTTTAAGAAATCTTTTTATTATTGAAGTGAAAGTTTTATGAAATATTTTCTTACTGTATAGACAATTTAAAACTCCGTCATTAAAAGAGAGAAATTTCTTTTTTATTACCTTTAAAGGGTATTATATGATTTGTTAGTTATTTGTAATACAAGCCACATAATAACTTTTAGTAAAATCCTCCTCTTCCCCTAAGCAAGAATATGTAAGAGGGTATTTATTCAACAGGCACATTGTGCAAATGGTAACAAAAGAAATTTATGAAACAAACCATCATCCATCCACTAAAGTAATTAATCTCGGCTAAGCAATTTTCCACAAACAGAAAGAAAAGAAAAACTTTTGAACAAAAAAAAAGAAAAGAGGAAAAACTGTTATAAAATTATAAATGTTATAAAGTTTTCATTATTTCAATTAACAGTTACTCTGATATTATTTTAAGGATTTATTTTCTATCCTTTTTTCACTCTTCCATTAAATACAATTTGAATATTCTTTATTTCTCACTATACTTTCCTCACTCTCTATTTCTCTCTTTTCCTCTTTCGTTTGGCTTGTGTGTGTGTGTTAACAGCCTCGTATTGTAGCTGTTGTATGATGATGATGGTCTTTGTTATAAGACCATATTCCTTAAGGCGTTTATGGTATTTAGTTATTTGTTCCACTTTACTTTCATTCACATACAGCCATCTACACATAAACACACTTTGAAACTGACAGTGTTACACAGTGTAACACAATAAGTTTTGGTATGAAAAGAAATTAAGAAATAAAAAATATTTTAGGTGTGCAAGTTCGACTGCCACCGACTTCTACAGTCATCATAATCAACTAAAGGGGCCGCCATCTAAGGTTTTTTTTTTCAACTAATGCTTATTTCTTGAATGGTAAAACTTAGCTCATGTCTGATTTGACAGATAATTAGTTTTGTCCCTCCGCTGAACGAATATGGTTTTGTATACGCTTGAACAACGCTGGGAATCTGGGCCTGCGATCGACTTACAGAAGATGCCGATTTTGCCAAAAAAAAAAATCATCCATTCAGATGAAGCTCATTTTGATCTTGGCGGGTATGTAAACAAGCAAAATCGTCGCATTTGGGGCACAGAAAGCCCGCACGCATACATTGAAAAGCCGATACACGCAAGACGATAATTGGGCCATTTTTCTTCGAAAATGAGCACACAGGCCATGCTGAACGAATTTTTGTTCACAAAAATTGAAGAGGAGGATATTAGCAACATTTGGTTTCAACAGGACGACGCTACGTGCCACACAGCCGAAGCTGCACTCGATGGTTTGCGCCCTGTTTTTGAAGATGGCATTATCAGCCGCAGAGCTGATTCCGTTTGCCCACCTCAAAGCTGCGATTTGACACCGTTGTACTATTATTTGCGGGTGCCGTCAAAGATATGTGTTCGCCAACAAGCCAGAGACAATTGACGCTTTAAAGGACAATATTCGTGAAGCCATTGGTGAGATACAGTAGCACACAATCGATAATGTGCTTAAAAATTGGACCGATCGTTTAGGCTACTGCGTGGCCAGCCGAGACAGCCATTTCAGTGAAATTATTTTCCATTATTAACCGGAAGGATTGTGCTTTCAAATAAAAAAAGAAATTTGAGAAAATATCCAGTAGTTTTATTTGGCGGACCCTTTATAAATCGAAGAAAAATGTGCATCTTTTGCTTGATTTTATCGAATAACAATTAACAAAATGTACACTATGGGCGACAATAAAAAATGTTAACCAATTGCTGTGCAGTATTTCAAAGGATGCAGTTGCGGTTATGTAGTGGTTAAAGTGCTCGCATATACCACAAGCAGCCCAGGCTCATATAACAGCATGGATAAGAAAAAAGGTTCATAGTGATTTCGCATCGTTTTCACCCCAAGGCAGGAAAATCGAAAGCTACAAACATTATATAAACGAAACAAGAGAAAGCGTGGGAGTCTATGTTGAGCAGCAGCCTCACTGTAACAACAAATAGGTAGTGAATATATATTTTCTAGGCAACAGCAGATGGCGGTCATTCTAGAACAGTGATGTGTATATGTATACGTGTGAATTCAGAGATGAAACAGAATTGGAGCTTGGCGATTTTTTCCATACAATATATCATTAAAAATCGACGGCAGCATTTATTCTACTCTTTCAATAGTGCTCTCACAACGTGTATGTGATGTTACCGTATTTTCACTGAATTTTATGCATTTTGTAAACAAAAAACATATGTTTTTGATTTGGAACGAAAAAATAAAAA
The DNA here is from genome assembly GCA_023159175.1 of Wohlfahrtia magnifica. Classification (NCBI taxonomy): domain Eukaryota; kingdom Metazoa; phylum Arthropoda; class Insecta; order Diptera; family Sarcophagidae; genus Wohlfahrtia; species Wohlfahrtia magnifica. The sequence continues at coordinate 2,693,320 of JAKWBJ010000226.1, read as the reverse complement.
CAAAAAGCAAAACAAGCATTTTTTTGACAGCTTTTATTATCACTGAACGTGAACAATTGTTCTATGAAAAGCTCATGACTGTTCTAGAACCTTCTACAGTAGGCTTATATTATTCTTAGTTGGATGAAAAAGAGATTAGAGTAACTGGTACAAGGCAAATTAGTAAGGGACAGGATGTAATGGTAACGAAATTTGGCGTACGTTAAGAGCGCTCGAACACTTTATGAAGCAAAAAGACTTACCTAACTAGTACAACTATACAACAGCACCAGATTGCTCTCCTAAGCATAAATGATAGTTGCTTAACTCCTGATATGGTATTCTTATAAAAGAGGCTTTGCCAACGCCTCCACTAGATTCACTTAAAACGTGTGGTCAAACCATAATGCACAATGTTAATTGTCAGTCATACCTTAAAGTCAATTCAACCACGAAGAGGTACACAGTTGAGCAGCGCTTTAAGATTGTAAAAGCCTTTTACGAAAATCGCCGTTCAAATCAAAATGCATTTCGTGCTCTGCGTGACTTTTTTGGTCAGCATAATCGACTTAATGTGTCCACAATCAGAAGAATTGTGCAAAAATTTCAGCAAACCGGGGCTGTATGAATTATGGAAACACCTGTATATGCTCGCTCAGTTCGTTCTGCGGAAAATATTGCTGTTGTTCGCGATAGTATTGCAGAAGGGCCATTAACCTCGACTCGTCGTCATGTCCAACAATTGAACGTCTCAGGAACAATACTGACGGGAGTTTTGAAAAAAAGATTTGAATTAACACGCTTACAACATTCATTTCAAGCGTGGACAATACGCCGTATGTTTAGTTGAACAGACAGAAAGAAAATCGACTTCAGCGACGAGGCTTACTTTCTCCTCAGTGGACTTATTAACAAACAGAATTGCCGTATTTGGGCACAAGAGAATCCGCGAGTGACAGTTGAAAAGCCGATGCATCTACAAAGAATGACTGTTTGTTGCGGTTTATGAGCTGGCGACATCATCTAACCGTACTTCTTTGAAAATGAGGTCGGCCAAGTAGTTACCGTGAATGGTGTTCACTATCGTGAGATTATAACGGCTTCTTGTAGCCAGAAATTGAGGATATAGACCTGGGCGATATGTGTTTCCAACAGGATGTTGCCACTTGCTTCACAGTCACAAAAACAATTGCTCTTTTGCGCGTGAAATTCAATGGCTGTGTTATCTCATGTCGTGGCGATGTTAATTGCTTGCCCTGGTCATCCGATTTGTCACTGTTGGACTTCTTTCTTTGAGTATATTTGAAAGAAAAAGTGTACGTAAATAAGCCAGAAACAATTTCAGAGCTAAAGGATGAGATAATTCGGCACAATAACGACATTGAAAAATATGGACCGACGGATGGAGGTACGTCCTCGAAACAGTGGAGAGCATTTAGCTGATATTTTATTTGACACATAATTGTGAAATATTAAGATAATTCTCTGAAAACATTATGTTTTATTTTCAATTAACATTGTGCGTTTTGATTGGTATTACACTTTAGACGTATGGCAACAATATCCATTTCACCAGGGTTATATTAGGGCAGTTGCAAACATAAGCACTAATCAATTATTAATATGTATAGTTGTAGGGTATAAAAAAAAAAGTTAATTTGATAACAACTTTGTTTCTGTACTTTTGTATTTTTCTCCTTTTGCTCGAGAAATTGTTTGTGTTTTTTAATCCCAGAAGCATAATTTCAATTGTAACAAAAAAAGGACGAAAAAGAGTAAAACAGTGAACAGTGAAACGAAAAAAACGGTTAAACTTTCTAAAAAAAAGTTTCATTAGTTGTTTGGTTTTATTTATTTATTTATTTTTTTTTTGTTTTTGCATTTTGTTAAATATTTATTTTTTTTTTATTTTTCGTTCAAATTCATTCCATTTTAAAACTTTTCGCTAACGTACCGTAGAATGTTAAAATTATGAAAGAAAAAAGTAATGAAAGAGAAATATTGCTGTATTTTGGCTTATTTGGAAAGTTTACACTGTTTAATACCAAATATTTTATGTTTTACATTTGGATTAGAAAAATAATAGATTTGAATAATGTTTGTTTTTTTTTTTGAAGTATTAATGTGTTTTTCCCCCTTAAAAGGAGCTTTAAAAAATAAATAAAAAATTATAAACTTTATAGTTTTAAATATTTAAATAGTTTGCAGGTATATAAGCTTTTAAGGTTAATCTTTAATTTTGATTAATTTTTGTTCAGAATACGTAACAATAAAGGTAATATTACACGATTGGCGTAATGCACCAATAGGACTATGCAAGAAATGGAAACAAATTTTCAGATCATGGGTGATTATCCATAGTTTTTTGATGCGCTATGGTCGCCTAACTTCAAAAATCAACAGAATTACAGATTCTATGGATAAGCTTTTTTTTAGAATTTTTTTTTCTAAAATGTAAGATTTTTGAAGAGGCTGCTTCATACGCCTTTTGATAACTTTGAAATGACATATTCCATGTTATTAAGCAATATGTTAAAAAATTTCAATTTATACCGGCTTTAAGTCATTCTAATATCATTTTTGAACATAACGAAAATTTTTGAAGATATTGAGCAACATTTTATAAAAAAAAAAAAAATTTAATAATGAAATTTGTGATTTCAAAAAATCAGTAAATATTTACCAGTTTCACTACTTATTCATAAAACTGCATATAATAGAAATAAAATAAACCATAATTTATGAAAATCGATCTGTGAATACATATTTTATTCCATATAAAGTATCGGGTTCGCCATCTAACGTTTTTTTTCCAACTAGCGCTTATTTCGTGAATGGTAACACTTAGCTCATGTCTGATTTGACAGATAATTAGTTTTATCCTTCTGCTGAACGAATATGGTTGTGTATACGCTTGAGCAACGCTGGGAAATGTTGCGACATTACTTTGATCAATCGACTTACAGAAGATGCCAATTTTGCCAAAAAAATCATCTTTTCAGATGAAGCTCATTTTGATCTTGGCGGGTATGTAAACAAGCAAAATTGTTGCATTTGGGGCACAGAAAACCCGCATACATACATTGAAAATACGATACACCCAAGACGAGTCACTGTTTGCTGCGGATTTTGGTCCAGAGGCATAATTGAGCCATTTTTCTTCGAAAATGCGGAAGGAGTGGCCGTTAGAGTCAATGGCGATCGTTATCGGGCCATGCTGAACGAATGTTTGTTCACAAAAATTGAAGCGACCACACAACCGAAGCTACACTCGATGTTTTGCGCCCTGTTTTTGAAGATCGTATTATCAGCCGCAGAGCTGATGTCGTTTGGCCATCTCGGAGCTGCGATTTGACACCGTTGGACTATTATTTGTGGGGTGCCGTTAAAGATAAGTGTTATGCCAACAAATCAGAGACAATTGACGCTTTAAAGGACAATATTCGTGAAGCCATTGGTGAAATACAGCTGCACACAATCGATAATGTGCTTAAAAATTGGACCGATCGGCAACCGAGGCAGCCATTTGAATGAAATTATTTTCCATTATTAACCGGAAGGACTGTACTTTCAAATAAAAAAAGAAATTTTAGAAAATATTCAGTAGTTTCGTTTATAGCATTTCCAAAAAAAAAAATAATTTTATTTGTCGGACACATGTGCCTCGACTTAACAAGGCCCTAAAGTTGCCAAAAGATTGTTAGAAACGATCAAATATCGCATCTGCCGTACTCCGTTGTTTTTACGGATACAATACCTTTTTACATGCCACCGAACCAGTTCTTCGGCTTTAAAAGACTAGAAGTTTAACTGAGACAGCATTCTAAAATTGACTAAGAGTTGGGGGAAAGATATATGCGGTGATTTGATAAACTTTTATTTTGATGAATTTATTAAGTCATAAACTTTTTTGAGCTAAAAACGGTTCGAATTAATTTGTACTCCCAATATGTAAATTATAGTTATTTTTCTTGTAAATAAACTAAAAAAACCCTTAAATACAAAACCCACTGCAGTTTTTTTTAAATATAATACCCAATAAAACCCGGGTGGGTTACCTAGTAGGTTGCCAAACATGGCTAAGAGATAAATATCAACGGCGCAATCGAGACTCTGCTTAGAAGATTAAGTCCCCATTATATGTCCCTGTAACTATTGTAGCATTGCGATGGATAACGTTAAAAACTATAGGAAAGGAGCAAGAGTAATAGGCCTATTCATGGATTTGGTAAGAGTAAGGTTGTGGTCCTGGATGTTTCCAAGGCGTTTGGTAGAGTCTGGCACGAGGCTCTCATAACCACACTTATTGCTTTTGGTGTCGGTAGTCACTTCTTTCGATTCATATCTCCAACTCTGTTTCTAATATTTCTTAACGACTTTCTTTTTCTCACTTCCAATCCTATTTACACTTTTGCAGATGACAGAAATATTTGTCATTCGTATTTTTTTGATCGTAGGCCGAGCCTTTTGCAGACTGAGACGAAAGGGCAGAATATAAACTACACGCTTACGAGTGACTTGGCGAAAATCTCAGAGGGTGGTCGTGCAAACAGGGTCGCCTTTAATGCTCGCAAGAACCAATGTTGTTTTCTGACACACAGACGTGGTGGTGTGTTGTCATCCGTATATATGGGTAATATAGTTATTGGGGAATCAGATGCTCTTAAAGTTCTAGGCAAGAGAATTCATTGTGACGTTCGTCGAAATATGTGCCCGTTTCAAGTGTCGACTTTTTAAGACGGTGTAACAGCTACTTCACTCCATCTGAATTCTTTAATATTTACAAGATCTAAGTATATATGACCCAAACTGGAATACAACTCTCTTGTATGGGCCGGTGCTGCAAAGAGTACTTTGAAGCTTCTCGATCGCGTACAGGAGAGGGCGAAGGTTCTTATTAGTGACAGTAGGGTAGCCAACTCTATCAAATAATCAGAGCATCGTCGCAATGGGCCGTTTTTTTCATTGTTTTATCAGTACTATAACGATATTAAGGAACTAATTCCTAGTAATCACATATTCTTACGTAGTACTCGTATTTCTCGTAGAGCGCATCACATTGTAGTTGATTGTCCAGTGAATCGCACAACGCATTATAGGCAGAATTCGTTTTTTGGTCGCACTGTTCGTTTGTGGAACAATCTTCCTTTAAATCGAACTTGCATAAACACTACTCTATCTATCCTCCTTCCCACAACCTATTTTCCTAGTACCAGCACAATGCACTGCATGTTTAGGGGTTATCCCCTGAGTACTGGTTATATGCTTTCTTTCTAGGTATGCAAATTTACTCGTTTTTCTAGTGTATATTTATAAATCCTATATTCGTAACATTTAAAATTAAACTGGAGATTTATTTTATTTCAAATTTTTCATAGGAAATTGTCTTTAAATACATTTCAAATATTTTATTTTATTTGATTATGATTAAGGTGGTGTTTTTTTTTTTTTTTTGTTACCTGGTTGTATAATCATAAGTTCAAATGTGCCTACCAAAGCCAAGCATTATAAAATAGTACAACAAATCAAACATCTAAACAATATTCTTTAAATCTAACTTTTTTACCCTGTTAAACAGCTTTTTATAAAAAAACACACACAAATTTCTTTTGTATCGTATTGAAAAGCATACCTTCATACACCAAAAAATTTTCCTTTGAATTTGAAAAGCATTCAACAGCCTTTTTAATTCAACTCTAGAAAAATAGAACGAGAATCCTTGTAATCACACACAAAAAAAGAAGAGAAGAGAAAAAAAACGAACTCTTTTATCAAACTCACGTATTTAGGAGTGAAAAAGTATATCTTGTTCACGTAAATAGAGCATTTTTATCACTTCCGACATGTTAAACATATTGTGTTTCATTTGTAAACGAGTACTCTATTCTTTGTATTTTTATTTTTAAAAGAAATCATAAAAAACTTGTAAAATTTCCATATGTAAAGAAATATTTTAAGAAAAGAATAATTTAACATGAGGTTTCATAATTATTGCTCATTTTTTGTTATGGAAAATTAAAAAAAAAAAAAAAATCTTCTAAAAATATGAAAGTGATTGCTATGGGTAAATGTGAGCAATTTTAAAATTTGGTAACAATAGATAAACCTAATGGAGGGGAGAAGAGCTTAAACTAGAAAATACACTTGATAGGGTAACAGTTCGTAACACAATTTATAGAATTTCGTTCATTTTCTAGATGGAATCAATGCTAAATCAAATTGTTTCTTCTTCCTCTTGACCTGCCAATCCGATATCGGACATAAGCGAACTTACAAGTTATTAATTCATTTTCAGACTTAAACTATTTACAACACGTAGTATCCATCGTCATATAATATTTCGAATAATCTCAGAGAACTCCTTTCTACTCCTGGCTGCTGTTAATATATGTTCAACATTTCTTATGCCCGTACATTGGCGTATGTTTCGCAGCCATAATGCTTGTTTTCGGCCTATGTCACGTCATGCTTAAATATTCCTCTCTATAGGGTGCGCCAAATAAATTTTTTTTTGGAAATGCTATAAACGAAACTACTGAATATTTTCTCAAGTTTCTTTTTTTATTTGAAAGTACAATCCTTCTGGTTAATAATGGAAAATTATTTCATTCAAATGACTGCCTCGGCTGGCCATGCAGTGGCCTACACATGTGTGCAGCTGTATTTCACCAATGGCTTCACGAATATTGTCCTTTGAAGCGTCAATTGCTCTCGGCACCCCACAAATAATAGTCCAACGGTGTCAAATTGTACCTCCGAGGTGGCCAAACGACATCAGCTCTGCGGCTGATAATGTGATCTTCAAAAACAGGGCGCAAAACATCGAGTGTAGCTTCGGCTGTGTGGCACGTAGCGCCGACCTGTTGAACCCAAATGTTGCTAATATCCTCCTCTTCAATTTTTGTGAACAAAAATTCATTCAACATGGCCCGATAACGATCGCCATTGGCTGTAACGGCCACTCTTTGCTCATTTTCGAAGAAAAATGGCCCAATTACGCTTCTGGACCAAAATCCGCACCAAACAGTGACTCGTCTTGGGTGTATCGGCTTTTCAATGTATGTGTGCGGGTTTTCTGTGACCCAAATGCGACAATTTTGCTTGTTTACATACCCGCCAAGCTCGAAATGAGCTTCAACTGAAAAGGTGATTTTTTTTTGGCAAAATCGGCATCTTCTTTAAGTCGATCGCAGGCCCAGCAGATTCCCAGCGTTGTTCAAGCGTATACACAACCATATTCGTTCAGCGGAAGAATAAAACTAATAATTTGTCAAATCAGACATGAGCTAAGTCTTATCATGCACGACATAAGCTCTATTTGAAAAAAAAAAACGTTAGATGGCGGACCCTATATATCTAGAGAACGGTTAAAATGGCAGTTTCTGAACTTGGTCTTACTGAATTGGTACTGAATACAAATCATTAGTTTTAGTGCATTCCTTTAAATTTTTCTCATGTGGAATACATTTTATAGGTTAGAACACAAAGGCTCCCAGCAATGGAGGGAAGCCATACTCTAGTTATTAATAAAACAGAAATCGAGTAAGATAATCGAAGTTGAAGTAAGATGTGTTGGGACATTATAGTTAACTAAACATAATATCATAGAGCCTATGTCTTCCTACATATTACTTTCCTCTAAAATATTTCTAAGAACGAGATAAACATCTTTTTATGTGTAATAAGCAGGACATATGTTTTTATTTGGGTTTCTTCTTGCGTTCATTATAAAATCGGTGAAGATTTGTTATAGCACTGAATAATTTTCATAGACGAACTTCTAACTGGCGAGTTGGTCTTGAGAAGAGTGTAATTCAGTACGTTTTATGCTTGCCATTTATGTATGTGGTACTTCTATGGCTTTGTCCTCCAAGTTTTTGAATTGAAGAATATACAATCCTCAGACTTTCAGTGTTTGTTGCCTGCAACATTGACGTGTTAAAAATTTTATTATATTGTTACGAAAAAAAAAAATACAAAACTGCATTGTCGGATTTTGGTATACTTTGTGTCACCCTGTCAATTTAACGGCAGCGCTGCCATATCGACCATCTTTACGTTACATTTGAATTAACGGATATGGAAATAGAAGATGGTCGATATTTCCTGAACCTTCTAAAATGTAGAAAATTAGGTATATAAAGGACTGCTTTACCTACACATCGGTTAGTTATTGTTTGGCTGTTGTAAGATAGATACTTACGAATTTGAATATGAAAACAATCCTGAGATAAATGCCGCTGCAACCCACAAGCAGCTTGGACATCAATAGAATGTTTGCAGTCATGATAAAACAGATGCAAGTTAAAAACCAGAACTTTCTAGCCAGTATTGAATAGAAACTTGAACTTAATAAAAAGCTGGAAACGTCTAATGCGTAAAGCCAGAATTTCCTAGAAGCATCTAGTGCAACATCAGAGAAGCTACAAGAAATATATAAGACAGTAAGCAAAAGGGTGGATGACCTCGACGCAAGAGTGTCAAATCTAGAAAAGACTGTTGACGAAAAATTTAACGTAATAGAAGGAACAATAAACAGTCTACAGTGCCAACGACCAGCACAAGTACGAATCATACCAGAAGTCTTCAGCAGAATAAATACACCCACCACCAACTTTGAATGGTATAAGGGATCCCGATATTAAGTATGCGATGTATGCTACTCATAAGGCAAACTTTGTAGAGACCGTGGCGTTTGCACTGGCACGGGAGACCGCTCGAAATATATCTAAACAACAGGTATATAAAGTGTATAGCATGAAAACTGTAAATACCAAAGGAGATTTCATTACAGCTATCAAAGAGTTGGTGGAGCGGCTTTTGGCCGAAAAAAAAGCAAAGGACAAAAAGGATTATTTGGCAAGAGCGATTATTTTTAAAGTCATTGTAGGGCATCGCTCAGAAGTACAAGATTTGCGTCACCATGAAGATATGAGAAATGGAATAACACTAGTTATAGAAAGCCCGAAGAATTTAATAACAAACGCATTACCAATAGAGGACAGCCGCATAAAATAGGCTTAGGTATACACAACAGAGTACAAATAAATGAACGCTGTAATGTAAATGAGGTTGGCCATAACAGCGATGGTCATCATAGAAGCTGTTAAATGAAAAGATTGGCACGTAACAGTGAAGCTTGTTACAGGAGTGAAAAGAGTAAAAACGAATGTAAAATAGCCGCTGATAAAACAGGTGATAAGGCCAAAGAGACCATTATCAACAGCAGACAATTACGTCTGGAGGTTAACGAGAATTGATCAACGGCTCAGAGAAAAAACCCTGTACTTGCAACGATAATAGCGGCTAAGGAAAAAGACAAGCGGCAAACTAGTAAAGAGATATCAGCAGATAGCTCTCTAATAAAGGTTTATTGGGCTCAATGGAAGAGTTTAAAACTGATAGACGGGTACTTATACCGAAGCTGTGAAAGTGCAGACGGAAATACAACTTCCGATCTAATAGTGGTTCCTTCATCAAAAATTAATGAAACTTTAAATCACTCTCGTAAGGTACCCAGCGGAAGGGATCTTAGCGTGAGAAAGAGAGTAGAAAAATTAAAACTGCGTTATTACTGGGTTGGATGACAGCAAGCTGCCGCCGGATCAATAGGAAAATGCACTGAATGTATTGCGGCTAAAAATGCAATTAGAACAAGTTAGAATCATTTGCAGCTAAACAAATCGAGAACACCAGTCGGTACAGCCAAGAAAAATGAAACTTCCAAAGATTTTTATAAAACGGAACATACACGACTGGAAATGGCCGGTGATAGGTTGAAAGCCAGGTATGATCCAGCAGCAAGTGCTAAGGGCTTCCATGACGGACAACTGGTTCTACTCCAGAATCCACAGCAGAAAAAAGGAGTGTCTCCAAAGCTGTCTACAAACTGGGATGGACCTTATAAGGTAGTGTGGTGTGCCGAATACAGAAACACAATAGACCGCAATCAAAAATGAAAATGGTACATCTAGAGGGACGGATGAGCTATGAAAAGAAAGATAATGAGCCTATTCGGGACGAACAGTCTTCAGTGGGAGGCAGTGTTACGAAAATAAAAATAAAAAAAAATACAATACGAAGATAAAAATACAACACTGTATTGTCGGATTTTGGTATTCTTTGTGTCACACTGTGAATTTGACAGCACTGCCACATGGACCATCTTTATGTCACATTTGAATTAACGGATATGGAAATAGAAGATGGTCGATATTTTCTTAACCTTCCAAGCTGTAGGCATATGAATAGTCTGCTTTACCTACACGTTGTAAGATAAAGACGTGTTCAAGCGGAAATAAAAGTGTTGTATTAAGACAAACAGTATACAAGTTTTCGTGTAGTAAAATAAAAACGGTAAAATAACAATATAAAGCGGTGTGTATTTTATTTTAATACAATTTAAACGAACTCAAACGTTTTAAAATGATTAAAACGTAACCATAATATCGTTCTTTATTAGCATATACTGGCGTGCGACATGCATTGCTCATTAAAACCTACTTATGTACGAGTATATTCGCGTTATTTTAAGTAAAAGTTAAAACACTTACCTGAGAACACTTAATATTCAAAGAGAAATAAAACAAATACTTTTAAAATTTATTTTATTTTTAAAATATTTTGCTTTTTTATTAGTATTTTTTTTTTTGTTTGTTTGCAACGTTAAAAGCATAATTTTTTATTTTTTTATATAATAACTAATTTCTTTATAGGTATGTTGTATTTTATTTGTTCAAAGGAATTCTTGGAATACTTTCAATAAAAAGCTACAATTTTTCTTTTTCTTTTTATCTTTTTTGTTTGTTTAAATTAAAATTATATATATATAAAGGGTCCGCCATCTAACGTTTTTTTTTCAACTAGTGCTTATTTCGTGAATGGTAACACTTATCTCATGTCTGATTTGACAGATAATTAGTTTTATCCTTCCGCTGAACGAATATAGTTGTGTATACGCTTGAACAACGCTGGGAAATCTTGCGACATTACTTTGAAAATCATGGTAATGTTGCAGAATCAAAAATTATCTTTTCAGATGAAGCTCATTTTGATCCTGGCGGGTATGTAAACAAGCAAAATTGTCGCATTTGGGGCACAGAAAACCCGCACGCATACATTGAAAAGCCGATACACCCAAGACGGGTAACTGTTTGGTGGGGATTTTAGTCCGGAGGCATAATAGGGCCATTTTTCTTCAAAAATGTGCAAGAAGTGGCGGTTACAGTTAATGGCGATCGTTATCGGGCCATGTTGAACGAATTTTTGTTCACAAAAATTGAAGAGGAGGATATTAGCAGCATTTGTTTTCAACAGGACGGCCACACAGCCGAAGCTTCACTCGATGCTTTACGCCCTGTTTTTGACTATCGCATTATCAGCCGCAGAACTGATGTCATTTGGACACCCCGGAGCTGCGATTTGACACCGTTGGACTATTATTTGTGGGGTGCCGTCAAAGATAAATGTTACTCCAACAAGCAAGAGACAATTGACGCTTTAAAGGACAATATTCGTGAAGCCATTGGTGAAATACAGCTGCACACAATCGATAATGTGCTTAAAAATTGGACCAACCGTGTAGGCTACTGCATGGCCAGCCTAGGCAGCCACTTGAATGAAATTGTTTTCCGTTATTAACAGGAGGGATTGTACTTATAAATAAAAAAAGAAATTTGAGAAAATATTCAGTGGTTTTTTTATAGCATTTTCAAAAATAAATAAAAAATTATTTGGTGGACCCTTTATATTTTTTATTCATATTAGAATTCTATATATAGAAAAATTTAATCCTAAAATTGTTTAGGAGTTTTTAATGAAATATTTATAAAAGTATTTTAAGGTTTTATTTATTTTTTTTTTCTGCTATTTATGTTGGTTATTTGAAAAGTGTATTTTTTTGCGCCATAAGCAATGACAGTTGCTAGAAGGAGAAAAAATTTAAAAAAATTCTATATAACATTTTGAATAAAACACATTTTTTATTATAATTATTTAATAGTTGGTAAAATATTTACTTTTTAAAAATTACGGTTTCTGTTTTGTTAATTTATTTCTTTTTTTTTCTATTGATTTAAAATTTAGTTTGTAAAAGTCATTAGTTGCTTTAATTCAAGTATGACATGCAAGTTTTAAATTTTATCATCATTTATATGTACGTATGTATGTATGTATGTTGTAATACTCATTTATTGCTTTACGTTTATACATAAATACGATGGTGGTACCAAAATTAGCCGACTAAGCGAAGAAACCCATATGCTATATTTGAGGCCAAATAATCCGAATGTGTGTCTTATCTTCTGTTGTGCATGTGTCTGATTGGTTAATTTCTGGCCGGAAACAGTCCCCAGACTACTATCTGCACCTTTATCTGGGATTCACAGTGCTATTAGCCAATAGTAGAGTGGTGCCTAGAAACTATTGGCTTTTAACCAAAGTAATTTTTTTCAAACTACTGCCGCCATCATATGCCGCATACATATGAATCAGGTCGACTAATTTTGGCCCCGGCCTCGTATATATGTAGATATGAACATATGAGTTTCTATATGATTGATTATATTTACTGCCATTTACTTTATAAAATAAAAAATGAAACAAAATAATAAGGAAAAGGGGTTTTCTTAACAAAAAAAGGAGTCAGTTTTATATTGTACTCCTATGACTTGTAAGAAAAAATTGCTTCATCATTAACCTTTTTTCTGCTTGATTTATAATAACATAAGATTTCTTACTTGAGCTGAATGGTGTCCTTATTTTATTTAAACCATCAAAAAATGTTAGGGATTTAACAAAAATCCACAAAAAAGAATTAAAAATTAAATAAAAATATTAAAAGGAGTAAAAATTATTTATTTTAACAGAAGTAAGTAAAAACCATTATCATTATAACGACCACATACTAATGCAGGACACTGCTACCCATGGGATCTATGGTGCCTCTATAGTTTGTTTAGCAGATCTGCTGTTTTCCTAATAAATAACAGCAGCTCTGAAACCATAATGGTGGATATTAAACCCAATGAGACCTAAACATTCCCACCTAAGCCTATCAAGAACCGCACAAACATCCATATCTGTGACCACCATACTCCTTAGATGTCTTAGTCCGCAGTAGCCCTTTTGAGACTCTGTAAGTCCAGGCCGTCATACTTAAACATCAGAGCGACGCTCAAATTGGGGACTGATCACTGATCATTCTCTAGAGTGGCGAAGTACCCTTTGCGCATACCAGTGTGTTCCAGGCACTGGCAATTTTACAGCCTCTGATTTACTTAGGATGGTATATGATGATCATGGAACCCTCTGTGACCAATGCATCCGTTATTTCATTACCATCTATTCAAAAGTGTTCACTTTATTTTCAGGCGAAAGTAAATATCAACCATATATTCTTAGCAAATTTACAAAATCAATAAGACCATGACAAAATACGAGTCATTGGATAAAATAACTCAGATTTAGGAGTCAAATCTTTTTCCGTAGAGCCATTTCTTTAGGCTTGAAAACGAAAAATGGTCATTCATACAGCAGATGAGGGAGCAATTGGTAACATAATTCATGGATTTTTGCCATGAGAACTGCACATGTCCTAGTAAAAAACACATTTTTCATGGCCAAATGCGGTGGTGTTTTTTAATCCACATTAAATCGACACAATTGGTTAATTGTTTTACCCGTTTTAAGGTAGTCAATGTGCATGACTTTATTAGCTGGCCATTTTTGGCATCGATTCACGCCGAGAAACCAACCCAATGTTTTGACTGCGGTTTGGTTTCTGGTGTGTTGTGTTGAATGCATGTTGCTTCATCGGTTACGAAACGAAGGTTTGCGGTTAAAAAAGCGTCAAACACTCCTGCAAAGTTTTCACACGATTGCGTTTATATTCGTCTGTGGGGAAATGCAGCATCTATCTTGAGGAAAAGTTTCTCATACACAAATAATCATTCAAAATTTGAAACCACTGAGCCATGTGAGATGCCTATGTCATTATCTGATTGGCCAATAACATAAAGTGAATTTTTTCAATTGTTTCGTTCGCGGAGACCAGAGATAAGCAATGAATACTGAAAACATGAGTGTAACTGCTCATACTTATATTAATTGCCGCAGCAATCCATGAAGGAACATGGGGTCTTCTCCAGTCAATGAGCTGCACTCGATTATATTTTTAGACTCATTGAAAGGGACTACAGTTTAACACCGGCTCTGAACGGCAAATGCATTAGAGAAGTTTTCAATAGTAGTAATACTCATAACCAGTTACTAGCTAATGTTATGAGGTGATATCGCTTTTTTTTTGTCTTTTTTAAGATGGTCTGGCTTGGTATTGAAACTAGGACCTTCTGGTTGGTAGGCGGGTGTCTTACCTACCATACCACAGCGGCATACGCTCCTACTTATACTCATTCATATGACTCTATTGCACTGTCAGGCTCTTCTCTTTATTTTCACACGTACTTTCTCACACGCATAGGCAAAAAATAAACAAAGAGAAATAAAGAGTAAACAAGTGGAAAAATTTAGTACAAAGTGGCCTGAGTGAGAGATTCTCAAATTACTACCACAATTGTAAAATTCATGAATAATAATTTGTCTGTTACTGTTCTATTGATTCATACTCATCTGTACATTTGCGTATTCATTGTAAGGTTATGTGTTTGCGTGTTTTTTTCTTTTGAATGACCAATACTTATATTTATGAATACTCATGAAAGATGCGAACCATTTATGAGTATTTTCTTAGAAATGATTCAATGCTATGAGTATGAGTACGAAGATTGATTTATACTCATTGCTACTTAGACTAATGAATCAACGTTATTGTGAGTATAAGTACGTATGAGTATACTTATAAATTCATGAGTGAGTCAGAGTACTACATTAAGTATGCATTGCTGATCTCTGGCAGCGATCTCGAGTGGAAGTCCTGAACGTCCGGCATCTTCCGTGCTTGAACGGCTACAACCAAATTCAGTAAAACACTCATCCACCATTGAAATTGATCGTGCAGAGTGCTCATAATAGTTCTCTGGAGATCATAATTCCTACTCGACCGACGAAATACCTCTGAAGCTGATATTTTCCCTTTTAAATTATCTCGTGGAATGTGTATTGGATTCAAACAACTACTACTTCTTTATAACATTTAAAAAAATAATAATAATTAATTTTCTGATTACATAATCAACTGTGACTCAAATTTATGCTGAGAATTATTGTTAAATAAAAAAGCTTAGGCTTGGTTTAAGTGATGATTTTTTATAAAAAAAAAGAAAATAACACAGTGCGGAAAAGGTGAACAAAGTTGAAATACCTGTTAAATGACACTACTTTTCTGATGTGCGCTCTCGAGTAGAAGAGGAAAAAAAACTCCTTCAAATCTTCGAGTTACGGGGGAAAAATCAGGTTTTACGGGCCTTAATGCACTTATAATCTAATAGCTTAGCTTAATATTTCCAAATTATAAGTTTCTTTGGATTTCGAAAGAAGAGATGCAGACCTTCTGAGCGATATATATGTTGTATAGGTAGCTTTGAAGAATCTGGGTGTGTTTCTCAACCAAACACATGTTTCATCATTTTTCAAGTTCAGATACGTTTCTGCGCACTATTTTATATAACTATGAATAAAATGAGACTTACGGCTTAGAAATTTGTTGGAAATTTATTAAAGCAACTCATGCTCGGTAGCACCTATCAGACAGATAGTATTATTTGCCAGATATTTTTTTTTATTGCACCGTGTAATGCTATATGAGCGCACGAAATTTACTTCTCTCCATTTTCTCCTCAAATAATGCGGTAGTTTGCTTTCAATGGCTGTCAAACACAAACTAAATGACGCAGCTTGTTCAAATTTTGACAAAAGTTAATTAACAGATGGCTGTTGATAGCAGCAGTGTTGCCCTTTCAGTTATATTTAGTTTGAAAATACTTCAACTGTTGTGTAGCTGAGCTACGCAGAGCGGTGTAGCTGCTGTTCTCTTCAAGCATTTTCCAGTCCTATCCAACGTAAATCATGGTCTCTTTATATGTAGGTCAAGCTTGACTCTCGCCATTAGCGTATCTTCTGGACCTATCCACTGTTTTCTTTGCTTCATATTTATGTACAGGCAGCACTTCTAATCTCGTGTGACAATTCGCTAGCAAAAGAGCTATTTATGACCGCATGTTGCTCGGTGGAGGGCACAAGATTGAGAAGCAATAAAGAGGCGATTTTTTTGATGTTTTCGTTTAGCTCGCAACACATCCAGTCTCCCATTGAATGAAATTGAAGAAGAATTGTTTTATAATCGCAGTTAATTTTTTTGGCCAATTAACGACAAATGCTCTTTCAAAAGAAGGTACTTATTGCCAAACTCAAAACTTAGTTGCTTGCGGAGTGAAAAATAGTTATTTTTACCTATTTTTTAAGGACATTTTGTATGGATATTTACAAAATAGAATATTAATACTATAGAAAATGTGTGTGAATAATCATCTCGCAAGGTAGAAGACTCGAGCGGACACTGGCAAACGAAAGAAGCCTTATTTAAAAGAATTAAAAAAAGCTTGGGCTTAAATCGTCGACCACCAAATTGATATCTCCTACTGTTACTTCTATTATCCTGCATTTAACATAAAAATCATCCTTAAGTTTGAAAAAAAAAAATTATGTTACCGACTGTCTAATAATTATACTCAAAATAATGAAACTGTATATGTGACCACATTATACTTTTATGCTAACAAGTATGTGTGTATGTGTTTCGGATATCCTTGTGACATTAATTTCAAAAAATACTCCATTTGACTTTGATTAATAAATACAATTTAAAGGCTACATACATACATACATACTCATAAAAACTCAAATACATAAATACACACACAAAAGGGATGTCTAAGTATGTATGTATAAGTGAATTATTATGAATATACAATAGAAGAAAAGAAGACAAGTCCTTTATACTTGAATACTTTGAATTTGTTACAGCCGTTTCCATTTCATTCGTTGCCCTTTTACAAGCATTGTTAAGTCGTTTCAGTTGCTAACGTGTTGACATATTGCTGCAGGTAAATTATAAATATCGGGTGTATTTTTACAGTTACACAAGTTTAAATCATAATAAAACAAAGAAATATATGTTTAATATTATTGAAACGGGCTTTGCGCAATATGGAACTCCAATTTTCACAACATTCACGCAGCAAATGCGACCATATTTCGCCCATAACTCTTCCAATGTTGATTTCAAGCTGTTCGATTATTATATATTTTTTTTGCTTATTATTCGAATTATCCACTCTGAAGAACGACCATAAAATGGACGAAGTGCACGATAAGTTTGACAAACGGAACCATTATCATTAATATTTCAGCAATTTGAAAGCCTTGCTCTGATGAAAGTCTATCCGTTGTAAAATGTAAAACCAAACTAAACAAAAAACAACTATCAGTTGTTAAATCGTTTGCCAGCTCAAAGTTATCAACCTCTAAAAAAAAAACACTCAATATAAACGAATATATATTGTAGGTTTTGAAAAGAAAAATTTTCTTAAATAAATCAAGAAAATTTCTTATCTTAAGTTACAGTTATAGCTCCAAGCCGTCATACACGACTTAGTGCACGCTGGCAAGTCATCAGTAGCACAAACTAATGCAATCTTAAGAGTATCTTTTGTGGCAAATAATGTCCTCTAGAACTTTTTACAATTTGTAATTCATAGTGTTCAGATTATGGCTGCCAGAGGGTCATACTTCAAAGCAATTGAAAGCTGACAAATTGTTCCGAAATCAGGTTTGCGTAGGAAAATACCTGTTTTAGAATAAACAATAGATTATTGGTTTCACAATAGCTTCCAATAGCTTCGTTTTAACGACTAACTTGCTTACAGAAAAGTACACCAGTCCTCCTACCCCAAGAAACATCTCACCAAATCTTGACTGCAGCTCCATTATGATCGTCTTCAATTCGAGAGTACAGCACAGATGCTTTTGCGTGATATTCTTCTCCGTTTTCGGGGATGATTTTACTAAATTATTAATTTAAAAGATTTAAGAACTTCTCGTGTTTGAACTATAGATGGACAGTTCTACCGAGACAACTCAACAATTTTTTAGAAGTTAGCTTTCATAAGCCATGCGGTAACAAAAAGGTGTTCCATCTTACCAAAGACAGGTCCCACGATAATGCTTTGACATTTTTTTGTCTCAGTGTTTGACAAATTCAACCATGTAAAGGTACACAATTGAGCAGCAAGTTAAGATTGTTGAAGCCTTTTACGCAAATGGTGCACTTCGTGATATTTCGTGATTATTTCGTGATATTTTTTGTCAACATAATTGACAAAATTTGTTCACAATCGAGAGAATTGCGCACAAATTTCAGCAAACCAGAACGTTCAGATCATTCTGCGGAAAACATTGCTGTTGTTCGTGATTCGCCGTGGCCAACAATCGAACATCTCACGCATATCACTGAAGCGAATTTTGAATAAAGATTTGAATTTACACGATTACAAGTTTCAATTGACTCAAGAGCTGGAGCCTACTGACCACTTTAAGCGTCGTTAATACACCAAATGGTTAGTGGAACAGACAGAACTGAATGGTGACTTTAAAAAAAAAAATCATCTTCAGCAAACAGGCACACTTTCATGTCAGTGGTAAATTAAAATTCATGAGTGATTGTTGACTAGCCGATGCATCTACAAAGAGTGTTTGGTGGGGCTTATTGGCTCGGGGCATAATTTTTCAAACATGAGGTCGGCCAAGAGTTACCTTGAAAAGTATTCGCTATCGCGAGCTGATAACGAACTTCTTGTGGCCTGAAATTAAGGGTATGGACCTAAACCACATGTGAGCCCAACATAGCCAACGAAACAATGGCGTGTTATCTTCATGTCGTGGCTACGTTCATGGGATTTGACACCGATGGACCTTTTTTTTTGAAGATATTTAAAAGAAAAAGTGTAAGTCAATAAGCCAAGAATAGTTCAAGGGCTAAAAGATAAGATAATTCGGCACATTAACAACATTGAACTTCAATAATGTGTCAGAGTCATTGAAAATATGGACCGACGGTTAGAGGTATGGCCTATATATTGTTTCACACATAATTGTAATAGATCATAATAAAAAAAGTTAAGATATTTATCTGAAAAGTTTTTTTTATTTACAATTAACAACGTGCGTTTTGTTTGGACCACCTTTTATTATAATGGATATGTTCAACTTTTATTATAAGGGATATGTTTATATTTAGGCATGGCATCTAGGTATAGCATTAAGCTATTACCGCATTTACTGCGAACTTGTAAAATTCAATAATCGATTAGATAAACAGTGTAAGTAATAACTGGCACAATAGACAATAGTGAATTTTCAATCACCGGTGTGAATTGTATTTAAACCTCATTGCCTCTTGCGTTGGTACCACTACACAACTCCACGTTATACAGTATGGTTTAGAGTATCTCACTGTAGGGCTTGACCGATAATACATTTCTTTTTTATTCTTGACGTAAAAGCCATAAATGTTCATTTTTTTCTCACAAATATTCTAAACTGTTTGTATAAATGTCTTAAAGGGTTCGAATATGTAATGATAAATTACTCATAAGTATGATACATTTCTTAGATTCATTTAATTCTGTTTCCCTTCCAGCCAACACTGGCTAAAGTTTTCTGATTGTGAATAAAGTACCGGAGGTTAAGTGTTTAATTAATTACGAGTAAAAGAAATTGTTTAACAAAGTTTTAATGCAAATGAATTACTTACATACCTATAATTTATAAAACCAAGTGGGAAACAGAACCAGAAGACCTGAATTAAAATAAAAATTTATAATTTTCTGTAAATAAAAGTTAAACAATTTTCTTCAACGAAGGATAAGATAGACTAAGAAAGAAGGATGATGATAGACTAAAAATATTCACCGCTCTCGGAAACAAGATTTGTCCCACAGTATAGTTTAACTAAAGCAGCATTTTCATACATACATATGTATATATTCTTGAATTACTTGGCAACTCCCAGCCATCTACCAAAACATCAATTGGTTCTACGTTAATGGTAAAACTTTAGGCCTGATTGCACTTTCTTACAGAGTATAGATGTTAGAAAGGAGAAGACAGAGACTCTGAAATTGGAATGACATAGTCAACTACATATCACACTTTTACTTTATACAGTTACTTATTTATCTTGCACTTAATACTCAAATTTACTCAACAATTCTACGAACGCTTTAACACTACTTAACTATTTGACTGTTAAGCTATAACTGACTCAACTAAGCAAAAGGCGTTGCCCTTTATATAGAATTGTTAGTAAGTTCGCATGTTTATTATTACGAAAATAAAAAAGCAGCACTGCTTTGTGGGATTTTGCTATATTTTGTGTCACTCTGTCCAATTGACAGCACTGCCAAATCGATCATATTTACGTTAAATTTGAATTAACGGTTATGAAAACAGAAGATGTTCGATATTTCCGGAACCTTCCAAACTGTAGGCAATAAAGTATAACAAGGTGCTGCTTTTCCTACAAATCAGTTAGTTATCGATTGGCTGTCAATAAATGAAGTTGTGTTAAAGCGGAAATAAAAGTGTTGTATAAACGCATATTTAGTGTTGTATTAGGGCAAACAGTGTAAAAGTCATAGTGGAATAAATAAAAACTGTAAAACAACAAAATAAAGCGGTGTTTATTTTAAAGTTTTAAAAGGATTAAAACGTAATAGTATATATTATTTTCAATATGGCAACTTCAAACTAAACAAAACATGAAAACTAAACATTTATAAATATATTAATAGTTTTTCAAATCAAAATGCAAAACAGATCGGTATTGCTCCGGCACTGCCATATTTTAAAAAAAGTTTAATTTATCTTATAAATAAATTGTAATAAGAAAAGAAATTAAAGGTGACTTTAAAGTTCACTTTATCTAAAGTTACCTTTTACTAAATCCAACTTTAAAGGCAAGTTGTAATAATGGCCCTTACAGGGTCAAAGTGTTCAGCTGCTCAATAAGACTTTTTGCTGTGACATATGGTACATGGGTCGCTATGATTAATGGCTTTACCTCTAACTGCCTTTAATAACTTCCATAAAAGTGCGGTTAGAACGAAAAGTTTGTGTTTTATTGCAAAACCAATTAACACTTCAAGGTCAATTATATTATAATTACAATTGAATAAAATTTTGCAATTTTACTAAACGCTTTCTAAGAATATAAAAAAAATCTCTTAAACAAATGGAAATATTTTTCAAGGATAAATTGTTAAAAGTTTTCATTTTTTATTTTTTATTTTTATTTTCAAACTTTGTTTTTGCTAAGCTTTGTGCTAAAGAATTTTCTTTTTTGGTTGGAATTCAAAAATCTTAAATTTATAACTTAATGTCTAGTGTCTTAATCGTATTGTTCTATTCTATACGTTGTTTTTGCAGTTGTTGTTGGCTTAACATTAGTAAATTTTAACTATCGTCGTATGGACATGGTATTGGTGGGGAATTGTGGTTTCGTTGAGGAGGAAAAGAAGCGTTTACAGGTCAAACGCCAAAATGCTGCACGAAAGTCTACACTATAGAATGCATAAATGAAAGGATTTATGGCACTGTTGAACCAACCCAACCAGGTAAGTACCTTGGCAAGGGTACTGCTAACCTGATCCTCATCTAGGAATGGTGTAATCAAATAGTTGATAAAGAATGGCAGCCAACAGGCTATAAAACCGCCCACAACAATACTAAGAGTCTGTGTAGTTTTGGTTTCTTTTTTCAGCGATGAAATGCGATTCGATAATGATTTACTGGTGGTATACTGATGTTGGTGATGATGATGATGGTGGGAACGTAGTTGAGGTGTAATGGGATGCCGTAATATGGAGGAACCACTACCCGTTACAATGGCATCCGGTGTACTGATAGTGTTGTTTGCGTTGCTAGTGTTGGTGGTATTTGGAGGGATGGTAGTTGTAGCAGCACTTAAATAGTGTTGATGTCTAATGCTATGCGTACGCATATGTTTATTGGGATGTGCATGTTGCTGATACTGTTGATGAGGATGATGCTGATGCTGATTATGTTGTATTGTTTGCTGTTGCTGTGGTGCTGGACTGATGGGCGTAAAAGTCCAAGGATTTTCCATAGCTGTTGCATTAGCACCTGTTGCTGTACCCCCCGTACAAGTTGAACTTGTCATTGTAGTTATGACTGATGAGGCAGTGGATGTTCTTTTCAATGAAGTCGGTCTTTTCAATTCGTAACAACCATTTTTGCCTGTTGGTGAAGTTACCTTTGATTGCTGTAGTACGAGCAATGAATGACATTGTGTTGTATTGCCAACAATTTCATTATCGTTAGCCATAATCTCTTGTAGGTCTTTAGCTAATGTTTGATTTGAAAGTGTTCTCGCTGCCAGTTGTTTCTTGTGGCCAGAGCTTAAATCGAATTCCGATAAGTCCGGATCCAATTCATTGTCTATATCGGCAGCCGTATAGCGTTTAAATTTCTAAGGAAAATATTGCAAAAAGAAAAAGAGAAAAAAGGAGAAATCAGATTAAATTTATTGTTTTACAGCAAGTTTTATGAAATTCTTATGAGACATTAACGCTTAAACTCACCTTATTATGGACACTAATATCGGTCATATTATCATGTCTATTCGCTATAACGCAGGATATTCTTGCATAGACATATATCATAACAGCCATGGGTATGAAAAATGAGCCCATGGCTGAAAATATCACATAACCTTCGTTTTGATTATAACGGCATTCATTTAAATCTCGTCGTCCTGGCTCATACCTAAAGTAGTCAAATGAGTATAAAGAAGAAAAAGAAAAAAATAGAGCGTAAATCGTAAGAATATATAGGCTTTAACAAAAGCTTTAAATCATAGGCATAGCAAAACATTTTATTGAAAGAACAAATGCTAAATAAATTTCCTCTACGGATTTCTCTCCCTAATTCTATGGAATCTTAAAAAATATTTTTTTTTTTTTTGCTCCAATAAGTATACAAAAAAGGCGAGCAAACAAATATTGGAAAAAGAAGAGAAAATATTTTAAAGTTTTATGCAAATCTTTGCTGTTGGCCGACCAACAGTAACAATTGAATTTGCCAGAGACAATTTCGTTCTTAAATCGCTACTGATTTTGTCAAAATCTTATTTGAATTTTTTTTATTGTTAAGTAATAAAATTTATGCAAATAAAATTTCTTTAAATTTAAAATGGTTATAAGGGTTGCAAATGGTTTACGATTTCACAATGGCTGGCTCGCTGGCTGGCTCGCTGGCTGGCTAGCTGGCTCGTTGGCTGGCTTGTTGTAAGATTGAATGCTCATCTGTCTAGCTGTCATGTTAAATATGTGATAAAAACAACTCATTTTTGTACATCTAGAGTGAAGGGCAGTTTGCTAAAAAATCTTTAGGTTCGGATGGAAATGCCAAGCATACACCTCTCAGCGAGGGTTAAATAGAAGTAAAAATTTGAATAAATAAAAAGAAAATTTAAAATGCAAGAAGTGTTATTTGTCTTAAAGAGAATAAAATTAAATTATATTTTTTAAAGAAATACTGGAAATTCAAAAATCAAATAAAGTGGTTACAAGCAGTGAATTCGTAGTATAGGGTCCACCAAATAAATTTTATTTTTTTTGAAAATGCTATAAAAGAAAACTACTGAATATTTTTTTAAATTTCTTTTTTCATTTAAAAACACAATCCTTCCGATTAATAATCGGAAATAATTTCATTCAAATGACTGCCTTGGCTGGCCATGCAGTAGCCTACACGATCGGTCCAATTTTTAAGCACATTATCGATTGTGTGCAGCTGTATTTCACCAATGGCTTCACGAATATTGTCACTGGCTTGTTGACGTAACACTTATCTTTGACGGCACCGCACAAAAAATAGTCCAACGGTGTCAAATCGCAGCTCCTAGGTGGCCACACGACATCAGCTCTGCGGCTGATAATGCGATAGTCAAAAACAGGGCGTAAAACATCGAGTGTTATTTCGGCTGTGTGGCACGCAGCGCCGTCCTGTTGAAACCGAATGTTGCTAATATCCTCCTCTTCAATTTTTGTAAACAAAAATTCGTTCAACATGGCCCGATAATGAACGTCATTGACTGTAACGGCCACTTCTTGCTCATTTTCAAAGAAAAATGGCCCAATTATGCTTCTGGACCAAAATCCGCACCAAACAGTGCTCGTCTTGGGTGTATCGGTTTTTCAATGTATGCGTGCGGGTTTTCTGTGCCCCAAATGCGATAATTTTGCTTGTTTACATACCCGCCAAGATCAAAAAAAAAAATCGTACGCAATTTTCGCACACATTCTGCAACATTACCATGATTTTCAAAGTAATGTCGCAATATTTCCCAGCGTTGTTCAAGCGTATACACAACCATATTCGTTCAGCGGAAAAATAAATCTAATTATCTGTCAAATCAGACATGAGTTAAGTGTTACCATTCACTAAATAAGCACTAGTTGAAAAAAAACGTTAGATGGCGGACCATTTAGATCCTCTTAGAAACAGAATGCAATTGGTTCTTCGGGAGATGGCAACTACACGTGGTTTGGGAGTAAATCCCAAGAAAACGAATAAGGAACTTTTCACACGGAGGTACAAGCCTTCGCCTCGTACTTAGTAAAGAGGCGTTGGCAGCACTTGTGTTTAGTATATTTGGTTGGCATATAGTTAGTGCTGTCGGAGTAAGCTATGGTTATCACAATGAGCTGGACATGTGTCCGTCTGCCTCTTAAGCTAACCTAAGCTCAGCTTAAAAAGAGTTTAACTGCAGTAAACTCAGTGAGGAGGTCGTGATCGAACCTATGTTGGAAGAAAACAATGGGGTTGTCCACAAAGTCAACAGAAAGTTTAATTAAGAAATAATGATAACATTGCTTATTGTAAGCAGCGAAACACATAACTGTGTTAATAATTTAATTGCAATCTACGAACTCATTAAATAAGCGTAACATAGTCCCTGCAACAATGGAACAAGGAAACTTCTCTCAGTCAATGAACTGCACCTGATTCTATTTATAAATCTACAGTTTAAAGCCGGCTACGAACATCAGATACGTTAGTTAGAAATGTTTTTCACAGCATAATACTCATAACCAGTCGTTATCTCAGATGGAATTGAACCCTGGATCTCTGAGTGGATAGGCGCACATTCATTGAATGCGAAAACAAATATTGTGTTTAAACCGTTTTAAGCATTTTTTCTTTTTCTTGGTAAATAATTATTTTTAAATTATTATTTTTAGGTTATGTTCTTAAAATCTATAAATCTAAATACTTACCAGCCCAATATGGGTGGACAGGTAATAGCCAAAGCTAAAACCCAAACTATAAGTATCATTAGAAGTGCCAAACGTTTCGAGCGTCGTTTACGTGAATACGTTAAAGGTTGGGTAACTGCTAAATACCTGATATTAATACAACATGATGGCAAACAAAACGTCCAAGACAACGAGATATGCCAGCATAAAAATGAAAAGAAATGGAAAAAAAACAAATAATTTGATTAGAAAAAAACTTTTATAATTAAAAAAGTATGAAACAAAGTTGTTGTGAAAAATGTTGTAATAAGATAAACATCCAAAGTAAAAACATAAAACGTAAACCCTTATTAGAATACCGAAAGAAAAGTACTAAAATAACTTACCTGTCTACACTTATGGCGCATAAACTCAATATAGAAGCGGTACACAGCAGAACATCCAGCGAAATCCAAATATCACAAAGGACCCAACCAAGTTGCCATGAGCCTGTACAAAAAAAGAAAAAAAAAACAAAATAAAATAAATAAATAATTTTTGAAAAATAAAAAAAAAAACACCATAAAACATTGTAAAAAGTAAAATTTTGGTTTCTTAAACTTACCCTTAAAAAAAAAAAAAACAAACAAAAAACAAAAAAAATTTTGTTCAAAATAACTGACAATTTGGGGCATATAAACCATGAAAATAAATCTTGTGATAAAAGAAGAAAATACACGAAATTAGTTATTAAAGAAAAAACGTAATGACATTAATCAAATGAAATATAATTTTAAGGGTAAAAAGTAAAACCGAAAGCACTACAACTGGTCAACCAACATTTTTATTCAAAAAAAAAAGTCTTGCGAAATTGGTTAAAAAAAAGGTTATAAAATTTCATGTAGACCACTATTAGGGTTCGTCTACCAAGCTATTATCAAACACAACCAAACAACGTTTAACGAATTTCCGACCTTTACTTAAGTCACAGCGCATTTTTGTAAACAAACGGATGGGTTTTCAAACGGTAGGGATTTTTGTTTCTTAAAATTCAACCAGCCTTCACTACTTGCTTTGGTGTAGGGTATAAAAATTTTGTTGTCACTTTTAAGACCTAAAATTAAAAAAAACTTATTAACCTTTATGTCCACAGCAAAATAAATATCTTGTCCATGCTTGTCGCTTTAAAAATCGCTCAAGTTGCAAGGATAATCTTATTCTAGGGATCAAAATAAGAAATTTGGCTCAAGGAACCATACCTCTAAAATGAATTCTGATCTTTCTTATTTTGATCCAAAGGTCAAACTTAGAAAAAATCCCACTTTGACCCATTTAAAACGCCCCAATCGAGTCTAAGTGTATGACTGAAGCTCTCTGGGAGGGGGTTTCCATACAAAAATTAAAAAAAATCACCATTTTTGGTACTTTACATGGAATAATCAGCGAAATGGCTATGCTTGTTTTGATTTGACTGATCTTAATTTACCAACCGAGCTGGAAATCTTGAGATATTATTTTTACTTGAGCAAACGTGCTCTAAAAGAATAAAAATAGGTTTCCTATGAATCATTCACTACTCGAGTAGCAAATAAGTTGATTGGAATTTGGGAAAAACTTGGTATGAAAATAACGCCGAAAAATAGTGACTAAATCGATTAAATTGAATAGATTGCTCAAGAAATATCAAGCCGAAGGCAAGTATTTCAAGAGTTTGTAAAACCTCTGAAAAGAAATTTTTACTTTGGAAAATGTAAATGCGATTGGAAGGCATATGTATGTACATGCAGATTCGTTTCAGAACGGCTCAAAGAATTTAAAAATGATCAACATAATCAGAGAAGACTAACAGTCGACGCATTTGTGATGGAAAATGAAGAGCAAGGAACAACGGCTATGTTATCAAGGCCAACAATGCATCCCGATGATTCAACATACGTACCGCCATCGTTCGATAGAAGATATGGATACACAGAAAGTTACGATTGTTTAAACTTTGCTTCGATGTGTGACAGATTTGGTGTGCCTGATAGGGTACCATCAGCATTGGAAACCGCTATTTTCTCATCATGAATAAATCGAAAGTTCGCGGAGAAAAAGACAAATGCACACAAAAAGTGCACAACAAGCGGTTAAACGATACCAATTTGTTAGCGTTTTCATTCGATGGTAGAAAAAATGATACTGTAACGAGAGATAAAATTGATGGGAAGTATTATACGAGGATGGTAAAAGAACCGCATCTTCTTATTTTGAGACAACCAAGTTCTCAATTGATTGATTAACTAAGACATGAAACGACTGAATACTAAACAACCAAATTAAATGATTTTTTCAGCGATAAAAATATATCACTGGATGGATTAATTGGTATATGCACTGATGGTGAGCCAACAAACACTGGGCCACACGGTAGAATTATACGACGATTTGAATTGCTGTTAAAAAGACCATTGCATTGGTTCGTTTTTCATCTACACTTCAACGAATTTCCTTTTCGGTCTTTGTTTCAAGCTTTGGATATACCAACCAGTATTAGACCAAGATCGGCAATCGGAAAACTGAGCAATCAAATCGAAAGTTGTGAAATTCTTCCGGTAAGTAATTGCCATCACTCATTTATCATAATTTTTACCCGTTTTTATTGATTTGACTACTTTATTTTACTATTTTCAGGTGCCCCATGCTTCAGAAAAGATTGAATCTTCCAACGATTCGAAATACTTATACGACATTGCCCATGCAATTTATAGCGGGGTGGTTTCGGTGGATGTGGGTAATATCAAACCAGGAAAATTGTACATTCTGGTTGGCTCACCAAGGCCGCTAGATTTCTACGATTGTATGTGACAACGGAAAATCCATCCCAATATTTACGGATTCTGGTTGAATTTATAATTAATTGTTATGTGCCAATGTACTTCAATATCAAGTATTACAGCTCTGTCGTGTGCGGTAGTTGGTCATGGTTTCTACAACCTCCTTTACGCAGTATTGTCAATTAAGTAATTAAAGATAATTCATGTTATGCGCATTCGGAAAATATTTTGCTATCAATGTTGTTTGTTTAAGCCACCATTCACGCGAAGTATTCCATACGATACATTCAAAGAATATTTAAATCAAGATGATCGACCGTTTATTGACCTAAGCATTCCGTCACATATGCAAGGAACGGAATAACATGTTCAATTGCTAGCTAGCGAGCTATACCAGAAAATGTAGACGCTGTTATGGCGACAACATCAGAGAGCAGTGCAGAATTGTCCAGACTTGAGAGCAAAAAGATTTTAAACAAATTTTTTTTTTAGCTTCTTTTCTATAATTAAGTTGTATTGACTACAACAAAAATAACAGAACAAACATAGCCATTCCGCTGATTGTTTCATGTAAAGTGCCAAAAATGATGATTTTTTGAAATTTTTGCACTAGTATGAGTGGGTCGGCCCACTAGTATGAGTGGGTCGGCCCTCCAAAGTTATGGGGGGTCGGTCATACATTTAGACTCGATTGGGTTACTTTTAATGGGTCAAAGTGGTATTTTTCAAAATTTAACCTTTGGGTCAAAATAAGTAACATCAGATTTAATTTTAGAATTATGGTTTCTTGGGCAAAGTTACTTATTTTGATCTATAGAATACGATTTTCCTTATCATTTGGATTTTCCTTATCATTAGTTAACATGTACAGGTAGGTTCTGTAAAATAAAACATTTATGCACTAAATAACGGATGGGCCATCTGTCGGCTTAAATTTGAACCAGTAGTTATTTCGAATCTGGCAATACTTATGTCATTCTATTCTGCCACAAAACTCAGTGTATTATCTCCACTGAACGAAATGAATCGATTAACGCTTGAGCAACATGGGGATTTATTGGAAATTTATTTCCAAGACAAAGACAATTGGTTGGAAATTGCAAAAAAAATAAAAAAAATAAAAATTATCTCTCCGAATGAAGCTCATTTTCATTTTGGTATGTATGTTAATAAGCAAATTTACCGTATTTGGGGCTTAAAAAAATCCAAGAGTGGTCTTACGGCAGCCAACGCAACCAATACGAGTGACTGTTTGGGGCGGCTTGTGGAGCGGAGGCATCATTGGCCCGTATTTCTTTGAAAATGAGGACGGCCCATTTTACGGTCGATGGAGATACCTATCGCAGTAAGGGAGGAAGAAGGGCACCATTGTAAAGTTATCAAAAAGTGACGGCTTATAAGACTGTAATAATTAGTGAGGATTTACTCTGCTTAACACCATATATAAGATATTGGCACTCATAATACAGGGAAGGCTTCAAAGCACAATAAACAACAATTTTTGGGACGAGCAGGCAGGTTTAAAAAGGAATTGAAGCTGCTTAAATGAGGCCAACACTCTGCGCATAGTCATAGAATAATCTATGGAATGACGTAGCCCCCTGTATCTACTATTTAGACGTACCCTAATATGGAAAACGCTAAAATCAAAAGGAGTAGGGCAAAAAATAATTCGACAAAAACATCAATCAAGGATTCCACACCAATGCTGGAGTTAAACAAGGATGACAGCTATAATCTCTGCTATTGGCCATCGTACTGCTTGACATAATGAACAAAGTCTGTTCAAAGAAAAGAGGAATAACATGAAGTCTCTAATGCCAACTAGAAGATTTGGACTACGCGGATGACATTTGATTAGTTTCGCATGCTACAAAGTCTAACAATCGAGTATGTGGATATCTTCTGCTACCTAGAATGTACAATGACTACAAACGGTGGCGCAGAAACAGAAGTAGACAGCAGGATCAATAAAGCGAGAGCGGCATTCATGCAACTGCAGTTACTATGGAAAAGCTCACTCATGTGTTAAATCAGTTCTTCTCTATGACAGTGAAACCTGGCTAATATCGAATAGCATTAAGCAGAAGCTCCATATATTCATCAACGGATACCTTAGAATCAATTGCAGAATATTTTGTCCTAATATCGTAAGTAATACAGAGCTGAAGAACCCATACTGAAGCAGATAAGGAAAAGAAAATGGGTATGTATCGTTCACACCATTCGAAAACGTCCCAATAGTATCATCAAAATATCTTCTCAATTCTCAAGAAATCGTAGTCGACCAAGAAACTAGAAACTTAGATAAAACAATCTAACATGGGAAAAAGAAGCACAATAACTACAAACGGTGGCGCAGAAACAGAATTAGACAGCAGGATCAATAAAGCGAGAGCGGCATTCATGCAACGGCAGTTACTATGGAAAAGCTCACTCATGTGTTAAATCAGTTCTTCTCTATGACAGTGAAACCTGGCTAATATCGAATAGTATTAAGCAGAAGCTCCATATATTCATCAACGGATACCTTAGAATCAATTGCAGAATATTCTGTTCTAATATCGTAAGTAATACAGAACTGAGGAACCCATACTGAAGCCGATAAGGAAAAGAAAATGGGTATGTATCGTTCACACCATTCGAAAACGTCCCAATAGTATCATCAAAATATCTTCTCAATTCTCAAGAAATCGTAGTCGACCAAGAAACTAGAAACTTAGATAAAACAATCTAACATGGGAAAAAGAAAATCAAAAAATCAATAGCGCTGAACTGTGTAGGTTGAAGATGCTTTGTGGAAGCCATATGCTGCCAAGAGGAGTAACGAAAACTAATGTATGTTTACACAATTTGTTTATTCAATAAAATGCTAAGATACATTTCTGTTCTTTTAAGTACATAAGCAGCTAATTGACCCCCCATGTTTATTTAAATTTTTAGCTCCAAGGATGTAAAAATTTAAATTTTATGAAGAAATTCAATAACAATATCAATAACATCAATGAACAACTTTTAGTTCAAAACAAGAAAGGCATCCGGTAACCAGCAAAAATAAGCACTTTGGGGTTAAAATAAAAAAGAGAGAACTTGTTAAGAGATTCATGTTTTATTTTATACCATATTCTTTAATAACTTGAATCTTTTAAAGTAAGCCGCTCATTCCTATGGGTCGTAAACGGTATGTAAGTATTTATGTGGGGTCTTATTTCTTTTGTTTAAATACATGAAATAAGCTTTTTCCGGATTTTTTGCGTATATTTGGGTGCTCGGAAAAAGATATATTTTGATTATCTTATTAATTTGTACATATTTATTTAAATGAATTATTTATTTAGCAAGTTGTCACATACACACTTTTATTAAACGTGGAAAGATCTAAGATAGTAGTTAACGAAATAATTTCTTAATAAATGATATTAAATTGCTTGTAAATTGTGTCACTTATACTTGTGGAAATATAATCTTTTAACACTCAAATCTTCTTTATAGAGAAAGTTTGCTATTAATAAAGAAGACAAGGATATTATTGTTATATTAAGAGATAGTTTATGTGAGAAAGCTAGAATGTGGTAATTGTTATTGGTAATAAGAAACTAGACTTTACAACTGAGTAGACAGTTTCAGAGCTTTTAACTTATGATAATTTAAAAAAGTACTTTGTTAATGAGAAATACCTATATTGGTCCGAAACATTATTGTGCGGCACTACTTACTTCCAGCCTCAATCTGAACAAGTAATGGGAAATTAGCAAATGCTTGGAACACTGGAATGTACAAAGGGGACTTCGCCACTCTAGGGCGCTATTTGGGCGTGGCTCTAAAGTTCTAAAGTATAGCAGGCCGGAACCGACGGATTTTCTTTCAGACCATTATGGACTAAAAGATCCTCTGAAAATAATGGCGGTTACAAATGTGAATGTTTGTTAATTGAAATGACGGAACATATATTGTGAGATGGATATGTTTGGACAGACTTCAGGTCTCATTGCTAATGTTTGTTAGGAAGACAACGGATATGCTAAACAAACTGTAGACCGAACGGCGAACAATAGATCCTAAGGGTCGCAGTGTTCTGGATGAGGGCTTGGTCAGAATGATAATGAAAATGAGAAGTAATTCCTTAAAGCGTATAATAAGAGATATTATACTAAGCAACACATAGAAACGTTTTATCTTCTTGTTTATAAATTAACTCCATTTTTTAACTCCCAAAATAAATGTTATTTTATGACAAAAAAATGAATCTCGTTTTTATCTGTTTTATTTTACGTTTTTATTTTCCAACGAAAAATCGATTAATTTTTGCTAAAAACTAGCGAAATAACCTTAAAAAACACAACTTTTTTAATACAACTTGTAACGGTTAAAGCATCTGAGCAAACCAAGCCAAGACAATTAAATGAGACACCATTGCACGCACTATATTTCCCACAGAATCGTAGAGTCATTGAAACTCTATTTTGGGTAATAATTTTATTTTATGAATTGCACCTGTTTCTTGGAATCTATAATCAAGCTAATCAATGCCGTTTGCTTTGATTTAACGTTGTGTCTAGTATTGCGCTTACAAATTGTGATTCAATATATATAAATGGTGTTTTTTTTTTAAAATTATAACTTTGAGTTGGCAACACTGCTTTATTTAACAACCAATTTAGTGGCTGATAGTTACTATTTGCGTAGTTTACTTTGACATTTCATTATGGATAGACTTACACCAGAGCCACGCTTGCAGTCTTGTTCTACAATGAAGTCCATTTTTGGTTGAATGGCTACATTAATAAACATAATTGTTACATTTAAAATGAGAATGATCCAAAAGCTTTTGTCGAAACCCCATTACATTTACAGAAATTACTGTTTGATGGGCCTTATGGGCTGGCGGGGTCATTGGTTCATATGTCTTCAAAAACGATGATGGTCGGAATGTTACCATTAAAGGTGAACGGTATAGGGACATGATTAGGAATTTTGTTCGTACCTCAATTAACTGGCATTAATCCTGCTGACATGTAGTTCCAGTAGGATGGAGCCACATGCCTCACAGCGGGATGGGAAAGTAATATTACGAAATGGTTCAGTTAATTGACTATCCAGATCGTATGACTTAAGCACATTGAATTATTTACTTTAAGGAAATATGGCCGCGCATGCTGCGAAAAGTTTGTGAAAATTGGTGTTCTAGATTGCGCCTTTCATATTTAAACGTTAATGTCATATAATTATCTATACAAAACAAGCTTAGTTGCCATCAAAAATATATTTTTTAATTTTATTATGATTTAAACTTGTGTTACTGTTAAGTGAAACCCTTAATAATAGCAGTAGCTCTTAAAGAAAATAAATTAAAATTGGATTGAATGAAAAAATTATAACGGGTCCGTCATCTAACGTTTTTTTTTTTAACTACTGCTTATTTCGTGAATGGTAACTAACACTTAGCTCATGTCTGATTTGACAGATAATTAGTTTTATCCTTTCGCTGAACGAATATGGTTGTGTATACACTTCGCTAAGTGGGGCTGCGATCGACTTACAGAAGATGCCGATTTTGCCAAAAAAAATCATCTTTTCAGATGAACCTCATTTTGATCTAGGCGCGTATGTAAACAAGCAAAATTGTCGCATTTGGGGCACAGAAAACCCGCATGCATACATTGAAAAGCCGATACACCCAAGACGGGTCACTGTTTGGTGCGGATTTTGGTCCAAAGGTATAATTGGGCAATTTTTCTTCGAAAATGAGCAAGGAGTGGCCGTTACAGTTAATTGCGATCGTTATCGAGCCATGTTTAACGAATTTTTGTTCACAAAAATTGAAGAGGAGGATATTGGCAACATTTGGTTTCAACAGGACGGCGCTACGTGCCACACAGCCGAAGCTACACTCGATGTAATGCACCCTGTTTTCAAAAAAATAAAGTTTATTTGGCGGACCCTTTATAACAGCTTCGTTTCATTTTCCAGTTGTTGAAGTAGCTATCAATTCATCACTAGGAAATATAGTATGCTCTACCAACACAAGCGATCCTAGTTCGAGCCCCAGTAGAGGGGTTGACGAAAAAATTTTATTGTGGTTACGAGTGTTTAATAAACAGGCTTCAACTTCTCTCCCATTAAAAAAATAAAATAAAAAAATAAAAATAAAAGTAGAAGCCCCCTGACCTTGCATTATCCCTCCAGCGATGATGACTAACATCAGTCGAATGATTAGGAAACAACCTCAACTACTGGAAAAAGAACACAATGCTAAAGTAAAGACCAACACCAATTAGCCAGGACATTCAATACTACACAATCATATAAAAAAACTACAGAGGATTAAACAACTTGATTATTGAAGCTGAAACAAATTTATTGATTCCGGAGAAAAAGAACTTTATGCAGTTATATATTAAGGTAGGTAGGTAGGTACAGAAAGCGATGCTAGCGCACCGCACCTAGCGACCAGAAAGAGATCCACTGTGGAAGCCTTCGGTAAATTGTCCAAAAAATAAAGAAAAAAGATAGTAAGTCAGGAAGATAGACAAAGAAGAGAAAGGAACAGACAGAAGGAGAATATAAAAGTTACCTCACCAACCTCACCAGCTGATGCCTAATATAAATCTCTACAGGTCAGAAATATTGGCAGACGAAACTTCGCCGAGGCCAGTGAAGAGATCCTGGACCAGCCACCTGAGCCTGCATTTCTGAAGTGTAAGGCAAATTCACAGGATATGTTCCATTGCCTCAGATTCCTCTTCAGTACCACACATTCGCAGAAATCAACCTAATGTTTGCTTCAGAGAAGAAGCTCAAACGCAGCATTTTCGTTTGTTAAACATCAGCAGTCCTGCTCTGCTTTTACCATCAGTTAAACAGATTTTTGTTCACACCATCAGTGTATTAATAAGTAACAATTTCCGCAAACCATTAATACCATTAATTCCAAAACCACTAAATCTTAATATTTTTGTATTACACAATGAGAGATTTAAAAGCAAGTCGAATAAATTATAACTGATTAAGTGGAAATTCTACATTCTAAGCAAAAGGACTTCTAAATAAAATAAATGACTTAAATATTAGTCTTAGATAATGAAATTACAATAAATAAATGCTGGCTGGCATAGTGTTTCAAAAGCAATAAAACGAACAGCTATTTGTGTGCCATGTTAGAACGCTTTAAGCTTGCGTGTCCTTTTGTGACTTCAAATTGTACGTGCTGTCCTTTTCTCTTCTTATTTCAAGCGACACCCCATTGCTTATGGGTTACGGACTTGATTTTCTTCGAAGACAATTAAGTTGTAAGCGAAGGTAAAAATAAACGAAAAAAAGAAAAAAAAAAACAAAAAATTAAATATGCATGCGGTGGCATAGCATGGAGAGGAAGAAAAAGTAAAACATTTTATACACGACTTAATTGCAAGGGTGTAATTAAATACATATATTAAGCTGTCGCCAAAGTTAATGTTCATTAAGGTTTCATTACGACTGAATTGCTAAACTATTAAATACTCTTTGTGTAATGACAATTAAACACACAATACAAATGAAGCCTTTCAGAAACTCCTGTATGACACTCTAAGTGTGCAAATATTGTGGCAATATAATTATATTGGGTGTTCGAAAAAGTTTGGTTATAAATTGTTGAAAGATGGCTCCAAAATGTAACATCTCAGATAAGAGGTGTGTTCAATAACTTGCAATGAGAGAGTGAAAAAATTTTTTGCTTAACTTCTCTCAACTTTTACTTAAAATTTCTTAAATTTTGCAAAATTTTTTTAGGCAACTTCATTTGTAAACATAAGCACAAAACGCTTACAAGAATTGTAAGATTTTTATTGTGCCTCAATTTATTATTCTCGACTGACGCTCTCTCGTTGCACATTTTTTGAGTTAATGAGCACTTTTCCCGTAACAATTGTTACAAATTCGTAACAATTTTTAGTTACTGAGCGAACCTAATATTAATAGATTCAGGCAACAAGCTAAAGGGATTGTTAAAAAGGTGATACTTTAAGCTTTAATTCTTTTGAAGATATTATTATAACCGCATTAATCTGTGAAAAGTTATCTACGTTCAGAAATTGAAATTGATTCATAAATTCGGAACATAACCATCAATTTTTGCTTTTCTATTATGAAAATGATAAGAATGCGTCGCAGGTTGATGAAAAAAATTTGTGAAGTTTATGGAGACGATGCTGTAACTAGAAAAATAGGAGTGAAATGGTTTGGCCACTAATTTGAGCGAAGAATCGTAAACTTCGCCTTGAGAGTGCTAAAGCACATTTGGAATCATGTTATATTTACTGACGAAAGTAAGTGTAACATTTTCGGAAGTGATGGTCATTCCAAAATTTGGGGAAAACGAAACACTGCACTTACAGTCAAACATAGTAAAAGTAACGTTATGGTTTGGAGCGACATGTCGTCATCTGGAGTGGGTTATTTTGTCTTTGTCAAAGGTAATATGGACCACTATCAATATAAGGACATATTGGAATAAAATCTGAAGGCATCTGTTAATAGCTTGGGGCTGGGAAATCAATGGTATTTCCAGCAATATAACCACCCTAAGCGTACTGCACACCTTTTTCTAGACTTGCTTCTGTACTAAGCTTCAAAACAGCTAAATTCACCACTTCAGTCAGCAAACATAAGGTAACTTTTTACGAAAATATAGCATTAGTAAGCGTGAAACATTAAAAATTGCCCTTATTCGCGCATGGGCTGAAATAATACCCTCTATTGTAGAGAATTTGATAACATTAATGCCACGTCATCTCTAAGCGGCTATTGATGCCCAAGGTGAATCAACTAAATATTAAAAGTAAAATTTTTATTTTTATATAAAGGGTCCGCCAAATAAGTTTTTTTTGACTCGTCTTGGGTGTATCGGCTTCAATGTATGCGTGCAGGTTTTCTGTGCCCCAAATGCGACAATTTTGCTTGTTTCCATACCCGCCGAGATCAAAATGAGCTTCATCTGAACACATCGCACACATTCTGCAACATTACCATGATTTTCAAAATAATGTCGCAATATTTCCCAGCGTTGTTCAAGTGTATACACAACTATATTCATTCAACGGAAGGAGAAAACTTATTATCTGTCAAATCAGATATGAGCTAAGTGTTACCATTCACGAAACAAGCACTAGTTGAAAAAAAAAAACGTTAGATGGCGGACCCGATTTAAAATTTTTAAATAATAATAATTTTTTTTTTTTTTTTGTTAGCTGTATGTCGACTTTTTTCCTATGAATTTTTGATATTTTTGTTATTGTTGTTTTTACTATGTAAAAGAATTACGTTTTTATTTTATAAATAAACTTATTTATTAATGCCTTAAACATTTTTAAATTTTCTTCACAAACCCTCTAAACCACCTGAATCATGTATGTAGACTTTTGTCCTTGACTGTATATTATCATAACAAATCAAAAAGATTAGTGTTAGGATGCAAAAAGAGCCATTTTATTGGTGATTAAGCTGTAAG
Organism: Wohlfahrtia magnifica; assembly: GCA_023159175.1. Taxonomy (NCBI): domain Eukaryota; kingdom Metazoa; phylum Arthropoda; class Insecta; order Diptera; family Sarcophagidae; genus Wohlfahrtia; species Wohlfahrtia magnifica. The sequence goes on along the minus strand of JAKWBJ010000226.1, from coordinate 2,655,764 downwards.
TACTCAATTATTTTCAATGTGTAAACTCAATCCTGACACACTGTATATATATATTTGTATTTGTGTATGTAGACTTTTTTCCTTGACTATACGTTATCATAACAAATCAAAAAAATTAGTGTTAGGGAGCAAACAAAGCCATTTCATTGGTGATGAAGCTGTAAGTACTTAATTATTTTCAATGTGTAAACTCATTCTCGATACACTGTATATATTTTGTATTTGTGTGTGTAGACTTTCGTCCTTGACTCTATATTATTATAACAAATCAAAAAGACTAGTGTTAGGAAGCAAACAAAGCCATTTCATTGGTGATGATGTTGTAAGTACCGAATTATTTTCAATGTGTAAACTCAGTCTAGACACACTGTTTATATTTTGTATTTGTGTATTTAGACTTTTTTCCTTGACTGTATATTATCATAACAAATCAAACGGATTTGTGTTAGGATGCAAAAAGAGCCATTTCGTTGGTGATGAAGTTGTAAGTACTTAATTATTTTCAATGCGTAAACTCATTCTTGACAAACTGTATATATTTTGTATTTGTGTATGTAGACTTTTTTCCTTGACTGTATATTATCATAACAAATCAAAAAGACTAGTGTTAGGAAGCAAAAAGAGTAATTTTATTGGTGATAAAATTGTAAGTGATTAATTATTTTCAATGTGTAAATTCATTCTTGACACACTGTAAATATATTTTGTATTTGTGTATATAGACGTTTTTCCTTAACTGTGTATTGTCATACAAATCAAAAAGATTAGTGATAGGAAGCTAAAAGTGTCATTTTATTGGTGATGAAGCTGTAAGTACTTAATTGTTTTCAATGTGTAAACTCATTCTTGACACACTGTATATACTTTGTATTTGTGTATGTAGACTTTTTTCCTTGACTGTATATTATCATAACAAATCAAACGGATTTGTGTTAGGATGCAAAAAGAGCCATTTCATTGGTGATGAAGTTGTAAGTACTTAATTATTTTCAATGTGTAAACTCATTCTTGACGCACTGTATATATTTTTTGTAATTAATTCAATTCTCTTTCTCGGTAAAATCTTATTCTGAAAACAGCTAAAATGTTAAACTAAAATACGTCACCAAATAATTTTATCCAATTAGCTGGTACTTGGAAAAACTTTCTTTCAATTCATTTTCCAACAGAAAAAAATCTTTTAAACCCTTTTTAAGAAGAATAACCTTTCAAAATATAATGGCTATTTAATAAATTTGATTAAAAGAATTACATATTTTTTATAAATAAATTGTAACACAAAGTGGCCAAAATAAATTACCTTTGCTTTCGACAGTAGGCGTCAATAACAAAGGAACGGAATACAAAAAAAAAAAAAAAAATTAATTGAAAAACAATTTGTTAAAAAAATGATTTTCAAGTATTTGCAACCGACAGGAGACACTCAGGCCTTTAAGTATTAAAAAAAAATTCTGACAAATAGATACTTACCTATCAAATGTACAGCTACTGCTGGTGGCATAACAAATATACCCACCAACAAATCAGCCACCGCCAGACTCATTACAAAACAATTTGTAACCGTTTTTAGGCGACGTGTAGTTATAACAGCCAATATGACCAGAGTATTGCCAATGATGGTGATCACAATGAATGTACAGAAGACAGCGATTAAACAAATACCCTGCCACGACAGCATGAGATCATAAAAATGTGACCAGTCATCAGATGACGTTAGCGAAACATTAACACCACTCACCTCATTGTAAGGTGATGAAGGCGATGAAACAATTGTGGCCGATGATAAAGCAGGTGATGCAGAAGATACTGATGGTGTATTAGTGGCGGAATCATTAAACGCTGTATATGAGGCAGCTGACGACTGTGATGATGCGTAGGATGAATCGGAAGTGGCCAAAATAAAAGTATTATTAAAAACACTATCATCGTAGGCGGTCAACGATGAGGCATGAGAACTTTCGTAAACAAATTTTAAGCGTTCATGTGCTAAAGTGGCTGTTTCGGCTGCTGCCACAGCTGCTATTGAGGCTGCTGCAGTTATGGCATGTGCAACATATGAGTACATGTATGGATATTTTGTTAGTCTTTTTTTATTCTGTTTACAACAATCACAATAACAATAACTATGTTTTAAACTGTCACTTGAGCTATCAAAGCAATTGTTTTTACGTTGTTGTCTGCTACAGCAGCAACAGACGTAGTTATTTTGTGAATTTACCGTTGCTTTTAATAGTTCGTAGTATTTTAAGTTTTTTATTTTTGTATTCAGCTGAGTATAATAAATATCAGCTTCATCCATAGTGTTTTCGGAGACTCATACTCATATTGTTGCTACAAAATTGTGTTTAATATTTTGTTTCCAATTTTTCCCTGTTCATTTTTTTTCAAACATATTTTTTTTTATTTTATTTTTTTTTTGCTTTCAAGGATAATTCAACAGCCGTTTTGCGTTTATAAAATTTTTCTCCTTCGATATTTGTATGTATAGTGTTTATTATCCACTGTAACATTGGCTTTCATTGGCCTCGTTTTAACTTTGGATTTTTTCTTCTTTTTTTTGTAGCCGGATTTTAATAAAAATATGTTTTTACGGCAGCCACTTTACGTGTGTGTATTGACTGGCTGGAGTTTTTTCCGTTTCCTTTCAAATTGTTTTCGGTTTATTGTCCTGCAAGATATTCGAAAATAAAGTGTTATGCAGATAAAAATATGGTAATAAACTCTTTGAAAATGTTTGGAAAAATTTCAACTTTTTAATAAAATAATTAATATTAAGGACACGTAAAAGCTTAACCGAAAGGTCGATGTCAGAAAATTTGCTTAAAAATAATTTTTGGAAAATTACCTGATTGGCTTAAGGCGGAATTTAAATGCGAATAATATTTAATGCCTTGAAAGTAAAGTGTTAAGTATGTACAAATCTTCAATATTTTTTAAATCGAATACAAAAATCGGGTGGGCCATCAGTCGATTTAAATTTGAGTCAGCGCTTATTTCGGATCTGGCAATGCTTATGCCATTCTATTCTGTCACAAAATTCTGTATATTATGTCCACTTAACGAAATGAATCGATTTACGTTTGAACAACGTTGGGATTTGTTAGAAATTTATTTACAAAACAAAGACAAAAAACAGAATAAAAAGGTCATTTTCATCTTGGTGGGTACGTTAATAAGCAAAATTGTGGTATTTTGGGGCTCAGAAAACCCAAAAGTGGTCTTACAGAAGCCAATGCTTCCATTACGAGTGACTGTTTGGTGCAACTTGTGAAGCGGAGGCATCATTGGCCTCCTTCTTTAGCAATGAGAGCGGCGCAACCATTACTGTCTATTGAGATACCTATTGCACCATGATAACCGCCTTTTTTGTGCCCGATCTTCATGGTATTATGTGTACGATGTTTGGATGGTGTAACTTGCCACACATCATATGCCACAATCGATTTATTGCGGCAAACGTTCGATGGCCGTTTAATTAGCCGTAATGGTGATGTCAAGAAGCTGACACCGCTGAACTATCTTTTGTAGAGTGTACTGCGGGAGACACAATTGAGCATTTGACGGTCGAGATACGACCCTCTACAATCGAAAAATTTCTCGAAATTGGTTCGATTGAATGGAGTACGGTGAGGCTAGCCGCGGCAGCCATATGCATAAAAAATATTTGATTTCCAACCGAAACAATTGTACTTTACAACAACAAAACAAATTTTGGCAAATTTTAAACCGTTGTTGTTTTAAAGCATTTTTAAATGTTAACTTTTAAATGGCCCACTCTATATAATTTAAAGCCTTCACCATTTCGTGATATTTACTGTGCGAATATGTTTTCACGAAATATAGCTGGGTTTTTTAACACGTAATGAATAGGTCAATCAATAAGTCCTTAGGAAAGTAAGAAAAAAAAAAAAACGTTTGCAAACTTATTTTCAGTATTCAACATAGTTGCGTTCGATGGTTATACAACGAGTATAGTGAAATTCCAACTTTTCGATACCACCTGTATAGTACGATTTCTCTTTCTCATCAAAATAGGCCTCACTTTCAGCGATTACTTCATTATTGGACTTAAATTTCTTTCCAGCACGAAAAACAGGCAAAAGTCGCTGTAGACTAAATCTTTAGAATACGGTGGGTGAGAAGAAATTCTATGCCTAATTCAGTCAATTTTGCCATCGTTTTCATCGATTTGTGGCATAATTTGCAAGCTCACGCGGCACTCACTTTCAACAGAGCTTTGGCATACGCAGAAGTTTTTGTAAAACAGGTAAAACCCGGTTATTTTTTTTACCCATCAAACCGGTTTTTTTGGGTTTCATAACTGCTTCTAAATTTCGTTCAATTAGACAATATTTTTTGTTGGGTAGTATAATTATGTTGTTTTAGTATTTATAATGCAATTTTGCATTCTTGGTCATATAGAGGCAGCGTTGGGCACTTTAGGCTGCTAAATAAGATTGCAATTACTTCGTTTCTACCGTGCATCATGAGAAAAATTACAAAAGTTAAAAAACATACATGATTTAGTTATTCTTTTGTATAACAACGCTCAGCCTTATGTCTCAAAAGTTGCCTAACTGATGTCAGAAACGATAAAAAACCGCACCCGCCGTATTCTCCGAACATTGGGCCATGTGGCTGTTTCGACGGATAAAATATCTTTTGGTATGTCACCGAAGCAGAAGAAATATAAAATCATCTTCAAAGTGTATCGATTAAAAAGACGAGAAGTTTTCGGACGTTGGCTCAGAGTTGAGTAAAAGAAGTACGCAGTGATTCGATAAATTTTATTTTTTTACTTTTTAATTCATTACCTTTTTGAGCTAAAGAAACGGACCAAATAAAATTATACTCCCAATAGGAAAAATGTAAGTATTTTTGTTGTAAATAAACTACGAAAACCTTTTAATAAAAGAAACCAATCCGGGTTTCATCTTAAATATAAATGGCACAGGAAGTGTTCGACAGTCTCTTCCTCTTCCTCATCCTGACAACCCATGGACGGCAGACCCAATCTCCTAGCGTGCGCACCAGCCACGCAGTGCCCAGTAATCACAGCCACAAGAGTTCGCAGTCTAAGTCGCGGCATCCCTATAATAAACTCTGAGCGAGCCCAATCACATAGGGGCCAGATTTGCCTCGATACAGAGCACGTGGGTTCATCATCCCATCGTAGATGTGCCCTGCCCAACATGTACCGCAGGACCATAAGTCTGCAAGAGGAAAGTGGTCAATCTCCTCATTTTTGAGGAGAGAACCCACCCTCGCAAGTCCGTCTGCCACACAGTTCCCCCGGGTGTCCGAGTGACTACTTACCCAGATAATCTCCAGGTCTGAATGTCTCGCCATCTCGTTCAGAGATGCCCGGCATTCACACAGCAGTTGCGATGTCGAGTAGACACCGGAGAGCGGAGTACAGATTCGGATATCACTGTCTTATACCCCGTAGTAAATAAACCAGTCCGCTGCCCTCTTTATCGCCGAGACCTCCGCCTGTAGGACACTGCAGTAGTCCGGCAGTTTAAAGGCACCCCGTATACAGCAATAAAGATGCCGCCTACAAACCCTTCCGAGGATTTTGATCCATCCGTGTATATCTCAACAGAACCGGGTGCAGTTACCGGATCTCTTGAGATGCCCAAGGAGAACAGTCTATCCAGGAAGGGTTTAGGTGTGCAGTAATCTATTCCATCATGGATCGTATGGCCGCATGCCCGTAGACGCTGTCCAACCATGCCCCTGTCATCTTCAACCTTATCGCAGACATGCCCGACATCTGCCTAGCTATCAGGTACGCTGGAAGCCAGTTCAGTAGTAAAAACAAGGCCTTTGAAGGAGTGGACCTGAGCGCACCTGTAATCGTCAGTGCTGCATTCCGCAGAACCATATCAAAGATCCTGCAATATGTCGATTTCTCCAGAGAACTGCACCATACATAAGTATAGGCTTGACCACCGTGTTAAATATCCAATTGGAGCTCCCAGAATTTAGACACCAGGACTTCTCAACGGTCCTACGACAGGCGTACAGCGCAACATTAGCCCTCGCCGCCCTCGCACGTGTATTTTGGAGCCAGATAATTCGCGCTATCCAACAGCCCCAGCTCAACGCCGTGAAGACGCGGTAGAGAAAACAACGGAACTTTGTACCTGCGCGTGAATAAAGTTCCGTCGTTTTCCACCACATATACCATAGTGCCACACATTATTAAATATGTAATTTATGTATCTACAGATGACTTCTGAAGTGTGAAAATATTTGCAAATCAATGGCGAGAATAAGTCTACATACTAAGCTGAAAAGATTTTTCGATACCAGGAATTATTAATCACCTTAACTATGTCCATAAAATTGACGTTATTGTGCAGCAAGCAGTCTCCAGTCGCTGGTAAATAATATTCATACATAATAGGCTGTAAAAAATGACTCACTGAATGAAATATTAGGACATTGTGATGAAGGAAGAAATGTTCTTTAAGATACTAAAAACGCTAAACGTTGTTCTAGCACACTTACTTGCTAGAAACTATAATATGTCGGCGGAATCGACAATGAATCTGAGGGAAATATATCAATTTTACCGGACTAAGCAAAAATTAAAATAAAAATTGATTTGAAGATAAAGAACCGGTTATCTGTTTAATTTGTAACCGAAAACCGGTTTTTTAAAAGTTGTAATTTTTCGAATTATTCGAAAACCGGTTTTTGAAAAAAGTCGAATAATCGATCTCCCTACTATTGTTAGAATATTTTCCTTAACAAAATTAAAAAAAATTAAATTAAATCAATAAAATTTCTTTTCATTTCACAGCAGATGTTTTTCATTAAATTAAATTAAAAAAAAAAAATAAAATAAAAAATGAAAACTATTTTACCACAAATTCGGTCAAGATCATGTAAAATTAAGTTGGCGTGAAATTAAACACATGTTAGGATATCAAAAGAACATTTGAAGATGAAAAATTGTTCACATTCTTTTCTTTTATCAAAACATCTCTTAACCGAATCTATTCAAAATTCACAAAATGTTTTCTTCTGTTTTTTCCAGCATAAATTCGTTTGTTTTTTTTATTTATTTTTATAATTGCGCATAATGAAATACACATGTAATTGTAAAATAAAAATAAAAAAATGTTACAAAAGTTGTTTGTTTTCTTGTTCTCTCTTTTTACAATTTGTAATGCATTAATTTACTGTATAATTATGTTAAAAGTGAATAGGATGCATTTGAATACGAAAGAAAACAAAAACGGAAGCGCAAAAGCAACGTTTTTTTAATGTTAAAGTTCGTTACAGAGAACTATGAGGAATTTTTGTTATAAAGAATGTTTAAGACATTCAAGAACAAAAACTGTTTTTCACATTTAGTTAAAAATGTATTTATTGTCTAGTACAAGTGTTTGAAACTTTAGAAATTTGATTTAGATAAGATTCCGGCAGAGAGCTGCTCTTCTCTTTTATTTTCACACATACGTAGTCACACGCATAGGCAAAAAGGAAACAAAGAAAAGTAAAGAGAAAAAAGTGTAAAAAAACAGTGCAAAGTGGCCGGAGTGTGAGACTCTCAAATTACTAGCACAATTTTCCAATGCATTAGTATTAGTTTGCCGAACGCTGGTTTAGTCAAAAGTCGCTAACACTTACAAATGCATAGCAGAGTAAGCTCAATGACAGTATTTTAATTAAAACTTTGCTTAATAACTGTTCTAATTTAAGTCATTGTACAACTGCGTTTTGTCTTTAAAAAACTTCTGGTGATGCATACGGGCTATCTACCTCTGATAGTTAACGGAGAATTAAATCAGGTATAATGGTTATTAGGAGTTCAGAAAACTTAAGTTCTTGTTGTGATTGGGTGCATAAGAGTACTTGGTTATTGTGGTTTGGATCTATATAGCTGTTAAGTTCTAATTACGCGTTTGATGTAGAGTAAAATTAGAATAAGTAAAATCTATCAGTAGGATAGTGGAGTCATGATGGATGTACTATTTTGGCGTAAAAATAAAATTTAATGCAGATTATGCTTTAGTAGTCATATCTACTAAGACACAAAGTATAGCGAACATAAAGCCAGAAGATCTGCAATATCTCTCTCTGAAGTAATATCGAATATAAGAGGTCCTAAATACCATCGAATAAAGGGCATTTAGTTCCATGTTCACGCGACCACATGCTTTTGCCACTCGCTCTCTTATTAATAATTTAACCAACAATCATATGCCAAGTTATGTAATTCAACATACACAATTTTAAAAGCGAATCAGCCAAGTTGTAAGTAGTTTAGTGTTCACGCTAAATTTGTCAATTTTTCTAAATTTTTTTCTTTTTTTAAAGGCATATAACAAAACAATATATAAAATTAACAAAAAATAAAAAAGAACTGTCAAAATGAATTACAAAGGTGTCATGTGAATGGAGTGATTCGTGTAAATAATTCAAACAGCTATGTATGATTATATTATTGTACTATATGCTTCACTTAAACCGGCCAACTCTTTCGTTAGCACTGAGGGTTTACAATGCTTGTATGTGGTACATCATCTGATACATCATATCATACATAAGATGATGCCTGTGGACTTGCTATGGCCAGTTTACCTTTAAACATGTGACGGTATTTCGAAGGCGGAAACTAGAACAACAACCATGGAAATTTGGCTTGAAAAACTGATATTGTACTACAAAATGAAGATGGATCAACGTACATGGGCCACGAGGACGTAGAATATTTTACGACCCATGCAACAGGTGTTATTATCACCGTCTTTCATTAAGCAATATGACTTTGTATCTCTGCTGATGCGTATTCCATCTGCTGCACATAATCTGCATGGCTTGCTGCAGTGCTGCTCCATTGGATTATACCAGTAAGTGACAGCGGAGTTTCTAAGGAAACTTTAACAAGTTAACTGGAGAACTTTCAACAGTCTCAGACTACAGGTCAGTGGCGTTGGATTTCAATACGGTTTGCAATTCCCATTGCAATAGGAGAAACAGTGTGGAAATCCATTTTTATACGGAAGGTATCAATATATACGAGTGAATTTCCGCAGTAAGTTTATGTCCATGGGAGAAGTGATAGCACTGAATAACAGCCAGAACATAAAAATTTTTATATAGAACCAGGCGTCGATATGGGCCCTGATTTCGAGAGTGGCAACTACAAAGCTGGTTGAGATTACTCGTAGCAGAGAAATTTTTATTCGCATAAGGACTTTCGATCTTCTCTCTAATGACTTCAACTAGTCATGTAATATTAGGTGGACTTCAACAAATGCGTCTTAAATCCCTGCAAGTAGCAACAGCTGTGTAGTACTCTTTCCTTCACTTTTGGGTCTATTTGAAGACTTGTGTTAGCCACTCTAAAATTTAAATTTTTTTAAAAAACGCATATGAAATTCGTTACGAATTGCAATTTTTCAACGCTTCCATTAAACCTTTTGTAAAGCCAGTAGCCATTTAGTAATATAATTAAAATTATAATTAAAATTTTACGCTCTATGTGGAAACAAATGTTTGTTGACTTCAAAGAATTCCACAAAAAAAAAAAAAAAAAAAAACTTTTTCTCTGAAAACTTTTGTCATCATTATCATAATATTTTACCTATGCAGGTACGAGTACTTGTTAAATGCAGAAGTTCTGTGTCTACTAAATGATAATTTTCTTGTTTTTACAGAATATTGCAACAATTTTAGAAAAACTGCAAAAGCAAGAAAAGAAAAAGAAGGAAAGAACTAAATCCTATTAAAAGATTTGAAATATAAAAAAAGGAAACTGCATTCTGCAATGGAAGAAAAGTATCATAATGTTTTTTCGCTAGGCATTGGACATAAAAGTCAACTGCGTGAGAGATTTTTTAAAAACTTTTCTCTTTTCAACTATTTACGTTAAAACATCCGTATGCTGTTTATACAGGATGTCTTGGAATCCGTTTATTTTAGTTGTATATTTATTTTTTCTTTGAGCAAAGGAAGTGTATTTAAAAAGAGAACTGTAAGTAAATATGTCCCATTTAAAACTGGATAAGAATTTATAAAAAAAAATTTCCGTTATTTAATAAAATTATAAGTTACAAAAAAAAAAAAATATTTTTTTTTAGAATTGCATTAAAGTGAATTAATTTTATTAAAAAAAAAGAATTATAAAACTACCGGACGTGTAATGCCTTAAATACATAGATAATAGCAAGCAACATGAAAGCAAGCAGCAAGTTATTGTTGGCAGCATTTGCTGCTATGCTACCGACTTCATAAATACATTGTCATCTGTTTTATTTGTCCATGTTTTTTATAGAGGTATAAAACTTTAAATTGGCAACACTTTTTTAACTGGTTGCTATTTTGTCAGCTACCAAGTGATATATGTTTAGTTTGGCTTAGCATTTCAACATGAATAGACTGACGCCTGAACAATGCTTCCAAATGGACCAAATGGGCCCAAAACAAGATTGCCGTTGATCTCGATTTTCATAAGCGAATTTTGTTTAGCGATGATGCTTACTTTTGTTTGAACATCAATAAACAAAACTGTCGTATTTGTAGTGATAATAATCCTCAAGTGTCTGTTGATACACCGTTACATAAAGAATAACTGACTGTTTGGTGTGCTTTATGGGCTGGTGGAATCTTTGGTCCGTACTTTTTAAAAAACGATACTGGTCAGAACGTTACAGTTAATGGTGATGGCTATAGAGCCATGATTACTGACTTATTCGTTCATCAATTGAACAACCATGATGTGCAAGAGCTGTTGTTTCACCAAGACGTCGCAACGTGTTACACAGCTCGTGTCGAAATTGATTTATTAAAAGAAACATTAGTTTCACGCATAGTTTTACGTTTCAGACCCGTGAATTGGCCTCCAAGATCGTTCGACTTTACGCCGCTAGACTGTGGGGATATGTGAAGCCGATAGTCTACGCCGATAAGACCGAAACGATTGACCGCTTGGAGGACACAAATGTTGGAAAATGTCGTCGAAAATTTGATCTCCAGACTAGACTACGTCTGAGCCAGCCGTGGCAGTTATATGCCAGAAGTCATATTTAAATTATAATACCAGTAGGTTATCTTTCGAATAAAGTAAATTTCAAGTCAATTTAAAAAATTCATCTTTGTTTTATTCCATTTCAAAGTTCTATACCTCTATAAAAAACACCCTTTTGTTATAAAAAAATTTTCAGTGGTGACACTCAAGCTTTTCAAAAAACCAAAATGAAATCGCTTTTTTAAAATATTACTCAAAAATTTAAAAATTAATGAAATATTATATTCAAAACTATTTTATTATTTATACAATATTTTAATTTTATACTGTTATTTCTGATAAAAAAAACAACTATTTTAACGTTTCTTTTTTAATTTGATATTGTATTGGTATAACTAGTTATTTTATGCTTAGCAGCAGCAGCAAAGGTTGTTGTCTAGGTTTTGCTGTGCCGCCTTTAAAATAATTGTTTTCATACAAACGTATGTGTTCTAACTTTAATATTTTGCTGTCTGCTGTTTGCTGTCGGTTATGTGTTTAATGCTTAATACCATAAACCAGGGATGAAAAAGTTGGTACAATAGTACTTTTATTGATACAATCTCAGACTCAAAAGTAGAATGGTACACCAGTTACTTATTTGGTGCAATTTACGAACTTTTTTAATTTATTTTTTTAATGTATTTTCCCTGGTTTATCATTTAAGTGATTTATTAAAACGAAATAGGCTTCATGTGTTTACAGCTTCCGGTTTTATTCACTCAAAGGATTTGTTAAAGTCATCAAATTTTTGTTGCTTTAGTTTAAAAATACCAAATAATTTGTTATAAAAACCAATTCGATCTCATGAATATGTATATACAGTGGCTCACAGCCTGTTTCAATCAACACCTTTAAAAATAATTAAGCTCATATAAGCTAAGCAAGATATTAAAAAAATGTCAATTAGGGTTTTATAGCGCATGTTTAAAAATTAAAAAAAAAGTTTTATTCAGTCTCAAACTTACACTCTAAAAAATTACGAACTAAAAACCAAATATATGGGAATACAATTAGTCACAGCTTATTTCAACCACTTACTATAAACAAACAATAATGTGATAAATTAAGAAAAAAATTTAATTTCAAAATTTAGTATGACCTCCTTTTTGCTCAGTTACAGCTTTCAGCCTTTTTTGCATGGATTCCATTAATTTTCTAGTGGCTTGGGGTGTTATTTTTGCCCATTCCTTTTTCAGCGCTGTTATAAGGTATTTTTGTTCGAGATCTGGTGTTGGCGGGCGTTTTGCCCATAAATTTTAGATCAGGTGATTGTGCTGGCGTTATTTGTTGACATTTGCTGATATATTTGTTCATTGTACTCTCAATAAATTGCAAGTTTCCTACCCCACTTGACAACATACAAGCCCAGACCATGACACTACCACCACCGTGTTTGATAGTCGGTTTAAGATTTTGATTCTGTATTGGGCTTACGCCAGACATAGGTTTGACCTTCCGAACCAAAGATATTAAATTTGGACTCATCAGCAAATATAACTGTTTCCCAAAAGCTTAAGTTCTTATTAATATGTTCCTTAGCGAATTCGAGGCGTGCTGCTTGATTTTTCTTATTAATAAATGGTTTTTTTCGGGCTGCCCTATCATTGAAGTCATGTTTTCGAAGAACGCGGCGAATAGTTTCTGCACTACATGTTTTGTTAAGCTCATTTTTAACTTCTGTAGCCAGTTTAGGAGCGGAAAGCTTCGGATTTTTCCTTATTTTTCTGACAATGTACCGCTCATCAATCGCATTAAATATTTTATTGGGCGCTGTTCTTCCCTTATCACGTATCCTATTTTCGTGTAGAAACCGATATATTATGCTATGTGTGTATATCAATAGAATTTTTTTTACATTATTTTGCATTTAAACATGTACTTATACCTTAGTGTACTTTTTTAACCCTCTGCAACCGTCGTGCACGAATAACTATGAATTTTTATGTACATTTTTTTTATTGCGCTCATAAAAGCTATAATAATTAAAAAAATTATTATTTTTGGTACAAATGGGGTCGAAAAAGTACAATTTTATGAGCTTCTAAGTACAATTTTGATGTTCTAATTTTAAAACCCTGCCATAAACACAGAGCTCAAAGAAGTATTAAATTGAAACCTTTTAAAAGGAATAAATAAATAGCAAAAGGGTGGACCATAGCGTCACATTCCCTGAGTTTCGGTTACACACAAACTTAATCGACTCAAAGTTATTATCAGGAAAACCAGAAATATACAATTGCATGTTTTTATATCTTGCAACCAATCGAGTCAAATGTAAGAATTCATGAATTTCATGAATTTTTATGAATTTTTGGCAATGATTTTTTAGTACATTTTTTTTTTTGCATATTTTACTCATAACAACATTTTTTTGCATATTCCAGTTTTAAGAGCATATTTTCGACATTTGCGTCGTATTTAAAAAGCTTTTATATCTTTTTAGTAAATATTTGGATTTTTTTGGCTGCAAAATTGTTTGATTTGGTTTCTAGTTTGTTACCACTTACCAGGAACAAAAATATTTTTTTTTTTCGAGGAATATGCAAACTATAATGTACAGTCAAGAAGCATTTAACGTTCAAAATATGTTTGTATACTAAAAATATTTACCAAAAGTGCTTAGAGGACATACGCAGTTGCATAAACGACCAATCTTTATGGATTTCAAATGATGAAGCAACTAATGCCACTGAAAAAGCACTAGAGACTTAATGTAGACAATGTGTCAATTTTAGAGGAATATTAGATAAATTTACAGGTCGTTGAAAGCGAGTTAAAGAATAAAAGTATAGGCCACTGGGTTCTAATAATTTATGGTACCATTGCGGAGTTTGAAAAAAAGCAGTAGTGGACAATAGTAGAGGCAGTAAATTGAGAAAAAATCTTAAATAACTGGAATGATATTTGCAAGCTCCTAAGGAGATTTTGGACATCTCATAGAGAGAGCGTGATATGAATCGAGATGAAGCCTAGCGTCGAGAGCAAGCTACTAGTTCTGAAAAGAAACACCATATTCCTCAGTCGCCTGACGGCGAGCTGTACAAGCTATCCAAAACCTAAAAGAAAAATATAAAAAAATGTTTAATTTTTTATAAATTTGTAGACAGACTTTTTCTAACTTGGAAACAAAATCACTTAAAAGGCTTTATGTTATTAATTCACTAAAGTTCTTTTTAAAGAACTATGGGTAAGGAAAACTCTTCAAAGTGCGCTTTAAAATATTCTGACAAACCATAATTTGCCTTGATTCTGTAAGAATTTTTGTAAATCAAGTGAAATAAAGGGCAACTGGCAACCCTAGATATAACACTAAAATTTTAAAGATGCATTTCGTTAATAGTAATATTAGCTGAAGCCCGGCTTGCTTCGCTACCACTATCTTAATTATTATTTTAATTATAATTTTGTTTACCATTTTCTCCATTAAATTACATTGTAGCTTAACTGCAAGCATATAAGATAGTCTATAGTTCCCTCCAGGAAAACATAGTAAAAATTTGTAGGTAATCGGTTCAGCCATTTAGCTGTATATAGAAACAAAAATACACACATACATAGATTTCAGAAAACCTTATTTCTTTGTAATCTTCATCTTCTTTCTTTCGAAATATTGTTTTTATTTCCGCCTGTTAGTGTCTGTGTCTAAATTTTCCATTTCTTTTTGCAAATGACCTTTAGCTATGAAAAACCAAATATTTTCTGAACAACATTAAATGCATTCTATTCAAGTTTTTTATCAGTGGGTAACAAACACCCCACGTATATATGTATGTATAAAGCTGTTGAACAATCATTACGTTTGTAGTTCCTTTTCCTTTTCCGCTTTTGTTTTTCTTTTAACAAATTTGAAATTTTTAATAAAAGTAAATATTGAAAAAACATATATGACGAAAACGAATATACTTAACGCTACGAAAAAAAAAATAAATTTTGAAGCCAGCACTAGCGACCGTTTTATCAAAAAATAATTCTCATCATTTTGTAAAGACGTAAATATCCCTTCTTCCCATCTTTGTGTCTAATGTTGGGTAACAAACGGATAGATTGACCTATGCATCATTTATGTTAAAGTAGTATGCAAAGTGTAGTGACTAAAGAGTATTTCTTTTATTGCTTTCAAGGCTGCAGGAAATATTGATTTAAATGGACTGATTTCATTCAGCGTTTTTGCCTTTTGTTTCAAAGTAGCTTTTGTTTAATGTGATTCATTTGGGTACTGCATCTTCACAGCATGATTTGGCATTTATTTTTTTATTTTTATTTTTTTGTAAAGATTTTTTTTAGAACAAAATACCAACGAAGTGGAAAATTTGTTATACTGCCACAAAGTACTTTCTGTAGACAAGGTCATTATTGTTTTCTTTTCTGTTTGTTATTGATAAATTAAGAACAATAAAGGTCTGAAAATATTTTAAAAAAATCGAGAGATTTTCAAATCTCCGTTGTAAATTTGCTAGCAGTAGCATATTTTGCGAATATTTACCCCAAAGGTGCATTTTCTAAACACTGATCTGGTGCCTAATTTTCTAAGCCCCCTAGCAACTGAAGTACCACAAACATACCTCTAGACAAAATAAAAAGGTACTTTTTTAACATATGGGCATCTAATGTCTATATCAGTGTTCGGCAAACTAATATTAAAGCATTTTCCAATTGTGGTAGTAATCGAGAGTGTCTCACTCAGGACTGTGTGCGACTGTGCACTGTGTTATTACACTTGTTTTCTCTTTATTTCTCTTTGTTTATTTTTTGTTTATTTTTTGTCTAAGTACGTACGTGCGAAAATATAAGATGGAGCAGCTCTTTGGCGAAATCTGGTCTATGTACTTATAAATTGATTACCATAAAAGGAGCTCGATTTATAGCTTTTGTTGATATAAATAAATGGAAAATAATAACTTTTAGTAGATCAGAGGATATCAAACTTTGATTCCTAAGTTTGGTGCCACGACTGCCGCCTTTTGTTTAGAATGTTGCTGATCTATAGCCCCCAAATTTGCAAAGAAACTGATGCATACTTTAACCGTTTTCGCATGATTATTCTGCCTTGTGCCATGTCGCCATACTCTGCTCTGTGGAAAGAGAGGTTGACATTATGTTCGCAGCATTGTTAGTGACGCGTGTAATTCCGTTCACCCAATTCAATTTAATTTCTGTTGTAAAACAAGGAAAGTTTTCTTCACTATGCTCGGTCGCATATTTAAGATACAGGTAATCACTAGGCTTCTTAATGAATGCCTCAAAGATTTTGAGTCAGCCGATAATGTTATTTTATTCTCGCACTCCCATGAGCAAATGCAATTGAAATTAGAAGAACTACAGCAGGAATCGTTAAAATTAGGGCTTAAATCCACTATCAATAAGACAGAATACCTGCGAGTTAAATTGCCCAGTAATATAACTATAAATGGCTAGAACATAGCAGACGTAAACTGCTAAACATATTTCAGTGGAGTTCGGTCAAGGAATGAGCTAAACAATAGATTTTAAGCCGTAAACAAAACGTGCGTTTAACGATGTATGTAATGTATGGCACGCTAATAACATAAGAACGGCAGCTCAATGTCGAGTTTTTAATGTCTACGTGAAATCTCTCCTTTTTTACGGCTTGGAAATACGGCTGGAAAAAATTTACTCTGAGAAAGTTTGGAGCTGGATAAGAAACTTGCAAAACCCTGCTACCAATTTTTTGTAGCTACAACAACAATATCAGGAAAAAAGCTGGCTAAACCAAATTTCATTACTAAGTGACCAACAAACAATTGAGTCTATAAGAGACATGAAATCAAGTGAGCCATCGTACCAACCCCTGCTATAAAAGAGCTCTACACAACACCACACTAAAAAATAGAAAGTCTCATTGAATCAATAAAATTTCGAATAAGTTGGTAAAATATGTGGAACCGATATTATTCTTAAAAATTTAGTCCCCAGCTTTACTCCTGAACAATGAAAAGAAAGCATATCTATCGTCAAAAAATGTAACAAAAAAAGTTCCTCAGAATTAGAGAAGTAAATCACTAAGTGATTGCTTGCAATCAAAAATAAACTACAACAACAAAGCAAACAGATTACGAAACAAACAAGAAACAACAACAACACAATAGGCGCTGAAACAAACAAGTTGTTTATCATTGAACTGGTTTACAAGAATTAAAAAAATAAAAGAAAATAAATGGAATCTACGCGAAATATCGAGAGGTTCGAGAGCATTCGAACTATTGCCTACTTTACAGCAAGTAGTACTCTACTACAGCAAGTAGAGTTTATTGAATACAAGCTCATCGTGTAGAGAGTTTATATAGTGTAAGTTCAGTGTAACAGTTCAATTAAAGTAAGCTCAGCGAGTAGAGTTTATTGGTTCGCACTCAGTGTAAAGAGAGTTTAGCGTGCATAAGCTCTGGTTGAAGAGGTCGTGATCGAGTTGATAAACCTTTAGGGAGACAAATCCATGTATTAGTTGTTATTTTTCTACACGAAGGGTGTAAACAGAGAGTAATAAAGAATATTTGTTATTGATTGTGAAAAGGTTACAAGCAGTGGAACACAAAACTGAGTCAAATAAAGGATTTTAATTAAAAAACAAACACAAATTAATTCTTCTTTTAACTGCAATCTACGAACTCATTTAATATGGGTTTTAAAAGACAAAAACGTAACAATGTCTTAAGGAATAAGACATGATGAGAGCCTAAGCCCAATCCTTTTTAACGTTATTATGAATGCCATCATTAATAAGGTCAAAACAGCAAGCAGTTCGTAGTTTCAGGTTATCAACTGAAGAATTTAAAATAAAATTTTATGCAAATGATGCAGTTCTTGTAGTCGAAACTGAAGACAACTTGCAATGACTTCTATACCGATTCGAAAAAACCAAAAGAATCGTTCAACATGAAACATGCGGATAAAACCAAAATCTCTTTTTATGTTAAAAGAACTAAAAAGAACTAAAAGTGAGCCGTCAACAACAAACTGATTAAGCAAGTCCTGGAAGTCCTCAGAAATGAAGCGAAGAAATCTGCAACATTATCGTGATGCCTAAGAAATTCTATATGGCGAAACAACCATATGAGCAAGAATAGCAATATGATACTTTCGACCGGTTATAACACAAGAATACTCTGAGCACTATAGCCGGATTACAAGGTTGAAGAGGAATCAGCAACTGAAGTCTAACTAGTATTTCACAAGTCTAACTCGTATTTTTTCAGGTAAGTCAAATACTAGTTGTGCTTTTCTTCAGATAGGGTGAATGTACCAATAGTCGGCAATTTAAACCTTTTGTATATTTCAAGCTACTGCCATTACGCAAGTGAATGGGGTATAGAATTGATAACTAGTATTTACAATTCATTAGTTTACTTTGTTTCAGATTATTAAGTTAAATAGAAATATATTTTTTATTGAAATTAAGAAATTTACTGTTTTTGAGAAAAAACCAAATTTGCCAGTAGTCTTCACTAATTCTCCAGTTATTGGCATACTATGTTCCTATTGTCGGTATATCATCTTTTAGCACAGAAAATAATAAATCGAGATTGATTTCAAACTGTTACTTATTTAAAACAAATGTTTTCCCCATCCTATATGTTCAATAAGATCAATCAGGCGTGAAATATAAATTCATAGCAGAAAATCCCGAATATTATTTGTGTATAATTCAGATTTTGTACAAAGGTTACATATTAAACATAAAAAGGAAGAAAACACCTCTAAAGCTTAACTCTATAACTGGCGTTTCAAAATGTGTCAGCTTTTACCATGGACCATGGATAATGAGCATCGAACATATCATGTCATTAAAGCTTTCAAATCAAGAACTCTGCGATATCCTTTTCGGAAACAGAAAGTCATAAGACGTAAATGGACTTAAATTCGGGGCTTTAAAACGTAATACCAGACACCTGTAGAAAAATCCAAACGCCTTTTGGAGAAGTACGTTTATAATTTGGTCAGAAAAACTGCTTGCTTACGGTTGACAAATGTTGACCGAACCAAAGAAGTATAATAAACGAAATGACAAGATGTAAGCACGGTAGTCTAGAGAAGTATCTGAGCTCACCACACGCGTCGAAAAGTAAGTCCAATTTACTATGAAGTTGCTTAATTGCATTTCTGTGTACAAGGGATCAAAACATTAGCCAAAGTTGACCAGAAATCCATTTTGAAAGCGATTATAAGGCTACTTAATCAATCTCCTTTTCAAAGCCAACTATAAATTTTACAAGAGGATTTTGCACCTGCCCGTAAAGCTAAAATGATGCAAAGGCGATTCCCAAAAATTTTCGGACAGTGGTCCTGATCTGGATCCTCTGTATTATAAATCGAACCGTTTAGTGGTCATGTTTTGCTACAAAATAAAGCCCAACATTAATTTTCTTAAGACTTTTTTTTTGCTCGTGATGAGGCCCAATTTTATTATGGCTGACGTGAGTGCAATTATTGATCATTGTGGCCAGTGTTACTTAAGACGAGGTTGAAAAAGATATAAAGATTTTTCAAATTATTATTTCGAGAAGTCTTAACGTTTTTTGAGATCTCAACCTTAACAAAACTAATAGTAAAAACCACTGCTGACCTTAGTGATTGTCAGTGGTGTTTTAGTAGTCGGCATTAACTAACTTAACCAACTACTGAAAATAATTTTTTTCATCTCTTTCACTTTTATAGCAATGTTTCAATAGTTTTTTAACTTTAGAAAACATTTCCGATTGAAAATTGATTACTTCAAAGTAATTATTGACATTATAATCGGAATTCCCACTAATTTTTTGTTAAGAAAACAAGCAGTTTCGTAAAAACCGAAAGACAGTCACTAATTAGAGGAAAATACTGTCTAAGCTCAAATTGTTTCTAACATATAGAAAGCAAGTGAATATTTATTAACTTCATATAGCTTTACTTTACTACATAATGACTTTTATTCTTAGTTATTAAAGATAAATACAAAAATTGCCGCCTACTGTTACATGCTGACCTTAGGTGCACTCACCCTATGTGCTTATCTATAAAAATTATCAAATTTTATTAAATTCTCTTTTATATGGACTAAATCCATTCAATACTTCAATAATTCAGCATTCGAACATATGTTTCAGAAATTTGAAAAATTATTTTTGGGATTATTGAAAAAGTAACACAATTTGGCAAATTAAATAAATTGATAATCTTCTTAACTGTTGTCGAAATTTTACATAAAAGTACTTAACTTTAAAACGTATACAAAGTTATTTGTTTTTTTTTTAAAACAAATAAAGGGTTCGCCATCTAACGTGCCATCTAAAGTGCTTATTTCATAAATGGTAACACTTAGCTCCTGTCTGATTTGCCAGATAATTAGTTTTATCCCTCCGCTGAACGAATATAGTTGTGTATACGCTTGAACAACGCTTCGCTAAGTGGGTCAAAAAAAATCATCTTTTCAGATGAAGCTCATTTTGATCTTGGCGGGTATGTAAACAAGCAAAATTGTCGCATTTGGGGCACAGAAAACCCGCACGCATACATTGAAAAGCCGATACACCCAAGAGGAGTCACTGTTTGGTGCGGATTTTGGTCCAGAGGCATAATTGGGCCATTTTTCTTCGAAAATGAGCAAGGAGTGGCCGTTACAGTCAATGGAGATCGTTATCGGGCCATGTTGAACGAATTTTTGTTCACGAAAATTGGAGAGGAGGATATTAGCAACATTTGGTTTCAACAGGACGGCGCTATGTGCCACACAGCCGAAGCCACACTCGATGTTTTGCGCCCTGCTTTTGGTCACCTCGGAGCTGTGATTTGATACCATTGCACTATTATGTGTAGGGTGCCGTCAAAGATAAGTGTTACGCCAACAAGCCAGAGACAATTGATGCTTTAAAGGACAATATTCGTGAAGCCATTGGTGAAATACAGCGGCACACAATCGATAATGTGCTTAAAAATTGGACCGATCGTGTAGGCTACTGCATGGCCAGCCGAGGCAGCCATTTGAATTTAATTATTTTCCATTATTAAAGCGTGTTTTTTATAGAGGTATAGAAATTTAAGTTGGCATTACTTTTCAAGATGGCGACCGATTTAACAGCTGTCAAGTGATTTATTCTCAGTTTGGTTTGGCAATTCATAATGAATAGACTCACGCCCGGCGTAGATTCGTCAAATGGGCCCAAGACGAGATTAACGTTGTTCCCGGTTTTCATAAGCGAATTATATTTAGCAATGAAGCGCACTTCTGGTTGAATGGCTACGTCAAGAAACAAAATTGCCGCATTTGAGGTGAGGTAATCCTCAAGTGTATGTGGAAACATCCAGAGAAACTGACTGTTTGGGCTGGTGGAATCAATGGTCCATACTTTTTCAAAAACGATGGTGGCCAGAACGTTACAGTCAATGGTGAGCGGTATAGAGCCATGATGACTAACTTTTTCATTCCTGAATTGAATAACCATGATGTCCAGAGATGTGGTTTCAGCAAGATGGCGCAACATGTCACACAGCTCGTGCCACAATAGATTTGTTTTGGACCTGTGAATTGGCCTCCAAGATATTGTGATTTAACACCTTTAGACTACTTTCTGTGGGGCTATGTAAAGTCAGTGGTCTATGCGGTAAAGCCACAAACGCTTGACCATATGGAAGACAACATTCGCCGTGTTATTGCCGATATACGGCCACAAATGTTGGAAAAAGTCATCGAAAATTAGACGTCCAGATTGGACTAAATCCGCGCCAGCCGTGGCGGTCATAGCCAGAAATCATATTCTAAATGTAATGCCACAAGATTATCTTTCGGATAAATAAAACTCATGGCAATCGAATAATCCATCGTTGTTTTATTGCAACTAAAATTTCTATACCTCTATAAAAAATGCCCTTTTTTGGTTTTTGGAAAATTGTGTCTAAAACTTTTTATGAATATTATTAAAGGCAATTTAAATATTCTTTAGAGCGGGCAATTTAAATTTTTAAATTTAAATGATTATTTTGTTCTGATGCATAATTATTCCCGTTAGAAATGCGATATTATTTAAATCATGTGGCTGCCGCGGCTGGCCTCACCTCTGATCAAACCAATTTTCAAGAACTTTTTCGACTGTATGAGGTCGTATTTTGTGCATGGCATCACGAATGTTGACCTTCAAATGCTCAATTGGCTCTGG
Organism: Wohlfahrtia magnifica; assembly: GCA_023159175.1. NCBI lineage: Eukaryota > Metazoa > Arthropoda > Insecta > Diptera > Sarcophagidae > Wohlfahrtia > Wohlfahrtia magnifica. Next base: position 2,633,591 of record JAKWBJ010000226.1, on the reverse strand, counting down.
TTTGTCAGCATAGCAATTTTCTTTAAGGGCACCCCACAGATACTTAACCAACGGTGCTAAATCGCAGCTTCTTGGCGCCCAACTGTTATCACCATTTCATCTAATTAAACGGCCATCAAACATTTAAAGCAATAAATCGATTGTGGCATGGGAAGTGTGGCAAGTTGCACCATCCTGTTTGAAGCAAACTTCGTTCACATCAATACCATGAAGAGCGGGCACAACAAAATTAAACATCATTGTGCGCTAGGTGTCTTCATTGACCGTAATGGTTGCACTGTCCTCATTTTTTAAGAAATTTGGGTAAATGATGCCTCCGCTTCACAAGCTTCACCAAACAGTCACTCGTAATGGGTGCATTGACTTCTGTAAGACCACATTTGGGTTTTTTGAGTCACAAATGTGGCAATTTTGCTTATCAAAAAAAGCTGAATTTTTTTGGAAAAATCAACAATAAAAAAAGAAATTTGGGAAAATATTCAGTAGGTTTTTTTTTATAGCATTTAAAAAAAAAAAATATTTGGCTGACCCTTTATATAATCATTAGACTTTATTCAAGTCTATTTGTATAGGACAAGGAAAATCCATTGCAATAGGCTTTACTTCTGCCACATATGCGTATGTACCTTATCTGTTACATGTTTATTTACATAAAACGTATGTTTTATAATTCTTTTATGTTTGCAACAAAATTTAAACATGAAAAACAAGTAATAAAATTTACAACTTAATACTCGTATACGAGTAAATTATAAAATATGTATAAAATGTTATCAAATAATAATTTACAATGAATATTTGATAAACACATGTACTCGTAAATGATGTCTTATATTGTGTTTTTGGTTTTTCTATTTTTGAATGTTTGTTTTTAAATCAAAAACAATAATGATAATACTGGAGCTCAAATAAAACGATAGAAGTTTTATATTCATTTTTTTACTCAAGTTCAACATTTTAATTTTACTACGAAGACATTTAAGAAATTCTGCTTCAGGGTCTATTAACGGAAAACGATAAGTTTATCAAGGATATAACTTTGAAGTTAAAATAGATATTGAAGGAGCTATTATATGATGCAAATAAGCAAAAGGTTTCTTTAAAAAAAAAACTGACACCACTTGTGGACCAATGGAGTAAGTAACCCACAAAAGAATTTAATGCCTCTATTGATTTTTAAGTGATATTTTGTAAGTCTACTAGAATCATTATTAACTTCAATATACACATTTATGTGTGTATATGTTTGTCTATCTGCAGCATAACTTTATATCACAATCCATGACTTTTTGAACTTGAATGCAGTTGTCCAGTTGTCTGCATTTTATTTGACTTGGTGTACCTCCTGTGCGACTGCCTTATGGCAGTATAATTTCGGTTTAGCACATATCAGGTTGTTGCCATAGTCTGTCATTACTTATTGCATTCGACCAGAAGACAGGCACGTAATATCATATGCAGGCAGCGATTGACGAAAATTTGCATGGCATTTAAAACATCTCTTACGACGTTTCAAGACTACCAGGCATACATAGCATATAAAAGTTGGATATGGTTATCTTGGTTATCGCCTTTGACTAAAATCACCAGTGAGTACCATATTCGAAGGAATGTTGGTGAAGTTTCGGAGACTATTTAAACTCCAACCAAGGAACCCAGTTAAGAATGTAATTTCACATCGAGCTAGCGCTCTCACCACAGCCAACATGCTGCCCTTACAAGAGTGCCCCACCACAGTCACGTAGGTATCTAAATTCTTGGGACTCCAGATTCCCGAATTAAGCCTGCGGTCAGTATTCGTAACTCAAATGCTTTTAACAATGTAAGTCAAAAACGATTCCGGACTGGTGGTCTATAAGCAACCTAAAATAAAAAACCAGCAATGCAAACACACAAACAGACAGTCAAACAATCATACAAACAATACAATCTCACAACCAGACAGGCACATGACTGGCCAGAAAACACCGTAAAGAGAAAACTCATTATTCCCTAACACTAGGATCACTTCTCTTAAAGCCAATGTGAGCAAACTTGTCGAGACTTTATACACTACCATACGTCCTCTACGGCCCACTTATGTACACCACATTTCCCGCTAGAATGGCTCCCATTGCCCACACATCTATAACGTCATCGTAGAGTGAACACTTCACCAAAACATGTCAACAGTCCAAATAAGACCCCTCTTGTGCAAGACTCAGGCCAAAGCCAAAGTCTCTGGTAACTCCTTTAAATAAACGTCCAGCTTTTTTTTCCCTGTCACTCCTCTAGGGATCATATTGGCTTTCCACAAATCATCTACTGCTTTGTTCCAGTTTCTTTAATCAATTTGACATTTTCAAGCTAAGTAGATGATTAATCCACTGTAGCTTCCTCCATACGATTTTGCGTAGTGGTGAAGATCCTTGCTAATTGGTGGTGATCTTTGCTTTAGCATTGTAATTTTTTCCCAGTAGATGGCGAGGTTTTCCTGATCATTTGTCTGATGTTTTTCATCATGGCCAGATGTGTGGGGGAATGTCAGGGGGGCTTTTTTCTTTATTTCTTAGATGGAGTTGTCTGAAGGGAAGTTGAAGCCATTCTTTTATTATTAAACATTCGAAACTACAATTAAAATCTTTCTGCGTCATATCCTCTGCTGGAGCTCGAACCTGAGTCGTTTGTGTTGTTGTACATGCGCTCTAACCACTGCACCACGCCACCCCCAGCTGAATTTACTTTATTCAATTTAGTTTTGCTTTTCATAAAGATATTCAATTCAAATGGGCGTTAATTTCTAATCCCTAAGAAATAATTTATTGGCTCAATAATTTATAAAAAAATTACATGCTGTTGTAACAACGAAAATTTATTAAAAAAAATATGCAAATGAATTTTCAAGCAAAGAAAAATAAAAACTAAAAACGATTATTTTTTTTTTTTAACTGGAAATAATCGCTTTCTTCCGTTTTGCTACAGTAGTGACCCATATGGTTGAAGGAGATTTTAAATGATTTTAAAGCAAAAAATGAAATCACTTTGAGAACATACCCACCTTTGGAAAATAATTTGAATTTTTTTAAATAAAACGCAATTTTTTTTCTAACGAGGGGGAGGAGTGAATGCAAACAGCCGCTTATCCAAAATATAATTATTCGTAAGAGTAATAAAAAGAGGGAGACGTCATTAACATGAGAACTGAATTTTTTTGTAATTTTTATATATAAATTATTAATTTTTATTATTATTTTATTTTCTCCTTTCGGAAGATTTAATTTTCCTTGTCTCGGACTACATTTCAAACATAATTGACTTAAAGGCAGATTACTTTTTAAATTTTCGTTAAATACTGTTTAAATGAGCAGAAATGTGTGCGAGATAACAATAGTAATCGCTGAGAAGAATTAAATAAATTTCCATATAAAAAACCTTCAAAACGTTGACTAAAAAGAAAAAATCATAATGGGAAGGTAAGAAAACAGAATACGATTTATTTCTTCAAAGTTTTTAAGTAAATAATTATGATCCAACCTTTTGGGCTATAACATGCAGTAGTTCTGGCAATAGAACTAGTTGGGTGATTAATTAAAAGATGGTGCGACCATAAACAAAAACAGTGTATAAGAACTGACGCAGGATAACCCTCATCAACATCGCCAATAAAGTTATCGCTCAAATTATTGTCCATCGGCTTAAGTTTAAACAAGCGGTTATTTCGAAACTGGCAATACTTATCGCACTATATTCTGTTACAAAATTCGATATATTATCTCCACTGAATGAAATGAATCGATTTTTACTTGATCAACCTGGGGATTTATTAGATATTTGTTTCCAAAACAAAGATACTTAATCGGAAATTGCACGAAAATTTAATGAAAGTACAGCCCACTGGGTTCAAATAATTTATGGTACCATTGTGGTGCTTAAAAAAATCAGTGGAGGACAACAGTAATTTGAGAAGTAACTCTTAATTAAATAGTATGATATTGACGAGATCTCGAAGATCTTAGAGAAAGACCGAGAGATAAGGCGATTTAAAACCTAGCTTCGAGAGCCAGCCACAAACTCAACCCCTAATTTCTTGACCTCTAGTTGTTTTTTCTTTCGTCACTCCTTTAGGGAGCATATTGGCTTTCCACAAGTTATATATTGCTTTGTTGCAGTTTCTTTAATCAAATTGATTTTTTTGTAAGCTAAGTAGATGACTAATCCGCTGTAGCTTCCTCCATATGATTTTTGTGTGTGTAGTGGTGAAAATCCTTGCTAATTGGTGGTGATCTTTACTTTAGCTTTGTAATTTTTCCAAGTCGGTGGCGTGTTTTTCCTGATCATTCATCTGATGTTTACCATCATCGCCTGAGGTATGCGGGAAGGTCAGGAGGGCTCTTCTCTTTATTTTTTAGATGGAGTTGTCTGGAGGGAAGTTGAAGTCTTTCTTTTATTATTAAACATTCGTAACCACAATTACATTTTTTTCTTCTTCATATCCTCTGCTGGGGCTCGAACCTGGGTCGTCTGTGTCGTTATGCGTGCGCCCTAACCACTACACTAAGCTTCTAAAAAAAAACTGTGATAATAGAATTCCCAGTGTAGACATTGATACAGGAAGTGCAAAATCATCATCTCCTCTTTCACATCAAGGCGGTAGTCTCCCAGCGTGAGACATCAAAAAAAAAATTACGAGAAAATGAAATGGGACATACCTTTTCTGTAGTTCATAGTTTCTCTAAAAAATGTAATCTAAGTCCTTCCAAGCCTAGTTTTGAAAGCCACCGAAAAATTATTATTTGGCAACATATGGGGTGGGCCATCTATAGGCTTAAATTTTAACCAGCGCTTATTTATAAATTTATATGCAAAACCAAGAAAATTCGTTGGAAATTGCACGATAATTTCGTACGACATTTGGTAGCAGAGAAGGACCAACAGTGCCTGGTATACGCAAGTTTATTGCTGAACTTCGTGAGACTGGTTTGATGGTTGATACGTCAAGACGTAAGCGTGTACGTACAGTGCGTACTCCCGAAAATATCGAAGTCCATCAACATCAACTCGCCATCGTGCTCAAGAATTTAACATTTCACTTAAAAATTTAGGTCAAGTTTTGCGAAAAGAATTCGGTATGATGCCTTACAAAGTTCAATTGGTTCAAGAAATAAAGCTGCATGAACCTCCGCTTCGTTTTCGCTGCGCTAGAAGAACCAAAGAGGAACTGAGAAAAACCCAAACGTGGTCTTACAGAAGTCAATGCACCCATTAGGAGTGACTGTTTGGTGAAGCTTGTGAAACGGAGGCATCATTGACCCAAATTTCTTTAAAAATGAGGACAGTGCAACCATTACGGTCAATGAAGACACCTAGCGCACCATGATGACTAATTTTGTTGTGCCCGCTCTTCATGGTATTGATGTGAACGATGTTTGGTTTCAACAGGATGGCAGTTTAATTAGATGAAATGGTGATAACAGTTGGGCGCCAAGAAGCTGCAATTTAGCACCGTTGGTTTAGGATCTGTGGGGCGCCGTTAAAGAAAATTGCTATGCTGACAAACTAGAGCCAATTCAGCATTTAAAGGCCAACATTCGTCACGCCATTGCCGAAATACGACCTCATACAGTCGATAAAGTTATCGAAAATGGGTTTGATCAAATGTGGTGCTGTGAGGCCAGCCGCGGCAACCATATGAATTAAATAATATTTCATTTCTAATGGGAATAATTATATGTCAGAACAAAATAATCATTTTAATTTAAGCTTTTTAAATTTAAATTTTTAAATTGCCCGCTCTAAAGAATATTTAAATTGTTTTAAAAATATTCATACAAAAAATAAAAAATTTCATAAAATGATTTGCATACATTTTTCCTAAAACCAAAAAAAAAAAAAATATTAATAAAGGGTCCGCCATCTGACGTTTTTTTTTAACTGGTGCTTATTTTGTGAATGATAACACTTACCTCATGTCTGATTTGACAGATAATTAGTTTTATACTTCCGCTGAATATGGTTGAGTATACGCTTCGCTAAGTGGGCCTGCGATCGACTTACAGAAGATGACGATTTTGCCAAAAAAATCATCTTTTCAGATGAAGATCATTTTTGGCGGGTATGTAAGCAAGCAAAATTGTCGCATTTGGGGCACAGAAAACCCGCACGCATACATTGAAAAGCCGATACACCCAAGACGAGTCACTGTTTGGTGCGGATTTTGGTCCAGAGGCATAATTGGGCCATTTTTCTTCGAAAATGAGCAAGGAGTGGCCGTTACAGTCAATGGCGATCATTATCGGGCCATGTTGAACGAATTTTTTTTCACAAAAATTGAAGAGGAGGATATTAACAACATTTGGTTTCAACAGGACAGCGTTACGTGCCACACAGCTTAAGCTACACTCAATGTTTTGCGCCCTGTTTTTGAAGATCGCATTATCAGCTGCAGAGCTGATGTCGTTTGGCCACCTCGGAGCTGCGATTTGACACCGTTGGACTATTATTTGTGGGGTGCCGTCAAAGATAAGTGTTACGCCAACAAGCCAGAGAAAATTCGTGAAGCCATTGGTGAAATACAGCTGCACACAATCGATAAAGTGCTTAAAAATTTAACCGATCGTGTAGGCTACTGCATGGCCAGCCGAGGCAGCCATTTGAATGAAATTATTTTCCATTATTAACCGGAAGGATTGTACTTTCAAATAAAAAAGAAATTTAAGAAAATATTCAGTAGTTTTTTTTATAGCATTAAAAAAAATAATTTATTTGGCGGACCCTATATTTATGTATTTATTGTTGTTTAAAAAATCTACATTTATTTAATGTTTTGTGTACAAAAAAAAAAAAGAAAAACATTTCTATTAACGTTAGAAATAAATGGAAAAAAATGTTTTTCCGCCAAGGAAATTAAATTTGAACGCGAAATAAATTGAAAAATTGTAATAAATATTCCTACCAAACAGTACAAAAATTATAAATAAATACAAAATATAATAACGTTGGTTCTGTGATGCCAAAGTTACCCCATTATGAGGTAGACCATTTAGTTATTACTGATTAAAGCTGAATTTTTGTTTTACCATTTAATTTTGCTATCTTTTTATGGCAAAACTATATTGTGAATGTGGTTTAAACCCCAGCATTAAAATTATTGCTGAATTTATATAAAAGAAGGTGTGGTTTAACAGTTTTATGTAATAAGCGAGCTAAAATCTAGTTATTTTCCATTAACTTGGCTATTCAAGTAGTTATACTGTGTTAGTTGTAGATTATTTTAAGACTTAAGGGGCGTGTTGTTGCAACATGCAAACATGAAAAAGTACATTAACATTGTACATTTCATTCATTATATTTAATGTAGTATTATACCAGCCAACAAGAAACAGTGGTCTGCTTTACTTTTAGAATGGTTTAAACAATAGTGCTAGTACGCTCGATGCTAGTACGCTCATGATTTGTGACCACACATGATAGAAACCACATGTCAGTCATCTTTAACGGAGGAAATTATTCGTGGAACGGCTGAAGCAAATTTTCCCCCGGAATTGCCAGTTTTATCATTGAGATTTGAGACGCACTAAATTAAAAGCGTTATTAGCGATCTAAACCTCAGAAAACCTGGCGGAGTTCAAGAAATCAGCAATAAAATGATATTGGAGATAACTCGTTTGGATAAAAATTTAATTATCTTTATATTCAGTGCTGATTTGCGCTTAAAAAAATTTCATTCCAACAATATTGTTACGAAAATAAGGTTGGCCACCACAGCGTTTATTACATCGCAAAAACAAATAAGCAAAAACTGCAAGAACATATGACGATATATTGAAATTATGATATAGTTAGTTAGTTACGTAGGATACCCAGACACTGGTCCAGCTCACTTGGGTCCAACATTGATCCCACTGTGATGCCCACAATAGGTATCGTCCGCATCACGCAACCAGACGCATGCACAAAAGAAGAAATCCCACTGATACTCACAACGGACAACCAAGGAAAGCAGTCCCGATATCCGAAAGAAACGCTCGACAGTCTCCTCCTCTTCCTCAATCTGACAACCCCTACAGTAGTCATTGAACGGCAGACCCAATCTCCAGCCAGCCAGTGCCTAGTAATCACAGCCACAAGAGTTAGCAGCCCTAGTCGCGGCATCCCTATAATATACTCCGAGCGCTCACGATCATATAGGGGCCAGATCTGCCTCGATACAGTGCACGTTGTCTCATCATCCCATCGTAGCTGTGCCCTGCCCAACATGTACCGCAGGACCATTAGTCTGCAAGAGGATAGTGATCAATCTCCTCGTTTCTGAGGAGAGACCCCACCCTCGAAATTCTGTCTGCCACACAATTCCCCCGGGTGTCCAAGTGAGCCCTTAACCAGATAATCTCCAGGTCTGAATGCCTCGCCTTGGCGAGTAGACACCGGAGAGCGCCCTGATAGCAGCCCGACTGTTCGTACGGATCCGGATATCAGCATCATATACCCTATAGTACATCAAGCAGTCCACTGCCCTCTTTATCGCCGAGACCACCGCTTGTAAAATACTGCAGTGGTCCGGCAGGTTGAAGGATACTCTCACCTCTTATGCAGAAATAAAGACACCGCCCCCATGGATTTCAATCCATCCGTGTATACCTCAACAGAACCGGCTGTAAATAGCGGTTCTGGTGCGATGCGCACGGAGAATATTCTATCCAAGAAGGTTTTGTGCGTACAGTAATCCATTCGGTCAGGGAATAGAGACGACCGCATGCCCGTAATCCCCATGCCCCCGCCATCTTCAACCTTATCGCAGACATGATCGCCATCTGCTTTGCCATCAGGTACACTGGAAGCCAGTGCAGTAACAAACAAGGCCATCGAAGGAATGGACTTAAGCGCACCTGTAGTCATCAGTGCCGAACTTCGCAAAACTCTGTAAAAGATCCTGCTGTCAAATATGATATAAAAAATTTTTAAGTTTTTAATTGTTATTGCAATAAGGCATTGACTTGAATTTTAAAAAGTAAAGCTGAACAAATATTTTGCACTGAAAACGTGCTTCCAACGTCTACTTATATTGTAGGATCATACTTAAAGGGAAACAGCTCCTTGAGGTAATATTTAAAAACTTGATTGACTTGAAGAAGATGCTTTAGGATATTACATCTTCATTTGCTTAATAAACGTGAGAACAATGTTTAAAGCTTTTAAAATGAAATCTTGCAGCAAAAAAGTTCTTCAAAAAAGTTCTCAGTTCTTCAAGTCTATTTTATACCATTTTAATGATTTGAGACAATGTGAACGTGTTTTGTTTGTTTTGTGTCTGAGAGTTCAAATAACAGATATTTCAGAAATGTTCGAATTTAATTTTTTTTTAATATTTTAGAGCACAAAAATTCAAAATATGCTCTAAAAATGTTTAAAATGCTCTTTAAATACGAAAAGTGTTGAAAAAATGCTTTTAAAACTGAAATATGCAAAAAATGCTGTTATAAGCAAAATATGCCAGAATATGCTTTTACAAATCGGTGGCAAAATTCACAAAAACTCTTGAAACTGATAAATATCTTACATTCGACTAGAGAGGAAGCATGAGAAAAAACATGCAATTGCATATATCTGACTTCCCTGATGTAAGATTGTATTAAATTATCGGAAATTGAAATTAAGCGAGGTTTTCTACTATATGCTCAACGATGCAGGAGATTGTCTCTCGTTAATAAACAAATCACTAATGATCTCACTGATAATGTCTGTTATGACGCTCTAACTTTTAGATTTCATGAGCCAAAAACAAGAAATATACCACTGTACCCAACAGCATGTTAAACAAATCGGTGAAAAAAATCAAACACCACCCATTTAAACATGTTTTGAATTTTTAATGTACGTATATATGTAAATATTTAGTAATAAATATTGGCCATTTATTTTTAATGTTAATGTATATTAAAGTGATTTTATTTTTCATTTGATTATTACCCGAAAAAACAAAATTCGTATAAAACTCAAAACATGTGTACTTCCAAATACGAGTACCAAACATATAAAATCTAAATGAAAATTAAATTTATTGAAAATTTTTACAATTTTTAATATAAAACTTTTCTAAAAGTGTATGTTTATTATTGGCCATATACAGTTATATATGTATGTATGTATATAGACTCGTACATATATGTATATCTGTTACCAAAAATGTTGATCTCTAGCATTTTAAAGTCATGTAATATAAGAGAATTTTTTTCTAATTTTTATCTTCCTTTTTCATTCATGTTTGTATGTAGTCTAGAAAACTTTTAAAAATTCATACTAAAAGTTTGAGAAACAAAAAACATAGAAATTTGTTTTATGAAAATCTACTTTTGTTGTTTTATTTACTCAGGTCTTTTAAAGTTTTAAAAATGAAAACTGAAGAATATATAATGAATTACTTAGTGTTTTTTATAAATGAAAAAAATTTATTCAAATTATTTTAAGTAGAAAATATAAAGCAAATACCTCCCTATCATGTTTTAGATATACGCTAAGGGGCGAATATAAGTAAAAAAAATATAAAAACGAGCATATGCGGCCACATTAAAAAGATTCAGTTAAACAAGTAATAATTTAATTACCTCTTTCGAGAATAAAAATAATAGTTTGTGTTCACATGATATTTCCATTCTATTACAAGAATAAATTGTTATCGTGTTATAGCCATAGTATTTCCGTTTCTGTTTTCCTTTGCCAACAGCTGTTCAAATTACAATAAACTGTCAATGCACTGTGAATATCAACAAGAAAAACAAGCTGAGTAATAAAGGGTGCGCCATCTAACGCTTTTGTTTCTCAACTAGTACTTATTTCGTGAATGGTAACACCTAGCTCATGTCTGATTTGACAGATAATTAGTTTTATCCTTCCGCTGAACGAATATGGTTGTGTATACGCTTCGCTAAGTGGGCCTGCGATCGACTTACAGAAGATGCCGATTTTGCCAAAAAAAAACATCATGTTTTCAGATGAAGCTCATTTTGATCTTGGCGGGTATGTAAACAAGCAAAATTGTCACATTTGGGGCACAGAAAACCCGCACGCATACACTGAAAAGCCGATACAGCCAAGACGAGTCACTGTTTGGTGCAGATTTTGGTCAAGAGGCATAATTGGGCCATTTTTCTTCGAAAATGAGCAAGGAGTGGCTGTTACAGTCAATGGCGATCGTCATCGGGCCATGTGAACGAGTTTTTGTTCACAAAAAATGAAGAGGAGGATATTAGCAACATTTGGTTTCAATAGGACGGCGCTACGTGCCACACAGCCGAAGCTACACTCGATGCTTTGCGCCCTGTTTTTGAAGATCGCATTATCAGCCGCAGAGCTGATGACGTTTGGCCACCTCGGAGCTGGAGGAAATGTTTCTCTAATGAGAAAAATATTTCTATTGAGCAGTTCATAAACTCTCAAAATTAGCGTGTTTATTTAACTGAACACACCCATGAAAATTTTAGCCTACGAACGTCTACCCGCAGTAATTTCCTATCTTAATCGTTTTCATCAACCTTTTCACCAAAGCCAATGCGATTTATTATGGAAGCTAATTAAGAGTTGTGGACACGCAAACATTTCGGTCATGGACCATGGAGTCCCAACAAGACTTCCATAAAACTTGTGTGACACAAGAATAGTTAAAAAACCATGTTCTACACTTTATTTCTTCCACACAATGGCTTTGGAATTCACTACATGCAAATTCATTGGACTATTTATTCTGAGCCATTTTGTGCATGCGCTGAAGAAAGCTGTTTACGGCAATGAGCCAAAATACCGCAAGATCATATTCGCGTAGCATGCGTTTTTTACCGTTTGAATGCCATAATCAAGGCAAAGGGTGTTCATACCGAACTAATGTGAATGTTGTCTAAAATTTTGATTATATCCACACGTTTTTTTAATTTTAATCAATAAAAAATAATTTCACACAAAAAAATATGGAAATATAGAAAATTGGTAGGGCATCGCAACCTGTTTAGTCGGGAGTTTGACAACTCTTTCCTTTACTGTCACTTGGACAGGACAAAGAATCACAGAGTTTCTTTCAGAAGTATTTTTTGACGAAACTACGTAATAGGGGAGGAGGTCTTTAGGCTGCATACTCCTTTAGAGAACAGACCATTATATGATTCAGAGATGGGTCAAAGACCTACGCGAATGTATTTGGGCTTAGAATGCAATATTCCAAACCAATGGGAAAAATAGCTGAAAATCACGTCAGCGAAAAGTGTGCTGAATTCAGGACATAGCCATACTCTCTAATAGTTAGGCTGACATTACGAAATTCACTAAAATTTAGTATAAATTAAACCAACTTGGAAGAGACAATATGTCAAGCTCTGCTGTTTCATGGGTTGTGTAAAAAAACGGTCAAATAAACAGGCAGGTGAGTTAGTTAGAAAGGGAGTATTTGTGTGAGTACTTGGTAGGTAGGTAGGAAATTTAGCTAAATAACCAAGACTAGATCAGCTACAATTAGTAACATAGAGCCGTTTTGAAACCAAGCCATGACCACAGGTAAAGGACCACCTAACGGGATAATAAAAGTGACAGAGAATTACAGGCATCCTGAGTGAGTTATAAAGTGGGAAATATCAAGGAAATCCAGGTTTGCATACTCCGCCAAGCCATTGAAGAAAGAAACACTAAAGTACTGCAATATTCCGCCCGCCAGACCCGGACATTTACAGAGAAGGTGAACTATTGTCACCCTCTCAGAGGTGTTTCTTCAGCTTCTGCAGTACAGTTTGTTGGACAAACCCAATTTCTCCACGTGCTTTCTGATCATACAATGACTTGTGTACACCACAAAAAATTTTAAAACAGAGTGGCGGGGGGTAATTAGTAGTTTCAGTGTGCTGCTACCATCAGACAGAGGCCACAGTGCCATCGAGATAGCACCAGAGGAGAGGGCACTAACTCCACCTCCCACGAAAACAAACTATAGATTTCCCCCTTGACTACAGCCTACGAGTAATAATGCCAGAAACTTTCTGTGGGGTAGAAAGAGAGAATTGAAAGAGCCTGGTCGATCGGACCAATTTTCGAGAACTTTTTCGAGTGTATCTTGGCAATGGCATCACAAATGTTGTCCTTCAAATGCTCAATTGTCTACGGCTTGTCGGCATAATACTTGTCTTTAATGACGCTTCACAGAAAATAGTCCAACTGTTTTAAATTCGAGCTTCTTGGCGGCCAATTGACATCGTCATTTCGGCTAATTAAATGGCCATCAAACGTTTGACGCAATAAATTGATTGTGGCATGAGATGAGTGGCAAACTGCGCCAGGCTGTTGAAACCAAACATCGTTCACATCAATACCATGAAGAGTGGGCACAAAAAATCGGTTATCATGGTGCGATTGGTGTCTCCATTGATCGTAATGGTTCCGCCGTCTTCGCTTTCAAAGAAATATGAACCAATGATGCCTCCGCTTCACAAGCCGTACCAAACAGTTACTCGCAGTGGGTGCATTGGCTTTTGTAACACTAAGTTTGGGTTTTCTGCAAACGGCAAATTTGCTTATTAACGTACCCACTAAGATGTAAATGAGCTTCATCCGAAGAGCTGATTTTAAATGATGATAAATTTCCAATAAATTCCAACATTGCTCTATTATATGTAGGTGCTGTTTAGAAGAGGAGGTGGAGACCACCGAGCATCTGTTGTTGGAATGTCCGGCGTTGGCGGGACTTAGACACAGATTTTTCGTTGCGCACGTTGTTGGAACTCTACTGGAGACTCCTGTAGGGCTGATCAGTAAATTTATTGAGAGGGCTAACTGGTCGGTTAACCGACCGGGCTGTCGGAGGAAGTTTGTGGGTATCACAATAGGCCCTATAGGCCTAAGTGTGCCAGGCATGTCTAGCAGCCCCTTTAACCTAAGCTAACCTAACCTAAATCGATTCATTTCATTCAGTGGAGATAATATACTGAATTTTGTGACAGAAAGAATGACATATGTATTGCCAGATTCGAAAATTCGCTGGTTCAAACTTAAACGGACAGATGGTCAACTCTATAGCAGCTTTAAATCTAAAAAAAGCTTATAAACTTACAATCGTAAATCATTAATTATTTTCAATCTGTAAATATTAACGACTTAATTTCTCATTGAAATATCTTCAAACAAATAAAAAATATTTTTTATTTTTTAGAAGCGATAAGACACTTCAATAAAATTGACCGACTGGCTTATGTATATTTTTAGAAGTAGATTAGGGTCACACGCCAATATTTAAATATAACTTATGACAGCTTTCAGTTAAATAAAGAATTTTTTTGCAAATATTTATTTAAATAACGTCATTATGAATGATAGATCAATTAGGTAAGTAAGACTAAAGGATCGCCATGGTTTATTCTTAGGGAAAATATATATTGAAATATTTCTTATCTAAATATATGGTTTATTATTATGCAAATATCTTTAATTTGAAGTCCAATGTAAATGAGTCAGTTCATAAAAATACAAACTGCGTATTAAGAGTATTTTTAATAGAATTTAATTTCTTAAAAAATATTTCAATGTTTGCATTCCTTCCTATCATATTTAGATTTTAGTTTCAACGTAAACAAACATTGATTTATGATATTCTTTATTTCAGATGTCTTTATAGTGCCAGCCTGTCTACATTGTTTATATACGAGTATGGTGTCTACTGTTCACAGTCAGCTAATGCGCCTTTATGATCCTTGTAAACTCTTGAACATAATGGCACTTATTAGGTATACATTAGGGAGATCGGACGTTTATTATTCGACCGGTTTAAACCGGTTTTTTTGGATGAACGTGAAAACCAAGGCAGATCGAATAAGATATACACTCTTGAGCAAAAATAATCTTTTATCACTTTCTGTAAATAAATATTGATTTTTTATAAATGACGAATGATCAACTAGACTCATTGAAAGCCCACAAACCCACAAACGTCGGTTCCGAACGACTATACATTAGTAAATGAAGTTTTTCACAGCGTAAATTCACATAACCAGTCCCTAGTAATGTTGTGCGGTGATATCGCTGTTGAAAATTGTCAGATGGTCTAGCCTGGGATTGAACCGACGACTTCTTGGTTGGAAGGTGATTTCTTACCTAACATACCACAGTGACACACACACTATACGTGGTGCATAAATTTACATACAGTGCTGCTCGAAATCTAAACAAATTTTTTTGTCTAGACAATTAAGGACTCGTATATTACTTATAGATTTATTCAAAGTAAAACATTTAATTCTTGTTATCTTAGGCACCTAAATTATAACTATAATAACAAACCTTTAATTCCATTCTCTACCAAGTAATCCAACGAAATCGAAATTAGCTCCTTGAGTAGCTATTCGAAACTTAAGGAACATTCAGTACTTTGTGTAATAAATTTAGTTTTTTATGGCCTCCACACACAGTTTTGGCATAGTTTTTATGAGATTTGTTAGAATTATTGTTAGTATTGACCGCCACTTTAATTTTAAGCTCTCCGGCAGCTACTGCTTATTTTTAAAGCGTCGTGGTCCAGCTATGCGCCTCAAGAATTCGGAACAATTTAGTTAGCTAACTGGTTAATCGGTTATTTGAATTATTATTAACCGAAAACTGGTTTTTTAAATGTACTACTTTTTGAATTATTCGAAAACCGGTTTTTGAAAAAGTCGAATAATCAATCTCCCAAGTATACATAAATATGTACTTACTAAAAAAGCGCAGAAATAGAGGTATCAAAGCTCCGAAATAAAATTTAATGTTGAAGCCATCGAATAAATAATAATCTACGTTGACTTCAGACAGGGTTGTATTTTTGTTAGCAATTGGAGAAGTTTACAGAAGTATTAATTAAAAAAATCCTGGAGTAACACCGTGTGGCGGTCCCATCGTTCCGATTTGAGTTTTTTTCTTTTTTTTTTTGTTAAGTTGGTAAATCTGTTATTGATATTCCCGCTATATCTTAGCATAGCTTAAAATTTGCAAAAATGACGTAGCCAAGAGTACATCTATCTTATGTGTATTGGCTTTTTTTACAATTTTAGAAATGGATTTAAATTTTCAGCCACGAACTTGTATTAAATTTTGCCTAAAAACGGATTTAATAGTGCGCGAACATTGGAAATGTTGGAAAAGTGTTTCGGCAACGATTCTATAAAGAAAACGGTCGTTTACCAGTGGCATGAGTGGTTCAAAAGTAGTGGTGAGTAAATCGAAGATGATGAACGTAGTGGCAGACCATCTACATCGAAAATCGATGAAAACATTAATAAAAGCCAATAACCGTACATTCACCCACGGAGATTTAGCGGAGAACTTGAACATTGCCTATCGAACCATCCCAGACATTTCGGTTAATGATTTGGATTTCCGTCATAAAGCAGCAAAGTTGGTGCCAAAAGACCTCAATTTCATGCAAATAAAGAGACTGTGTTGAAATCGCAAAAGACACTACATCGCTCATCTACAACTAAAGTCCGTGAGAATTACAAGGACTGATCAACAATATTTAATTATCGCATTTTTATAGGGTGGGTCATTTAAAAATTTTAACTTAAAAAATGCAATAAAACAAAAGCGGTTTGAAATTTTGCCAAATTTATTATTTTGTTATTATTCCGTTTAGAAATAAATAATTATATCATTCATATGACAATTTTCGAGTACTTTTTCGAGTGTATGTCGGTTATGTCGAATGTTGATCTTCAAATGCTCAATTATTTTTGGTTTGTCGGCATAACACTTGTCTTTAACGGCGACCCACAGAAAATAGTCTAACAGTGACAAAACTCAACTTCTTGGCGGCCAACTGACATCAACATTTCAGTTAATTAAACGGCCATCAAACGTTTGATGTAATAAATCGATTATGGCATGAAATGTGTGGCAAATTGCACCATCCTATCGCAATCAAACATCGCTCACTTCAATATTATGAAGAACGAGCACCAAAATAAATCAATTATCATGGGATGATAGGTAATGCTTGAGCTGTCCTCATTTTCAAACAAATATTGGCTAATATGCAACTGCTCCACAAGCCGCAATGGTTACATTGGCTTCTAAAAGACCATGTTTTGGTTTTCTGAGCCTCAATTCGGCTATTTTGCTTATTAACTTACCCATTAAGATGAAAATGAGTTTCATCCGAAAATATGTTTTTTTTTTATTTTTTGCAATTTCCGACCAATTGTCTTTGTTTTGGAAATAAATTTCCAATAAATCCCAGCGGCGCTCAAGCGTCAATCAATTAATTTCATTCAGTGGAAATTATCAACTGAATTATGTGATAGAATAAAATGACATAAGTATTGCCAGATTTGAAATAACCGCTGCCTCAAATTCAAACTCTTAGGTGGCCCACCTGATATAATAGGTAACATTTGAAATCGAATAGATATTCAAAGAAGAGGAGTGTCATGAACATTGCAATCGTCAATAACTTCACTCTTCTCTGATAATTCAATGGAAATTAATATCTCTGAAAATATCCTAATTGAAGCGTAATTCCTCTAAAAATCGTTATATTTTCTCTCGAAATATTAGGCTCAATAAAATGCAGAAGAACAGATCTATTGGCTGTGGTTTTGAAAAAGTTATAAAATTTAGGTGATAGATATCATAGCGCTAATTTTCTTTGGGTCTAATTGATATGTTTCGAGTGTAATAGCTAAACCAACTAACCAATCAGGTAACCGTGAGCTGTTGTATTCTCGCAAATGTCTACAAACTATTCGATATCGTCTTGATACTTCTATCAGCAGTAAAATTGAAGCTGCGATGCTGAACATTTCTTTTTAAATTTTAATTCAAAATATTTTGCTCAGCTTGTGCTTCTTGTTAACATTCAAAGTGATATGATAACTTACTTCAATTTGAACAATTTTTGTATAAAAAGCACATATATTTTACGGGGATATCACAAAACTAATTTATGGGAACAAAATTTTGTTATCAAATCAAATGAGCTGCTTATCAAAAAATTTATAATATTACTTAATAATAAAAACATATTTTTATGTATTATATTTTATTTAATTTATATTTATTAAGATTTTTTTTTTTAATAAATAAAAATGCTCAAAATTAAATTAAATTATTTTTAAAGCTTTGTAATCATAATTTTCGAAATGAGATGATGCCATTAATTTTAAAAAACTTTTTGTTTTTATCTTAAAAAAAAATTAATTAAACATTACAAATAATTATAGCAAATACATAAGTTTAAATTTTAATTTATTTTCTATTATTTATTTTGTCTATTTTTATCACTATAAAATATTAATGAAAATTCACATCAAAATGTTTTTTTAATTAAAAATTTTTTTCACACAATTTGTAACAATGGAGAAAAAATAACAGTTATAGTGACAACAATAATGCAAAAAATATACGTATATATGTGTGTACATATATAGGGTCTACCATCTAACGTTTTTTTTTTTCAACTAGTGCTTATTTCGTGAACGGTAACACTTAGCTCATGTCTGATTTGACAGACAATTAGTTTTATCCTTCCGCTGAACGAATATGGTTGTGTATACGCTTCACTAAGTGAAGATGCCGATTTGCCAAAAAAAAATCATCTTTTCAGATGAAGCTCATTTTGATATTGGCGGGTATGTAAACAAGCAAAATTGTCGCATTTGGGGCACAGAAAAACCGCATGCATACATTGAAAAGCCGATACACCCAAGACGAGTCACTGTTTGGTGCGGATTTTGGCCCAAAGGCATAATTAGGCCATTTTTCTTCGAAAATGAGCAACGAGTGGCCGTTACAGTCAATGGCGATCCTTATCGAGCCATGTTGAATGAATTTTTGTTCACAAAAATTGAAGAGGAGGATATTAGCAACATTTGGTTTCAATAGGACGACGCTACGTGCCACACACCTGAAGCTACACTCAATGTTTTTGAAGATTGCGGTATCAGCTGCATAGCTGATGTCGTTTGGCCACCTCGGAGCTGCATTTGATACCGTTGGACTATTATTTGTGGTGTGCCGTCAAAGATAAGTGTTACGCCAACAAGCCAGAGACAATTGACGCTTTAAAGGACAATATTCGTGAAGCCATTGGTGAAATACAGCTGTACACATTCGATAATGTGCTTAAAAATTGCACCGATCGTATAGGCTACTGCATGGCCAGCCGAGGCAGCCGTTTGAATGAAATTATTTTTCATTATTAACCGGAAGGATTGTACTTTCAAATAAAAAAAGAAATTTGAGAAAATATTCAGTAGTTTTTTTATAGCATTTTCAAAAAGAAAAAATTTATTTGGCGGACACTTTATATGTACACATGTCACCGTCTTCCTACGTAAACCTAGTAACTGCATTTTTCAAAATTAGGCTTAAAAATGAAAAATGGTTTTTAGCACTGTTATTACGTAAAAAACTTTTTATGTTCTTAGCAAAAATAGAAGCTTTTTTTAGATATTTTTTATTTTTTCTCTATCTTCATAATCGAACTTAAAAACCACGTACTAACTTAACATTTATACCAGTGATGTGCAAAAGTAAAAATGTAGAAGTGTTAATGAGAACATGGAAATTACTCTCACAGAGAGAGTAAAGTTGATGTTTTAAAAAAAATTTTGAAAAAATCAACATACACCCACTGCACTTCTCGCTGTTTCAGTGACAACTAAAGAAGCTTCATTAGCCGACCGTAGAAATCGTAAATGTATCGTAAATGCAAATGTTTGGCCACTTATTGAAGACTCAAAAAATTGTCATATGTTTTTGCCAATGTGTGTATATATAGATAATTAAAAATGGAAAAGAAACAGCTGCTTAAATCACAGTGATGTTTATTATAATTGTTCGAATTGTGTACGCTTTGAAAAAGTACCAAATAAATAGTAGTATATGTACATATTTACAAATATAAAATGCAACAAATTATATACCAAATTATTGCCAAAAAAGCTCATATAGAGTATAAAGTCATTAATTAAATAAATGCTATTTAATAAAAAGTTAACATACAAAAGATTTTCTTTCTCCCTGTTTCACGATAGACCAATGTAACCAAAATTTTTGCATACCAAATTAAAGTCATTGACATTATCTTTTACCCGACATCTTTTTTTTTTGTTTATCAAAATTTCAAGATACTAACTACTCAGTTAAATGTTGAAATTAGGTGGCCCAGACCTCGGAAACTAGTCGTTGGTGATCTAAAGTTCTTTTAATTTTATCTAAGAATAACATGCATACATAATTGCTTATCTATCATAAGCGTGAAAATGTTTGCTTGCCACCTAAGAATGTTTTTAAAGCTATTTTTTTAGTTTATTCTTTTTCCGCATTACAATATACGTAAGAAGCTATTTTGGATTAAAAAATAGTAATATTTTTTCAAATCGGGTTCACATTTTTTTCAATATATTTTATATATGTTCAAATTAGTAATTGTGTGCAAAAAGTTCCAAAAAGAAGCCGAAAAGCCCATCACTGCAGGACAAATGTCACGTAACGTTTCCGTTAAATTCTATTTTCAACCGATTTGGACGTTATAGTTATATTTCATTACAGGCAAGTTAGCATAGCTTTCATAGCTTGTCATATAACAAAAGCGATCAGCTGACACAACTACATTACGGCATTTACGTTCGGCTACTACTTCTACTTTAAAAGCAACAGCGTACGACTTAAATTATTTGCGTAAGTTCCCCACACATGTGCTTGCGTCACTGTCTTATTGACGACTAAAAGCAAGAGTATGACAATACGTGTAAGATGATCGGGTACAAGAGAACTATGAAAAGCTCATGACTGATTTATACGCAGATACAAGGTTACCGTATATAGATGACGACATATATTTTTTTATTACACATCATAAAACAGCATGTGGTTTTTAGCGCTATTCAGTTGTTACAGATATTTGTAAATTAGAAAACGAATATTCCAAAAGTCATTCAAAAAGATGAAAGCCATGAATGTATGAAATATCGTGGGATGAGCCTATAACCAATCGTGTATAAGGATCTGTCAGAAGAAAGGTGCAAATGCTAAGGGTCAGTCGTGAAAAAACTAATTGATTCTCACCAATTTAGTGTCATGCCTGAGAAAACTGCGATGAGTCAAATATTATTATTATATTAGAGAAGTCTCGGTAGGAACAAGTAGACACATATCACCTACTCATTAATTATAAAGGTACCCTTGATAGTCCAATAAGACATCGACCCTGGGCTTGGTATTCCTGCGAAGTTTATATGGGTAGATGTACCCTAGGAAAAAATTCCTCAGTGAAATATGAAAAGAGGTCTCAGGTAGGGTGATAGTTTATCACGCAATTATGTAATATAGTCATGGAAAAGGTAAAGAGGAAAGTGAAGGTGAATATGACGGGCAAAATTTTCAACAAACTTACATATGCGGATGATATAAATTTTAATGACAGAACACTGTGAGATGCCACGGGTGTTCTCTCATCAGTGAAAAAGGAGTTCGCGAAAAGGGGTTTGTGATAAACGAGTTCAAGACAAAATTAACAACGATTTCAGCAAACAGGAAGCATTTCGTTTTGTACTCAATGTGAATGTTGAAACAATGGTAACCGTAATGTCGGCCTAGAAATAAAGCGATTAATTTTGATGGCTAGACGATGGTATTTGGGATTACATGGGTACTTTAAAGAGACACCTTATCTCGATAAACTAAAATAGCGCTGTACTATTGGGTGATTTTTTAGCAACTTTCTTTTTGGCAACACTGTTTTTGGAAACTGCACTGTTTTCGTGCAACATGTTACTGTTCAACATGATCTATAATTTACGAACCAACAAACGCTTGCAGTTTATTGAACTTTTTTATCGAAAAATTGATTGAATGCATACGTGGACAAGCAAAATTTGCGTCTTTGGTGTGAATAAAAGTTAGGAACATTGAAAGAACTGCCATTCCTTGCCGAAAAATGTACTGTTTGGTGTTGATTATGGGACGGTGGCAGCGTTGGACCGTACTTTTTCAAAGGCGACGAGGGCTGGAACGTTACTGTGAATGGCGAGCGATATAAATTAGCGGTGATTAGAAATTATTTTTTTATTCGAAATGGAAGAGCTGACCGAATTGAGAGGCGAGTTCGGTAAACAATTTATTTCATGTTTTGGTGCAGGTCAATTGGCCACCTATATCGTGCGATTTAACGACTTTAGACTATTTTTTGTGGGGCTGTGTTAAACTCATGTCTATAGGGGCAAGCCTGCAATGGTTGACACACTGGAAGCCAATTTATTCATGCCAAAATTGGACCCAACGTGTGAACTATTTAGGCGTAGCCGCGGTCAACATTTACATTGAATTATATAGATCGTTCTATCGATTTATATAAAGATTTAATACATTTTTCTAAATTCTATGTGTTTTTTTAAATCAAATCGGAAAGCACTTAAAAAATCACCCAATATAGGATTATTTTACCCGCCTTGGTTTATACATTTGAGTCTTTTGCGCTTGCGTATCGGAATGAAACGTATTTGGCAATTTTCTAGACAAAAATATTCCCACATTTGCGTTAACACCAAGTTTCGTCATAGGATAAGCAACGAGTTTTAAAAACGTTACCACGACATTGATATAGTCAGGGGAATTAAGATCCAACGTTTAAGATGGCTAGGTCAGGTTATCCGTTGAAATGACCAGATGGAAGAAAATGTCCATCAGCTTTGTGTGATTAACTGCAGTAGACGCGCAGATGATCGAAGCGCAGTTAGAACTTTTTTAATCTCTTGTTGGCTATTAAAGTAAATATTTAAAATGATGGCAATTGACATGGAATACTTTTAGTTGCATCATCTGTTTGTATGCCCATGCAAATTTTGTTTCAAGGTATAGATCGTTATTTTATAAAAAATTTAATGCGCAAACAACAATTTTTTTCAGCATATGTTAGTATCGTGCCTCCATTTACAGATGAAATCATTTAAGAGTAAGTAGGAAAGAGTGTTGATGGCTTTGTGATGTGGCTGTTGAAGGCTGTAGTAATATTGGTTTAATATATTGGTATTTTATAATGATGAAGGACCTCAACCAACTCAATTTACAGAAGATATCTCGATAGGATACTGCTGCCGTTGTTTTAATTTACAGGTTGAGATTTTAAACATTTTCACGGCTTTTAAATTGAAAGATATTAATATGGATGCTCGAATATTTTGCAGTGACGATGCGACGGGGGAAAATGCTTTGTTAGGAAGTAAACGTCATATTTATTCCCTTTAAGAAATATCGATTAATATTTGGCCTAAGATCCAATGGATAAGTTACAACATATTACAATTGAATTGTGGTGTAGGATATCATGTGGTCAGGCTTTATCAACTAAAAATTTATTTTATTGTTCTTTTGTATGAAATGTTAAAAAAAAAAAATAACAATTCAGTCCTTTTGTTGATATGAAAAATAAATTATCATGGACACATACAAAAAATATTTTTATTTGTTTTTTAATTTTTTTATTTTTTTATTGTTTTTCAGAGTTTAACACTCTTTTTTGTTGAAAACAATTAGTAGAGCAGAACATATTTATGCATTGCAACAATGAAGGACAAAATTATTACTTAAGAATCATTTAAAACAGAATTTGTTTGTGGAAAATTTATTTTGTAAAGGCTGTTCTAATGCATAAAACACATAACAACTTGTTTATTGTAATTCGCTCGCTTATTCATAAATCATTCTACGATTATGAGCCGAAATACATAATTCCACATAAAGAATTTTATGAGTGACTTACCCAAATTGTAAGTAATTCAGTTTGAATTACCCTTCGACTTACATATAACAAATCAGTGTGATATCTAATGTTTATCGGATACATTTTTTTATTTAGTTTTGTACACCTTTTTTCTATTTTTAAAAACACAAATTTATCGGCGAATAACAAAGTAGTAAAATAAAATAAGAAAAAAAGGAACAATAAAATCGAATTAGGAAGTTGTCTTTTGAACAGAGTAATTTGCGTAAATAATTCAAATAACAAAAAAGTTGTTGGAGGTGCCGTGTTAATATGGTATAATGATTAGAATGATGAATAATATTAACAAAGCCATCTATGGCGTTAAGTTTACGGCCTTTATATAGATTAGTATGAAAATTTTTCTTAAAGAAGAGCTACTTCATTAAAAAATACAGCTTTACAGATAAAATGATATTCTAAAACTACTTGGCGGTGGGGTACCGGCCATTTTGTCATACCAGAATTCTGGTACATTAACGATACTGATGTTGATCAGTTTGTGGAAGCTACTTACTTTACAAAAAATGAATTACAGAAATATTTTGGCACAGATGATGGCCAGGATGATTCATTAGTGTGACATTAAATTTTTATGACGCTGTTTTTGTGTGAACATTTCTTATCGGTCTTAGGTGATAGGTATCATTATTTTTTGACATAAATTGGATGACTTCAACAAGTTTGACACATGGAAGAACTTAATGCATAATTTTACTCCTGCTTTATTACTCCTGTATTATTACTTACTTTAATAATCCACAGTGAATCATAGGCCCTATGCGAAGTAGCCTTCGGCTTGCCTGTGGATTTCATTCAATGGCTATCTTCATTATCATCCGGTTTCTTAAGGTTTTTCCAATCCTTCTCAATTTATTTCGCTTAATTTCTTTTCCATTGGAATTTACCATAAAGAATAACTTAAATGAAGCAACATTTGATAAATATTTGCATAGACTTGACATCCTTAAATAGCGCATAAGGACGGAACTTTCGCCGAATTTAAATTTTCAGTTTGAAGGCTGTCTTTAGTACTTGCCTTGATTGGCATATTTTTTGTTTTG
This sequence comes from Wohlfahrtia magnifica, assembly GCA_023159175.1. Taxonomy (NCBI): domain Eukaryota; kingdom Metazoa; phylum Arthropoda; class Insecta; order Diptera; family Sarcophagidae; genus Wohlfahrtia; species Wohlfahrtia magnifica. Next base: position 2,608,793 of record JAKWBJ010000226.1, on the reverse strand, counting down.
GTGAAGCTTATTTGCAAAAGTGATCTGACACTTCTTGGCGACGATAAATTCATTGTAATACATAGTACGGGGGTGGCGTGCTATAATGGTTGGTGCGCAGGCATATAATACAAACGGTCCAGGGACGGATCCCAGCAGAGGACAAGACAAAAAAATTAATTGCTGTTTCGAGTGTTTAATAAAGTGAGTTCCGCCTCCCACCAGACCAATCCATCTAAAAGAATCTTCCCTGACCTACCAGCTTACCTCTAGCGATGATGACAAATATGAGACGAATGATCAGGAGAAAACGCGACCTACTGGTAAAAAATTAGAATGCTAAGTAAGCCACTACACACAATCATATGGAGGCGAGCTACAGTAGATTAATCTACTTATGCATTGTTTGCCCGACACCTTTATTTATACCACCGATTATGAGCTTAATTACATAAATTTGATTGTAAGTCATTCCATTCCTATTATTCTGTGTATTACTTCAAAATCAGTGTCATCACTAATTTTTATAAAAAGTAGATCAAAAGAATTTGGCACACTTTTAAGCTTTGAGTTTAAATGTTTTTATCATACATTTAATATTGAAATTTTTATTAAGTTGTCCTCCCTTAAGTATGCTGCCAAACACAAAAAGTGAAAAAATAAAATAAAAAAAGTAAACAAACCAACCAATGGCCGCTCACTGCATTGATTTCATAATCCAGCAGCTAAAAAAGTCTGTCCTTTTTTCCGAGATATGTGGCGCTGCATAACCTTTCTGTTGATGTTTTTTAGTAGATGTTTCTTTTCTTTACCTCTGGAAAGGGGTGAAGCTCAGGAGGATTCTTGTATGGATCATCTGAAGTGGGACTGAAGCCTCTGAATCACTTTAAATCTGAAAAAGCGATTAAAATTCTTTTGTACTCTTTGAGAGTTGAACCTGCGCTGCTTATGTTGTATGCGAGCACTTTAACCGCTACACCACATCAGTTAGCTAATAACTGTTATGCCGCTCAGAGTCTTGCACTGTATCGGCTCAACATTTTTCATAATATTGTTACGAAAATGAAAATGCTAACGACAAAATTCACCACATCAGAGCATATTATGAGCTCTTAGCTATAAAATTTATTGGCTTGTGTAATTAAGAGTGCATTACTCGCAATAATTAAAGTTATTTTAGAACATTTGAGTTAACGTAGCTAAATCGAAGATTGTGTCTGTACTAGAACATTTAAAACTAATAATGAAATACCATAAAATGATGGCGCATTGCGGATGGTGAGTTTAGTGATCATTTGGATGTCAATAAGTCTGCTTAAAGCAAATTTGCTGTATTAAGTTAAAGTGCAAAAAAGTTACAGTGGAACAAAAAAGGTAATGTTTTATTTTATTTTAACGCAATATAAACCAACTCAAACTTTGTGTAAAGGTTAAAACGTAACAATATTTATGGTCATGTTTTCTCTTGTCTTGCTAAGAGATATATATGTTTTAGTGTTTCAACTTATTCTATTTCAGATACAATAGGAGCACCACAATCAAGTAAAGTTATGTTCTGTATTACTCACATCGCATTTGCACTTAATTTATTTACTCACTGTATATGTAATTTACATATATTAACCTCCTTAATTCGCACATGTTTAAAACACATTCGCATGTAAATAATTTATTGTTCGACTCACTATTTAAGCATACAATTGTGCATAATAGATTATCTGTATTTAATTGAAAGACAGTAAAGACCCAATGAAATGCTACTCAAAATTTAAGAGAATAATTAAAAATTCCAGTTCTACTTGAGAAGGAGACATGCATGCTTTCAAGCGGTCCATTTTGAACATATGCATATAATTTTCATTCTTGAGTGTGTATTGACAATGACTACAGTGTGTCCTTCTTAAACCATAAATGCAATTAATTTTAATAAAAGAACAACATATTGGACATTTCAGATGTTGTTGTAATTTATACACAGGCGATAGCTCAGAAAATGGTGGCGTTGGAGAGGGAAAATACTTTTAATATATTAACAGAATATTTTAAATGAAATAAATAACCACAGACACATTGAGGAATTTCTCTAGGGACTATCATTGTTTCATGAAAAATGGTTAAACTTTAATATGAATTTTAATAATTGGCGTTATTAATGTCGTTTGTTTTACTGTCAAGACAGCAGATGTCACTTGTTTTCATTCGTGAAAACGGAAATCATTTAAATTAATTGGATAAATTGTGAAGGACTGTGAGAGTGGGAATACTATATAATACCGAATTTCAACAAATAAATAAAAGAAATTGGATATAAAAAAATTACTTGGCCAGTAGAATATAGAGTTTGAAGTAAAAGGAAGTAGTGTAGGTATTATAGAGATATTATTGTTTTCTTATAACTAATAAATCAAATAATTTATTTGCTTTTTTTCTTCTACATTTAAACGAAAGTAATGCATTTAATTTCAAATTTCTCTTAAGCAGATATAACTCTTAAGCAAAAAAATTTTAATTTCTCTCTATGTGCCAATTAACTGTCAAAGTGTTTAAGAGATAGAAAAATTTTTATAATTTTATTTATCCTGACCTATAACGAAAAATAAAATTTTAATCCCTCCAGGTAATCAACTTATTTATAGTACTGTTTGAAATCCGGCGTACTCCGCAGCCCCTATCTTATAATTGGATATTATTTTAACTATTATTTTAGTTAAAATTTTTTTTATTTTTGTCTCCACTATATATACTTCCGGTTTAAGTCCAAGTGTTTGGTTTTAGTTTAATAGTACTTTATTTACATAGTTTTGTGTTCCACTGCTTGTAACCTTTTCACAAGCAATAACAATTTCTACTCTCAACTACAATTACTCGACAAATCTTTCTACATAAAGATCTTCCAACCCGATTGTTGCTATAACTTAGATTCGATCATAACCTTTTCAGCCAGAGGTTATCCACACTTAACTCTCTTTACTCCAACTAAGCTGGTTTTTACTCCACGACCAGGGTTGCCAGATAATTTTGATTAAAATTCAGCATATTTAAAATATAAAATCGGCATTGTCGGTACTACGATTGAAAAAAATCGGTAAAAAATCTGCAATTTAAAATTACCCATTTTAAATACGATAATGATATTTTTATTAACAAAAACTAACAAAATATCGATTATGTGCAGCTGTATTTCACCAATGGCTTCAATATCAATGATCACATTTGCTTATATAAATATTTGAGAGGAAAAAATTTAAATCAAAGTGCAGGGAAATTGAGTATAGCCCCGTCAGGTGTCACAAAGCTTTCGTTTATCCGTAACTATATCAAAATTTTAAAAACTACCCACGTTGAACCCAGAAATTTGTGTTAATTAACAATTTTTGGATGAATTAGCTAGAGAAGTCCATCAAAAATGTCGACAGCTTAAAGCAGGGTAAAACCTGTTTTTTTAAACACAACCCACAATGTTTTATTAGATTTCTTACTTCTGCTTGCACAGATCTCAAAGTATACAAAAATCAATGTTTATTATGTGTAAGTGATGCCACGCCCTCTCGTCCACCTTCGCCATTTTTCGAGTGATGGTTTTTACTGTCATTCAGACCAAATTCAGAAATTTCCACCTTAATCTTTCTTAAGATATACAAAAATCACTATTAAATTTTTATAGGAGTGGCACCGCCAAATTGGAAAGTTTTAAATGTATATAACCTATAGTTCCTTTCAGACTGTCTACAAAGTCCCAACAAGCAAGCATCTATATATAAAAAGAGGACTATAAAAACCGTTGTAATTGATGTTCCAAAGTTTTTATGCATAAGTTTTACTTGAAAACGAAATTAGTTACAGCATTTAAACTTTGTCTGAGTTAGACTAAACCGATTTACAAATAAATACTTGCTTTAGAAAGGTGTCTTCCACTGATTGTTTTTATTTTAACTGGGCTGTGCCACGCCCATATAAAATTTTTATGTATACGTCTATATCATTTAAACGATAATAGTGTTTCTGAATTTGGCTTAAATAGCTTTGTGGTTAATCTAAATCATCAGTCAAAAAGTGGGTGGAGTTGGATAAGTGGGAGTGGCACCTCCCATACAGAGTAAATATTAATTTTTGTATATCTTTGGAACGGTAATAGTGAAAGGTTCCAAATTTGGTCTAAATAATTTTATAATGAATCCACATCTTCAGTTGTAATATGGGAAAAATCGAATAAGTGGGCGTGTCACCTCCCACACAAAGTATATACTGAATTTAGTACATCCATGGAACAAGAAGAATGACAGATTCTGCTCTTAGTCTAAATGACTTGGTAGTCAATACAAATCATTAGTTTTAATGCATTCTTTTAATTTGTTTATAGGTATACTACACAAAGTCTCCAGCAACGTAGGTGGGGTTACTCTAGTACATACATAAAAACCAACAAATATTCTTTGGTATATATAAGATTTAGATGGTCATATTTGTTATAAGGCTTGGTCTAACCGAAACGCACTATGTTAGTTGTTCATAAAACAAAGATCTTTTAGATAATTATCTTAATATTTTTTATTGTGACAGACCTTTGTGCGTGAAACAAAGTATCGGTGGCACACCTATATCCGGTGTTCTTTGTTTTCAATTAATCTGAGACATAATTGAGGTAATGACATTGCAGAATTATCTCATTCTTTAGATCTTGAATTGTTCTTGGCTTATTGGCGTACACTTTTTCTTTTAAATATTCCCAAAGAAAGAAGTCCAACGGTGTCAAATCACATAATCATGAAATGCAAATAAAATCGCGACGAGCAGCCATGGTTTCGTTAACTTTTTGGTAAAAGGTACCATCTTGTTGGAATCACATATCATTCAGCTGCATGTACTCAATTTCTGTCCACAGAAGTGCTTGGCCACCTCGGTAAGTGCTTGGCCACCTCGTTTTTGAAGATGTATGGCCCGATGAAGTCGCCAGCCCAGAAAGAACTGGGCGAGCATGCACAGATGTTTCTATTTTTTCCTACAGACCCGCTTTGCAGATATTTGCGCACAATTCTCCCGATTGTGAACACATTTGGTTGCTTATGTTGACCAAACAAAAACACGAAATGTAAGAAATGCATTTTGATTTGAACATCCATTTTCGTAAAAGGCTTTCACAATCTTAAAGCGCTGCTCAAATGTATACCTCTCCATGGTTGAATTTTTCAAACACTGAAACAAAGTAATGTCAAATTAAGTTGAGCAATAAACTTGACGTTAAGGTGTGACTCACAATCAACATGGTGCATTGTGGTTGGACCACCCTTTACCTGAGACATTTTGTAAACAATACCTAAGTCTATTATTTTATGTTTTCAGTGGTCATTTAAACAAATTTATTATAAAACAAAAGGATTTTTGGCTAATTTTGTGCGCTTATTGTAAAACATTAATTCAAAGTATTGGTCATTGGAGGATGTACAGTTGTGAACATGGTACCTCCAACTTCGGCTATGTATCCCGTAGATAATATCTTTTAGATATTAGTTCAAAGCTAGCTATAGTGAGAAGGCGGCTAAGCAACCCAACGGTCAACCATATAATTGGTAGCTTAGGAAACTAAAGCACCCTGAATTGATTGTCTAGAATAGCTTCTCGGGAAGTAGGAGGATGGCGGAAATCTTTTCTTCTGAAAGAAACTTTAATCACAGCCTGAATAGCTTCTCAGGAAGTAGGAGGATGGCGGAAACCTTTCCTTCTGAAAGTAACTTTAACCGCAGCCTGCGTGGGGGCAACTGACAGCCCCAGTACCAGAATCGGCTGCGGTAATCCAATAAGCTACCACATCTTAAAGTAAAAAGATTACAGAAACCGAAATTGAGGCCCTATGCTCTTTATAGAAATGACGGGACTATTATATATACATACGTATATAAATTAGTCATTAACTACTCTTTCTATTTTTCTGGCAACGTATGGATTCGGATCCAAGAACGAATCAATTTCGAATACACTGTTCTGAAGTGAAGTTTATTTCTGTGCGAGCCTACTGCATCAAACGGTAGATGATCTGGACTATCTGGACTATAATACTTATTCATAATTCAAGTCCTAATTAAGAGCTTAATTACATAATTCATACGAAAATCAAATTAGTAAAAATCAATGTGATTTGTATCGGTTTTCTGTTATGACCAGCTCTTCTAAAAAAGCAAACAAAAAATAATTATTTTTGTTACTTCTTTGAAGTAAATTTTTTTATTTTATCCTTGATGTTTAGTCATTTCATAAAAATAACTAAAGGCTAGAAGAGAACAAATAATTGTCAAAAATAATTAGGAAATTTCCATGCGAACAGTGTAATTCAAATGAGTAATTAAAATAGGGAACAAAGTAATTAGAATAAGCGTGCAAACATAGCATAAGGCTGTTGTGGCAAAAATTTCCTAAGTTATTTTAAACTGGTCTTGTGATAAGTGGCCAAGCTTTTTAAAGGTGAAATATTATTGTTTCATATTTGATCGTAAATCTTTAGCTAGGTATTCATGTGTGCTACAGCTCAATTGATTAAATTTCAGCAGCTTATAATAAATGTCGTGCTTCACATACGATGTCATGCGTTTTTGCGTACAAAAATAGATCCAGTTTTTATCGCTAGTAATGATTAAATGCAAAAATTACTTTCTTTTTTGCCGTCCAAATAGCATTTCGGAAATGCTTCAATTCGTGTTGTAGCCAAATATAATAATGCTGTAGGATACTTAATAGTCGTCTTAAGCAATACTAACTAAATTTCATTGAATTTTTTTTTTTTTAATTAATAGGAGTAAGCATAACTATCTTCATAAGTTTACCTTTTATATAAAAATATGAATTCTTCTATCAATTTAATTACATTGAAAGCTTTACCACAATAACCACTTACCTACTAAAAAATTAACTAAATAAACAATTAATTACAGTATTTAATAACTCTGTCAAACATAAAAACAAATTCCTTACTAAGAATGTTTAATTAGAAACTTAAACAAACAAAAAAAAAAAAAAAAAAAATGTTCTACTGCTAATGTAAAGAAAGAAGAAGGAAATAAAATTTATGTTTTAATATTTTTAATAAGGTAAGAGAAAAAGTTATTTCCTTTAATACGGCATAGTTAAATATTTGGGTGTTTAGTACTTTTAATGAAATGTACCTGCTAGAATAGCGTTTTTCCTTTATTAATATTTAATAAGTAGGGAATGAAATGTTTACTTTTATATTTTGGAAATTTTTATGTTTGATACTACCAAACGAGATTAATTACGAAAATTGATTAGAACTAAAGTTAGTGTAGAAGTGTGTCATTATGTCAGTGTATCTGACAGTGTTTTTTTTATACGAGTAGAAAAATTTCTTTGTTTAAAGTATTAGCAACGAAACGTTTGGTGGTAATATAAACAATTGAATTATGTAGGAAAATTTAAAACGCTTAAGAAGACTGTTTGGTACCCTACAATCTAAAATTACTCAAGCAGTCCTAAAAATAAAGAGAAGATTAAAACAAACACTTATTTTTATAGATTGTGGTTATCGAAATAGTGGATGTTTAACTGGTGCATTAATGAAACAACTCTTTATTTTTCGCCAAATACGGCATTTTTACTAAAGGTTCCGCCATCCAACGTTTTTTTTTCATTTCGTGAATAGTAACACTTAGCTCATGTCTGATTTGACAGATAATTAGTTTTATCCTTCCGCTGAACGAATATGGTTGTGTATATGCTTGAACAACGCTGGGAAATATAGCGACACTACTTTGAAAATCATGGTAATGTTGCAGAATGTGTGTTCATCTTTTCAGATGAAGCTCATTTTGATCTTGGCGGGTATGTAAACAAGCAAAATTGTCGCGTTTGGGCACAGAAACCTCGCAAGCGTATCTTGAAAAGCCGATACACCCAAGACGAGTCACTGCTTGGTGCGGATTTTGGTCCAGAGGCATAATCGGGCCATTTTTATTCGAAAATGAGCAAGGAGTGGCCGATACAGTCAATGGCGATCGTTGTCGGGTCATGTTGAACAAATTTTTGTTCACAAAAATTGAAGAGGAGTATACTAGCAACATTTGGTTTCAACAACATAGCGCTACGTGCCACACTGTCGAAGCTACACTCGATGTTTTGCGCCCTGTTTTTGAAGATCGCATTATCAGCCGCAGAGCTGATGTCGTTTGGCCACCTCGGTGCTGCGATTTGACACCGTTGGACTATTATTTGTGGGGTGCCGTCAAAGATAAATGACAATTGACGCTTTAAAGGACAATATTCGCACAGCTGCACACAATCGATAATGTGCTTAAAAGTTGGACCGATCGTGTAGGCTACTGCATGGCCAGCCGAAGCAGCCATTTGAAGGAAATTATTTTCCATTATTAAGCGGAAGGATTGTACTTTCAAATAAAAAAAGAAATTTTAGAAAATATTCAGTAGTTTTTTTTTTATACCATTAAAAAAAATTTATTTGGCGGACCCTTTATATTTGCAATGAGTTGGTATAATACTTGTTTTTCTTTTTTAAGGATAATCAATAGAAATATCCCAATCGCATAGCAAAAAACAAACGCTAAAGCTTGCCTGTTGAACGAACTATCATCGTCCTCTTCGAACACAACTCTCCCAAACCACTAATTAAACTGTTTCCTTGTCTCGAGAGCTACTTGGTGATCATCTGTCGCATCCATTCTTATTAATCGATACAATAACTAGGCTTTATTTTGGTGAAACCTTGCCAAACATTGTATTAATTATTTTGATGTCGCTATTTTTGCTCTATTGTGAGCAACTTATTGAGCACTATCATCATATCTATCAGGCACTATTGCAAAATACTGCGACTAATGAGATCTACTGTCTCCCTTCCGGCTTATTGTTTGCTTAACAGATCTGTTGCCTTCCCAATAAACACTAGCAGAAATGAAATCATAGTGTTGGGTATGTCAACCAGTGGGACCCTATGTTCGCTAAAACATTTCCACCTAAACCTATCAAGAACTCCACATTCGGAAATTGTGTTCTACTGTTTCTGATGCTTGTGAGCACAGTCTACAAACATCTACATCTGTACTTTAAGAAACTCAGAGCGACGCCAAAGCTATGGACTGGCCGACGATCAGAGTGCCAAAGTATCCTATGAGCATTCGAGTGGTCTGTTAATTTCCTAATCTGTGACTACAGTGAGGATGGTAGTAAGTGGTGCTGCACAGCAAGATTTCGTAGCGATATAGGGTGTCATAGAACCTTTTTTGGCTAATGCATCCGCTATTACATTACCATCTATCTCACAGTACCCAGGTACCAAAAGCAGCTGGACCCTATTTTCAAGAGAAAGATTTTTCAACATATCGTAGCAATTAAGCAAAGTACCCTTAAGGCAGCTTAGTTCTAAGAGAATTTATTAATGGTCTTAGCCTGAATCTCACTGCCTAGCTTGAGCTCCTAACATATAGCAGTGGTCATGACCTCAGGTTGGAAGATACTCAGTGGCTCCATGAAAACCAGCATCGACATACTAGCTTAGATCAAACTCTCTCTGAACTAAGACCCCATTCGACCAACAGTCACGGTCAGGGAGTTAAACTCTGAATGCTCTGCCAAGGCACAGATCCAAAGGCATAATATCCTGGTTAAAAGATGGTCCTCTGACCACCTTGCGTAGAATAAACAGACTTCCTGACACATTTCGGTATCACATGACGAAAAACTTTGGGGCCGAAGATGCCGCCACCCTCATCACAAGAAATGTGAAGCGGTGTTAACCCAAGCCTCGCCTCCAAATTCGCTGCTGGCTGGCAAGTCTCTGTATCCTGCTTAATTTATTCGTGGTTTAAGCTTCCTCAGTCTTTCGCCACAAAGCTATCGTTGTGTAAGTGATAATGGACCAAATAAGAGCGGTATATATCCACAATATCATTCTTGGCGAAAAAACCCGTGTATTACAATAGGAGAAACGACTTGCCCAAGAGGCACTGATGATGGCACCTATAAAAGAAATACAGTCACATGTTCACTTATATCGCCTTTTTTTTCTCTTGAGACCAGCACTTAGTGGATAACCCCTACTCATGGATTGCATTGTGGTGGTACTAGGAAAATAGATTGTGGGAAAGATGATGGATAGAGTAGTGTCTATGGACGTTCGATTTAAATTTGCTCATGTCGTAAGTGACAGGAAGACATTCGCATGAAGATTGTTCCATTAACGAAGAGTGCGAACAAAGAACGCATTCTCCATATAATGCGTTCTGCGATTCACTCGAAAATCAACTGCAAAGGGATAAGGTGTATGAGTAATACGAGTACTACGTAAGATTATATGATTACTAGGACTTAGTTCCTTAATTTTCTCAGAACACATTCCGTTATAGTACCAATAGAACAATGAAACATACGCCACATTGCGACGCTGCTCTAATGAATCGATAGGGTTGGCTACCATACCGTCATAAATTAGAACCTTCGCCCTCTCCTGTACGCGGTCGAGAAGCTCCAAAACAGAGTTTGAAGCTCCGGCCTATACATGAGATTTATATTCCAATTTGGGTCGGACGTAGGTCTGATAAATATTAAGGGGATCAGATGGAGCGAAGTAATTTCTCCACCGTCTTAAAAAACCGAGGTACTTGAATGCTTCTTTCGATACTCCAAATATGTGATCATTTCAACGAAGGTCACAGTCAATTCTCATGCCCAGTACATCAAGACTCGGAGATTTTCGCTAGGTCGCTTGTATACGTGTCGTTCATATTTCGCCTTTTCGCCCCAATCTCCAAAAGGCTCGGCCTACGATCAAAAGAATATAAATGACAAATGTTGCTGTCATCTGCAAAAGAGTAGATAGGATTAGAAGTAAGAAAAAGAAAGTCGTCTTTTAAAAGATACGACAACCTTTTTTGAGAGATTTACCGAGAGCCCTTCCTGAGTGCACCAATTCGACACCCCGCCCAGGGCCGTGCTCATCACAACGTACTCTCATATATTGCTCACGAACCATTATAACGAGGTCATCTGAGTAACTGACACTCATATGAGCCAACATGGTGAGTAAGCCATCAACTACTACCGTCCATAACAATGAAAAAAGCACTCCACACTGAGGGCACCCTTTGACGCCATCACAGTTGATTCCTTCACATAAAGAGACGAGCTTATTATTCTGCTCCTAAGCATGGAAGTGAACCAAGCTGTACTTGACGTATCCACCCGCTTTCTTTCCAACGTTCTAGAAATGGAAACAAAGTCTGTGTTGTCAAAGGCGTATTGAATATCTAAAGAAGCACGAATAGCAACTACCCTATCAGAGCCATCTTGTGCACAGCTTTCTCATCGAAGTAATATGTTTTACTTTTCAAAGTACTATACCTTCTCCATACTTGATATTGCTATTGAAAGTAATGATTCAAAGTATTTGAATCAAAGTAATTTAAAGTGCATTTAAGCAATTCAAGGTATTCAATTACTACCAATGTCATATGTTATCAATGCATTAGAATAATGAACAATTAAAAATGTTTTTGGTATTTTTATCAGTATTTGATTAATTTTTTTTTTTTATTTTTTATTTAGTTGAAAAAACGAGATATACCATATAACTCATAAATAAGTAAAGTGAATAAAATAAAATATTTTAAATATTTGGTTTGTCTTTGTTTTTTTAAATCAGGGTATGATTAAAAATCTATATCGCTAGAATGATTTATGGGCTTTAACTTTTTTAGAAAATTAATACTATTGAACTTAAAAAGTACTTATAAAGTGAGTGCTTTTATTAGACATGTTGCACAGTGTCACAGTTTGACTTTTATTAAGATATTTAAAAAAGTTAAAAATTTATTGAAAGAGAATACCTTCTGCTTTCAAATGCTGTTAAAGTCGGGTATCATTTTATAAAAAAATAAATTGTAGCGCTAATATATAGGGTCTACCATCTAAAGTTTTTTTTCAACTAGTGCTTATTTCGTGAATGGTAACACTTAGCTCATGTCTGATTTTTAGTTTTATCTTTCCGCTGAACGAATATGGTTGTGTATTCGCTTGAACAATGCAGGGAAATATTGCGTGCGATCCACTTACAGAAGATGCTGATTTTGCCAAAATAAAATCATCTTTTCAGATGAAGCTCATTTTGATCTTGGCGGGTATGTAAATAAGCAAAATTGTCGCATTTGGGGCACAGAAAACCCGCACGCATACATTGAAAAGCCGATACACCGAAGACGAGTCACTGTTTGGTGCGGATTTTGATTCAAAGGCATAATTGGGCCATTTTTCTTCGAAAATGAGCAAAGAGTGGCCGTTACAGTCAATGAGGTTCATTACCGGGCCATGTTGAACGAATTTTTGTACACAAAAATTGAAGAGGAGGATATTAGCAACATTTGCTTTCAACAGGATGGCGCTACGTGCCACACAGTCGATGCCACACTCGATGTTTTGCGCCCTGTTTTTGAAGATCGCATTATAAGCCGCAGAGCTGATGTCGTTTGGCCAACTCGGAGCTGCGATTTAACACCGTTGGATTATTATTTGTCGGGTGCCGTCAAAGATAAGTGTTACGCCAACAAGCCAGAGACAATTGACGCTTTAAAGGACAATATTCGTGAAGATATTGATGAAATACAGCTGCACACAATCGATTATGTGCTTAAAAATTGGACCGATCGTGTAGGCTACTGCATGGCCAGCCGAGGCAGACATTGAATGAAATTGTTTTCCATTATTAACCGGAAGGATTGTACTTTCCAATAAAAATGAAATTTGAAATTTTTTATAGCATTTTCAAAAAAAAAAAAAATTATTTGGCGGACCCTTTATTAAAATTTCTAGTTTTTTGAAATTGTTTCGAAGAGTTATTAGCTTTTAACAAATAATGGGATCTGGAAACGGCAATTGTGTTGACCCCGAATGTGTGGATAGAATATTCTTCCCTGAAGTTCTTAAGACATAGTGTAATGCAATCCACTTTTTATTCCATACATCACCACCTGATTGATGTTTCACCTTCATTTTCTAACGGAATTTGTCGCATTGATTTCATTTTCACTATTTTCATCCAAAGACCTATAGATTGAAATATCGGAGCTACAGAGTACAAGGGATGAACTATAAATTACAGAAATGGAGCTCAATGTAACACTGCAATATGGTTTAATTACAAATAAATTTTATAACAAAAAGTAAAAAAACACATTTAAAGTCACTTTTTACTTTCCAATATAAACCAAAATGGTGCCTTACGTAATATTATACATTTTTTTTACCTGACAGCAGGGTTAGAGCTTTTATTAGCTGTACAAAGTAGTTTTGCTCAGAGAAAGGTAATAAAATAATAATAATTTTGTTTAACTACTAACACCTACGTTTATTGTGTCATTTGCATTTCATTTAAGTTTTTATTAAAAATTTCATTTTTATCAGAATTTTTTTATAAATTTTATTTTTTGTGCATACTCAACAGATAAAAAAATAATTATAAAATTTCTTAAAACATTAAGTGTCATCAAAACGACTATAAAAGTATTAAAATAGCTATTTAAGCACATTATTAACAAAAAATAATTAAATAAAAAATAAAAAAATACAAAATAGATAAAAACTGAAGCAAAAAAGCTGATATTCATTTATAAAAAATTTTTGTGTTGTAATTTACAACAGTGGCTTAACCCTTATACGCAGAGCAAAATAAAGAAACCAAAAAAGTTTAAAAATAGCAATTATACACTAAATATCTATGTACAGTATTCATCGCTTTAGTGTGCCTGTTAAAATGTCCAGTTCTTTGTATAGGGTCCGCCATCTAAAGATTTTTTTTCAACCAGTGCTTATTTCGTGAATGGTAACACTTAGCTCATGTCTGATTTTTAGTTTTATCTTTCCGCTGAACGAATATGGTTGTGAATTCGCTTGAACAATGCAGGGAAATATTGCGTGCGATCCACTTACAGAAGATGCTGATTTTGCCAAAATAAAATCATCTTTTCAGATGAAGCTCATTTTGATCTTGGCGGGTATGTAAATAAGCAAAATTGTCGCATTTGGGGCACAGAAAACCCGCACGCATACATTGAAAAGCCGATACAGCCAAGACGAGTCACTGTTTGGTGCGGATTTTGGTCCAGAGGCATAATTGGACCATTTTTCTTCGAAAATGAGCAAGGAGTGGCTGTTACAGTCAATGGCGATCGTTACCGGGCCATGTTGAACGAATTTTTGTACACAAATTGAAGAGGAGGATATTAACATTTGGTTTCAACAGGACGGCGCTACGTGCCACACAGCCGAAGCTACACTCGATGTTTTGCGCCATGTTTTTGAAGATCGCATTATTAGCCGCAGAGCTGATGTCGTTTGGCCACCTCGGAGCTGCGATTTGATACCGTTAGACTATTATTTGTGGGGTGCCGTCAATGGTAAGTGTTACGTCAGCAAGCCAGAGACAATTGACGCTTTAAAGGACAATATTCGTGAAGCCATTGATGAAATACAGCTGCATTTTGGACCGATCGTGTAGGCTACTGCATGGCCAGCCGAGGCAGCCATTTTAATGAAATTATTTTCCAATATTGACCGGAAGGATTGTACTTTCAAATAAAAAAAGAAATTTGAGAAAATATTCAGTAGTTTTTATTTATAACATTAAAAAAAAAAAAATAAATTTATTTGGCGGATCCTATACATTAAAGCGTGGAATCATTTAAGCGAAGATGCGGATAAATGTGCCATTGACACATTTATAAAAATTTCGGATAAATGTAGAAACGATATATTTACAAGCAATATTATACGTATTTTTTCTTTTACAGTTAGGTTATCTTTTTATTCTACTCATTTCACATAACCTTGTTAAAAATCAGTTTCAGATATAAAAACAATATATATTTTCCTTTGAATTTTTTAACGAAGGCACAAGAACTATCGAATAATGGAGAGTGGCTGACTGCCATGATTGTAAAATTGGAAGCACAGCACCAAAGATTTGTGGCTGATATCCGAGAAACTTTCGAAAACGATAACCTAGTATATTTAACCGAAGAGGAAAGAGTTGAAAAGATGGCAGAAAACCATGAGTCCACAAATCTAAAAAAGATGGCATTAAGAAAAGAGTGCCAGATGTGTAGGTAGTTCCCGAAGTAAAATTAGAAGTAAATAAAGATAACGCTGCACAAGTGAAAAATTCTGCAGCCGAAATTGTGGTTGAAGCCGATTTTTCTAATTCATTTTTGTCGAAATTAATGCTTACAAAGCATAGAACTTTGCTATTCATTTAATAAGACGGACCAAAAGTTTCTTCTGATTTCACATGTGTTCTTATGTTCTTGCTTTTAGCCATTACTGAAACAGCGACGAACGATCATGTGAATCGGGAATATTGTTTTCTTGTTTCATTAAACTTTTCTCGTTTTTAGCATTGAGAGGGAAAAAATGCAAAAGCAAAAGCAACAGCAAAAACGGAAGAGAGCAAAAGTGAAAACAGAAAAGAGCAAAGCAAAGTTATTCGCTTTAAATAAAGGTTCGCTAAAGGTTTGCTGTTGATATTACAGGCAAGCATTCGAGATCGAAAGATTTGTTGCCACAAACTGAGCGACGGACGAACTCTATGAGTTCTCTTTCGTTTCGCCTCCAATAGTCGTTTTCGAATGTTTTATCAGAGAAATGTTTGACAAACTTTCGAAGCTGATGTTATTATCGAATGTCGTGGTCAAGCTGGTATGGGGTATGCGACTGCACGTACTTCACTTAGCTTAAAAAAATTAAATACAAGTGCTTTTTACCTTTAAACTCGTTAGCGGATTTATGTTAAGAAACCGTTTTCAAATAAACATTGGATACGATTTTTTTATATACAAATGAAGTATACATAACGTGGATCCCATTCTCGTTATTTTATTTTGATGCCTATTGACATAGATTTACTTTAGTTGATATCAAAAATTGAATTTATTTCAAAAAATTAAAACTTGAAATATATTTGTTTACTTAAGAATTTTAAAATTATTAAAAAAATATATATTTCCCCACATTTTCTTATCTATGTTTACACTTTATTTTATAATAAAAGTTTTATTTCTCATTAATAAAAAAAAAAAAAAAATATGTGTGAAAGGCATACATCTACGACTAGACTATATGGCTGTATGTGGATCTGTCTTATTCACTCGTTACCTGGTTGTTTTGCGATAAATGACCGTCTGTGTGTCTGGTGGTAGATAAATTGGCTCCATTTCAGTTGTTTTCGTTCTTTTATTTCATAAAGATAACAGAAGTTTATTCATTTTTTATTGTTATTGTTGTTTTGTTTAATTCAATTCATCGTTTGAATGCTTTTAAACGTAAATAAAATAAATGCTCGAATTTGTTTTATATTTTATTGTTAAGCGTAAACAAAATAATAAATATTTGAATACAGCCCGATCAAGTGAACAATGAGCTAAGTGACAAAAATTTATAAAATGAATGCCGGTTAAATTTGACAGTTAAAAAATTAAAAATGAGGCTTTTATTTTTTTCTCAGCGAGAACTTTAAGACAAAATGTAGTAACCTTTGCGTTAACAACACATGTTTTGTCAACAATACGTACATACATCAACAGGAGCATAACCCCGTATTCAACTTCATTTAAAAATTTTAAAAAGAACTTAAAATTTGCAGAGTTTATGGATCTGATATAGAAAATTTTTTGTTTCCAAAATACAGCCCGGGTGATGATTTGGTCTGCTTCAGCAATACAAACGGCCATATTCATAACACCTTGAGATATTCAAAGGTCTGAGCATTATGGAAACACCGTTTTTTTTCATTAAAAGAATAGCGCTGTTTTCACACCACACTTGTAACTTGTTGAGCTTATTTGGATGTTATATTAAAATGGCAAAAATTACCTTAAATTATCAGCTTATAGTAGACATTAAATCATTGGTCTCTGAAAAAAGAAAAAAAAAAAATATAAACTTTCATTAGTAACATGTAGATTGAAACATATGTACATATCAGGTGATTTTTCAAGAGCTTTCGGATTTGAGTTAAAACAACACATGAAATTTAGAGAAATATATGAAATCCTTTATTTGAGTCGATAAAACGGTCTGTATAATTCAATGTTTAAGGATGATTTCATATAAATGTTGACCGTGCCTATGCTTCAGACGGTACATATCGCCCGGTATCTCTCCATTTAATTCTTCAATTGGCGTTCTTATAGGCATGAGCCTTAACATATCCCCTCAAAAAATAGTTCAAAGATGCTAAATTGCACGGTGTAGACGGTCAATTTACCGGTGCTAAATGTGAAATAAACTGTTCACCGAAATGTGAAATAAACTGTTCTCAATTGGGACATTGTTTTGCAAGCTGTGTGACATGCGGCACCGTCATGTCAGCCAAGTCCAGTTTTTCCATTTTAGGCAACAAAAAATCTGTAATCATCGCACGGTAGAGCTTGCTATTCACTCTAATGTTTCTGTCTTCATCGTCTTTGAAAAAGTACGGTTCAATAATGCCATCGGCCCATAATTTACACAAAACAGTACATTTTTCGCGATGCATTGGCAGTTCGTGCAATACTTCTAGTGTGAAGAGCACCAAATATGACAATTTTGCTTGTTCACGTATCCATTCATCCATAAATGAGCTGACCATAAAATGAGAGTAGTGCATGATGCATTTTATTAACCGAGAGCGAATTTTGATAATCTGTAAGCTTTCTTCGTTTGTAAGACGATTCATGGTTAAATTATAGACTAAACTGAAATGGTTTGATACTTACAAGTTACACGAAAACAACTGAGCTGCCAAAAACAGTGTTGCCAAAAAGAAAGGTGCTAAAAATCATCCGATATATTTATTGGTTTGTTTGTGCTTTAGATGGGATCACACGATTGTCGTAATGTATCAATTATTGATAAGGCAATCGTGTGACCGTTCAATAAGTAATAATGCGGCAAGAAAAATATTAAAAATAAGCCAACATATATTGTGATATTGTGCGACAATCGAAATTGACAATATGTACCAATATTTAACTTTAGAAATTTATTTTCGTAGAATAAATTGGTAAAATTTTGATATTATACAACAATAAAGCATAATAGAAATTGTGTCATATTGGTACATTTGCGACAATCGTGTGATCTTAGGCTATATAAATTTCCAAAAATTCCAAATAGGCGATGCCGCGCCAATTCAAATTGCATATTCATTAGTCTATTCTCAAAATTTAGCCTAAGTAAGTTCATAGTCGAGTTAAATCATCGGTCAGATATTGATTATAGTATATCTTGAGAACGGTTAAGCCTAAAGTTTTATAATTTGGTCTAAATAACTTAATAGACAATTCAAATTATCGGACAAAATGTAGGCGGAAAGTGACAAATGGGTTCGGTACCTCTCATACAAACTAAATATTCATTTCCGTACTCCATGAGGACGGTTAAAGATAAAGCTTCAAAAGTTGGTCTATAGTTAATGCAAATCACCAATAAAAAGTGGTCGGAATTGGAATTGTTCAACTTTCTTTCTTACTCTAAAATACCGACACCAATGAGTACTGCAAATACCACAAAGAATTTTGGCAAAGAAGAAATCTATATCGTGAAACATGGCCAATGCTGTCAAAGACCATAGAAAGTACTTCTTTTTACGAATATAAATTTATATGAGTACACTTTTTACGGAACATAAGTAGCTCCGGATAAATACAAACATTCTCTTCTCTTCATTGCTTGCACTGTTTGAGAGACAGCAAGTACTCTCTTTATCCGCCAGCGAGTTACACATATGAAGCAAAAAAGTTATTCGTTGCAGACCTTTATTATATACATATCTTTATATATATAAATCAGTGTGTGTTTGTGTGTTTGTGTGTATGTATGTATGTATGTATGTATGTATGTATGTATGTATGTATGTATGTATGTATGTATGTATGTATGTATGTGTGTTTGAGGTCTATAGACGGCTAAACGGCTGAACTGATTTTATTGGAATTTTCACTGTATGCCTGGAAGGAGACATAGGTTACATTTTTTTTTCGATAAGGCCAGGGGGAGAGGTACAACAAATACAAGCAAGGTATTAACAATCGCATATCGAAAGAACTATATCAGTCAGAGTCATGCAACATTGCCCCAATTATTTCTGTATGAAACGGATTTATTGAAAAAAATGTAGGGCAGATATAATCAGGCAAAGACAATTCTAATTATCGTATAACTAAAAGACTATTATAGCGACAGTCTTTAAATTTTATTCCACTTTTCTATCAAACTAATTTACTAGAATAAATGTAGGGCAGAAGGGGGAGAAGTACCCCCATATAAAGCAAATATTAATTTTTGAATACTATTGCACTGATTACGCTAAGATTTTATCCCAACTCCTTCAGAAGAAAATCAATAAAGAAATCTGAGTGGGATAGGATTGAGGGAAAATTAACTCCATAGAGAGCAAACATTAATTGTGGAATTATCCTAATCAATTTCCTATGAAACTGATTTAGTGAAAAAAAAACTAAGGCGGATATGGTCAGAGGGAGTGGTGCTCTCTATACCAAGCAAATATTAATTATGAAATATCTGAAGAACTAAGATGGGGGTAGCGAAGCATGCCGGATTTTGATAGTACTATTTGAAAATGAATGTGTGTTTGTTTGAAGACTGTATAAAACTGTAAAAGCAGAACCTACAGTACCTTTCTGAAAGGAACATGTGATTGGATTTTGACCGGAAGTGAAAAAAATGGTGAAAAAGGGTAACAACGTAACTAAGATAGCATTTAACGTAATAATTAAGATGATGGTGGCGAAGCACACCGGTCACATATTTATAAACATAAATTTTTTAAACACTAACACAATATTTAGCATTTTGTATTTTTATTTTTTTGTAAAAATTATATGTTACGGCCTTTTTCTATAAGAAGTGAAATAAACGTCATATATTTATATATCAATACGTTATATTTATTATGGGGGATTGTTTTTTAATGTTTTTCTCTTAATCAATTTGATATTGCGTTTCTGTGTTAATTTTTTTTCTTTTGCAATAAATATTACCATATTTCGACAATAAAAAAAAGAAAACCCAGTGATTATTTTTTCTCAAATAATAGTGATTTTCGAATTTATTTTATAGATAAATATTTGCACATATTTGTGAGATTTATTTTTTATGATTTATAATTTATTATAAGATAGGAAATAAAAATGTATGAAATAATAGAACATATTACGGTGGCGAAAAACATGCGTCATAATGATTACAAAATGGATTTTGTTTTTTCTTTAGAGCAAATCATAAAAATTACACTAGTCTGCAAATTTGGAAAACAAAAAATTGACTGTGGAAATGAAGCAATTTTTTAACTAATATGTGTACGCTGAACAAGGTTGTCAGACCTGGCAATTTCTCGCCAAACGTGGCGATTTTGAAACTTGTTTGGCGTCCTAATTTTCAGTTTGGCGACATGGCAACTTTTTGGCGATTTTCTTGGCTATTTTTGATGAAAAATACGAAAAATTAACATTATTGTTATTTTGGTATTTTACTTCATAAAATTGTGAATTTCACACCTTCCTTGTGTTTGAGTTTATCATCTTTTTAATTTATGTAATCTGGCAGCCTTTTGCTATCAATTTAAAGTGAATGCATGCATATTAATGTGTATGTATGTCATATTTTTTGCTCATTTAAAAAGAACTAACGGTAAACAGAAAATATTTTCCTTTAAATTGTGTTTGCATAAATTTTATACAAAATATTAAAAGTCTGTTATATCATCTTCGCCGAAAAGTGCAAGAATAGATCGTCGTCATAAAAAAGAATGGGAAAAACAAAACTGGGCAAAAGGTAAATAAATTCCAACTAGTTATGCCTGTGTGGAAAGAGTGTTCTCAATAATGAACTCCACCAAAACTCGGCCACGAAATAGAATGCAATATGAACTACTTGACGCACTTTTGCGAGTTATAATTTATATGAATATCAATAACATATGTTGTACTATTTTTGTACCTACTCAAGAAATGATTAATAAATTTAATTCTCATGTAATTTATTCAAAAAAAGAAGATAATGAAGAGTGTATAGACGAAAAAGTATATAGCATTTTAGATATATTGCAAAACCGAGACCATATATTTATACCCACATTTATTTTATATTAACCATAAAAACTATTTGTTATATCTTCTAGTAGTTAACAAACTATTTATTTTATAAATACTGAATACCTTTTGTTTTAACTAAGTGTTCTTAACAAAATATATTATGGCGATTTTTTTTCCACTTTTGGCGAATTTTGGCAATATGGAATAAATTAAATTTTTTTTTTTTTTTTTAGAAAAATATTATTATAAAAAAAAATATATGGATTTTATAGTCAAACTGTAAAAAAAAATGATTTGGCGATTTTGGCGATTTTTTCAATTAAATTTGGCGAAAAAGCTAAAAATAGGTCTGACAACCCTGACGCTAAACTCGAATCTGGCATAAAAATTGGGCTATCACGTCTTGTTCATTTTTATTGCATGCTGACAATACTGTAAAACAATCAATACTGACACAATTTGATTGATTTCACAATTATTCACCATTATCATGAATAACATGGGAAATTTCTATTCCCATGAAATTTTCATTCCCATAGAAGAGAAAATTGCTATTATGAATCTCCCATGAAATTTTTGTTCCCTTTTTACAAGCTATCATTTTACGTTGAATGTTAACAAAAATAAAAAAATTTTTATTAAAAAGTAAAATGTTTACATAAAAATGATCATTATTAAAAAAATTGAATGGAAAGTAATTAAAATTAAAACAAACTCCTGCAAAGCAATTATCATGCAAAGAATTGCACAAACAGAAGCTGAAAGAAAAGAAACAAAACGAACTTTTCTTCAGCAGTATGGGCGGAAAGAAATTGGTAACTATGGCCATACAGTAACAATATAGAAATGGCTTAAACGCCAAAAAGAATAGATATATAAGACTAAAAGTGTATATATATCCCGATAATATACCCATCGATCAACTTCTATCAAATAAAATTAAAAATCAGCAAAACAAAGCACTAAGTGGAAGCGATGAACAGCGAGGTGAGGTTGGATTTAGTGCCATATTCTGTAATGGCGAAGAATCTGATGACTCGGAGGAGGTTGTCGATTCCGTTGTTGTCGATATTGTTTTTTGTGAGCTAATTTTAAAATTCAGCGAACACGGCTCTTAAACTACAGGAAATAAATCTTTTACTTTGTATTTTATATATTGTTTTGCACTTTATTAACACTACTAGTCCTCAAATAAGTTAATCCAAACTTTAATTATCCATTGAAAGAAATAAATACTTAAATGCTAAATGCAACTTCCCAGCAAAAATGATGCGAACAAATCAATGGGAAAAGAGAACAAATTTCAAGGGAAAATACTAATCACGATCAGGGGAATTCTTACAGGGCTATCATTCCCCACTGAATAATCAGAAAACATTTCATTGGAAAATTATTCATGATTGCAATTGTGGGAAATAGGAAAATATTTCGAGGGAAAAATTATTCATTATTGGGGTGATTAATTTGACAGAAGCCCACATTCATTCTAAATATTCATAATAGTAAAGTTTAAGCATGTCAGGGAGATCACGTGTTGCTGATTCAAGTTATATTTGCTTTGTCAGCAGACGCAAAGCAAAAAAGGGATATGCAATAACCGACAATAACTTGGACAAACCTTGGACACCAACATTGTTTTGCAATAGTTGCAGAACTGTTTTATACAAGTGATCAAATGACAAGGAGATCTATTTCGATTTTTGAATTCCAGTATTCAATCTTGATTAACAAAAAGTTGCTGGATTCAATATGAAAAATCGACATAATATTACTTAGGCGAATATCCAAACGGTTCCAAGCCAGTTCAACTTTCTCCAAATGAACCATTACCAGTCATTCCCAGTGATACTAACAATCAATCCGAAACATCTTTCACCAGCAGTGGTAGTTTGTATAAGGCTAATAATGGACACTATTTAGTGACTCAAGCTAAGCTGACTGATCTAATTCGGGATTTACATTTAACAAAGCAAGACGCAGAATTACTGCTTCACGCATGCAGCATTGGAAATATCTTGCTGTTGGGACAAATGTAACAATCTATAGAGATAGAAGCTTAGAATTGGCCGCATATTTTGAAAAGAAACACACTATTCTATACTGTACTGATGTATTGATGGTTTATTTCAAAAAATGAACCAGCCATATGACAAAACTGAATAGAGTTTATTTATTTATGGATCGAAGTACAGTTTAAGGACTCTTCTTTTACATAATGGGAATGGAAAACCATCCATACCAATTGCTCATGCAATTAATACAAAGGAAAATTACAAATCAATGACTGAAATGTTGACATTACTCAAATACATAGATAATAAATGGAAGATCTGTGGTAACCTTAAGATGTGTGATTTGAATTTCTTTGTATATATAGTATAGTACAGACTATTGTAAATAACTGTAAATTAATCTGTTTCAGGTCATTGGTTTGCTGACTGGTATGCAAGGCGGTTTGACAAAATATTGTTACGTTTTGTATGAGTTCGTAGAATGCAGTTAAAATAAAATAAATTTTGTGTTGGGTTTTTAATTATTATCCTTTATTTAACACAGCTTTGTGTTGCACTGTTTATAACCTTTTTACAAACAATAACGATTTCTTGTCTTAACTGCTCTTTCTGTTTAGAGCTTTGTAAACAACAACAAATACTCGACAGATCTTTCTACCTAAAGATCTTCTGTTTTTGCCGTTGTCTATGGGATAGTTGCGCTACATGATGTCATTATTACGTCATAACGGAGTGGCCAAAAAGACCTAAGTACTTACCGGGAAAACAAAACATTTCAATTAAAACATTAATTGATTCAAATGACTTTGTCAAGGCTCTGGGCAAAGATGATACAACATTTAAATATTTGTTAGTGGTTTTGCCTAAAATTTCATATGCTAAAATCAAAAAAGGCATATTTGTTGGCTCTCAGAGCAGGAACTTGTTGAATGATGACAATTTTTCACAATGTATATTGGAAAAAGAATATGCAGCCTGGAAATCTTACAAGAGCATCGTGAGCAGCAACAATATCAAATTATCAAAATGCATTTTCTTCATTCGCATTTAGATTTTTTTTCCACAAAACCTAGGTGCGGTGAGCGACGTACATGGAGAGCGTGCTCACCGAGATTTAATGAAAATTGAAGGAAATTATCAAGGATTTTGTGACAATATGCTGAGAGTCTATTGCTAGACTCTAAATTTTATTGTGACAACCTAGCGCGCAATAATAAAACTGTCCCAATTAAAAATTCTGTATTCACACGGTTGTCTTATTTTATACAAAATTTATTGTCACAAGATGGCGCGAAACGATGTATTGACAATAATCGTCCCAACGCTGCCACATGATTTTTCTAGTTTATAGCAACTCAGTAAATCAGCTGTTGTAATAAATTAAATTATTATTTTTTTGTGTATTTAAAATGGTTAGTTCTTTAAAAAAAAGAAATACTCGTATATTTGTATATATTGAGGTCATTTAGTGAACAAATGAATAAAAAGAAATACAAAAAAAAAAGAAAAGAAGAAGTGTGAATATGAGATAACATTTCAATAAATTTAAAAGAAAAATAATTCACTAAAATATTTATTTATTTAAATTGGAATATAATTACAAATTATATTTAATTTCTAAAGTAAAAATGATTTATTCTCTTAAACATAAAAATTGTATCGGCTTTGATTATTAGGTATCCGCTTGATAAAAAAAAGTAAAAATAATGAAAAAAAGAAATGGAAGTTTGTGAGGCAATTTACATATATGATGACAATTAAAAATACCGTATAAAAACGTGTTTTTTCAGAAAAAGGTCAATTAAAAAATATAAATCGGTGATTATTGTCTTCTTCAATTGCCACACAAGAAGTGGTGTATTTTTGGAATTTATATTGGTGCATGATTGCCAATAAAGCCTTCACAAGAATGTCGCGTTAGGGTTGCATTTGATTGGGAGATATAAGTACAATATTATGAGTTGCCGTATGAGACAATATATTGTATAATCACACGATTGGCATATAAAAATTATTGGTGCATTACAACAATCGTGTGAACAGAGCCAACAAAATACAAATGGCGTTCAAATAACGCCATTTACTTTTGAAAATTCATTTTTTTTTTTTTTTTTTTTTGTAAATAAACTAATGATTATTTATGTAAAAAGCCAATTGCAGATTAGAACTCAGCCCACCATATTACCCAGGAAAAATATTTGGTTGGTCCAAAACCTTGTTGGCTAGTGTATTGCATAAATAACAAGTAATTACTGGTATTGACTGCTTAAAACTGAAAAATATATTCAATTTAATGATGTAATAAATTAGAGCTTCAAGTCGAAATTTAATATTACAAAAAGTACGGTTAAGAGAGAGTAATCATTTTCTTTACAATTCACTTTTGCCATAAACAATTTTAAGAAATTCCTGTTTTCATAATTTTCAATTTAAAATCTTTCTTTTAACATTTACTTGAAGTAAATTTGATTCATTTAAAAAACAATTTATTTTCCATAAATATATTTGAATTAAGACCAATTTAAACAGTATTTTACTCTTTCCACAAATATGCATATGCTTCAAAAGATATGTTTGTTTAGACGCTTACATCTTTCATTCTGTTAAACTTTAGAATCCTCTTGGCATATAAGGCGATTATGTTGACGGTAAGCTGATGATAACATTGTCACAGAACAACGAGTTCGAAATGGTATAAGTCGGTATTAAATCTATTCTTCTTTTGTTTTGCTTCTATCTATCTTAGACAATATGTTTCTAAAAGCAAGCAAACAAGCAAACAATAATCTTTTTAACCCTTATGTGCACATCAAAACAATTTTCGCCATTGAAACTTCTAGACAACCCGTGACCTCTTATAAACTTTAAACTATTACTCCTTGAAGTTGAAAATCTAATTTAGGCAATGCCATAAATTGGTGAGAAATAGCATCACCTAAGGGAGAGACCGAATAGGTAGTACAAAAACTACTTGAATGAGTGGACCTACACCGTATTATTTTGGGCCGAAAAAAAAACTTACAGAATATAATCCGGTCGCAACATTCTTGTATAGACCATACTGCATCTCTCCGAATCATAAAGGGTGTTCCAAAGTGGACGCAAAACTTGAATTAAATAGAAAACCAGGGTCTTTTTATTAAATCATAAAGTACATAGGATAGTGTTGGAATAACACATCGGGAAAATGGACTCCATGGCTTTGCATGCACACTCGTTTGTCGAAATTTTCCAAGAACATTTTGCATAAATTTGGCTGAATATCGTTGATGCGGCATTAAAACTCCTCATTTAATGCACGGGTGGTTGTGGACTTGTTGACATAGACTTGTGATTTAAAATAACCCCATAAAAAGAAATCAAATGGTGTTACGTCACACGATCTAGGGGGCAAATTCTGATCACCGGAACGGAAGAGTACACAATTTGCAAATGTCTCATGCAGTAATTGAATTGTTTCACGAGCTGTATGACATCTGGCACCGTCTTGTTGAAACCACATGTTGGCATATCAATATCATCGAATTTTGGCAGAAAGATTTGTGTTATTATGTCGCGATATCTAGCACGAGTGACAGTCACTGCTTTACCAGACTTAAAAAAAAAATAAAAAAAGGATCCAATTATTCCTCCAGCCGTAAATCCACACCAAGCAATAACACGTTGTGAATGCACTTGTTTTTCACATGTGGCTTTTCAGAATCGCAAAAGCGGCAATTTTGGCGATTAACAAAGCCATCATAGAGAAAATGTGTTTCATCGCTTAGGATGATTTTGCTTGAGAAATCAGCATCCATTTGTTGATGCTCAGTAATCCACTCAACGAACTCTCTTCTTTATGTAGGGTCATTATGCTTCAGTTGTGGTGTTAATTAAACTTTGCAAGCATGGAGTGAGTATACGCTGTAAAAAACTTGAACGGCTTGTTTTTAGACGACCATAGTGTTTGTCGCCTCCAATGGCTCCAGTCTCCCTGAACAGTTGACGCAGTTACGAGTAAAGCATTATTCCGAGCATATTTTGTATGAAATTTTAGAACTGCAGCCGCCTAGCTTTCAGAGAGATATTGTTCAATAATGAAGACACATTGTTCTATCGTGTAACTCTCCATTTGTACTAACCCTAAACTGTCAGCTGTCTAATTGTGTTTTAGGGTTGGCAACACTTTATTGAACAAATGATGAAAACTCAAATTTTCCGTTAATTTTAGGACAAATCAATATACTCCAGCAACATTTACATTTTGTGTTCCTTGATTGGGAAAAATATGGCATTTTGATGGCCTAAAATATCAAATTATTTGGTATACACTTACTGGGACGAGGATTATGTACGAATAAGTCTTTTAGAGGTTCAATAAATGATATTTGGGGGCAGAGTTTTGTATGGAGGGAAATTTTCTGACGTTAGTTATATCATATTGGGTGTTCTGCAAGTATGTGTCCTTTCAGGTGCGACTAGACTACGGCTTCGAACAAGTAAAAATACTACACCCAGAAAGCATGGAACATCCAAACAACTTGACTTATGCCGATAATATTGCATTGTTATCTAGTGTATGGTGACGTGGTGTAGTGGTTAGCGCGCACATATAACAACACAAACGACCCAGGTTCGAGCCCCAGCAGAGAGAACATGACAGAGAAAAATTTAATTGTGGTTTCGAATGTTTAATAAAGAGGTTTCAACTTCTCTCCAGGAATTCCATCTATAAAATAAAGAAGAAGCTATACCTATGGCGATGATGACAAACATCAAACGAATTATTAGGAAAACACGCCACCTACTGGGAAAAAAAATTACAATGCTAAAGTAAGGATCAGAACCAACTAGCAAGGATCTTTACCACTACGCACAATTATATGGAGGAAGCTACAGTGGATTAACCATCTACTTAGCTTGAAAGATCAATTGATCAATTGATTAAATAAACTGAAACAAAGCAATAGATGCCTTGTGGAAAGCCAGTATGCTTCCTAGGGGAATGACGGAGAAAATAAAAAAAAGAAATAGTGCACAAGCAGCCCGGTTCAAGTCTCAGAGACGATTAGAAATAATTTTTATCGCGACCATGGATTTTAAATAATTAGGAGATTTCAGCTCGCTCTAGACGGGAAATCATCCATCTACAAGACATCATCGAAAGAGTTAGGCAAAGTCTATGCTTGGGGTAAAAAAAAATAAGTTAGAAGGCTCCAAATCACCAGTACAGTAAGTATACGGAGTTCACTGTTTCTAGGCACCTGTTACAGTTTTTTAAGTAGACCTGCTTAGCAGGAAGATAAAAATGATTACACAGAAACTGAAACATGGCAAAGAAGCCTTGTGGGTTAACCATATGCTCCCCACGAAATAGAGATACATAGAGGTCAAACTGAATATCTTGCTAGCCATACCAAATGCGCATCAAAGCCAGTCATACGAGGGCCAAGCATGTTAATACCTCACGTACTGATCAACTTTTTCGCGAATATGAAATTGAAAGATAAACTTGGCTTATTTTGACAGACATAATACACCAAATGGTAGTGCAAAACGAATATCAAGGGGCTTTTGCATGCTAACGCAAAATATATCGGTACAGGAAACTATTATCTGCAACAAAAATACAAATATTCGACGCAAGTGTGAAGTCTGTATTGCTTTACGTGGACGATATAAGCTTTTATCAATCAATCGATGCCAAAGAGAATATACTGAGTCTACGGTGACTATAACAGATGTAAGAAAACTTATTGCCTTGCAGGTGAGATGGAGAAAATTAGACTGGATTGGGCATGCATTGTGGAAACTGACGTAAATTATTTTAAAACAAGCCCTTGACTGAAACACGCTTAGAATGCGAATTCCGAATAAATCGAGAGGGGTAAAGGGCAGAGAAGCTTGCTACATTAAATAAGATCTGTTGATGAATAATTCAGCTGTACAGCTGATCAAAAGGGTAGCTAAAAATGTTAGTAAATCTAAAAATTTCTGTGCAGCACAATGGGGTACCTAAATGGAGCAAAATCTCGGTTATGTATAATATCTCTGGTAATACTAGTTGCATCAGCTAACTCTATAGCTCGTTTGAAAGGTGACATCTTAGGCTACACCTTGTTAGAAGATATTATTAAAATTGAATTATTTTGCCAAAAGATATTTACGAGGTTGAAACAAGCAGTTCAATTTAAACGGCCAGAAGATATCAACAGAAAAGCTGTTGTGTGTGAAGGAAGTTTTGCTGCATTCACCATATAGCCCGAATCTTGCATCTTCAGATTATCATTTGCTTCGATCCCTGCAGAACTCTCTTGCTGGCGTAAATTTAAATTCTGTAGAACCCTGGAAAACGTATTTGGATTAGCTTTTCGCTTAGAAAATCCTACTATGATAGAATAATAGATTTACTCTAAAAATGGGCAAAAAGTTTATCTAACGGTATATACTTGGTTTATTAAAGATCGTTGGGACAAATTTGTAAAAGAACTTTTTCAAACACCCAGTAAGAATCACTCCTATATAACAGAATTTTTTATATAGAGTCCGCCATCTACCGTTTTTTTTCAACTTGTGCTTAATTCGTGAATGATAACACTTAGCTCATGTCTGATTTGACAGATTATTAATTTTATCCTTCCGCTGAACGAATATAGTTGTGTATACGCTGAAGACGAAGCTCATTTTGATCTTGGCGGGTATGTAAACCAGAAAAATTGTCGCATTTGGGGCACAGTAAACCCGCACGCATACATTGAAAAGCCGATACACCCAAGACGAGTCACTGTTTGGTGCGGATTTTGGTCCAGAGGCATAATTGGCCATTTTTCTTCGAAAAAGAGCAAGGAGTGGGCGTTACAGTTAATGGCGATCGTTATCGGGCCATGTTGAACGAATTTTTGTTCACAAAAATTAAAGAGGAGGATATTAGCAACATTTTGTTTCAACAGGACGGCGCTACGTGCCACACAGCCGAAGCTACACTCGATGTTTTGCGCCCTGTTTTCAAAAAAAAAAAAAAATGTATTTGGCGGACCCTTTATTATATATAGTACACAGCGCCCTTCTTGCTCTAAAGAAATTGTTTATTTTGTGGTGCTCATAAGGGTTAAGAGTCTTACTCATATTTGTGTCACTATGCCTTCTCGTCAGTTGTATGTCTTATTCTTTGAAGGATGTCAGCAGAACTTTTATGTTTTCTTAAGTAAAAGGGAATTGTTTAAT
Source organism: Wohlfahrtia magnifica (assembly GCA_023159175.1). Lineage (NCBI taxonomy): Eukaryota > Metazoa > Arthropoda > Insecta > Diptera > Sarcophagidae > Wohlfahrtia > Wohlfahrtia magnifica. The sequence continues at coordinate 2,578,501 of JAKWBJ010000226.1, read as the reverse complement.
GTACTTTAAGGACATTTTAATTAATTTCATTAAATTGAGTTTAAATTGAATCAAATGGAAATTTAACTAAAAATGTACGTCAGTCTGCCAGTCTGTCTATGTATAACCATGATTTTTGAGTAATTTTATAATTATTATTTTATTCAGAAATATTTACCGGTTTGTATCTGATAATAAATGATTTAAAATATGTTGACTTTGTTACAAAATTTGCTAAATTGCCATAAATATTAAAAAAATTAATATTTCAAATAAATTTTTTATAAAAATATGTATTTTGCTTCAGACCACTACTACTCTTATAAATTATTTATCCTTCTCTTTTTCTATAAAAATACTTCCACCAGCATGTCTTCTAATAAAACATTTTAAAGACTTTTCCTTGTACAAACATATTTCTTTACTTTGTCCAACAAGTATTGGACTTTAAATCTTAATTTTATTGATTTCTTTTCTCTCATAATTTATGTCACACTCACACTGTAGAAGTATTTCCAGGCAATAGAAACATAATTTTTTCTGTTTTATAGCCAGAATCATCTTATTTAAGGCCAGGCAAATGACAAAAAAAAAAAAACAAATAAAGTGTTCTTCTGTGTTACACAATATTTAAGTAAAATTTGAAACATGAATTTTTTCTTAGAAATATTTTTGTTATTTTTAAACTGGTGAATACTGGTGATTCTAGGAATTTTTATATAAAAAACAAGAAAAATTATTTAAATTCCTTTATATTGAATTTTCTTTTCGTTGTCATTGCCTTTGGATGGAAATTGAAAATTTTATTAAAAAAAATCATGTCCAACTGAAATAATAATAACATATACTCGTATTTGTATCCCCAACTAGTTTACTTAAGTGATTTTTTTATTAAATATATATATTAAATTAAAGCGGTAATTGTTTTAAATATTTCGCTTTTTAGGCTGTGTAGAGTTAAATAAATGTTAGTGGAGTATTCATTTTTTCGTTGACACTCCTCTTACAAATATGTGACGAAAACCCAAAATACATCTGTGCCATAGTGTGACCACAAAATAACACTGCTGTGCAGCCAAAAACGCCTTTAAATAAAAATATATGGAATATAATGATATTGATGCGCTGAATTCAAATACGTTTCCAATTTTTTTTCCATCGGGCGTGTCAAATTTTTCGCTCAAAATATGACAGTTATGTTCATATATTTCCTCATAACTTGAAAACGACTCGACCTAATTTAATGCAAATACCACCAAACGTTTAGAAACAAAATTTCCTATAAGTCAACTGAACAACATTTTTATTTTGCAATTTCAACAGTTTCAGAGTTATTCACTACTTGGCTGCAGGGTTGTTAGACCTATATTTAGCTCTTTCGCCAAATTTAATTGAAAAAATAACCAAAATCGCTTAATCACTTATTTTGTACAGTTTGACTATAAAATCCATATATTTTTTTTATAAAAATATTTTTCTAAAAAAAAACTTAATTCATTCCATATTGCTGGAATTCACCAAAAGTGAATAAAAAATCGCCATAATATATTTTGTAAATTTTTATTGCAAATACTTAGTTAAAACAAAAGGAATTCATTACTTATAAAATACATAAAGGGTCCGCCAGCTAACGTTTCTTCTCAACTAGTGCTTATTTCGTGAATGGTAAGACTTAGCTAATGTCTGATTTGACAGATAATTAGTTTTATCCTTCCGCTGAACGAATATTGTGTATATGCTTGAACAACGCTGGGAAATATTGCGACATTACTTTGTAAATCATGGTAATGTTGCAGAATGAAAAAAAAAAAGAAATCATCTTTTCAGATGAAGCTCATTTTGATCTAGGCGGGTATGTATGTAAACAAGCATATTTGTCGCATTTGAGGCACAGAAACCCGCACACATACAATGAAAAGCCGATACACCCAAGTCGAGTCACTGTTTGGAGCGGATTTTGGTCCAGAGGCATAATTGGGCCATTATTCTTCGAAAATGAGCAAGGGGTGGCCGTTACAGTCAATGAGGTTCATTACCGGGCCATGTTGAACGAATTTTTGTTCACAAAAATTGAAGAGGAGAATATTAACAGGACGCCGCTACGTGCCACACAGCCGAAGCTACACTCGATGTTTTGCGCCCCGTTTTTGAAGATCGCATTATGAGCCGCAGAGTCGTTTGGCCACCTCGGAGCTGCGATTTGACACCGTGGGACTATTATTTGTGGGGTGCCGTCAAAGATAAATGTTACGCCAACAAGCCAGAGACAATTGATGCTTTAAAGGACAATATTCCTGAAGCCATCGGTGAAATAAAGCTGCACACAATCGATAATGTGCTTAAAAATTGGACCGATCGTGTAGGCTACTGAATGGCCAGCCGAGGCAGCCATTTGAATGAAATTATTTTCCATTATTAACTGGAAGCATTATACTTTCAAATAAAGAAATTTGAGAAAATATTCAGTAGTTTTTTTTTCAAATTTTCAAAAAAAAAAAAGAATATTTGGCGGACCCTTTACCTTTCTCATCTTAAACGTGATCTGAATGCGCATAAACAAGTTAACAATGATTTAAATTGTTAAGTGCCTTTATCATTGCTCGATTATATTGCACTTATTGCAGCAATGAGAAAACTATGGCTATCCTAAAAACATCTTTCCAAAAGCAAACCATTCTTTAGTGCTCTGCCATAGTGGATTTTTTGGCAAGCTACTGATTTGCTACTACTTTGTCTTTCGTAACTTGATGCCAATATCATTATTATTATGAAGTTTTCATAAGATATAAGAATAACAGAGTATCCTTAAACTCAACAATTTAATTTTCTTTATTATTGTTTTGACATGAATTGAAATGCTGACATTTAAGTATCATTTAATGTGTAATTCAGTATTTATATATGAACACAAATGATACATTAAAGTGTTTGTTTCGATATTGTTTTTAAGTGTATGTTTAGCGTATAATTTTCGTTTAAATTTTGCTTCTGAAAACACAAAACAAATATAAAACGTATATTCCCAAGCAAATACTGATAATAATACATACATACATACATACATACATACTCACATACCTAAACATATAAATATATTTTTATATGCATGCCAGCGGTATGCCACTTGAGTATTTTCATTCATATTGAAGTACATTTTAATGACAAATACAGCCATCGTAAGTGCCATAAGAGCATCAACATATTCCTTGTTGACTTTAAAACTTTATATGTATGAGAGTGTATGAGTATGAGTATGTGCGCCATATTTATTTTTATAATGATATTAGCATATAGGCATACAAGTTATCGTATATGTATCTATGTTACACATATTTAATATGTGTATGTTACGTGTTTAAAACTCTTCCTACTCTTTCTAAAATAACATCATGTTTTATCGTTTGTTATTGATTTTGAAAATTGTGCACGTGATCTATAAACAAAACCCCTTTCACTAAGCTAATTTATATACAGATGTGAGCAAATAAATAGCACAAATAATTTCTTTTTGTGGCTAGAAATATATTTTAATTATATTTATTAAAAAAATATATAAAACATCAATATTTTTTTTTTTGGCTTCTCTTGGGAGCATATATTTTCCGCAAAAAAATCCTCAGTTTTAGCAGGTCCAGCTACCATTTTCCGCGGCCTAAAACGACACTCTCTATGTAATGATTATAATTGAGAAGGTTTTGCTCCCACCTTTTTCCTTTCCTTTTTCCAGAAAAGTAATAGATCATTTAATCTTTGAGGGTGAATAAAAGATATTCTTTCAAAAGTGTAATTTATATCAAGCGGTATTATAACGTTTATTTTTAACAGTCCGCCAAAGTGTAAGTCGAAAGGTGTTTTTCTTAGGCTTGAAACAAGGTTGTAAGTTGATAAACCAAGGCAAAGAAGCAGAGATTTAGCTATAACAGCGTGCGAACTAAAGTGAAATACTTGGGAAATGATACTACTTTCTTGATAGGCGCTATCGATTAGAATAAGGATATATTTTTGACACAACTTTAAAATATCGATTCCTTTACTAAAAAACTAAATAACTCTGTAAATTTCCGACGGTTTGCCTAACTTTAAGTCTTACTGTACTCATACATTATTACACTTCCTTCAATTCATAAATAGTACGGCTCCCATGTAAAATAGTGCCCAGAAAATCATTTTAACTTGAAAAATGTAGACAAATTGGAATAAAAAATGAGAAATACTTGAGAAATACGTACAGAATATAAAAGGCCACTTAAGCGTCATACGTATATATCGTTTAAAGGGTATGTTTCTCTTCTTTTCAAATCAAAACATAAACTTAAAATCAGGTAATATTCAGCCAAGTTATTAGCTTACAAGTGCATGAAAGTCTGAAAAACCGGTCTTTTACCAGTAACTCGAGATGTTGGAGGTGTTTCGAAAATTTCAAAAATAGATCATTGTTGTACTCGATAGCGCCTATCTGAAAAATAGTAACACTTGCCAGGTACGATATGTATTTTGTCGCACCGTGTAATATAACAATACTAGTACTGTAAAGTATATTCTTAACGAAGGGAAATACATACGGCATCACTCAAATCCATATGCCATCATGGGTCCCTTATACCCAGCTTGTCAGATGGAGGTTCATGAGAATGTTATCCGGATCGATACATAATATCACCTTGATGTCCTGCATCAACTGGCTACCGAAAGCACTATGGCAGCGGCTAAGGAAAGCTGGGCAGCTACACATAAGATGTTCGATTGTCTATTACTCTTTCACATCACCGCAGCTATGGCAATGATCGTTATGCTGTTTTCTCACTCGGCGGGCATGATCGCCCATCGACCGTCACTTCTCTCCGTTTGTGTTGTATGTCTGCACTCTAACCACTACACAACGCCACCCTAAAGATCAGTTAGTACAGCCACTTTATCTGGATATGTCGCTTTTATTTCGGGCTATGAGCGATACAGCGTTTCTGATATTATTATCGAGCCATCTCTTCCTTGAGATCAAACAGGAATCAACTGTCTTTCATCTGGAATTTAACCATCCAAAGTGGCAGTCGAGGATGCCTATTATCGTAGATCCTAACGTAGATGCCATCAAAATTGGATAAGGTTCATTCGAGGTAGAGTTCATTCAAAGCCAGCTCGCCAGCCCGTTCAGTTCTATGAAAGTCACGATGATCTACGATACAAACAAGGCTTATCATAGTCAAGAAGCTCAGGGCATTCAATGCACTCTTGCATTTCCCCGTTACGATAGATAATAGTAGTGTATGATTAAACGGTAAAGAGAAACGCCTGACTGTCCGTGTAAATGTATGCATCTACTTGATTGACATATATACATCAATAAAAAAAAAAAAAAACTTGTGTAACAGCTCAACACGTAAGCAACTTTTAGTACTTTGTGTGATAACATTTATTTACTTTTTGCCCCCGCACACCGTTTTGGCATGGATTCTGTAAGATTTGTCCGAATTGTTGCTCTTAAAACTAAAATAAGCGAAAAATACTGTTGTGAGCAAAATATGCAAAAATATGCACTAACAAAACGATGCCAAAATTTATAAAAATTCATGAAGCGACTAAATATCTTACATCCAACTTGATTGGTTGCATGAGATCAAACATGCAATTGCAGATTTTGGTTTCCCTATTTATAACAAACATTCGGTATAATAGATACTCATACGAAAATAAAAGTGCATAAAAAGAAAATGCAGCAGATCAGGGAGTGTATTGTGGATTTTTTTGTCTATTGGTTTTTGTCAAGATTGTTTATGTGTTTGACGGCATTGCCGTACTGATTTGTGTATTTGACGGAATTGCCAATTCGAACTACTTTGGTTAACACAATCTTACATGTTTAAAATTAACGAGCATAAAATAGAGGATAAAAGGCGTTTGAAACATTTCCGGAACTTTTCAAATTGTAAGTAATTAGGTATATAAGGAGACTGCTTTGCCTACGTCGATATACTAATCATCTTGAAGTCATGAAGTAAAGTTGTGTTTAGGCGTAAATAATAGTGTTGTATAAACGAATATTAAGTGCTAGATAAATAAGTTGGAGACTGTATAGTTCTTATTTTACACTGTAAAAGTGAAGAAATAAGAACACTGCAAAACAACAATATATTATTTATTATTTTATTTTGGCGCAATTAAAAAGACCTCAAACGTTTTAAAAAGGTTAAAACATAACAATATTTAAGGCATATTTACAATATTTTAAGCAATACATACATATGTTTTTACAGTATCAAAAACAATTTGGAGAAAATAGTTGCAAATACTCAAAAAAATAAATAAATAAAAAAAATTATTTTAAAAACAAGTGAAGAAAATCCTATTAAATCATCTCTTCAATATCACATTTTATTTCAATATCAATGTTATTTTTATATATGTATCAACTACATAAAATTGTTTTCGTTTAATTCATTTGTTTTTCAAGTAGTATTTTTATTTAAAAAATGTAATTTTTTTATTTGCAATTCATATTCACGCCACAATCCAGCCATATGGTCACACACCCCCAAAAAAAAGACTTAAAGGCGCCAAAAAAGCGTAAATAAAATGCTATAGAAAAACAATTTAAAATATCTTCATTTTATATTGGAATTTCACAATTTAATTGCTCTTAATCTGTAAAGTGATAAAATGTTTTTATTTTTATTTTTATTTTAATTTTTAAATATTAAATTAAATTCTTTTTTTTTCACGGCAATCGTCTAAAACTCTTGCAAAAATTTTATGGCAATTTTTAAATTCTGTTTATATCCTGCCTTATGTAAATGGTTTGGTTTGATTTTATTACGTTTGTGGTATTTTAGTAACAAAAAAAATAAAAAAATAATTCGACACCCACTTTACATTATAAGGAACACCTAAGAGTCAGTTTTTTTTTTTTTTTTTTAATCAGACGATGAATGTGCTACTGACGAGCGTTTGAGACATTTCCGGAATACTCCACACTGTAGGCAATTAGGTATATAAGGAGGCTGCTTTTCCTACGTCAAATAGTTATCGTTTTGCTGTCAAGTAAAAAAAGTGTTGTATAAACGAATATGAAGTTGCTGTATTAAGATAAACTATATGAAAGATAAAGTGAGAAATTAAAAACTGCAAACAACAACAAAGTGGTGTTTATTTTATTTTGGCCCAATTCAAAAGCATTGAAACATTTTAATAAGATAAAAACGTAACAGTAAAATCTAAGATCGGTTCTTATTTAAACCATTTATCTATGTGTTTGCCCCCATTACTTCCCTGGGGAGCATATGGCCTCCACAAAGCTAACCAAGTATTAGGTTTACATATCTTGGTGCTGCCATCTATATTGGTATAGTGAAAAGGGGTCTTTTCTTATTATTTTTTTTCGCTAGAAATGGCGTAGCCTGACCTTCGTATGATGTTTTTGTAGTTGATTCTGTGATCTTTCTCTTCGAGGTTGCTTATGGAATAGATCATATAAAGGAAAATTTGAAATTCGAAATTATGATGAAGACAATTTTCTTTGCCATACTTATTCAATTATGTTGTCCTCTTATTAGTTTTGCTAGATTATGTTTAAATTTTTCTGAATATTACCTAGTGCTTTCAAGAAGTTTTTTAAGCACAGATATAAAAAGTTTGAACAGTTTTTTGTAAATTTTTTTACGATAACGTATCCATATCAGTCTCTAGTTGGTTCTATTGTTTCAGTTGTAGGTCATAGTATAGTCGAATATAGCCGACTTCATTTTTCTGATGTGTTTATATTCTGTATTAATAAGAAAAAATTGTTTATAAGATTATAATTTTATTGCATTTTATAGAACATCAGCTAAAACCCGGCGTTCTTCGCTACTCTTATGTTAATTCAATTCTTAACTATTATCTTAGTTATCATTTTCTACATTTTGTCGCATTTTATTCCCTTTCGGCTCAAATCCATACATTTTATATAGCCTGTAGTTGCTTTTTAGATAGACACTGTAGAATCTACTCTTCAGCTGTATACAGTCTTCATATAAACACACATCAATTTTTATATATAAGATGTGTGTATATATGATCCAAACTTTCCCGTAGAAAACACTCTCGTGTAGAAAAATTCCATATTTAATATGAATGGAAGGCGTCACGCCTATTTATTCAATATCACCTATTTTTTGTTTGATGATTCCTATTGCCTACGAAGTCATTTAGACCAAAATTAGAAACTCACTTTAACCCATTAACCGCCAAACTAGCAATGATATTTTTCCGAAAAGTTTATTTTTCTATTCTAAGGAAACTAAACATAAATAAAAGAAAAACTAAAAAAAATCATTAGTTAAGGTAAAAAGTAATTAGGTACAGCGGCGTCTTACAAGTGAAAAATTTCAAGACATGGTTTTTCAACACATAACGTTCTTAAGCATTTTTTCATTGCCAACGAACTCTTGTATAACATACTATACTTCTTATTGGTTTTAGTGTTTGTTAGGCTAGTGACCTAGTACACCACTGAAGGAATCTTTTAAGTCGGTAAACTCTAGTTGAAAGTTCTTCATTAAAGATTTTAACAAATATTTGTTTGATTTGATCAAACAAATACGTTATGTTATCGTCGACACTTTCTTCCTCATCTGTTGCCACACTCAGTTTGGTTGGTATTATTGAAGTCACACTCTTTATTATCTTCTAAAATCGAATTTATTACATCTTTTAATCCCTTGAGGGCTTTAGAAATGATATTACGTTTGGAATTAATCGAAAATAACCAGTTGAAACAATATAAAGTTTTGCACGCGATACTTTTATACACCTGATCTTATGATAAAGATCTCTTGTTACACTAAAACAATTGTAAACTCTATTTAAAATTTCCAAAATATTTTCATTATTTGGGCTTGCAATTATACTTGTGTATCTCCGCATTTGGAACAGCGATAATGTTCCGATAATTTGTGTTTGTATTCAGCCGCTATATCCAACTGAGTACAGTGGTATACTAAACAAAAGTTTTTGGGAAATTAAACTGCAACCACTTATTTAAAATCTGTTTTATACAGAGGAATGAATGTTCACTATAAAAAATCATATAAAGGGTCCGCCAAATAAATTGTTTTTTTTTTAATGCTATAAAAAAAAACTACTGAATATTTTCTCAAATTTCTTTTGTTATTCGAAAGTAAAATCGTTCTGGTTAATAATGGAAAATAATTTCATTCAAATGGCTGCCTCGGCTGGCCATGCAGTAGCCTACACGATCGGTCCAATTTTTAAGCACATTATCGATTGTACGCAGCTGTATTTTACCCATGGCTTTACGAATATTGTCCTTTAAAGCGTCAATTGTCTCTGGCTTGTTGGCGTAACACTTATCTTTAACGGCACCCCACAAATAATAGTCCAACGGTGCCAAATCGCAGCTCCGAGGTGGCCAAACGACATCAGCTCTGCGGCTGATAATGCGATCTTCAAAAACAGGGCGCGAAACATAGAGAGTAGCTTCGGCTGTGTGGCACGTAGTGCCATCCTGTTGAAACCGAATGTTTCTAATATCCTCCTCTTCAATTTTTGTGAACAAAAATTCGTTCAACATGCCCCGATAACGATCGCCATTGACTGTAACGGCCACTCCTTGCTCATTTTCGAAGAAAAATGGCTCAATTATGCCTCTGAACCAAAATCTGCACCAAACAGTGACTCGTCTTGGGTGTTTCGGCTTTTCAACGTATGCGTGCGGGTTTTCTGTGCCCCAAATGCGACAATTTTGCTTGTTTACATACCCGCCGAGATCAAAATGAGTTTTATCTGAACGCATCGCACACATTCTACAACATTACCATGGTTTTCAATAATTTTTTAATTTCGCAATATTTCCCAGCGTTTTTCAAGCGTATACACAACCATATTCGTTCAGCGGAAGGATAAAACTAATTATCTGTCAAATCAAACATGAGCCAAGAGTTACCATTCACGAAATAAGCACTAGTTGAAAAAAGAACGTTAGATGGCAGACCCGATATAAAATTAAAAAAGCTTTTACGAAAGAGGTAAGAAATAATAAAATGTCGTAAATACTTACAGATACGAATATTCCGTAAGTTCAGAGATTATTCTACGACAGTTGACAATTACAAAGTTGTATTTTTTTTCTAATAGACAAGACACAATTATAACTTTTATAGTCTAATAGCTGGCTTCCATTTGCTAGGTTACCTAATTGGGTACAGTGGCACCAAATGGATTAAAAGCTCTCAAGATTTGCAAAAATTAATATCTACTTTGCATGTGAGGTACCAGGCCCCACTTGTCTACTTCTACCCGCTTTTTCACAGATGATTTGTATTGACTATGAAACTATTTGAACCTAAGACTGAAATTTCTGTTTTAACCGTTCTGAAGATATACTGAAATCAATACAACGCCCACTTGTGTAATCCCACCCACTTATCGATTGATGATTTGCTTTGGCTATGAATCTATTTTGGCCAAAATTAGAGAATCTTTCTATTACCATTTTGAAGATATAGACACATAAATATACACTTTTTATGGGTGTGGTACCGCCCAGTTGGAATTTTTGAAATTTGTATAGCGTATGGGTCCTTTCGGATATATAGAAAGATACTGTAAAAATTTCAAGAAAATCGATTCAGCAGTTAGGTGTCCATAAGGCACTAACAAACCAACAAACATACAAACACATATTAGCTTTCATATATAGTATATAAGATTTTTTTTAGGAATATCTTTTCACAGAAAAAAAATAAAAAAAAAAATAAAAAATTATTTTTAAAGTGTGATGCCAAGAATTGAGCAAAAAATACTGCAAAAAATTTATTAAATTATGCACTTGCAAGTGGTTGCATTACGGCACTTGTTTCAAGAGCTACTAAATGTTCAAAATGTCAATGTCACAGTAAATATAAAAATAAGTCAATGGAAGTTGCGAAGCACTAAAAAGTGCACTAGATTTGATGAAATCAATTATGCTGTGCTCGTTATAGCACACGGTGGAAAAGTGTATGGAGAAAATAACGAAAAAAAAGTACATAGTGGATGCTTTTTTAAGCCTGATAGAACTTACAAAAGAATTAACCTTTAATCAAACTGACATACTGCGCCCATTTTTTGACATTTTTGATCAGTTTACTACGGCAAATCATCATAAATAGATCGACTCTTGAAAAAAAAAAAATCATCCATCAATCCGCGCAAGAACAAAATCGTGTTCAGTGATGAGCTTAATTTTTGGCTTAACATGTTCGTTAATAAACAAAAATGTTATTTGTGAAGCGAAACTAGTCAACAACAGACTCTAAAGAGCCCATTACATTTAGAAAAATACACTGTTTTTTGCGGTTTACATGCTGGTGGCATCAATCCACCAATTTTTGGCTTTGCGGGTTTATTAATAAACCAACTTGACGCATATGGAGCGAAATCAATCCACAACAGTCTCTACAGAGTCCATTACATCTAGAAAAATACATCGTTTGGTGCGATTGGTATCAATCGACCTTTCTTCAAAAATGAAGCCGGATTTCTCTCTAATATGGATGACATTGATCAGAACGAGATTTAATTTCAACGACTTACTGAAATCAAAATTTGGCTATAAGTTGATTTAGAATACTAGACCTCTCGTTTTTTTCTGTGGGTTCATGTTAAGTCTCTGGCTATCAACATTAGCCAGAGAAGCAATAATTAACTCCACTGAGGCCAGTATTATTCAAGTTATAAGCTTAACTTATAGTATACTTGCAGCAATGCTCAAAAAAATTGGCCTAAAATTGATATTTAGAACACTTTTAGCCAAGAAGAGCTGCTGTTGCCATATGCCCGAAATCATTTTCAAATGTGAATGCCACATATTGATCTCTCGGATGAAAGTTAATTTTTTGAAAGTTAATTTTTTAATTTTAACAATAGAAACGACCCAGGTTCGAGCACCAGCAGAAGACATGACGAAGAAAAATTTCGAATGTTTAATAAAAGAGACTTCAACTTCCCTCCAGACAACTCCATCTGAAAAATAAAGAAGAAACACCCTGACCTACCCTCACAACTCTGTCGAACATCAGACGCCACCTACTGTAAAAAAATTACAATGCTAAAGTAAAGATCACCACCAATTAGCAAGGATATGATATGCAAAATCATATGAAGGAAGCTACAGTGGATTAAACGTCTACTCAGCTTGAAGAATTAAACTGATTAAAGTTACTGAAACAAAGCAATGGATGCTTTGTGGAAAGTCACTCCCTAAAGGAGTGATGGAAAAAAAATCTCCGGAGTAGATTGGCAGACCACTGGGTAACCCAATTAAGTCCATCCGAGTTTTACTGGATTTTATATTTAAAAAACACGGCTGGAATTTTTTATTTAAAGGTTTTTGTAGTCAACTTACAACAAAAATAATTAAAATTTACGTATTTGGAGTACAAATTATTTCAGTCAGTTTTTTGCGCAATAAAGATAATGAATTAACAAATTTATCAAATCAAAATTTATCACATCAGTGCTTACATTCTTTCCCTACCTCTGAGTCAATGTTCGAGTTCCATCTCAGGAAAAATCCACTTTCAGCCATTTTATATTTCTCCAAAAGAAGTGATTCGGTGTCATGCCAAAAAACATTGTGTATCCGTCGAAGCAGACTACAGTCAGAAGCAAATGCTTGGAAACTTTTGCGACGTAAGATCCAGCGTTATGCGAAAGTAAAACTTTATCTGTCTGACTGTCTCTATATTCCGGCCGGTTTAAATGAAGTAATTGCAGTGTATTCCCATCCCCGAGTTTTAGCAGCTTATAGAAGACAATGCTGCCTTGGTCCCTTGTTAATGTGGAAAGCAATATGCTACTATAGTACCTGCGATTTAGAGTTCTCAACATAGCGTACGAATGCAGAGAACTACAAAAGCGTTTCGGAAACGACTTTTCTACTTATTTCGGAATCTTGAAAAACTTACTTGGAAATCTAAAATGTTCCACTACATACAGTCCGATCCGTTAAATCGTGGATTGAGAGCCAAAAACCTGACGGCCTTGGACGGCCACCTTATTTGCCCGGCCTAAATATAATCCAAAAAACTTTACAATTCAATTTCCAATCGAATTTTCGAGGATATTTTAGACAAGGGCGGTAAATGGTACAGCAGCGGTTAAATGGTACAGCAGTTATTGCTGTTCAGCCCATATTTCAATTGGTTCAGATTATATTTAACATTTAACCATCAGTAAAGGGGGGGGAGGGGGGGGGCGCTATCCTGATAACGCGCACTGTATATAAATAACATTTTTTTTCTATGAAAATATCCAGCTTTTCTTAATATAAATTTTCGTCCTATATTTTGTAAAAATTTTCAATTTTATATTTTCTGAAAATTGACTTTCTCACTTTAATAACTGGATTGCTGAGAATAGCAGCTTATGTAAGCTTAATAAAGGGTCCGCCATCTAACGTTTTTCTTCAGCTCGTGCTTATTTCGTGAATGGTAACACTTAGTTCATGTCTGATATGACAGATAATTAGTTTTATCCTTCCGCTGAACGAATATGGTTGTGTATACGCTTGAACAACGCTGGGAAATATTGCGACATTACTTTGCCGATTTTGCCACAAAAATCATATTTTCAGATGAAGCTCATTTTGAACTTGGCGGCAAGCAAAATTGTCGCATACATTGAAAAGCCGATACACCCAAGACGAGTCACTGTTTGGTGCGGATTTTGGTCCAGAGGCATAATTGGGCCATTTTTCTTCGAAAATGGGCAAGGAGTGGCCGTTACAGTCAATGGCGATCGTTATCGGGTCATGTTGAACGAATTTTTGTTCACAAAAAATTGAAGAGGAGGATATAAGCAACATTTGGTTTCAACAGGACGGCGCTACGTGCCACACAGCCGAAGCTACACTCTATGTTTTGCGCCCTGTTTTTGAAGATCGCATTATCAGCCGCAGAGCTGATGTCGTTTGGCCACCTCTGAGATGCGATTTGACACCGTTGGACTATTATTTATTTGACCCTTTAAAGTACAATATTCGTGAAGCCATTGGTGAAATACAGCTGCACACAATCGATAATGTGCTTAAATATTGGAATGATCGTGTAGGCTACTGCATGGCCAGCCGAGGCAGCCATTTGAATGAAATTATTTTCCATTATTAACCGGAAAGATTGTACTTTCAAATAAAAAAAGAAATGTGAGAAAATATTCAGTAGTTTTTTTTATAGCATTTAAAAAAAAAATAATTTGGCGGACCCTATACTTGTTTACTTGAAAATTAACACTAAATATTATATATAAAAATTTTTATGAAACACATTTTGCATTTATGATGCTTTTCTATAAGCATGCTTATCTCTTGTATGCAAACTTTAGTATTAAATTATAAAAATTTCATAAATTTTTCACTTATATATTCTTAAGCACTTAACTGATATGCTTAAAAAACAAAATAAAACAAAAATAAATTAAACAAACTATTTTTGCTTTAACCTTAAAATAAATATTTTTGTATTAAATTTTAATTTAAAGCAAAAAATAATATATTCGAACAGTAGACGCTTTAATTAAGTTTAAAATTACTTCTGTAATTTTATAAAAATTTATATTTAAAGCCAAACCACTCTCTAGTAATGAAATTTATTAAAGTTTAACGCACAAAATTCTCTTCATAATTCATAAAATTTTTCACAATTTTGCTTTGATTTTATGTATTCCATCATTTTATAGCTTTTATTGGCCTTTAATCTGCCCTATGCTAGCAGCTAATACCCAGTTATAAATCATTTTAAAATACTGGATAAATATGCTGCTGTTTTAACGAAGCCAGACATGCATAATATTTCATGCGATTCATTAAAATCGCATAGCATGGCTGATGGCCCAAATCTACACGCTGTTGTCATCACCTTTATTATCAGTTTTATGACCAACTATTTACAATAAAGAATAAAAACATAATATCTCAAGCTTCCAAAAATACTGACATAGAGTTTGCATATAAAAATATTAACAGCCCTACAAGAACAGTGACAGTCATTTGACCGGTCAATTGACTGGCACTGTGATTGAAATATCTATCATTTCATTCTATCAAGTTATTAAGGGCAAAATGAAAAAAATGACCGATTCATTTGTTTGCAAGTGATTTTCAATCCTTCTCTAACTTATGAATTCTGTAGACTATAAAACATATATCTGAGCTTCTCACTCTGCTGCTACTTACTTATCAAAGATGATGTAAATGTTAGTCAAAGTTGATTTATCATATTTGATGTATAAACCCGTCAAACCTGATGGGTGTACACTTTTTGTAATAAAAGACGATTTATTATTTTTTACACTAATAATTTTGTGAATTAAAAAAATATATTTTATGTTTCATTAATAATACAATGTAAATCATTCAATTAATTATTTTTTTATTTCACTCAGTAAATGGTTTTTCCGCCTCTCTAACTCTTGTTTTGAACTAAACTGGGTCTATACAGTTGAAAAAAATCTGAAAGTTGTAGAAAAGATATATTAGTGATAATAATTATATGCGCAAGTATATAACTTACTAATTATTTCATCATTCATAGATGTATATATACGATTACTTCTTGGTCTTGTTAAACAACCTGAGCTTGCCTAGTGCATGCTTTTGCCGCTTCCTTTCGCAATAGTACTTCTAAGCACGTTGTCTGCAAACATTGCTCGAATTTTGTCTGTAAAGAAGGATAAATATTGAAATAAAAATGTATTAATTTGTATTTGTAACCACTATCTGAGCAAAATCTGGCGGTTCCACCTTTTACTTTCCATTCGCAAGTGTCATAAATTGCAGCATGCATGTGACTTCGTCACGATGTTTGTGCTGTATCTCACCAGTGATTAATAGACAGATTAATGGCCACCTTGTATATTATCAAGAATAACTATTGAGCCATCATTTCTAGTTTTGGCACGACCTGGCAAAAATATTTATTATTATTTACATACGAATATGTATATTAAAAGTAATATTAAAAGTTCTGAATACTTACATGTGCTTCATTTTCATCCATCCTGATGACAATCACTTATCCTCTTATTTTTTTTTTACATAATACATACAATATTTTTATTTGGATTATTTTTTTATTTTAATTTTGCTAGGATTTACAAAAATATTTTTTTTTTAGGTATTCTGTCAAATATCTCAAAATATGACTCTGCAACACTTGTTAATGCACTTTTTCTCTTGTTGTTTCACTCTTTCAAATTCTTAAAAAAGTTGTAAATGTGTTAGTAAAAAAATTGTTTCTGTGTTAGTTTGGGTCATTCATTTCTTGTAGGGAATATATATATATACTCGAGTCATATGGGTAATTCATGGACTTATCACAAAAAAAGTTACCAAAGTTTTAACGGTTACCAATTTATTACACGGTGCTCAAAAAAAATACCTTGCAAGTCATACTAAAATTTTCCAGGTATTTCAACTTCATTAGACAAAAAGTGGGCGGAATTGAATAAGTGGCAGTGTCACCTTCCATATAAAGTAAATACTGATTTTTATACATCTTTGGAACGGTAATAGTGGAAGGTTCTGAAGTGGTTCTAAATAACTTCGTAGTCAATCTACATCATCAGTCGAAATATAGGCGAAATTGAATAAGTGGGTGTGGCATCTGCCATGCATAGTAAATATTGATTTATGTATATCTAGAAAACCGTACTAGTGAAAGGGAGTGCGTGAGTGTGGCTGAGAAACTCATGGCATCAGACTTTGCATGAACATTTGGATATTAAACAGCTACCCGCTCAAACGTTGCCACCATTACTCACACTTGAACATTAATATAGTCATGTTAACGCTTCAAAAAAGTGTTTGGCTGTTATTATTATTCGACGCTAGAAAGGAACGCGACAAGAAAATATCTATTGCGCAAAGCCCCTTACATTAACCCCTAATCAAATCTCAAAAAAGCGCCATATATTTGGGGTTTACATATGTATGTATATATAATTTACTCTCACTCCTCGAGGGAGCATAGGGCCATAGCAAGGTGATTGCAATAATATCGATCTTCGGCTCGATGCTTAACCTCGTTCCACTTTTAGGCAATCTTGAGAGTTATGTTGTCAGTTGCCGCTTCCAGGTATGCGCTGGTTTCCTGTCTCGTTTCGTACCCTTCGAGTTCCCACCTGGGCATTTCTTGGCAATATCATTATCTGATTTACGGATGTTGTGACCTATCCAACTCCATTACTGCTTATTTTTTAATTCCGTTCTAATAGACTGCTCATTTGCCTCCATTTAAAATTGTTTGTTAAATATTGCTACAGGCTAGAAAATCCATAAGATTTTGCAAAGCATTTGTTGAGAAATACCTGAAGGCATTGTACATCACGTGATGTCATGTTCCATGTCTCGCATCCATATAAGAGAGTGGATTTAATGATGGAGTTAAATAATTTAATTTTGCTTTGTTTCGAAATATTAGAAGATTTCCAAACAGGGCTTAACTAGGCAAATGCACTTCGCGCCTTATTTATGCGACTGGATATATATATGCCGCTGAGAAACCAGTTCAATTAATTGCATTACCCAGCTAGCAGAAAGACTTAACATCTTCAATATCCGGATCACATACGAAGAAATGACGATTTGTGTTATTATTGATGCATAGCGAGTTTGTTTTGCTTATATTTATCTTCAGCTCAAACAATTTTGCAATGTCACTGATGGTGAAAATTTTCGACTGAATCTCTAAGAATAAGCGACTACGTCGACATGTGTCATTGGCATAATTCAGGTCCTCCAACCGCTCTTCTAAGGCTCACATAATACCTCTCTGCTTTACTTAGTGAAAGCAGCTTTTATCTGAGATTCAACTGTTAGGCTTTAGAAATTGGGCAGCACAGTTATGTCAGTGAGCAATGAGTTTCCTCTCCTACCAGTTTCTAAGATAATTTTTCTGGCTTTTTGTAAGTTCACAGAAGGGATTTTGGCCAATAATTGGTAAATATACCCCTCGGTTCGCTAGATAGGGTGCTATCTCAGTGCCTTCATAGCTCTAATGTCCAAGAACGTAGCCCAATGTAACGGCTTTTAATTTCGCTAACGTGTTTCGAGGTGATCATGATTGATAGAAGGACTTTAAAAATTGCTTGACTATCGTCTCAGTCCCTCACATACATTCCGTTTCCACCTGAAAATTTTTGGGTAGACATCCACTGGTCTCGAAAATCGAGGTTATTAAGCATAACAGATTAGAATTTCGTCTAATAAAAGATTGTGCTCTGAATTCAGGGCTGGCAAAAACCCAGTCTTTTATTGGGTTTTTGGGTTTAATAATTGCTTTGTAATTTCGTTCAAATAGACAATATTTTTTATTTGATAGAAAAATTACATGGCTTTCGTATTTATATTTGAATTTTGTACTCTCGGTCGGATCAAGACGGCGTTGTGTACTATGAACCGCTACAGCAGACTGTAATTACTACGTTTGAACATTGCGGTATGAAAAAAACGGACAGACATGATTAAGTTATTTTGCATGACAACGCTCAGCCCCACGTCGCAAAATTGCGTAACGATTGTCAGAAATGATCAAATGCTGCATCCGCCATATTTTCCGAACTATTGGCTGCTTCGACGGATACAATATCTCTTAGCATTTGACCAAAGCATTTCTTTTCATGAAATATAAAATCGGTTACAAAGTTGGATTGCCTCAAAAGACGAGAATTTTTTCTGAAACGGGACTCGCAAATTGGTACAGAGGTGTGGAAATTTGTCAAAAAAAAAGTACCGAATTAATTTGTACCCCTAATATGTACATTATACTTATCGTTACTAAAATAAAAATGCATAAATAGAAAATACGCCACATTAGTGCCTTGTGAGATTTTTGTCTATTGGTTTGTGTCATGGTTGATAATGTGATACTCTGGTATTGCCGTAATGATTTGTGTATTTGACGGCATTGCCAATTCGACCATCTTTGGGTAACGCAACCTTATATGTTTAAAGTAAACGGATATAAAGTAGAGGATATGAGAGCGTTTCAGACATTTCCGGAAGGCAGTTAGGTATGTAAAGAGGCTGCTATGTCTAAGTCGATATAGTTATCGTTTTGCAGTTATAAAATGAAGTCGTGTTTAGGCGTAAATAAAAGTGTTGAATAAGCGCATATTAAGTGCAAGATAAATAAGTTGCTGTATTAAGATAAACTGTATACAGATGTAGTGAGGAAATAAAAACTGTAAAGCTACAACAACGTTGGGTTTAATTTATTTTGACACAAGTCAAAAAGCTCAAACATTTTAAAAAGGTTACCACGAAGCGTTATTTCTGTTGTAAATATATTGCAAACTATTTCAAATAACAAAAACCTAATCGAACTATTTTTTAAATGTAGTGGGGTTTCACAATGGGTTGCCAAGCCTATCTTAATTAGAAACCCAGAGATCTATCTCTGTGTGAGATTCCCATACGGACCGTGGCATAACTCAGCTAGGATAATAATTTGCGCTATGACATTAAAAATAATCTCAAGTGAAACCCTATTTTTAGATACTCAAACACATTCTAATTGTTCGCGCTGTTGTATCACACTGTGACATTGTTACCAACTCATTCAAGTGTGATAATTTCGTTTATGTTTTCATCAGTGTGAGTGAATACTCATGTACATACAAATATCCATTTGTATGTAAGTAAAATATGAATGTAAGTGTATATGTGTGTAATAGTGAAAATATGCGCATAAAAGAGTACATATTTATCACTTGTATTAGTGTCAACAAGTATTCAATAGAACAAATAAATATCAAGTATTTTGTTTTATGTTTGCACTGTAAAGTTAATTTGAAAAACATGAATAAACAGCCACACGTATTACTAGAAAATAAAGTGTTTTTTTGGGTAAGAGAAATGAGATAGGAAATGTGTAGTGATGATGAATATGAATAATGTTTTCACTTCAAGCTATTGAATCATTAGAAATACAAAGAATTCTAAGAACTTAAGAATGTGCTAAAGTAACGAAGAAAAAACACAGGAAAACAATGAGAAGAATAATGGAAGAAATAAAAAAATAAAGTAACTGTTGTCATGGATCTTAAAGTTTCAATAAAAAATGCTAGGAGTGTACAAAACAATTTAAATTCTTCTATGAAACTTTAGAAACACTTTTCTTTCTTCCTGTGACAATTTACTAAGTCGGTCAATAATGAAGGCCTAATATTTCATTTTACTTGTTGACTATATACGAGTATTTAGTACGTATTGTGGAATTGATATTAATGAGTATGTTTTCGCGTAAATAATTTCGTGTTGAACATCAATAATAAGTTTTTTCTTTGCTAAAAATGTTTTCCAGTAGTAGCGGCTGCCATTACAACACTCTTAACATAATTGGGGCAAGTATGTCATTAGTAAACTTAATGAGCATTTGAAAACTTGAAAACAATATCGTAACAATAAAATGTTAGGAAACTTATGAGACCAATTAATTTTTGGATAATGAGACACGTTTTAAGTAATGGCTCTTTTAAATATAATAAAACATGACTTTATTAGCAATTATTTGATGGATGAAATTAATTTTTCTTATATTTATACTAATGAGCCTTATTGATGATAAATATTACGCCATTTATTTGGTACAAGATAATTAGTTTTAAAATTTATTTTAATTAAATGGAAATGGTTTCCCAAAAATAATCATCTTTTCAGATGAAGCTCATTTTAATCTTGGCGGGTATGTAAACAAGCAAAATTGTCGCATTTGGGCACAGAAAACCCGCACGCATACATTGAAAAGCCGATACACCCAAGACGAGTCACTGTTTGGTGCGGATTTTGGTCCAGAGGCATAATTGGGCCATTTTTCTTCGAAAATGAGCATGGAGTGGCCGCCACAGTCAATGGCGATCGTTATCGGGCCATGTTGAACGAATTTTTGCTCATAAAAATTTAAGAGGAGGAGGAGGTTTCAACTGGACGGCGCTACGTTCCACACAGCCGAAGCTAAACTCGATGTCTTGCGCCCTGTTTTTGAAGATCGCATTATCAGCCGCAGAGCTCATGTCGTTTGGCCACCTCAAATTATTATTTGTGGGGTGCCGTCAAAGATAAGTGTTACGCCAACAAGCCAGAGACAATTGACGTTTTAAAAGACAATATTCGTGAAGCCATTGGTGAAATACAGCTGCACATAATCGATAATGTGCTTAAAAATGGGACCGATTGTGTGGGCTACTGCATGACAAGCCAAGGCAGCCATTTGAATGAAATTATTTTCCATTATTAACCGGAAGAATTGTACTTTCAAATAAAAAAAGAAATTTGAGAAAATATTCAGTAGTTTTTTTTATAGTATTTTCAAAATAAAAAAAATTTATTTGGCGGACCCTATATGTATATGGCAATAAATATAACATAAAAAGATAATAAAAAATGAAAATGAAAAAAAAATTAATTTCATATGAAATTAATAAAAAAAATCTTTTTTGGTTCGACTACTCGTTTGTGAAGCATCGCCTTTTTGTACCGCTGACACAAAAATCATCAAAGTATTGCTAGCATTAAAACCTTAAATTTAGTAAAGCAATCATTAGCTAATGTAGGGTGTTTTCATACGTTTTTTAACAAATGATTGTTAGGCTTAATGTGTGAGGTAACTAACGTGCACTTCAAGTCTACTTTTAGAATGTTTTTGCATAAGGGCGTATATCTTTAACACAAAAATATCCTTAAAGTGCTATAAATCTATCTGTGCAACAATTATATTTTATTTGAGCCCACACATAAGTGATTTGCATTTAAAATTTACTAAAAATTGTAATATGTTTTACATATGCAACAAAATTGTTGAATATTTCCATATGAAGGATGTAAAGTGTTGTTACTTTACTAAAACATTTAAAATGGGAGGGAGTAAAAAAAAGGAATAAAACATATTTAGGCATTTAGTTGTGAATAAAATGAATTTCATTACATGCAACATATACGAAAATTCCATTTATCAATTACAGCTTCTAACAACTAACGTAGGAGCAAAAGAACGAACGAACGTATGTAGCAGCACTGATGTTCTTCTATTCAAATCAAATGAAATCAAATTAAAATGAATTGGATGTGAAAAATGGCAGTAACAAACAACACATGGCAATTGCAGCCAAATGAAAATTGCAAATATTTGTACGTGTATGTGATATAGGAAACACAGTCATTAGTAATGACAGACAAGAACAGTGGGCCACAAAATTAAAGAAAACAAATCTTTATTAGTAAAAAAGAAGAAAAACTTACGTAAAAGTTGCAATAAATAATATTTGTATTTCTTTTGTGTTAAAATAATAGTTTTTTACTACTGGCCCACTGTGCTTTAAACTAGCAACGCTATATCACACACATTGTTCAATTCGTAACACTTGTTTAGTATTCAATGGAGTTCGTTTATATTCATCGATTTATTTGACTTGGTTTGCTTTTACAAAAATTTAGTTTATTTTTTCGTCCTTTTTTATTTTGGTTAAACTCTAACACCACCACCCGTAATCAATATGGTTTTGGCAGCATATTTGACAAAATGCCAACAATAGCAACAACAGCTAACAAATGCATTTAAATTAAATTGTCAAGTGATTTATTGTACAGTTTAGTACCAGAACAATGAAAAGAAACACAATAAAAGAGGCAAGGAAAGTTTGTGTGTTTCATTATGCCATGGCGTATATCTATTTTATTTTTTTTTATTTTTTGGTAATTGAACGCCACTTAATTGTTGTCAATTAAGGAAATTAAGTTTGTAATAAAATTGTTTTACATTTTTAAAATTTTTTTTTTTTTTCAGAACAACAATTGCTTAGTCAGCTGTTGCAAAATTAATTGCTGGAGTTTAATCAGAGAAATGGATAGCATTTTAGTCAAATTAATTAAAAGTAATTTTTTCTATTTAAATAAGAACAAGTAATATCTGGTGAGCCATCTATCGGCTTAAATTCTAATTAGCATTTATTTCGCATCTGGCAATACTTAGGACATTCTATTCTGTTACAACATTCAGTATATTATTCCACTGAACGAAATGAATCGATTTATGCTTGAGCAACTTTGTGATTTATTGGAAATTTATTATTGCAAAAAAAAAAAGAAAATGCAAAATTAATCTATTCGATTGAAGCTCATTTTCATCTTGGCGGCTACATTAATAAGCAAAATTGCCATATTTGTGGCGAAAACCCAAACGTGGTCTTAAAGAAGCCAATGCATCCATGACGAGTGACGGTTTGGTGTGGCTTGTGCTGTAGCTTGTAGAGCGGTAGTATCATTGACCCGTATTACTTGGAAAATGAGGACGGCGCAAACACTACGGTCAATGGAGGCACCTATCGCACCATCATAATCAATTTGTTTGTGTCCGCTCTTCATGGTATTGATGTAAACGATGTTTGGTTTTAATAGGATGGTGCAACATGTCACACAATTCATGTTACAATCGATTTATTGCGTCAATCGTTTGATGTCCGTATTATTAGCCGAAATGGTGATGTCAGTTGGCCGCCAAAAAGCTGCGATCTGACTATTTTCTGTGTGGCGCCGTTAAAGAAAAGTATTATGCCGACAAACCAGAGACAAATGAGTATTTGAAGGCCAACATTCGTAATGCCATTGCCGAGATACGACCCCATACACCCGAAAAATTACGAAAATTGGTCCGATCGAATGTGATACTGTGAAGCCAGCGTCAGCAGCTATAGAAATGAAATAATATTTCAAATTGAAATAATATTTTAATTTGAAAGAAATGAAATATTATTTCAAATTGAAATATTATGAAATATTATTTCAATTTGAAATATTATTTCATTTCTAATACTTCAAATTGAAATAATATTTCATTTCTAACTGGAATAATTATACTTCACAACAAAAAAAAAAAAAAAAAAAAAAAAATGGCAAAATTTCAAAAAGTTTTTGGTTTTTTGCATTTTTAAATTTAAATTATTTTTTTTTTAATTTTAAAACTTTCTTTAGCGCTCCTAATTTGTTTGGGCTGACTGTATGGCCACCTAAATTTAAATAATTCTTACCCTCTTATCTTATAAATAAATAATTCTTACCCTCTTATATATATTTTGCATGAAAAAAGCAAAAATAGTAGTATTTTTGAAGGTGCAGTTATTTTACTATAAGTCTTCCAACTTGGCTATTTGCTGACATGAATTTTTTCCGTATATTTCGATTGAATTGCGAATAAACAGCCCTGCAAAGGCAGCAACGTCCCTTTAATGGCAACCAATCAGTCTTAACCCGCTTATTTGATGGACCTATAGCATCCTCACAAACATCTTTAGGGACTTTTTTGTTTGTTGTTAGATCTAGAGCTGCCCTTTCGTTCGCCTATCGTGTTATTCGATTAAAATTCGCAATGTGGCGTGTATTTCATTGCCCTATCGGTACTATAACGGAATGTGTTCTAACGAAATTAAGGAATTCATTCCTAAAAATCATATATTTTTACGTAGTACTCGTATTTCCCGTAGAGCGCATCCCTTTGTAGTTGATTGTCCAGTAAATTGCACAACGCATTATAGGGAGAATTCGTTCTTTGGTCGCACTGTTCGGTTGTGGAATAATCTTCCAGCGAAACTATTTCCTGCCAAAAAAAAAAAAAAAAATTAGATCTCCCGTTCATTTTTTAGCTCTCAAGTGATATGAAGATTTCTCGTCAAGAGCTTCAACTTCTTTTTCACATTTTTTTTGTCACTTGGGATGAGTCTACAGCATTCACAAATTGTTTTCAAAGCAACCACGTCCATGCCAATGGTCATGCGCTTGGTGCTGTATTTCGACATTATCTGTTCTCTAATTGTGGGTCACATCTTAACGTCAAGTTTTTTGCCCAACTTGATTTGACATTTCTTAGTTTCAGTTTTTGACTAATTCAACCACGGAGAGGTCCACACTTGAACAGCGCTTAAAGACTGTTGAAGTCTTTTACGAAAATGGGCGTTCAAATGAAAACGCATTACGTGCACTTCGTCAGCATAATTGACCAACTGTTTTCACAATCGGGAGAATTGTGTTCAAATGTCAGCAAACCGGGTCTGTAGGAAATGTGGAAACACCTGTTATTAACTCGTCGTCGTGCCCAATTGATCATCTCACGCTCATCACTGATTCTAATTTTGAATAAAGATTTGAGTTTAGACGCTTACAAGGTTCAATTGACTCAAGAGCTGAGGTCTACTGACCACCTCCGTGGATTCGTTAACCAGCAAAATTGATGTATTTGTACAAAAGAGAATCTACGAGTGATTGTTGAAAGGCCAATGTATCAGCAAAGAGTGACTGTTTAGTGCGGTTTATGGGGTGGAGGCGTCATCTGGCCGTACTTCTCCGAAAATAAGGTCGGTCAAGCAGTTACCATGAATGGTGTTCGCTATTACAAGATGATATTGGACTTCTTGTGGCCAAAAATGGAGGATATGGACATAGACGACATGTAATTCCAACAGGGTGATGCCTGTTGCCATACAGCCAACAAAACAATAGCTCTTCTGTGTGAGAAATTCTATGGGCGTGTCATCTCATGTCATGACGATTTTAATTGGTCGCCACAATCATGTTAGTTGACAACGTTAGACTTCTTTTCTTGCGGATATACAAAGAAAAAGTGTACGTCAATTTGAACCTCAATTATGTCCGACGGATAGAGGTATGCCACAGAAGCCATGGCGAGCATTTGGCCTATATTTGGTTTCACATATAATTGTCATAATAAAAATATTCAGATAATTCTCTGAAATTTTTTTGTTTTATTTACAATCAACGTCGTGCCACCCTTTACAAAGTTTTTGGCTTTTTATACTGTCATTACCAACAGCCCTCGTCTCAAAGTATAGGGTATGAATAAATGTAATGCTCTATTGTAACAACAATTTTTACTTAAATTTCTCATATAAATCTGTTCAATTTACCTAAAACATTCATTACTTAATCAGGTATTCGTTTCAAGTAATTCGTATTATTTTCCTATTTTTCTAAATGTGTTTATAAGAGAAATCCTTCAGTGAATTGCATATAAAATGCACAGATGTTTCATAAATTAAATTACGATTTATATGAGTAAGTTGTGCAAAATTTTATATGTAATAGACAAAATTTGTAATGAATGTATGTATGGTATAATACCATGTAAATACAAACATTAACATACATAAACTTTTAAATAAAATACTCATCTGAATTACAAAACTTTCATAATGTAGTCACACAAGTGTCAGGGATATTCAAATAGTATTGTATGTCCTATGTATGTCCTTAACATTTAATTACAAGGTTTAAAAACTTTTGAATTTAAAGATTATAATGAAATGTTAAATAATTGCACTATGCAACAAATGGAAAAAAATTTTCTGACCTTGCATAAGCACTTTATTTTTCTGATGCGCTATGGTCGCCTAACTTTAAAAACTATCAGCATTTCAGATTCTATGGATAAGTTTTTTCTAGAATTTTTTTTTTTTTTCTAAGATGTGAGATTTTTGAAGAGGCTGCTTCATACATCATTTGATAACTATGAAATGACTCATTTATTCAATTCTTAATTATACCAGTTTTAAGTCGTTCTTATATGATTTTTCAATATAACCCGTATTTTTAAAGATATTGGGAAAGAAATGCTGAAATTGATCTGAAATGCTTATGATTTTTGCAGTTATTGAAAAATAACAAATAAGATTGTAAATAGTTTTTAATAGAATATAAGCATGATAAAAAATTGCATAATTAAAAATTAGTTATTAGGCATTATTTTTCTCTTTAAAATCCATTTCAAATTATTAAACACTTTCCTCTCTTTTCTAAAATATTTTATAAATTTTATAAACGTTTACATACATTTATAAGCCTGCTTGCAAAACTTAAATTTGTTGATTTACCAGCTGAGTGGCAGGCTTTATTTCTACTTTAATGGTTAAAGGCATTAGCTGTGTATTTCCAAGAATCTACAAACGTGTCATAATATCCTTAATAAATAGCACTCATTTATGCCCTTTAACCACATACCCAACCACTTCTCATATTAGTTTTCCCAAATGCCTTTAAATGTTTTGTTAGTTGAATGGAGATGAAGGGTTATAATTGACATGACCCGGTGACTTGTTGTTGACGCTTATTTGCTGTCATAAAATTAGGATTAATTATGTCTTCTTTAGTTGAAATGTAATTAATTGGATTTCATCTTCTTTGCTACACATGTTTACCTCAAAACCCAACATAGATGAATGAAATGAAAGTTAGGTACGAGTAACTTGTTATGATGTAATAAAATAATAATTAGGCAAACGACTCGTTTCTCATTATTTTCCAATTAATTTTATGTGATTTGCTTATTTGGTATTTTCCGTTTGTTTTTTTGCTATTATTTCTTACGAATCTTAGGCATTAGGAATCATTTTTATTGGCTTTAAATTTAAATTATTGTAATAAAAATTTTATAAAATTTAAAAGATTGTTTTTCTATGCTAGAATAAGTCAAGTAGTAAGTACTTAATTGCTTTAAATTTGTTGAAAATCAATGCCATTCAAGGTGCAATTTTTTACTCAAAAAATATAACAAATCATTAATTTAATTCCTGGATAGATCAATATAACAGTTGTAAACTGTATGAAATACTTCCATAAAAAAAAAAAAACTATAACAAATTCACAAATTTTTACTAACCTTAAGAAATTAAAAAAAAAAAATACTTTGGAAAGTCAATCAGCATGTTTCCATAATGAAATGAATTTCTTGAGTCGCCCTCCCAGTTATGATTGCCAGTCATGGTGTTTAAACGACACTTACGTAATTAGATTTGATAAAACTGTTGAGTATTAGTATATATATATGCATAAACTGAAACAACTAAACGTGAAGTGTTTCACTCAAAAATTTTTGTATGACGAAATATATTGTTTCACTCGTGTTTGTATGAATAAGGAATGAGAGATCGACATATGAATTTGTCTACGTGGACACATGCTATTAATTTAAATATATACTGTTATGGAAGTCAAGTTTGAGAACAACTATCGTTTGTTACATCGCTAAAACAAATAAACAAAAGCTGCAAGAACAACTATGCGTGCTGTTTACGAATAACCAAATCGACACAACAAACATGAGCAGAAATAAAGTAAACAAAAATAGAGCGGCAGCACTAAAAATCAACAGCAAAGAAAACAGGTAACAGACTATAAACAAGCAACACTTACTACTGTTAAGGCTGAAAGAAGTAGATGTTTACCTTCGCTTGGCTACATAAGAACTAAAACGAAAGTAAAATAAAGAAACGGAATCTACCAGCATAATCGAGAGGTTCGAGTGTGAGTTCGAGTTGTGTTATTTACTCCGCCCTATAAAAAGCAATCGATACCAAAAACAATCAGTTTATTTGGTGTAAGCTCAGCGAAGGTGTTATTGATTTGAAGAGAGTTTATCGGCAGTGTTGCCAATTTAGCGCCTTTCGCGCTATATTTAGCGTGTTTCAATTACCGAAAAGTCGCACTTTTCCCTTTAGCTTAAAAAAAAAACTCGCTAGATTAGCGCTTTTCTACAATTTTTTTATAAGAAATACAAAGTCACTAAATTCAATAAACTTATTAAAAATTACGTTGTACCAGATAATATCTGTGTAAGAATTTATAAATAGTGTTTTTCAAACGTATCTTAAATATAAGGGCCCATTTTTCAAGTCTTTTATGTTATTTTAGAAATTTTATTTATTTGGTTACAATACTAAACTTGTAAGCTGTTATTCTTAGATCCTACAAAGATTCTAAGGGAACCAAGTCATTCAATGGGATGGATGCAGCTTCCGTTTCAATCTGTCTTCTCTAGGAATGGGCTTCACTGTGTGTTACAATAAATGGCCAGTTCCGTTAAGTCGTAGTTTGGTTTCCTCAGATTGTGTCCAATCCATTTCCATTCCCTTCTCAGAATTACCTTCATTACAGGTACTTGGTTTGTTCTTGATTCCAGCCAGAATATTGTTACGTTTCTACCTTTTTAAAAACGTGTATTTATGGGCTCGCAGATTTTAGTTAAAATAAAATAAATTTTATGCTTGGTTTTAATTAAAAATCTTTTATTCAACACAGTTTTGTGTTCCACTGCTTGTAAACGTTTTACAGGCAATAAAAATTTTTATTCTTAATCACTCTGTCTGTTTACAATCTTGTAAACAACAACAATTACTCGACAAATCTTTCTTCCTAAAGATCTTCCAACCAGATCGTAGTTATAACTTAGATTCGATCACAACCTTTTCAACCATAGGTTATTCACACTAAACTCTCTTTACTAAGTTAGCTCAAACCAAACTGGTTTTTACTTCAATACTAGCTTCACGAGTTTACTTCTTATAAACTATATTCACACCAATAACACATTCGCTAAGTTAACTTTACTTCAATTGTTTCTTGTTCGCATCGATGTGCTTTTTATATGGTTGAGTAAACAATACATCGAAAACTCTCGAACCTCTCGATACTTCAGGTAGATTCCATTTCTTTCTTTTAATTTCTTTTTAGTTCTTTTGCAGCCATGCGTATGTAAACATCTATCTCTTTCAGCTCTTGGTATTTGTTGCTGCTTGTTTTTTGTCTATTACTTGTTTTCTTTGCTGTTAGTTTTTGTTGTTGCTGTGTTATTTTTATTCACTTTATCTCTGCTAACAATGTTTTTTGTTGTAGATTTGGTTATTTGTAAACAGCACGCCTAGTTGTTCTTGCAGCTTTTGTTTATTTATTTTAGCGATGTTATAAGCGCAGAGGTGCCCAACCTTATTCTCTTAACAATATTTTAAAAATACGCCGTAGACAGCGTAGTTTATAAATTTTTAAATGGCATTGACATAATCATAGCTGCATTCCGTAACCTCGCAACCATACTTCACACACGTGTAAAACAAGTTAATTATCATTTTTGGAAAGATATGTAGAGCGCACCCTATAACAATCAGCCGGTCAAAAGATTGGCTGCCTACATTCAATCTGTTCGGAATATTAACTGTGGAAACTGCAGACATCTTAGGGATATTTCCGAAAAAATTTTTAGAGTTGTGTTGTTGATCGTTGTGTTCATTTGCATAATATTGGTTTTGGAGATGTTTATACGCAAGCTTGCTCTATATAATTCCGTCTGTATATAATCCAGCTTTTATTGCATGTCGTGATATCCGTGAGCCAAGAGATAGATGTTGTATGCATATTTCAGATTTTCAAACTTTGTGTTTAGTTCTTAGATTATATCATGTTGCAACTAACATAGAGGACAACGATAAACAGCAGTGGAAAAAGAACACAAGAACACAGCTCTAAAAGGTATTTTATTAATATTACAGCTGAACCCAAAAATGGAAAATAGTTTTCAAGTTGTTGTTTTGTTCTAAATCGCCTTTAATTTTACTTCTGAAAAAATCGTTCATATTATTAAACAAAATCTTTGTATTTTGTTACAAATTTAGTAATTTTTTTGTTTTTAAATAGTTTTAATGCTTTTTTACAGCGCGTTTTGATCGCAAATAGTTACATAAATTATAATTTCAGTGCGTTCTGATCAAAAAAATTTGGCAACACTGTTTATCGGTTTGAACTCGGTGTCAAGCGAGTTTATAAGGAGTAAACTCGTGAAGTGTGTCGTGAAGTAAAAACCAGTTTAGTTGCAACTAACTCAGTAAAGAGAGTTAAGTGTGGATAACCTCTGGTTGAAAGGGTTGTGATCATAACTGCCAGACTTAATGATTAATCGTCATTTTGACGATTGTCTAACAAATTTTTGGCAAAATAACGTCAATCGCTATTTTTTTTGCCTCTAAAAATGATGATTTTTGATATATGGACAACTGGCAGCTCTAGAAGTATTAATAACTCTTTGTAAGTGAGACAACTAGTCAACTTTTGATTTTTGCTTGAGCTCAATGTTAATAAAGAGTAAGGTCTGGAACAGAATAAAGTAATTGTAGTTGTAGATGAAGCTGGAGAGGTTATTACAAATGAAACACATCCGATTGTATACTATTATGTTAATAGGAAAAATTTATATACAATTTTTAAGCACATACAACTAGCATCCGATTTGGATGAGTATCATTCCCCATACACAGTACAAATAAATGTACATTAGAAGTAAAAAGACATCGTACTAGCATCCGGTTTAGATGGGTTCGTAATTCATTACATTGTTATTATAATTTCTATTATAAGTTTTATTTTTTTTTCAGCTATTTTTCCAATTGTTGTTTTCAATTTTTCCCAATTAAAATTGAAAGACAGTGTTTTTGAAAGTGCAAATGTAGTGTATGGAGCAGTCTATATGGAAGCGATTATGACTTATAAACTGAATTTTCATTCTTTAGTTCGCGATTAATAAATAAAATGAAAAAAAAAAATTGACAATTAAATCCCTTCCAACTTTAAGTTACAATGTCTGTAGCATGGGAAACATCAAACCTTCGCTTACAATGTCTGTAGTATTGGACCCATCCATGCTTTACTTACAATAAAATATACTTATCGTCCCATTCAACCGTCGCTAACAATAGCTGTTTCATTTGGTCTATCTGACGGACTAGGCCATACAGTAGAAATTGTATACAGGAATTACTTACATTGTATGTGGTCTCGGATCGGAGATGTATGCGGTAAAAATTTTGTTGGGGATTAGTGTAGCAAGAAAAAACGCTTGCAGAATATTGAAGCTTTCTTTAGGGTTCCAAGAATTAGGGAATTATCCAGGAATAATATACGAATTTTTTAACAAAATAAGCACCAAATCGTGTAAGGAATGCATGCAAATCTAATAAAATTTTTAAAAATGGAGTTAATCGATTTGGAAAATGATATACTCTTTTGGACGTACCTTCAAGTACGCATTAAAAATGTGTAATTTATTATATGTACTATATAGGTATTATAAATCAAAACGATTTCTTCGACGATGCTTCGAAACTTAAATGACGATTTTCTGCAAATTTCATCCGGCAGCCCTGGTTGTGGTCGAATCTAAGTTGTAACAAGCATCGGTTTGGAAGATCTTTAAGTAGAAAAATATGTTGAGTAGTTGTTGCTGTTTACAGAATTGTAAATAGACAGAGTAGAATTGGAATTGTTATTGCTTGTGCAAGGGCTGCAAGCAGTGGAATACAAAACTGTGTTAAATAAAGGATATTAATTTAAAAACCCAACACAAAATTTATTTTATTTTCACTGCAATCTATAAACTCATAAATACACGTTTTTAAAAAGGTAAAAACGTAACAATATTTACATACCACCCCAATGTGCACGAACATCTATCTGCCTGTTCAATTTTAATTTTTGTTGATTTTGGCTCACAGCGATTTCTTTCATTTCATTTATGTTCATCGTTTTTGATGAATTTCATTTTATTTTTATTTACTTTAGAGAAGAAGAAAGAGTAAAAGAACTTTACAAAAGGGTTTAAGTGGCTGTCTGATAACGTAAGACCAACAATAATTTCTCTGATTTTTTTCTCGTTTTTATTAAGAAAAAAGAAATAATGCAAAACTTAAGTCTAAGAATTTAAATATTAAATGAAATTTATTTAAGAATTAAGCTCTTTAATAGAATGCAATAACATTGTACTTCAAAAGAATTAAACTTCATGAGAGAAAAGTTAATAAATATTTCATGAAACTTTTACCCTTTTGATAAATATAAATCGATTTCAATATCTTGTGTCTGGAAATAGTGTTCAAAAAGAATTTGTACAGAGGTCGTTGATCAGAACGGCTTTAATTAGGTTTTTTTCTCAACAAGTATCATATCTCCGGAATTTTTTATATAAGAAACCGTGGATATCATCATATATAATAAAAATTTTGATACATATGTAAAGCACTTTGTGTTATAATATCGCTTAAAAGTATACAATTAAGTATTAGAGAAATGTAGTCGCCACAATTACATATGCAGTGGTGGTCAAAATATTTGCTACTAAAGCAGTATTCTAGCTCCTCAACTACCCATTTATTTTCGATTTGTTTTTAATCTATTATTTTTGATATTTTTGTATAACTTTGTTGATTGATTTTTTGTAATTTCAGGAGGAAATCATCTTTTGATTAAAGACAACAATAAAAGAGAAATCTTTGAGCAAGAGAGTCCAAAAAATTGCTCTTCCAAACATTTGCGAGTTTCAGCTCTTTTGCTCTATAGGAACTTTTTTTACGTACAAACCTTACAAGAATGACTATAATTATATTTGAGACTGTTCGACACTTGTAATTTAATAAAAATTCGAAACTAATTATTCAGCTTTTCAAGAAATAAAATCTTTTGTTTAAAGTGATACTCCTGCATTAAATTTTTGGAAAAATGGCCGCTAGCAAATACAATTCTCTATTAAAAATTAGAGTTTCGCATGATTATCTTAGCGGAGTTTCACACAAAGATATGTCACTAAAGTTTTCTATTCGAAAATTAACAATTTTTCGAAAAGTCTATAATGCCAATAAGGCAGTAAGACCTCGTATAACAACAAGAATTTTTTAGTGAAATATCATAACGTAATACCAGGACAAGCAAAAACTGAAACTCTCATTAATGTTGGCATATCAACCATTAATAGAAGAACCAGGAAATACAGTGTCAGAAGCTATAAGGATGCAAAATACCCCCTTATATCCGAAAGGAACAGAGAAATTTGTCTTAACATTGTACGAGCACATACGCATTTGACTCCACGTAGAATTTAATTGTATCTATGACTGAAAAGCCTATCCTTTTAAAGTAGTCAATAAAAAAGCCCAAATTGACTTAGACATGGGTAACATTTGGATAGAAAATAGAAGAAAATATGTTTTTTAATAATGCTTCACATTTTAAAGTCAATGCAATTCTTAGAGGAGGAACTGAGTAAGCGAAGCAAATTCTTACTAATTAATAATGCTATTGTGATGGCTTTGTTTCATGAAATAAAATCAAATCCTTCTTCTATGGAAAGCATTTTCGCATCGCTTTAAGCGGGACTCCCGGAATAAGAATTTATTTCCCATTTCCCAGGGAAGGAAGAAGTGGAAAAAAGTACAAGGAAAAAATTAGGAATACATACATATTGTTACGTTTTAGACATTTCAAAACATTTGAGTTCTTTTAAGTTGCATTAAAAAAATAATTTCAGCGTATTTATATTTTACTTTATATTATTTCCACACTTTATTTTTGGAGAGCAATTTCATTAACTTCCACTTAATACACAATTACTCAACACTTTTGCGAACGCCTTAACGCGACTTTACTTTAAGATTTTTAAATAACAACTTTACACAATGACTGCCAAACTGTAACTAACAGACGTATGCAAAGCAGCCTCCCTTATCTACATACTTAAATGCCTATAATAAATATATACAACTTAGGAAGTTATGGACTTCCATTCGTTCGTTAATTTTAAAAATGTTAGAATCTGTTACCCAAATATTGTCGAATTGGCAATGCTGCTAAATACACAAGTAAGTACGGCATTGCCAGGCTAACACATTGACAGCCTTGCCACAAACCAGTAGACCAAAATCCCACAATACCTTTTTGAAGGCTCTAATGTGATGTAACTTCTTTTTAGACATTTTTATTTCCGTAACACTATCATACAAATTGTTTTCTAAGTCATTAATTTAAATTATCGATATTTTAAATAAAAACTTCTACTAAAGGGTGGACCAAACATAATGCACGATATTAATCTAGAGTCATAACTTAACGTCAAGTTTTTTCCCAACATAATTTAACTTTATTTCAGTGTTTGAAAAATTCAACCATGAAGAGGTACAAAATTGCGCGAACGTTGGAAATGTTGAAAAAGTGTTTCGGCAACGTTTCTCTAAAGAAAACGGTCGTTTACCGGTGGAACGAGCGGTTCAAAAATGGTCGTTAGGCAATCGAAGATGATGAACGCAGTGGCAGACCATCGACATTGAAAACCGACGAAAATATTGATAAAATAAAAGAAATGTTAAACAATAACCGCAAGTTAACTATCAGAGAGATAACGGTCAACGTGAACATTGCTTATGGATCCGTTCAAGACATTTTGGTTAATGATTTGGGTTTCAGACGTGTGGCAACAAAGTTGGTGCCAAAAAACCCCAGTTTCATGCAAAAAAGAGACCTTGTTGAGGTCGCAAAAGACATGATTTGCGAAGCTGAATTCGATTCCACATTTATCAAAAGGATTATTACTGGAGAAAAGACGTGGGTTTATGAGTACGGCACACAATCCAGACATCAGGCAAGTGAATGCCCACTTAGCCGATTTCGCCAACTTCTTATCTGATCGTTTTCTAGGTATACAATAAGCAATACCTATTTCGTATGGGAGATGCCACACCCACTTACTCAATTTCGCCCAAATTTCGACTGATAATGTGTATTAACTAATAAGTTATTTATACCAAATTCAGAAGCTTCCACTGTTACCGTTCTAAAGGTATACAACAAGTGTTACTCCCACTTGTCCAATTCGTTCAAATTTGACTCATGACTTGTATTGACCATAAAGTTATTTGAACCAAATTTGGAGACTCTTACTATTACCGTTTTAAAGATATAAACATATTGTTACGAAAATACGGTTGGACACCACAGCGTTTATTACATCGCTAAAATAAATAAACAAAAGCTGCAAGAACAACTATACGTGCTGTTTAAAAATAACCAAATCTACAACAACAACCATTAGCACGGCAACAACAATAATTAAGCAGCAAAGCAAACAAGTAACAGACAATAAACAAGCAACAACAAACACTAAGAGCTGAAAGAGGTAGATGTTTACATACGCATGGCTACAAAAGAACTAAAAAGAAAATAAAAGAACTAAATGGAATCTACCTGAAATATCGAGAGATTCGGGAGCTTTTGTTGTATTGTTTACTCAGCCATATAAAAAGCACATCGATGCTAACAAGAAGCAGTTTAAGTAAAGTTAACTCAGCGAACGTGTTATTGGTGTGAAAAGAGTTTATAAGGATTAAACTCGTGAAGTGAATCGTGAAGTAAAAACCAGTTTAGTTGAAGCTAACTTAGTAAAGAGAGTTAAGTGTGGATAACCTCTGGTTGAAAAGATTGTGATCGAACCTAAGTTATAACTACGATCGGATTGGAGGATCTATAAGTAGAAAGATCTGTCGAGTAATTGTTGTTGTTTACAAGATTGCTAACAGACGGAGTAATTAAGAATAGAAAATTGTTATTGCCTGTAAAAAGGTTACAAGCAGTGGTGCACAAAACTGTGTTGAATCAAGGATTTTGAAAAATTTATTTTATTTTAACTACAATCTACGAACTCATAAATACACGTTTTTAAAAGGTAAGAACGTAACAATATGAATACAAATTTTATATGGACGTGGCATCGCCCAGTTGAACAATAGCAAAGCCACACACCAAATGAAAACTTTTTACATATGATTTTTATATATGTATGTATACTCACACTAGGTTTAAATGCTGTAACAAATTTCGTTTTCAAGTAAAACTTACGCAGTACAAAAGGGTTCACACAAACGTCAATAACTGGCCAAAAAATAAACCTATAAAAAGCATACGCGCTTCTTAAAAACCTTGGTATTGAATTCACTTTAAGGGCTTACAAAATAAAATCGATTGCCGCATTTCAGAAGACATTAATTACAACGGATTTTATAGTCCTCTTTTTTATATGTTTATCGATTAACATTGTGCGTTTTGGTTGGACCAACCTTTATAATAAAGTTTGCATAATATTAAGGTATGTTTTCTCTATTTTCTATATTTCATTTATAAGAAACAATAGATTTTTCAAAATATTACAAAAAAGTGATATTTAATATTTTAACTACAACCATCAATTAAACTGAAGACATGAATAGCTAACTGATGAGCAGAAAGTTCTTCTAACGAATATAATCAATTTCATTTTACTTAAACTAACACGATAGTAAAGTTAACACCATGAAAAAATAAATAAATTTAAATAAAAATAAATTTACATATCTTTCTATATATGTATAATATACATACATATATACATATGCATGCAGTCATATATGATGGGTTTGGTTTTTTATACAAATATAAGAAAAATTCAATTTAGTGAATAAATAAATATTTGCATTAAAACTCAATAAATGTTTTATGTAATACTGTATAGAATAACAAAATTTAAATACATTTTAACATTACTTTTGATTACATACGGTGATTGAAAAGGATGCATTTCCATATAAAAAAAATTGAAATAAACAAATATGGAAATTAAAGTTGGTCAAGCTTGATTATTTAACCTTCTACTCCACCTTCCATTCTTTATTTCTAAAAGAAAATTTTAATTCAATCTTGAACTGATTAAACTTAGTTAAGTATAGTATTCACTATAAATCAAACTGAATGAATTGGATAGGGTCTTAGACTCTCAAACTTAAACTGAATCAAATAAAATTCATTTTAATATTTGCTACAGTGATTATGCTATATATTATGCTTAAGTTTAAATTACTCGCATTTGAATATATTCCCACTCCACATTTATCGGTGGTTTGCCTATAGGTAGGGTTCATGGAGTGAACAAAAAACCCGTCACACTAGCGGTAGGATGTAATAATGACATAAGATGAACTAATCTTGATAATTTCTAGAATAATAACGCTGATTGGCTTTAAATTTCTAAGTTATGGCTATAAAATAATTTTTAAACATAACACTAATTACGGTGTTAAGTTTAAGTACCACTTAGTATTGAAAAGCTGTGTAACAGACAAGCTAGGACTTTCGTTTTGATCAGTTGTTATCATGAAAGCAACTATAATACACCAAACTCCCATTTAAATATATCACATAGATCACAGTATGATAATAGTTTGGCAATTGGGAAAACCATTGATATTGTTACGAAAATAAAAATGTCTAAAGAAAAGTTATACCAACATTAGTACATTTGGATCTATAGAACTTTATTGTGGGATTTTAGTCTATTGGTTTGTGTCAAGGCAATGCCGTAATTATTAGCGGTGTTATCAATTCAAATTTTGGATGTTATATTTCAAATTAATAGATCTGAGATAGAAGGTTTGGGAAGGTTGAAGTCTTTACTAGAACTTTCGAAACTTTGGCCGACAGGTATATAAAGAACGCTTGCCTTCGTCAGTCAGTTATAGTTTAGCAGTCATAGTGTAAAGTCGTAGTAAGAGTTGAGTATTGAGTAAATTACTGTATAAAGCGTATGGTCCGAAATTATATTCATAAATATTGCCGCGCCGTGTAGCTGATATAAAGATGGCAGAATGAGTAAATGATAGCAAAGTAGCCATGAGATCACTAGAGAATGCACATAGCACAACGAAAATTATTCGGCTATAACGGGTGTCTCAGCAAAAATTAGCTGGACGTTCGACATTTACCCTAAAGTGGGTTACTGTACATAGAAATATTGAAAATAACTGCATGACGGATGAACTTGAGTAAGCTGGTATCAGTTTGGATCATTACCAATCAATTTATAGCATTCAAATTTCTCTTGAACATAATAGACAACTAATCCTGCGTGATGGGTCAGTGAGCTTACCTGAGTGACGGGTGAGTAAGGTCGCCTGTTGCTTTATCGTAAAATTCTGGCCAAGTCTAAAAGGCTGACGGATAGGACCCTTATATGCGCAATATATGGTAATTTGTCTCTTGATAGATATGCTTCAAGGCATCCCTCATATAAAGGGTGGGCAAATTTGAGGTTAGGAAGTAAATTGACAATTTCCCTTCAAACAACTTTATCTAAAAAATAAAGAAGCCCCCTGACCTTCCAGCATACCTCTGGCGATGATTATAAACATCAGACGAATGATCAGGTAAACACGCCACGTACTGAAAAAAAATAAAAGTAAAGATCACCACCAAATAGCAAGGATCTTCACCACTACGTAAAATCATATGGCTTAATCATCTGCTTGATTTGAAAGATCAAACTGATTAAAGAAACTGAGACAAAGCAATGGATGCTTTGTGGGAAGCCATTATGCTCCCTAGAAGACTGACGGTGAAAAAAATAAGATCTGAATAAAGCCAGTAATCCTATTTTGTAAGAAAAGATATATATCTCTTTTGGAGTCATTACAGCATTTTTCATCCTCTGGGCCGAAGTAGCTGGCACTCACAAAGTAGGTGTTTATGTCTTGGCAAAGCTCGTGCAGAACCTATTCCAACCTTCAACATTCCCAAAATACACTGATGGTAAATAAACCCGCTTTGTGTATCTACTGGAAGCTAAAGCGAAATAAACTTATTCATGTGTCCCATATTATAGCGGGACATATCTTATCAACTCAGGGACACCGAAAAATGGTTCAGTTCCAATAAAAATCCGCCGAGCTTCCATGTTTGCTGAACAGTCAGCTCTTTCGTTCTTAGGATGGCCCTTATGATCAGATAGGAACCCA
The DNA here is from genome assembly GCA_023159175.1 of Wohlfahrtia magnifica. Taxonomy (NCBI): domain Eukaryota; kingdom Metazoa; phylum Arthropoda; class Insecta; order Diptera; family Sarcophagidae; genus Wohlfahrtia; species Wohlfahrtia magnifica. The sequence goes on along the minus strand of JAKWBJ010000226.1, from coordinate 2,539,087 downwards.
ATATACAGTAATCCAGTTGTGAACATAAAGTTCAATAAGAAATGTCTTGCAGCCCATAATAACCCTCAGCCTATCTTCACAGGCTGATGTCAAATTATCAGTTTACACGAAAAACATAGTATCGCCATTATTATTCCCAAATTTTATTGAGGAAAAAAGCTCGATGTGGATCCATTTATGAACCGATCTTAGCGAAATTTCAAACAGTGGTTAGTATGGTAAAAATCCGGTCGTAAGTTTTTCGCCAGTTACTAGTACTAATAGGTAAAATGCGACTATTCACTTTCATGAAAATATTTTATATATTGATTTTGTACTTTCATTTCAAGATTTTTTCAGACATACATAAGCACATATGGAGTTAAGACGTTCCGTATGGTATACAATAATGCTGTTCAATTGGAACATGTGAAGCATTGATTTGTATACATGTGTTGACACACTTAATGCCATCCTACTAAAAATTAAAAAGAAATACGATTCATTCAAAATCTTTGTTGGTTTCAGACAGCTGACGGAAAAATTGGTAACGCGGTTACGGTGCAAATAAACATTAACAGAGGCGTCAGACAAGATTGTGTCCTTTCTCCCATGTTTTCAGTTTATACTCTGAGCGCATATTCCACTAAGCTCTCGGCAATATCAACGAGGGTGTGAAAGTAAATGGATTTAATATTAACAATATAAGATATGCTGATGATGCTACTATCTCGGCAGATAGTTTGGATGACCTTTAACCGCATCAGCATCAAATATGGTCTTAAAATAAACGACAATAAAACTAAGTGTATGATAATAAATAGCAAAAACACATACAATAATAAAATTATAACAAGTCAACATACACCAATAGAACGAGTTAGAAAATTTAAAACTGGGATACCTTTATGGAAATCAAATGTTGAATAGAAGTTGCGAGAGCAGCGTTCTCTAGATATAAGAAACTTCTCACAATATCAGTTTAAAACTGAGGTTTGTAAAATGTTATGTTTGGTCTGTTTTTTTGTATTTTATGGAGATATGGACGTAAAAGATAGCCGATATGATTAGCTTGGAAGCATTCGAAATGTGGACATAGAAAATTATTAAAAATATGTTGGACTGAAAGGATAATAAACACAGAAGTACTTAGAAGAATCGGCGAAGAACGAGACCTATTGAAAAACGGCTTATTTAGGACATATAATGAGAAATGAAAAGTACCATTATAAGTACTAGAGGGGCAAATTGAAGGAAGACGTGGCGTAGGCTAAAAACAAGTATCATGGCTGCGAAACATATGTCAATGGATGTGGCATAAGAAATGTTGGACATTTATTAACAGCAGCCAGGAGTAGAAATGTGTTCTCTGAGATTATGGGAAATATTATATGATGATGGATACTACGTATTGTAAATAGTTGAAGTCTCATAATGATTTAATAAATACATGGTCGCTTACATCTAATGTCGGATTGGCAGATTAAGAAGAAGAATTATTTTATCGAGCAAACTTAAATATAAACATTATTCGAGTACTTCTGTAAATTCTCCCTATATGCGTGTATAACTTCGTAGTACTTTTTTGTTTGTTTCGTAATTGTTCTTTTTTCTTCCCTCTTTAAGAAGAAGAAAGTGAAAAATATTTGTTTATTTACAAAACCGCAAAAGTAAATTGTTGTTGATAAATATATGGTTTTTGCTTTCGGACGTATTCTTACGCTTATTCTTCATTAACGTCTTCTTATACTTAAAATTAATTGTTGCTCTTGTATAACAGCAACAGCAAGTGTTGTTGATGTTTTCGAATTGTTTTGTTAGTTTTTGACATTTAATGCCTGGCTTAGTTACATTTTGTGCAATTAAGAAACCTTGGCTTTACTTGAATAATCATTTATACCAATTACTCACCAATACATATACACTTGTGCTAGGATATGCTCTTCATTTCCGTTTACTTCATTAGAAATTGTGTGGAATAATAGTAGACTGCAGCACTTAATGAAAAAGAGATTGTGACACATACTCCATACTCGTACAATCTCATTAAAGGATGCTTTTTTTTATACATGTAACATACATACGTACTCGTATTTATTTATATACTCGTTGGAGTTGGGTTGATTATGTTGAATAGATATTAATTTCCTTTAATACTTAAATTGTGGAAACTATGTAAATGATGTAATAAAAAATATATTGTAAATTAATATAATAAACCCAACCCACCGGGTTTTTTTGGGTTTTATAACTGCCTCCAAAATTCATTCAAGTCGACAATATTTTTTGTTTGCTTATGCAATCACGTTGTTTTAGTATTTATGGTGCAATTTTGCACTCTTGGTGGGATCAAGGCAGCATTGTGTACTATGCTCGGTGATCGAAGCAGACTGCAATTACTCCATTTGAATTATGCATTATGATAAAAACAGCCGGAATATAAAGGCAGACATGTTTAAGTTTTTCTTTTGCATGTCGCAAAATTTTCGAAACAAATATTAGAAACAATCGAACGCCGCATCCGCCGTATTCTCCGAATATTGCTCAGTCGGCTGTTGTGACGGTTACAATATAGTCACACCTCTTTATACCGGCTTTCTTTGCATGGTATTTCGCTATAACCACCTGTTTGTCTGTATTACGAAACACATTCGCTTTAAGCACAATTTACCTCGGTTTCTTCAGTTAGAAAAACGTGGATTCTCCGTTTAAAAAAAAAAGTTTAAGTGAGGCAAACGCAACACATATTCATCTCGTTTAAAGGCAGTTCGATTTACGACCTACATTTTCAGAAACTGTCTAGGCCGTATAAAGAAGTATGAGTTTATCTTTTAACATATCACCGAATCACTTCCTTTGAAGAAATACAAAATGGGGCCTTAAAAGACGAGAAGTTTTTCTGAGACTGGAGGTGGAGAAAAGATTTAAGCAGTGATTTGATAAATTTGTTATTTCATTGCCTTTTTGGGCTAAAAACGGTACAAATAAATTTGTAGTCCCAATACGTAAATTACACTTATGTTTGTTGTAAATAATCTACAAAAACCTTTAAATAAAAAACTCGGGTAGGTTTTTCTTAAATATAATACCCCATAAAACCAAGGTGGATTTAATTGCGTTACCCAGTGGGTTGCCAACCCTGGTCATAAGACATTTTTCTATTGCACTCTGTCTACTTCAGTTCGCAGTAGGACGCTGAACATACTTTCTTAAAGTGTAACTATTATAGAAATAAAAGACATTTGTAATGAGGAAAATAAGCTGCATAACACTTTAGAACGTGGTACGGAAGGAGCTTTGCTACTGCGAAAATCTACGAAGAGTTAATAAAGTGGACGTCGATGGGAGACCAACCCACTTTAATTGCGCAATTTAAGAGTTTTAAACAATTAAGGCTTAATTATTATCGCCGAACAGGTTAATGAGTGCCAATAACTTCATTTTATGGCTTTTATTGATTATGAAACTGCTTTTGATGGCACGCGAATGCATTTGGGCCGTTCTACAACGTCAGGAAAAAGCTTCTAAAAAGTATCGCCTTGTAAAGCCACAATACGGCTATTTTAAATGTAGAGTTTCCCACAACGGCAGATATTCTAAAAGTATCAGCTCTACATTTGGTATCAATAAGGGAGTTGTCTTCTGTCAGATATATTGTTCTCGATGTTGCTCTGTCTCTTAGATGATGAAAAAAGGAAAAATGGAATATTAAAGGGCATATTGAGAACCTCGACTACGCCGACAATGTCTATTTAATATAATCTCGCCCCGCGGATAGGCAGAAAAAAATTGACGACCTTAATTGTGCATCTAAGAGAGTGGGTCAACCATTCCAAGACCAAAACTAAGTATGTGCGAGTGTTCAGGTTGGCTAATCAGGTTTATATCGATAACGAAAGCACAGAATCCACGAACAAGTTCTCCTATTTTGGCAGCCTAATCAAACTCGAATAGATAGCTGCTAAAGATATACAGCCATGGCAGTATAACCAAGGTTAAAGCAGCTTTCGTTCAATTGAAAAAAAGGCTCGGAAATCAAAAGATTTATCCACAAATTGCAAGTTTCTAAATCAAATGCGAGACTGTTTTACTGTATGGCTGAGAAACTTGGCTTGGTGACTTAACGCTTGTCAAACACAAATAATTGCGTCGAATCGAAGCTTTGTGCAGGTGCAATGAGGAGTTAGGGCTAGCTCAAATCCGGCGTCGCAAATGGAGGCAAACTAGGAGACAAGCACCTCAAAGAAGCGTTTGTCTGGAATCCATAGGATATCAGAAATAGCAGGCGGCCAAAAATAATATGGCATCAGATATTAAATGCAGAAATTGAAGCTTCTGCTAAAAGACAGAAATAGCTGAAATAAGTTTGTGAAAGTAATTAAATAAAACTAAGTGTCTAATTTAAGACACATATTAAAACATTAATTGAGTTCGGTTTACCATGAAGGATCACAATTAATAAATAATGCAATTAAAACCTGATTGCGCAATTAATAAAGCCGAATACAAAACGCAAACCTGTGTGAAGTATGTTCAGTATAAAATATGTTCAGTCGGGAATAGCAACTTTATTCAGTGGGTAAAATTTATATTCGTTCAAATAGAATTTTTAATTTAATTTTTTTTTCATAAATTAAATTTATAAAGATTATCTTTTTAATGTGATTTTTATTAAGGGGGTTTTATTATTTAAAACAAATAAAAAGCGGCATTTTCATCAAATTTATATATAGTTTTTAAAATATAAAAATAACAAAATTAAAGTAAACAATTTTTTAAGGTTGTACGAACACGTATGTTGCATACTGTAAAAGCTATACATATAGAGTATATATAAAAAAAGCTCTCTTATGTTTGTCATTTTATAACTCTGGAACCACTGAGCCGATTTACAAACCAATATATGCGTTGTAAAGGTGTGCTTTCACTGATGATTTACTATAACTGGGCGGTGCCACGCCCATATAAAATTTTTGTTTATATGTCTTTATCTTTAAAACGGTAATAGTAAGAGTTTTTATGTTTGGCCTAAATACCTTTGGGATCGAAAAAAATCATCAGTCAAAAAATGGGCGGAGTTATATAAGTGGGAGTGGCATCTGCCATATAAAGTATATATTTATTTTTATTTATCCTTGAAACGGTAATAATGGAAGGTTGTGAATTTAGTTTAAATAACTTAATTATCAAGATAGGTTATCATTCGAAACGTGGGCGAATTTGAATAAGTGGGTGTGGCATTTCCCATACAAAGTAAATAATGATTTTTGTATATCTAAAGAACGACAGTTTCTGAACTTGATTTAAGTGCCTTGGTAGTAAATAATAATCATTAGTCTGATTGCATGCCTTGAAATCTTTCTTTTATGAGGAATACATCATATAGTTATACAACACTAAGGCTGCCAGCAACGCGGGAGGGTTACTGCAGTGTTATATAAAATGCTAAAAAATAAATCAATTTAATTTCATTTTACTTTTTGTCTAAATTTTAAACTTTTTCCAACGTCAACTTTTCAACTTTTATCAACGTCTTAGTCATTTTGTTCCAATTTCACAAATTAAACTTTCCACGAACAAAATCTATTTTAAAATTTTTAACTGTCAAATACTAATTGTGTGAATTTAATTGCGCTATGTGTGAACCCCAAATTCGATAGCTTAATTTAGAAATTATTTAACTCAATTAAAATATATGTCTACATATGGTATGTAATATGGTGTTTTATAACCAATTCCTTCTGGTCACACATTTACAACGAAATTACTTTATCCCCTACCCAAAGTACTATTTGTTTTAATAAAAAACTTCTACAGAACACTGTAACATCCCAACTATTTGTGTCCTTTTCCATTTAATTAGATAATAAAGGACATTTTTTTAATTAAATCTAAAGTTAACAATATGACACAAAACAACTATTGTGTGTAGGATGTATTACAAATGCCAACAGTCGCCACTGCTGCTGATACTGTCACTATAGCTGGAGCAGCAGCTCTTAGTTTTTATAGTTGGTTGTAATTAAAAAAGACAACATTGCTGTTGTATAGTTGAAAACCTAAACTAACACACTAAATGTCAATATCATTTACGTTTGTTGACAAATTAAAAATTAACTGCATGGCAGACTGATGGACGCACTAGCTTAGGCAGTGGCTACGAAACCAGCAATGCAGCAGTTGTGGCAACTAAAGTATTTGTTATAATATAGAATAGTTTTTTTTTTTTTTTGACACACCCACCTCTCAAGCATGCATGCACAGTGTTTTCATATGCGTTTTGAATTTAATGAGTTAAACTGTAGCAAACAAAGAGCCACTCCAAAACAAGACTCAAATTGCTTACATATTATTGGACACTCACTATCACTTTTTATTTAATAAACATTTTATAGAATTTCAATATTAAAACATGCACATACAAGTAGTTTTTTTATACACTTTTATATCAGTAAGATTCTGAATTATACCTTTTTTTCTTGTTCAGCATTATTTTAATTATTATTTTGCCGACATAACCGACTTCATTAGAATTCAGCTTGAACGTTGGTTAGTTGCACTATATCAGTTTCATTAAATATTTAATTTATTTATTATTTTTTTTAAATTTTGTTATTATTTTTTATTATCTAATTTATAATAATTTTATTTAATTATTATGGCATTTAAATTAATTTGAATTTAAATAATTTTCAACTTTAGATTTCTATTGAAATTTAATGACATTTTATTTAATAAAAAACACACACAGAGACATATGAAATTTATTTATTTTTTATGATTATTTGTATTTGTAATTTAAATATTTTTATTTATTTGTTTTCTTATTAAGTGTTAATTTTTTTTTATTTTATTTAATTATTTAAATTAAAAACATTATTTCTTAACACACACATTTATATGCCGCAATTAAATTATTTTCCGTTCACACAACCGTCTAATTGCAGTGCTCGTTAGAAACTGTTTATTACTGCTTTGATATGTTCAACGTTTTTTTTTTCTATTCTCGCCTTTAATATGGGCCACCCTGTTTTTTTGAAATTGATAAGATTTTAATAAATCGTAGCAGTAGAAATTGGGGGAGAAAAAATACAAAAAATTCACCACTCGCTGAAATGAATTGTAGGGAAATGAAATGTGGATTTCATTCACAGAATAATCAAATTGTATTTGAAACATGAATTTTATTTATTTATTTATTTCGTTTTTTATTTAAAAAAATTTAAAAATATGTTTTGAAGAAGAAATCAAAACCAGATTGATTGCAACAATTCTACTCACTCAAGCGTTATACTTTAGGCCATTAATTATTACCTACAACCCCCCAATGACAAGTTTTTTTCTTTATTTTTTTGAAAACTGCTTTATAGCGCCACTAGTCTATAGAGATTAACTTACCGAGTTAGTTGGAGCGGATTCAAAATAATAGTAATTGACTTATCAATTATTATTGAAGTATAGCGCGGCAGATCCTTTTCTCGTTATGGGCTAAAAAGATAATTTTGGTTGCTGGCTTCAGTAAACTTTTGTAGTTTAAACTGAAACATTAAGTGCTGCCCATAGTTAAATTAAAGCAAATTTGCGGCGAACTTCGATCCCGACCGAGGAAACTATATGTTATAGGGACTGAATTTCCAGATAATAAGCAATAACCGGATATCGTTCTTTGCTGAATGGAGTCTTCGTTTTTTTTTTTGTGTTTTGTGTCACAGCAGCACGCAACAACCACTTTGTGGCTTAGGTGTATATGTTTTTGAAATGAAACAGCGTAACTGGATCCTCTTATAGACTTAACCTTTTCAAAATAAAACAAAGTGTGCCGTCGAAATTAGTACTCTAGTACGTCGAAAAGTACTCTCAACGCCATTACCTATGGAATATAAAATCATGAAAATGTACACTACTACCTCTATCCTCCTTCCCACTACCCATTTTTCTAGTACCAGCACAATGTACAGCAGGAGTAGGGGTCATCCCCTGAGTTCTGGCCTTAAGTTAAAAAAAAAGTGAAAAACAAATTCATTTAAAGACTTAATAAAAAACAATGACTTCTTATTATGTATATGAGATGCCACGCCTACTTCACCAATTCCGCTCACTTTTAAATTGATGTTTTGTATTGACTATCCAGATATTTAAAACAAATTCAGAAACCTACTCTTTAACCGTTTTCGAGATATAAAAAAATCAATATTTACCATACATTTATGGGAGCTACCATGCCCACTTATGCGATACCCACTTATTGGCTGATGATTCCTATTAACTACGAAGTTATTTAGATCAAATTCAGAAACGTCTTTTACCGTTTTCAAGATAAATAAAATCCAATATTTGCTTTGTATTATGCCGACTTGTCCAATTCCGTTTATGTATATATGCTGCAGAGTGTAGAATATGTGCCCAGAATCGATGTGTCAAATCTTATTTAAATATCTTCGACAGGAGCAGATATAAAGGAATGACCGCTAATATCGCCACCTGTTGGAAATTTTTTGATCTTTCTTTTTTCCTAAACCTTTGCGTGGTAATTTTGAATGAAATCGCTGCAGGAAGTACTCAATTTGGTCCCGTCATTTCAAAGTTTTAAGCATTCGAACAAATTATAAGTAATTTTTATGTATAAATTAAGTAGCAAATCCTCAAAACTCCTCAGCAGTATGCTTCGCCCTATATATCAACGAAATTTTACAACACTTAGAACTCGCCAACTGATTGATATGAATTCGAAAAAAAACTGGATTGGGCACACTTTACATCGGGAAGGTGCTAAAGCTCGCAAAAGATCCCTAACGTAGATATAATCCCCATGGCTCTAGAAAACGAGTAAGAACCGGAAACATCACTTTGCCAAATTACACCGACAAAAAGATGCGTCATTTGTCTATCATGAGGTAGCTTGACCTATATTCAAGCAAGGCTGTTATTATTAAGAACTTTTCTTTAATCAAACTGCCTTTCTTTTCCAACCTATTTTTCTAGTACCAGTACAATAGATTTGGGCATATCTACTAAGTACTGGCCTTAAGTGAAAAAAATATCTTCGAAATAATATCCTATACTCGTATGTATTGGTGCGTCAACTTTTAAAAACACAAATATCTCCGTTCTTGTTTGGTAATATATTTTTAGACGATTATTGGTGAAACAAAACTTTTAAGACGTTTTAAACAAAAAAAAAAAAAAACAAAAAAAATATTAAAAATACATTTTAAGAATTTATTTCATATAAAGGGTGGGCAAATTTGAGGTTAGGAAATTAATTGGCTTAAAACACATTTTTTGACAAATTCAGTTTTATTCATACCAATATAAAACAGAAATACGGGAATTAATAATGGAATATGATATTGGGCAAATGTCAACCTCTAGCACGTCTGCGGTAGACGTCCGCTCTTTTCACAAAATTTTTAATCACATTGTGCAACAAAGCTTCGCTTATCTCGTCAATGCAGCGCCGAAATTCATCTTTCAGAGTGTCAGTTATTTGTGGTTTGTTCACGTTAAACCGGTCTTACAAATGGCCCCAGAGAAAATATGCAGCGACGTTGTCATAAGTACAAGGCGTCCAACCGAGAAATTATGCGACCAGGAAATTTTTCATGCAATAACTGAAATATTTGGCTGGCTGAGTGACTTGTGACGCCGTCCTGCTGAAATCAAAGACCACTGATGTCAACATTAACCAATTGGGGAACAAAAAATTTGTTATCATTATTTGGTAGCGCAGAGAATTCACGATGACGGCGTTTCCTTGCTCATTTTCGAAAAAATACGGGGCAATGACGCCTCGTAACCACAAACCGCACCATACGGTCACTTTCTTTGGATGTAATGGTATTCCGAGGACTGCTTGTGGATTTTGTGAGCCCCACATGCGACAGTTTTGTTTGTTTACATCACTAAAGATGATTTTGTTGAAAAATGCTTGGTTTTCGTTCAATTTTTCAGACAGTAAATTCTCACAGTTAAAATTCTTTGTTCAGGGTTACATAGTTAATATTTCCCAATTTTTTTTTTACTAAATAATCAAAGTACTTCCTAACCACAAATTTGTCCACCCTGTATAATGCAAAATACAGAAAATCTGGCAGATCTTCCTTACGCTCTTAATTTAGTATCAAAAAAACCTACCTACCTCTTACTTCTGGCAACACTGCTTAATGGCGACGCTTTCGGGACTGAATAGGCTATTGCAAAATTCTAGAGTCAGATTGGAAATATTTTATAAGTTTTTAAATCTCTTTTTTATATTATTCTTTATTTTTTATTATACTTTTATTTATTGTATTTTTATTTAAAAGTTCCCCATTCAATTATGGCATTTTTTTCTTTGTCGCTCAAAAACCAACTAAAAATTAGAATATATTTTATTCCTTAGCGGTGGCAGTTAGCCGCTGATTGCATAGCCAAAGATAATCAATAGTAAAGAGTCCGCCATATAAATTTCATTCAAATGGCTGTATCGGCTGGCCATGCAGTAGCCTACACGATCGGTCCAATTTTTAAGCACATTATCGATTGTGTGCAGCTGTATTTCACCAATGGCTTCACGAATATTGTCCTTTAAAGCGTCAATTGTCTCTGGCTTGTTGACGTAACACCTATCTTTGACGGCACCCCACAAATAATAGTCCAACGGTGTCAAATCGCAGCTCCGAGGTGGCCAAATGACATCAGCTCTGCGGCTGTTAATGCGATCTTCAAAAACAGGGCGCAAAACATCGAGTGTAGCTTCGGCTGTGTGGCACGCAGCGTCGTCCTGTTGAAACCAAATGTTGCTAACATCCTCCTCTTCAATTTTTGTGAACAAAAATCCGTTCAACGTTGCTCGATAACGATTGCTATTGACTGTAACGGCCACTCCTTGCTTATTATCGAAGAAGAATGGCCCAATTATGTCTCTGGACCAAAATACGCACCAAACAGTGACTCGTCTTGGGTGTATCGGCTTTTCAGTGAATGCGTGAGGGTTTTCTGTGCCCCAAATGCGACAATTTTGCTTGTTTACGAGTACATACCCACCAAGATCAAAATGAGCTTCATCTGAAAAGATGATTTTTTTGGCAAAATCGTCATCTTCTGTAAGTCGATCGCAGGCTCACTTAGCGAAGCGTATACATAACCATATTCGTTCAGCGGAAGAATAAAACTAATTATCTGTCAAATCAAACATGAGCTAAGTGTTACCATTCACAAAATAAGCACTAGTTAAAAAAAAACGTTAGATGGCGGACCCTATATTTCATATGCTTTAATTTCTTGCCGCTTATCGCTTTAACGCTTATTGCTTGTTCTCAGATTTAGAATTATATTTTGAAAAATATTTTTGTGTACCATCTGATCAATTTTTTTTTTTTTAATTTATAATTATCGACTTATAAATCTATATGAGAAGTAAAGTTTTATGCCAGCGATTATTTTCTATAAAAATTTAATGGAAGGTTGTAAGAAATTATAACATTTCTAATTTTAACACACTGCTACCATATTTTATCCCCTACTTGAAAAAAGGCCACTACTGTTGAAAATAATTTGCATAAAAATTTCTCAGTTTTACTTTCATTGTTAGCATCAAGAATTTTACATTTTTTAATCCCCTGCCTAGTCAACAAGATGTAAAATATTTTTGATTGGCAAATTGTGGCAGCTAAAAAGTGTTAAGCAATGAATGTGACTAGAAATTCATTAAACGTACATGCGCATTCCAGACAAGTTCCACTATGAAAGCGCAATTTTTAAAATTGAATATATTTGCCTTAACTATATACATATGTATGTATGTATATATAATATAATAATTATTATCTGTTAAAATCAAATGCATCTATTGCATTTGTTTTATATGAATAATTTATATGCGATTTAAATTGTTTACTTATATGTAAGCAATTAGCTCTGTATTGATTCGAGTGCTACAAATATTTTGTAAATAAATTATATTTTTTACTGTGTAATATGTGTTAAAAATAGATGGCTTTATTGGTAAATTTACTATTAAATTAGTAGTAAAATACCTGTTAAATTACTTGTTTAGTAGATAATTTCAAATAAATTAAATTATACATTTTAACAGCCATATCCAAAAAAAAAAAAAAAAAAAAAAACAAAAAACAAAATTAACAAAGCTTGCTAAACCTTAGTTAAGCAAAATTACTTAATAGTGTATGCAAAACCTTTTATTAGCTTAAAGTCCCTTTGTTAACTTTAAAAATTTTAAAGTAGGAAGCTATCAACTTTAACATTATTTTAAATTCAAGTTCGTCCGTAAAGGGTACGCCAAATAAATTTTTTTTGTAAATGCTATAAAAAAACTACTGAATATTTTCTCAAACTTCTTTTTCTTATTTGAAAGTACAATCCTTCCTGTTAACAACGGAAAATAATTTCATTCAAATGGCTGTCTCGGCTGGCCATGCAGTAGCCTACACGTTCGGTACAATTTTTAAGCACATTATCGATTGGGTGCAGTTGTATATCACCAATGGCTTCACGAATATTGTCCTTTAAAGCGTCAAGTGTATCTGGCTTGTTGGCGGAACACTTATCTTTGACGGCACCCCACAAATAATAGTCCAACGGTGTCAAATCGCAGCACCGAGGTGGACAAACGGCATCAGCTCTGCGGCTGATAATGCGACCTTCAAAAACAGGGCGCAAAACATCGAGTGTAGCTTCGGCTGTGTGGCACGTAGCGCCGTCCTGTTGAAACCAAATGTTGCTAATATCCTCTTCTTCAATTTTTGTGAACAAAAATTCGTTCAACATGACCCGATAACGATCGCCATTGACTGTAACGGCCACTCCTTGCTCATTTTCGAAGAAGAATTGTCCAATTATGCCTCTGGACCAAAATCCGCACCAAACAGTGACTCGTCTTGGTTGTATCGGCTTATCAATGTATGCGTGCAGGTTTTCTGTGCCACAAATGCGACAATTTTGCTTGTTTACATACCCGCCAAGATCAAAATTAGCGTCATCTGAAAAGATGATTTTTTTGGCAAAATGGGCATCTTCTGTACGTCGATCGCAAGCCCAGATACCCAGCGCTGCTCAAGCGTATATACAACCATATTCGGTCAGCGGAAGGATAAAACTAATTACCTGTCAGGTCAGACATGAGCTAAGTGTTACCATTCACGAAATAAACACTAGTTGAAAGAAAAAAGTTAGACGGCGGACCCTTTAGTTGGTGCACTTTAAGGGCTGACGGAGTCATTGGTCCACATGTCTGCAAAAACGATGATGGTCATAATGTTAATGGTGTGCAAAAAAATTTGTAATAATTTTTTCACACCTAAATTAGCTGGAAATAATGACCACATGCCACACAGTGCGTACTACAATTGATTTACTCAAAGAAACTGTTGATAAAAAAGTAATTTCACGTCATGGTCCAATTAATTGGCCAAGACGTGATACAAAACTCCATTGGGTTATTTTTTTGTGGTTATATAAAGTCAATTGTCTACGTTGAAAAACCAGGGGCAATTGAATACCTAGAAATCAATATACGAAGAGTTTTTGGTGAAAAACGGCCGCTTATTCTGCTAAAGGTTTGTGAAAAATGGTGTTATAGATTGCGCCCTTTCCTCGCCAACGTGGCGGCTATATAACCGAAATCATATAAAACATTTTTTGTATCTCCGTCGCTCCTCTAGGGAGCATATTGGCTCTCCACAAACCATCCATTGTTTCAATAATCAAGTCGTTTTTTCAAGCTAAGTAGGTGATTAATCCACTGTAGCGCTCTCCATATGATGGTATAGTGGTGAAAATCCTTGCTAAATGGTAATGATCTTTACTTTAGCATTATAATTTTTTCCCACCAGATGATGTTGTTTCCTTATCATTCGTCTGATATTTGTCATCATCGCCAGAGGTAAGCTGGAATATCAGGTGAGTTTCTTCTTTATTTTTTTAGATCAAGTCGCTCAGCGTTTTCTAAGCAGAGATACAGGCTATTTCGATCTGTGAGCGGATTAATATATAGCGTAGAATCAAGGACGCTTCTAATAATATATATTCCTATAGTCAATCGGCACTAAGGGCTCTGTTTCGCAGTACATAGGTTTGAGACTGTTGCTCGAGTGTAACACGAATGTCAACACACTGGCAGTGGCAAACAGGATAACGCTTTGTTGGATTCCTGGACACACTGGTGTTATAGAAAACGAGTTCGCTGTCGAACTGTCAAAGCAAGGTTCTACCAAAGGTTTTTTGGTATTAGCTGGTCCGCGGTCAGAGGGAAGATTAACAAATGAGAGCATGGGCTACGCTCGCCTTATTGAGTACAATGCCCGGGTCTGAGACAGGCGAAGCGGCTAATGTGGGATTTTGCCTATAATAGGGAGTTGCGCCACAATTGGCAAGACCACTGTAAGGAGACTTATTGGCTTCCTGACCGGCCGTTACTGTCCTAGATATCACCTCTTCAGCCGCATTGTGAGAAGAACTTTTATGGAGCCTTTTATTGGGCTTGAACAGTTTCGTCAGCTACCCATTGGATAGAGGTTTTTCTTCTGGAGACTGTTGCGATTGGTGCTTACGGACTGATTGGACATTCATCGATTGGACCTCTCCGACTCAATTTAATAATAATAATAATAATAGCACATCTTTCAGTAAAAAATTTTGAAATTGGTGAAGTGGCAGCTAGCATAGATAGTAGATATTGATTTTTGGAGGACAGTACAGTAATATTATTAGTTTTTCAACATCTTGGGCGATACACCTCATTAGTCGATAAGTGAGCAAAATAGCTTAAGTAGGCGTAGTATCTCCAATTCATAGGATAAAATATTTTTTATTTTTCTGGACAACATTATTTGTCCATATCAGTCAAAAAGATCTAGAAATTGAATAATTTAATTTTTTATAAAGGGGTAGCGAAGAACACCGGGTAACAGCTATCTACATATATGTAAAGAAATTAATTTTTAACTAAATAATAATGATTTATATTTTCGAAATTATAATTCATATTGTTACCATTATTATTCATGTTAATAATGTGCTGATTTGGTATACTTTTTAATGAAAGCAACACCACTGACTATTTAGGCCACAAAAATTCCAATTTCGTAACTTAAATTCGACCAAAAAATGTTAAAGCGAAAAAGAACATTAAAATATTCCAGTAGATTTATTTGCATATTTGCAAAATAAATTATAACTTCATCCGCTTTTGTTGGGCATAAGAATACTTTCACGAATTGCATATAGAAATCTATTTGCACACCAAACAAATGCTCTCTGTGCATACACTCACTCACATAAATATTTTCATAGAAACGTTTAAAAATCTCAAATATTTTCTATTTCGGCAGCAATATTATACCATTCGCAATAGTTTATAACCAACATTGTTATGCATACACCTATAGTTGCAGACAACATTACCATCACCAACATCATTCCTAAATAAATAAAAATTTTTTTGTACATTAAAGCATGCCTCACAAAGTTGCAACAATATCAAGCTGAGTAAATATACAGCAGAGTGTTATTATTTCTCACAGAATTTTAGAAACCTTGTGTGGCAACAATTGAGTTGCTGACTTTCCTCAACTTTTTTTTTTTTTTACTAAAGTCTATTTGTTAGAAATTGTTGCAGTTGCTTCCTTGATGTAGAACCATTGAAAAGAATGTATATTTATCTTAACTTGCAACTACAATAATTGCGTGTTTTCGTGCGTGCAACAAACAAGACGCGGCAGCACAAATTAAAAAAAAATTAAAATAAAAACTTTTCCTAAAAATAGGAGTTTTCTGTGAATGCGCGTACATGAAGGCAAAGTATGTTTTGGCAAATATTTACATATTTCTTAGACGAAGTTTATTAAAAGGCATAATAACAATAATAAATTCTACTGCAACAACCTTAACGATGATCATAAAGATGAATGGATAAATCTATAGAATTATGTAAAGCAGACATTTTTAATGGAAAAGTTTGCCTAAATATGCTCAACTTAACTACGAGTAATGAATGCAAGCAATGTTATCAGTGAAAAAGTAAAATAAAAAAAAAACGTAGCAAAGAAAAATATTTCAAAAAATCATTTGCTTTGGATTTGCAGCAAAACTAATATTCAAAATAATTTTTTATTTATACGACAGTAATATTATGATCAGACAAAACCGACTATATGCTACACTACATTGAAATTTACTACTCAGAATAACTATGAACTTACTTACTTACTAGGGAGATCGATTATTCGAATTTTTTCAAAAACTGTTTTTCGAATAATTCGAAGAGTTGCAATATTTTTAAAAACCGGTTTTTGGCTAAGAATTAATCAAATAACCGATTAACCGGTTTTTCTTGTTATATTGGCAAAGAAAGTTGATAAATTTTTGTACCATGTCGTCGTGCCTAGCATGTACTTATTCTTAAACAATGTTCGGCTTTCTTAGGGCATTAACGAACATTTCTTCCTCGAAAACACAACGTTTTAATATTTCATCCAGCTATTAATTTTTTACAGCGTTTTTTGTTAGACTTTTATTGGGCAGTGCCTAGAGATTACTTGGTATAGAATCAAGTTTTCCTTGCTGCACAATAACGTCAATCTTATAGACATATTTAAGGTGGTTAATAATTCCTTGTCTCAAAGAGCCTTCAAGCTTAGTATTTAAGGACACTCAGTATATCTAGACTTATCCTTTCAATTACGGTACCATCATACAAAAAGTAGGCCGATCGTTTTTAATATGTCGGACAGATCGGGCGATGCCTACTTTGAACCTTGGTAGAGCTTATCGACAGCTTACTCATCCCTAGCTGCTGGATCTGTTCTGCGGGACGACACAATCAGGGATAAAAACGGATACAGTGTCGTGTTTTTACTCTGATAGTCTGGACCTTAGAGACTATCTCAGACTACCCATTGCTCACGGGCTTATCTGGAACGATATCATGTTGAATTGATATGGATTCTCTCATGCGGGCATCCGAGGGAATGAAATTGCTGATGAGTGCGCTGCAATAGGGTCATCTCTAACTCTCGTACAGGGGGACGTTCATGCCACTCCAAGTGCATCGTCGACTTTATTTAATAAATGGGCCTTGAATAGGATGGAACACAGGTGGACCAATATCACCACTTTTAAAATATTCAGAATGCTTTGACCTTCTCTTTCCACGGAAAAAACTAGATCTTTCTTAGGTTTGGAAGGGGGTTGATCGGGCTTTTTTCGGGCATAATTACCGGGTATTGTATGATGGGCTGCATGTTAGAGCGCACTGGATATCCTGGTCATGGTTACTATGGAAGCTGTCAGGATAAAAGAAAAGAGGAATCGGTACAAAATCTTTGCGACCCTCCTGCTCTAAGGGAGCTTAGACTTAGGCAATTTGGTGGATGGCACTTCCATTATGTGCACTGTCTTAGCAATGTGTCAGTTTCGAAGTTGATTAACTTCGCTCAATTGTGGTAACTGATATTTTTGGGCCTTTAGTTGGGGATCTCTCTTCTGGGACTCCCCATGTCAGGCCTTATGGCCTCTTTAATGAATCTGTTCTTGTTGTGGTGTCACAATGGGCCATAGTGAAAACGCGAAATACGAGCGACTCGCTTAGCCTAACCTAACCTTCCTTTCCATAGGTTTCCAAATATTATCACCCTTCAGAGGACATCTATAGAAACCACGTATTTAATAGTGTGTGCCACTGTGGTATGTTAGGCAGGACACCCGCCTTTAAACCAAGTAAACCTCGGTTTAATTTCAGGCCACACCATCTGACAGTTTTGAACAACGGTATCACCTCACTACATTACTAACAAATGGTTATGTGAATTTACGCTGTGAAAAAAAATCACTAATTCCGACATCTGCCGTTCGGAGCCGGCAATGAGTCTACTTGATTCATTGGTTCTCCATTTTAATTTTTTTAATTTAACTTAATTACACAAAATATCTTATTGAAATATTTTTATAATATTCATCGCTTTTTGAATGTGAAATATAACTCATTTCCGTTCATATTTATGTTTTTATTTTCCTTAACTGGCCTTGAGTATGTTTTTCTTACTCTACTTTACTTTCTTTCATTTGCCGTATTCAGAAGTTATGATTTCTGTTATTTAAGGTAAAAGCTGGTATACATATACGCAGGAAGATAGTAAATATATATGTATGTGTGTATATGAAAACACATAAATGTATTTGTAAAAATATTGTCAAGAAACTGGTTATGAATAGAAAAGGGAAACATGAAAATCCATTACGTTTGAATAGGATTTTTTTTAAATAAAATAAAATATTTATTTCCCTTCTAACGGTTTTTATGGTTTATATGTGAGAGAATTTTATTTTTCTTTACATATAATGTAAATGACAAATATAAATCATAATTTCGAATAATATTTGGAATAGTGTAGGATACATTTATGTAGAAGTTTCAAGGGATTTATTGGAACGGAAGTTATAAATCAAATATAATTATGAAGGATGGGAAGAGTCAAGATTAGTTGTTTGTTGCCTTGCAAATCAGTCACATTTTTAAGTAAAATATAATCATAAATTCGTGTCAGTACTTAAAGCAAATAAAGACTTTAAAATTAAATTTTATTGAACTTCACCAACCATTTGTGTACACAAGCATTCAAAAATAATTTAATAAATTTTATTATTGGTTTATATGTAAAGTATTTCAAATTAAATATTGTTTGACTGCAGACTACAGTTATAAAGTTGTTTGTGACAAATTTTATTTTGATTTCAATCATCTTAACTATGACTCTTATTAGCATACAGCTATGGCTAAATTTCGCAGTCGAGAACTTCCAGCGTTGCGTTAAGTTTCCAGGTTACACCTCTTGGCGTTTATAAAGTTCACTGTAACACACAGTCAAAATAAAATTTTAATAGAAAAGACTGTGTACCATAGATCAGCAACAAATCGCTTTTTCGCCCCCAATACTTACTCATGAATATATAAATATAAGTGAGTACACATCATTAAAATTCAACTGGTAATACTCATTCATACTCGCAATAGCGTTGATTAGTAAGTATAACTAGCAATGAGTATGAACAAACCCTCCTACTCATACTCATGGCTATTCATATTCATATCATTTATAAATTTCTCAGAAAATACTCATAAAACTCACAAATGATTTGTGTGGCTCAGTATACATGATACTCATGAATGCTCATGAGTATTAATGAATGAAGCTTCATGATGGAAGCCTTAGTTGGCCAATTCTGGTGCTTATGTATACATGGGATTAGCAATGAATGCAGAAAACATGAGTATATACGAATTATGATTTATAAATGCTTATACTCATACTCATTCACACTCATTGTAATGGCTACTCATAGGCATTCATACCCTTAAGCTTGAAGTATTTATCATATTCTCATTTATCAACATTTATGACGCTACCGATTCATACTTATCTGCACTCATTTTGCAAAATGAGTATGATTTGTATATGGACTTTTGAATACGCATTATACAGCTGTGTGTTTATGTAATTTATTTTTCTTTTGAATAGAAAATACTCATGGGCTTTCATGAGTATCATACATACTTACATATATGCATGAATACACATGAGCATTCATGAGTCTCATTATTATGTTTTTACGTTTTTACCTTTTTAGAAACGTGTTTTTATGAGTTCACAGATTGTAGTTAAAATAAAATAAATGTTGTTTGGTTTTAATAAAAAAAAATCTTTTATTCAACACAGTTTTGTGTACCACTGCTTGTAATCTTTTCACAAGCAATAACAATTTTTATTCTTAATTACTCTGTCTGTTTACAACTTTGTAAACAAAAACAATTACTCGATAGATCTTTCTTTCTAAAGATCTTCCAACCCGATCGCAGCTATAACTGAGGTTCGATCACAATCTTTTCCACCAGAGGTTATCCACACTTAACTCTTCTTACTGAGTTAGCTCCAACTAAGCTGGTTTTTTACTTAACGGTTCACTTCACAAGTTTACTCCTTACAAACTCTCTTCACACAAACTGCACTCGCTCAGTTTACTTTACTTAAAACTGCACTCGCTGAGTTTACGACACATAAACTGATTGCTGTTCGTATCGATGTGCTTTTTATATAGCTGAGTATACAACACATCGAAAGCTCTCGAACTTCTCGATATTTCTGGTAGATTCCATTTCTTACTTTTAATTTCTTTTTAGTTCTTTTGTAGCCATGCCTATGTGAATATCTACCTCTTTCAGCTTTTAGTATTTGTTGTTGCTTGTTTATTGTCTGTTACTTGTTTACTTTGCTGTTAGTTTGTTGTTGTTGTTGCTGTATTATTTTTATTTACTTTATCTCTGCTAATAATGTTTGTTGTTGCCGATTCTGGCTATTTATAAACATCATATATAGTTGTTCTTGCAGCTTTTGTTTATTGATTTTAACCTTATTTTCGTAACAATATGTAAGTATTGTCTATTCAAAAGAAAACGAATACTCATGAGCATTCATAAGTATCATACATACTTACATATACTTATGAGTATTCATAAGTATCATGAATATATGTCGGTATCGTCTATTCAAAAAAGAAAAAAAAAAAAAAACAAAAACAAAAAACAAAAACAAAAACAAAAACAACTTAAACACACAATCTTATAATGAGCATTCAAAAGTTCATATTCGAATTATACTAATTTTGCATCGTCCACCCACATTGAGTGCATATGAGTATTAATCAGTAGCGTCATACATGTTGATAAGTATGAGTATGATGAGTTCTTCAGGCTTTAGATTATGTATGCCGATGAGCATCAATTGCAATGAGGATGAGTGCATATGAGTATAAGCATGTATGAATCATGATTCGAGTATACTTATATGATCTGATCTCTAATTTGTAGACATAAGTAATATTTGTCTAACACCGGCATTAATAAGGCTTGGCCAACTAAAGCTTCCAGCATCTACGGTAACTCAAATTTAAGTACACTGCTATATGTTACAGGGGCGGTCAATCAGTCCGTGACTTGCTAAATGATAAACATTTTTTTTTTATACAAAATCAGTTTATTTTTCAATACTGAAACGTCTTCTTTTTATTTTTGCAACATTATTTACCACCTGCTTCTGTGTGGCTGATTACTCTAAAAATACGTCATAAATAATAACTTTGCATATTCAACATAAGTATACATTTAAATCAAATGAATGTAAATCTTAATATGAAATAATTTCTTATACAAATTACATCTAAAAGTTATTTGCTTCTATACTCCTGAAAATAGATGAGTAAAAATATTGAAATACAAAACATTGCCAAAGAAAAGTTATAAACTTCTTAGTCCAAATGCAGTTTAAAGTAAAATTTATATGCTTTAGTTGCAACATTCTTCTATGTTGCAAGTTAGTAAATATTCATAACTTTATTTTAAATGCAACAAACAAAAGTTTTTTATATGTCCTGATTTGAGTAACATTTAAGTTAGAAAATTATGACAATATTTGTAGGCAAAGAACATAAGTTATGTCTATGGAAATAACTTTTCCTTTGAATAGACACAAGAAACATTATTTGTAATAAAAGTTTTTACAAAAAAACATTTAAAGTTAAGAGCTGAAGGGCAAATATAAAATAAATAATGCCAGACTTTATTTTTATTATTTTTATTTCTTTATTTTCGTTCATAAGATGTAATAAGAAACTTAGAAGATCTTTTACTTCGGAGCTAAAGGTTATGTGAACTATTTTTTGTTTGTTTGTAATATTGTGGTACTAAAAAAAGTTACACCTTAAAAAAAGGTAAAAAACAAACAAATTTCTGTACAGATTGGTAAGTTTTTAGTTACGTATGTAGATGTTGATTTTGTTTACTGAAAAATAATTTCTTTTTCGATTTGATAGGTTCTCCTTATGTGGATGGGCATAACACATAAGTTGAACAGTCAAAGCAATTTTTTCTTTTGTTTTTGTTCAAAATTATTCATCATTCTCTCCAGCGCCGCTCTTGCATTTCAATACCACATTTGTGCCTCAAAATAGGCCTCACTTTCAGTGATAACCTCTTCGTTCGTATGATATATTTTACTGGTGAGCATTTTTTTTTTTTTTTTTTTAAAGGCTGCCAGCGGTCGCTGAGAGCCAAATCTGGCAAATACGGTAGATGTAGGAGCCATTCGAAATTCAATTCATGTGATTTTTGTTTCAGAATCATCAACACGTTCTTGTTTTTGGTCAGCAGTGAGCAAACGCGGCATCTATTTTGAACAACAAAATGCTCATGCAATATAAAGCCAACATGTTCTTATGTTATCTTTACGCAAGCTGACTCACGCAACTTCACTTTTCGATCATGCAAAACGATTTTTTTTGTCGTTTTCTAGTATTACCACCTTCGTTGGACGTCCACTGCGTACTGCATCATCGGTGTTTCTACGACCACGTTCGAAACCAGCAAACCTACGTTTTATTATTGTTTCTGATAGAGCGGAGACCCAATAACACTTTTCAAGCCATTGCTTCTCTTAAGCGGTATTTTTTCCCATCAAGAAGCCGTGTGGAAATAAAATCGAAATTGTTTTTGATCCCTTGTTCTGAAAATAGCAAAAGTAGCGTCATTCTTAGGACAATAACTCACAAACTAATTAATAGAATATCATGAAATTTTGAGAACTGTCCTCTGAAGGTTTAGTGCTAACCTTCAGAAATATGTGAATGTAATAAAATTAGCATCATCTATGTGTTAGGACAGTGTTTAATAAATTCATGCATGGGAAGGTATACAATTCAGCAGCGCGTTACGATTGTTGAAGCCTTTTACGAAAATGGGCGTTCATATTCAAATATATTTTGTGCACTTCGTGATTTTTTGAGCAGCATAATCGATGAAATGTGTCCAGAATCGGGAGAATTGTAAGCAAATTTCCGCTAGCCGCGTCTCCAGGAAATGTGGAAACACCTATGCAAGCTCACTCAGTCTGTTCTGCGAAAAACATTGCTGTTGTTCACGATAGTGTGGAAGAAGAGCTATCAACCTTGACACGTCATCGTGCTCAACAGTTGAACATTTCACGAATGTCACTGATACGAATTTTGAATAAAGATTTAAATATACACGCTTTCCAGGTCCAATTGACTCAAGAACTGGAGCCTACTGACCATTTCAAATGTTGTCAATACGTCGAATGGTTAGTTGAACAGATAGAATTGAATGGTGACTTTGCAAAGAAAGTCATCTTTAGCGATGAGGCACACGTTCATCTCAGTGGATTCGTTAACAAGCAGAATTGCCACATTTAGGCAAATGAGATTCCACGAGTGATTGTTAAAAAGCCGATGCATACACAATGAGTGACTGTTTGGTGAAGGTTATAGGCTGGCGACGTCATCAGGCTGTAGTTCATCGAAATTGAAGTTGTCCAAGCAGTTAACGTGAATGGTATTCGCTACTGCGAGCTGATAATGGATTAATTGTGGCCAGAAATTAAGAATATGGATCTGGTAGATATGTGTTTCCAACAGATTGTTGCCACTTGCCGCATAGCCAATGAATCACTACCATGCGATTTGCATCGTTGGACTTCTTTCTTTGGAGATATTTAAAATAAAAAGACTACGTTAATAAGCCAAAAACAATTCAATTGGGTTGGCAAGCCACTGGGTAACCCAACTAAACCCACCCAGGTTTTATTGGATATTACGAGTACATTTAATAAAACTCGCAGTGTTTTTTTTTATTTTTATTTTTCGTAGTTTGTTTACAACAAAAATAATTAAATTTAACGTATTGGGAGTACAATTTAATTCGGTCCTTTGTTTAGCTCAAAAAGATAATGAATTAAAAAATTTAACAGAGTAAAATTTATCGAGTCACTGCTTACTTCCTTTCCTCACCTCTGTGCCAATGTCTGGAAAATTCTCATCTTTTTAATCGATATACTTTGAAGATGATTTTATATTTCTTTAAAAGAAGTGCATCAGTGCATGATGCAAAAGATATTGTATCCGTCGAAACAAACAATATTCAGAAGTATCAATATTTGGAAATTACGGGAGGTGTGGCATTTGATAGTTTCTAACAATTGCTTGGCAACTTTGGCGACGAGACACCGAGCGTTGTCATGCAAAAGGAAAACTTTATCTGTCTGTCGCTTTTTATATGGTATTACGGTCGTTTTCTCACAATACATGGTTTAAACAAAGAGTTTTAGTAGCTCATAGTACGCAATGATGCCTTGATCGGATTAAGAGTGTAAAATAGCATTATAAGTAGTAAAAAAAACGTAATTGTAGTAAAAAATATTGTCGACTTCTACGAAATTCGAAAGCAGTTATAAAACCCAATAAAACCCCAAAAAACCCCATCAAAAAACCTAATAAAACCTGGTGGGTTGGGTTTTATTTAAAAAATCCGAGTTTTACCCTGATTCCAGAGCTAAAGGATGAAATAATTTGGCACATTAACGACATTGAACCTCAATTATATCTTAGAGTCATTGAAAATATGTACCGAAAGATTGAGGTATGCCACCGAAGCCGTGGCGAGCATTTGGCCGATATTTGGTGTCACGCTCAATTGCAATAGATCTCTTTATCATAATAAAAAATATTACGATAATTTAATGAAAACTTTTTGTTTTATTTACAATTAACATCGTGCGTTTTGGTTGGAGCACCCTTACTTTTGACAGTCTCTTTCCAGTCCGCGTTGATGGTTCTTTCCTCCAGCACGCGCTACAACACCGAGATTACGCAGACCCTTTATTGTCAAGAAACGTGGCCAAAGCAAATCCCTAATTATCCAGGGACAATTCAATCCTACCTATAAACGAATGCAGAGCAGGTTCAATAAATCTTTCCCTAACATACACCTGTTTACCTGTCTTAGAGTAAATTTAACATTTTTTCCAATTTTCTTTATTCATAGTACTGATAAAAGTATTTTGTTCTGTCTCAGCAGTTATAATGACGACTGTACAGTATTTTTATTATTTTTTTTACAGAAACAATTCCTATAAAAACCAAAGTACGTTACTGTTGTGTGGTGAAGTAGTTTTAAGTGAAATTGTGCTGCGTATCAACCGTTATACGCTTTAAGGCAGGTAATTGTTATAAAAAGCGTAACGTTACGTTTCCAACTATTGTGTATTAAATATAATAGAACTGTTTTTCTTATTGAGCAAACAAACTAGACCACTAATATCTGATAAAAGTTGTGTAGAATTTGGTTAAAAAGTCTTATACCATATGTGTGAACGTTTTACAAAATACATGTTTATTACCACTCAATATTACCACCCGATTAATGCTTTGCTAACAATTAATTAATTGAATGGTTTATTTACTTAAAAGGCTGTGGTATGGTAAGTAAGACACCTGCCTAACAGAAGGTCCTCGGTTCAATACCAGGACAGACCATCTTACAAAAAAAAAAAAAAAGGTTTTCGACAGCGGTATCGCCTCATAACATTAGCTATTAACTGGTTATGAGTATTATTGAGTATTGAAAACTTCTCTAATGCATTGGCTGTTCGGACACACAACAGTACCATTTGAAATTTCACGGTTGTGTTCTGGTTCAGTTTTAATATTTTTCTTAATTAAATCTTTTTTTTTTTTTTTTAATTGCATGTAAAAATTGTTTGGGCCTTCTTTAACTCAATGAATTACAGTGGTGCTCAAAACATGTACAACTAAAACAGTATTCTAGCTCTTTAGTTACCCATTTCCTTCCGATTTGTTTATAATCCATCATTTTTGGTATCGTCATAACTTTGTTGCTTGATTTTTTGTAATTTCAGCAAGAAATCATCTTCTGATTAAAGACTGCAATAAAAAAGTAATCTTTGAACAACATTTGCAACTTTCACCTCTTTTACTCTATAGGAACTTCTTTTATTTACAAACCTTTAAGAATGACTTTAATTATATTTCCTTTTCATAATGCGAGTGTCCGGCGTTTGTAATTTTTTAAAAAAAGCCACATTAGCCTTTCAGCTCTTCAGGAAATAACATTTTTGCTAAGATTTTTGCTAAGATTTTTAATTTATGGTAAAATGCCCGGCAGCGAATACAATTCTGAATTAAAATTCAGAATTTTGTATGATTATTGTAGCGGACTAAAGAGTATTATATGCCAAAATCAACAATTTTTCGAAAAGTCAATAATGGCAATATCCACACGTGCATAAGTTAGTAAGATCTCGTATAACAATAGTACACGAAGACAGAAAAATCACAAATATCGTAGCGTAATACCAGAAGAAGCAAAAACTGAAATTCCCATTAATGTTGATATTTCAAGCATTAATAGAAGAGCCAGCAAACATGGTCTCAGAAGCTATAAGGATGCAAACAACCCCCCAATATCCGAAAGGAACAGAGAAATTCGTCAAATTCCTCAAAAATTTTAAGAAGTAGCAAACAATTCAATGTAAATTAGAAACCGTTTTTATTAACCCACTCAATTTATACAATTAATTCAAATGCTAAGAATATGTTTTTGATAAATATGAAAACCATAGAATATTATTCGTTATGGATAATAGAGTTCTTGGCTTTCGAGGCATCGGTCTAATCTCTCTTGTTCAATTAAATTGGCAGTTATCTCTAACGTATGTTTATTAATTTTTTTTATCATTTTATTGCAAATTTCCCAAAAATTATTAATTTACTTTATGGCAAAAGTCAGAATATTTCATAACAAGAATCAGTGGATAGTTTTTTTTGTTTTTTTTTTATTAAAATGTTTAGTATTATTGATGAATTTGTAAAAGTTCGTTAGGGACTACTCCATTCATAAAAATGTAATCTAATCATTATGATAAAATACAATATTTATGTCAGACATTGTGGTATTTAACCTTCATCTCACTCTAAAAAAACTGACGTTAGTTCTTCTTTTCCACGCATATGAATTTCTATGTATTTCGCACTAGTGAATCATATTTTTTTTACACCGAATCATTATTTACCCTGGTTGACATCTCACTGGGTTAATAATGGGTGGGTTGCACTCATAATACAGTCATAATTCAGAGCAGAATAGACAACATACTGCGAGACGAACAAACTGGCTTCAGACCGAATAGAAGCTGCGTAGATCAGGCCAACACTTTACGAATAATCATTTAACAGTACATGGAATGGCAATGCTGGAGTTAAACAAGGATGCCCACTATCACCTCAGCTATTCACCATTGTCCTGGATGACATAGTGAGCAAAGTCTGTTCGAAAAGAAGAGGCATCACATAAAGTCTCCCACGCCAACTCGAAGACTTGGACTATGCAGATGACATATGTCTACTCTTGCATAAGATTTCCAATATGCAGCCGAAACTGGAGGACCTAGCAAGTATGGCTCGTAGGCTTGAGATAAACAACAAGAAAACCAAGGCCATGAGAATAAACAATACGAGCACGGGGAACAACATCATGCTACAGGGTCAACCAGTCGAGTTTGTAGATAGCTTCTGCTATCTAGGAAGTACAATGACTACAAACGGTGGTGCTGAAACAGACGTAGATAACAGGCTTAATAAAGCGAGAGCGGCATTTGGACAACGGCAGCCAGTATGGAGAAGCTCACAACTATACAGACGGACTAAGCTCAGAATATTCAACTCATGTGCTAAATTGGTACTATTGTATGGCAGTGAAACCTGGCTTGTATCGAATAACATCACACAGAAACTCCAGGTATTCATTAACAAGTGCCTCGGGATCATGTGCAAAATATTCTGGCTTAACACCTTAGATAACATAGAACTGTGGAGCATGACTAGTGAGGAACCCATACTGAAGCAGATAGGGAAAATAAAGTGGGGAAGGATCGGTCACACCATCACATCACATAGATAACAGGCTCAATTAAGCGAGAGCGGCATTTAGACAACTGCAGCCAGTATGGAGAAGCTCACAACTATCCAGACGGACTAAGCTCAGAATATTTAACTCATGTGTTAAATCGGTACTACTGTATGGCAGTGAAACCTGTCTTGTATCAAATAAAATCACACAGAAACTGCAGGTATTAACAAGTGCTTCGGGATCATATGCAGAATATTCTGGCTTAACACCTTAGGTAACATAGAACAGTGGAGCATGAAAAAGGGATAATAAAGTGCGGATGGATCGGTTACACAATCCGAAAAAGTCCAAAAAGTGTCACCAGAATGTCACTCGAGTGGAATCCTTAAGGCTCAGGGAATCGTGGTCGACTAGGGAATACCTGGAGGCGCAAAATTATCCAAAAACAGAGGCAGAACAACAACCAAACATGGGAAGGGGCAAAATCGACGGCTGCAAACCGTGTTAGATGGAGATGCCTTGTGGGAGCCATATGATCCCAAGAAGTGTAACGGGGTAAAAAATATAAAGGGTCCGCCAAATGAATTTTTTTTTTGAAAATGTTATAAAAAAAACTACTGAATATTTTCTCAAATTTCTTTTTTTACTTGAATGTACAATCCTTCCGTTTAATAATGGAAAATAATTTCATTCAAATGGCTGCCTCGGCTGGCCATGCAGTAGCCTACACGATCGGTTCAATTTTTAAGCACATTATCGATTGTGTGCAGCTATATTGCACCAATGGCTTCACGCATATTGTCCTTTAAAGCGTCAATTGTCTCTGGCTTGTTGGCGTAACACTTATCTTTGACGCCACCCCACAAATAATAGTCAAACGGTGTTAAATCGCAGCTCCAAGCTGGCCAAACGACATCAGCTTTGTAGCTGATAATGCGATCTTCAAAAACAGGGCGCAAAACATCGAGTGGAGCTTCGGCTGTGTGGCACTTAGCGCAGTTCTGTTGAAACAAAATGTTGCTAATATCCTGCTCTTCAATTTTTGTAAACAAAAATTCGTTCAACATGGCCCGATAACAATAGCCATTGACTGCAATGGCCACTCATTGCTCATTTTCGAAGAAAAATTGCCCAATTATGCCTCTGGACCAAAATCCGCACCAAATAGTGACTCGTCTTGGGTGTATCGGATTTTCAATGTATGCGTGCAGGTTTTCTGTGCCCCAAATGCGGCAGTTTTGCTTGTTTACATACCCGCCAAGATCGAAATGAGCTTCATCTGAAAAGATGATTTTTTTTGGCAAAATCGGCATCTTCTGTAAGTCGATCGCAGGCCCAGATTCCCAGCGTGGTTCAAGCGTATACGCAACCATATTCGTTCAGCAGAAGGATAAAACTAATTATCTGTCAAATCAGACATGAGCTAAGTGTTACCATTCACGCAATATGCACTAGTTGAAAGAAAAACGTTAGATGGTGTACCCTTTATCACTAGAATGTTACTCGAATGGAATCCTCAAGGCTCAGGAAATCGTGATCGACTAGGGAACACCTGGAGACGCACAAGTATCCAAGAACAAAGGCAGAACAACCTAACATGGGAAGCGGCAAAGTCGACGGCTGTAAACCGTGTTAGATGGCGATGCTCTGTGGAAGCCATATGCTCTCAAGAGGTGTAACGGGGGAAAAAAATATATATAATAATGAATAATATAATAATGTTTATAGTGAAATGTTGTAGATGATTCAAGTTCAAGATTAACTTGCAATGATTGCCGAACTCAGTTTGTTAAGTAGAATTATGAAAAAAAAAAAAGAAATCTTATCTTATTTCATCCATTAAAATAATTAATTTTATGATTTATGAGCGTTATTTACTGGCTATCTATTGAATTTTTTTACCACAAAAATTCATTCGATAGTTTACCAAATTTTTCTTTTATTATACTTTTATTGATTTTATTGGTAGCTGTAGTACATATATTGCAGTAAAAATATTTTCTTAATATATATTCGGTACCATAATGTAGTCCATAATAAATATTTTTTGTTTTCCATTTATTAATATATATTTTGCAACTGGTAATTTTTTTACCTATCGAGCTACTGATATGCAATAAAAAAAAAAAAAATCCTTGTTTATTAATACCAGTAGATGGTCGTATGAATTAAAGGGTCCGCCATTTCACGTTTTTTTTTTCAACTAGTGCTAATGTCGTGAATGGTAACACTTAGCTCATGTCTGGTTTGACAGATAATTAGTTTTATCCTTCCGCTGAACGAATATGATTGTGTATACGCTTGAACAACGCTGGGAAACTAGGCCTGGGATCGACTTACAGAAGATGCCGATTTTGCCAAAAGAATCCTCTTTTCAGATGAAGCTCATTTTGATCTTGGCGGTACAACCAAGACGAGTCTCTGTTTGGTGCGGATTTTGGTCCAGAGGAGTGGCCGTTATAGTCAATGGCGATCGTTATCGGGCCATGTTGAAGAGGACGATATTAGCAACATTTGGTTTCAAGAGGACGGCGCTACGTGCCACACAACCGAAGCTACACTCCATGTTGTGCGCCCTGTTTTTGAAGATCGCATTATCAACCGCAGAGCTGATGTCGTTTGGCCACCTCTGAGCTGCGACTTGACACCGTTGGACTATTATTTGTGGAGTGCCGTCAAAGATAAGTGTTACGCCAACAAGCAGGAGACAATTGACGCTTTAAAGGACAATATTCGTGAAGCCATTGGTGATATACAGCTGCACACAATCGATAATGTGCTTAAAAATTGGACCGATCGTTTAGGCTACTGCATGGCCAGCCGAGGTAGCCATTTGAATGAAATTATTTTCCATTATTAACCTGAAGGACTTTACTTTCAAATAAAAAAAGAAATTTGAGAAAATGTTCAGTAGTTTTTTTTTATAGCATTTAAAAAAAAAAAATTATTTGGCGGACCCTTTACACTACTTGCGCCATAAATACAAATTACGTAGAAGTACCATAATTTATAACTTAAAACTGAAACCTGAAGTGGTAACATGAAATTTTAAGGATCTTATTTGTTAACCTTTTAACTTTTGTAAACACATTTTCAGTTGCGCTATAATAAAATTCAAATTTCCTCGTGCCATTCCATTTTAAGAAAAACAAACCAAATTCACCTTAAGAATAATAACTCTTAGCTTCTGAAGTCATAAATTTTCAACAACATTTTACGAAATACAAGTCTGTAGTTTATAGTTCATACATATTCTTGGTATACATATTCTCTTTTAAAAAATAAACATTGTAAGGAAGGAGAAAAAAGAAGAAAAATATTTAATTTGCCTATTTTCGGTTGGGTTTGCTAAAAACCAATGTAAGGCATTACTCAGTGGGTTGCTCGTAAACCTCTTATTGCCACTTTAAAACGAATTTTGCATTTTAACCACGAAAATGAATCTCAACTGATGGGTTTTTTGCTTTCTTTTTCCAGTGTTTACCACTATATTTTACAGTGTTTATATCCTTTTATTGAAACTTATAACAGTGGTATGGAAATAACAAATTTCATTTAAAAACTTTGCTTTCTTTGTTGTTTTCCTCGAAATTCTATAGCTATCACTTTGATGAGGGGAAAAAAAGATATTTTTTTTTAAACTTTTTTCACTTACCCCACTGTAATTTCATTTCTCCCTTTTGCGTGTGTTATGAGTTTAAAAATGAATTTTATTTGCAGTCAGTACAAGAGCAAGAGTGGTAGAGAAAATAAGAGCAGAATTCTATGTAAATTCGTATGAACTATAACAACTATGAAGTCAAAAAAAAAGATAAAATAAATAAGTAAATGAATGATAAATATTGTACCATTATGACTGCCCCTAAGAATATATCATTTGATGGACAGAAATATAAACCCTTGTTGGTGGTATTCTTTCTGAAACAGAAGTAAACAACATTATAGCAGAGAAAATTATTGAGTGCCTTTAAATATATAAGTTTTAATTGTTTTTTCAATAAAAAAATAATTCGTGACATGTGGCACTGCCAAAAATGCTTAGAAAGGTTTGCTATTTCAACACGAATAAACAAACAAATGAAAAACGCTTGAAAATCGTTGAATTTTATTTTCAAATTTCGTACTGTGTCAGAAACGTGTTTCTATCGAAAAATTATCTTTAGCGATGAAGCCTATTTTTGGCTCTATGGGTAGGTTAATAAGCTGAATTTCCAAATTTGGTAATTCAAAAGCTGCCAATATACCCTGAAAGATGCACAATTTGGTGCGGTTGATACCATTGATGATATACTGGAAGAAATGCTGGAAAAAGTTTGCCAAAATTTGAGCTCATGGATGGAGCACATACGGCGTAGTCGAGGGTAACATTTGCATGAAATAGTATCTTAAAAGTAAATAGCAGGCATTCATTTATTGCCACAAATAAATATTTTATTCAGATTTGTAGGTTTTCTTTTCTTTTTCAAATTTTAAAACCCAAAAATCACTTGTTAGTTCGGAGAGACTGTTGTTATTTTCTGCTTATCGCAGTGATCTGTCGACATAACCTGTCTAGAAAGCATAGTCGCGTAGATTTTGGGCATTGCTTTCGCTTAATAATTGGATTTTTTCACTTGCCATTGGGGCTTCCATTTGAAATTTCACTGGCCATCTATGCTTTAAGACACACGGGGCACATGCAAATATAGAGTCCCCTCTTTGGAATAAACAATTACATCTCGCTCGTTTTGATGTTGGACAGGGACTTTTGGGTCCTTATATCCGAAAGGAATAATGCTTTCAGACCAGATTGGCGGCCAAACTGAATCTGGTGTAGGCAACTACCGTTTGATTTTGTAGGCCAGATTTTAGACCATCTTTACTTGTTTTATAGAGTGCCTGAGGAGAAAATCGAAGAATTTGAGCGCATATGTGATGTTAGATTGTCAAACGGTAATAAGGACTTTGCGATTTAAGGTCAAATGTTGTTAATGACTATCTGATGTCTTTCCATGAACTTGGCGTTCACAACTAAGTTTTGCTTGAATGTCGCGACAGATTTTTATTGGACTTAAGACATTTGTCGGTATCACTGTGTGTTAGCAAAGCAACACGATCGACTGTTGGGTTGAGCGAAAATTTGCTCGGCATACTCCCAGCCTTCGGATTGATACAGGCTAAGCATTGCTTTCGGTAGATCCAGCAAGTGACTATTGCTTCACAAAAACAAAATTAGAGTACTTAGAAGTCTATTTACTGAGCACTGTGCTATTAGATACCATCAGCATATTTTGGAAATATTCCAATCCCAAAATAGGGGTAATTTCGTTTCCGAAAGTAATGAATATAATCACATTCGGGTTGGGGTTTTCATAGGGGGTATTTAACAAAAAAGTAGGGTATTTTTGGGGAAATTATTTGACCATTATTTTCTTCAATATTCCAATATACATATAATTTTTTTTATACCACAAAGTTACAATAATCATCCTGTGTACTCCGGTGCATGTTACATAGACATGATTGGTTTAAAAAGTACAAAAAAAACGTTGAACAAAACAAAAGTTGATAACCATTTTATTAAAAGTATATTTCATTTCCTTGTATATAGTTTTTTTACATGTAGGAGAAAAACCATATACATAAAACATATATAAAAATATGTTTTCTCCAAAAAGTAAAAAATAGGCACCATTGGTGGCCTAAGGTAGAACAGATGGTCGCTAGGAAACAACTGGGTGGTCTTCAAACACAGGCTTGTCTGGCTATGACTGAAGGTCATGCAAAGCTGTCTGCCTGCGAATATTGAGGCCATAATTGGGTTTACATACATGAATAAAATAAAAACAAATTGTGCCTTCCCGAGTACCGTTAGGTTCTATCCCTCTTTAAATGAAAGTGTGTGTGTGTGACGTATGCACAGAACTTACTTTTTTGTTTTTAGAGGAAAATAGTATTACTTTTATATTAGAAATGAAAAAATATATACGAGGGCGGTTTGACATTGAAGCTACCTAGCGCTAAATGGCAGCACAAACAAAAACTTTTTTTTCTAAGAAATTACGATCTGTCAAACGTCAGCTGTTAAAATTTTAGCCAAATTCATTGATTAGTTTATTTGTTGTAGTCGTTTGAA
Organism: Wohlfahrtia magnifica; assembly: GCA_023159175.1. Taxonomy (NCBI): domain Eukaryota; kingdom Metazoa; phylum Arthropoda; class Insecta; order Diptera; family Sarcophagidae; genus Wohlfahrtia; species Wohlfahrtia magnifica. The sequence goes on along the minus strand of JAKWBJ010000226.1, from coordinate 2,505,227 downwards.
GTAAGCGACTTTTGTGTTTCTTGGAAAATGTGAAAAAGTGAATTTCGTGTAGTGATTAAACACTATTACTTAAAAGGCAAAACGGAGAAAGAGACAAAAGAAAAGCTTAATAAACATTACGGTGAATCTGCTCCGTCAGATTATATGGTAAAATATTGGATTGCTGAGTTTAAACGGGGTCGAACAAGCACTGCAACAATAATATCAACAGGAAGGCCAAAAGAGGTGGCTACTGAAGAAAATACTAAGAAACTCCTCGATATCGTTATGAATGATCGCCGGGTCAAAATGCGTGAGATTGCTAAAATGGTAAACATATCATATGAACGTGTGTTCAACATTTTGCATGAACATTTGCTTATGAGAAAGCAATTGGAAAGATGGGTGCCGCGTTTGCTCAGTGTTGAACAAAAACGAGTTTGACAGATCACTTCACAGCGGTGTTTGGACATGATAAAGCATAATCCTGCTGATTTTTGGCGTAGATTAATAACTGTTGATGAAACGTGGGTCTACTACTACACACCTGAAACCAAAAACCAATCGAAGCAATGAGTGGAAGCTGGTGGAAGTGCTCCGAAGAAGGCGAAGACAGCGAAATCGGCTTGCAAGATTATGGCCACTGTATTTTGGGATGCACACGGAATATTGCTCATCGATTATCTTGAAAAGGGATCCACAATGATAGGAGAGTATTATCGTGCATTATTGGATCAATTGGTTGATGGAAACAAGGAAAAACGACCACATTTAAACAAGAAAAAAGTGCGCTTTCTTCAAGACAACGCACCGGTTCACACAGCATTAGATACGATGCTAAAACTACGAGAAATCCACTTCGAAGTGGTTGATCATCCACCTTATTGTCCAGATTTAGCCCCTAGTGACTTTTTTCTGTTTCCAAACTTGAAAAAATGGCTCACAGTAAAAAGAAGAAGTGAATACCGAAACTGATACGTATTTTGCGGAGTTCCCAAAATCAAATGGTATAAAAAAGTTGGAAAATCGTCTTACTAAGTGTATTGAGCTAAAAGGAGACTATGTTGAGAAATGAATTATTTTTGAAAAAAAAAATGTACTTTATATATATATATATATAAAATCATTCATTAAAAAAAAACATGATAAAAGCATTAAAAAATAATAAAAGTACAAAAATATAAGGAAAACGGTAATCAAAAAGCTAGAAATTATATCATTCTTTATATTTTTTACTTTTAGTTTTTTAATGTTCTTCTATATTTTTGAATTTTTTTTATTTTATATTAAAAATTAATATTTTCCTTTAAGGAAAGGTCCGTGCATACGTCGAATATAGGTTCTAGATACTCTCTGATCGCGGGGAATAAATATTGTTACCTTTTAACCTTTTAAAAATGTTTGAGTTCGTTTAAATGCGTTAAAATAAAATTAAACACCACTGTTGTTGTTGTCTTACAGATTTTATTACTACACCATAACTTTTACACACTTTCGTAATACAGCAGATTGAGATTTGCTTATACAACACTCTTTATTTACGCCTAAATTACTCTTACCAAATTCAATGCGCCATCTTTTTTTTTTTTTTCGTTGTTAGTTCCGAATATTCTAGTAAAGACTCGAATTTTCTATTCAGCTACGTTAAATTCGAATGGTTCAAAAATATAATACACCAAAAAGAATCGAACTGGCAACACCGTTAGACATGCAGATGGTAGCACTCCTAAGTAGTACAAGTAATTATGGCAATACTAAAGCCTTGTCACAAACCAATAAATTTCTAAGCTAAAATCTCATTATAAGTTCAGTTTCGTAACAATATTGTGGCTTTGTGTAGACCCCAGAAGTTTAAGGTGATTAACGAATGGATCGAGCACTGGTGCGCCTAACATAGCCGTGCTGGGCAGACGGACTCGCGAGTGCAGGGTTGTGCGCCGCTATGATATAGTAAGTAAGACACTCGCTTACCAACCAAGAAGAGGTTCTTGGCTCAATACCTGGCCAGATCATCAGACCAATTTCAACAGTGTTATCACCTCATAACATTGCTAGCGACTGGTTATGACTATTTACGCTATGAAAAACTCCTCTTACTAATCTATCTGCAATTGGGTCTTTCAATGGGTCTATAAAATAAAATCAGGTGCTGCTCATTGATTAAGAGAAGTCCACCTTATTTCAGTTGGGTTGTCGAGGGAATTATGTGTGTATATACATAAAGAGTTTCAGCCTTCAAATACAGATAAATCTGTAACCCCCAAAGGTTTTAAGCGAAGACCCTAGGCCCTAGATCGATATTTAGTATTTATTTTAGCGTCTATAATAGCTTGAAATCTTCCTCTCATAGAATGATATGATTCTCGGTAATATTGAGTCATATAATTGCGCTGATTGTGTCGACCGCCAAGTACACCAATTGAAAATCAGTCATTTAAAAACACTATTTTGTTAGAAGGGATTTCTTTGTAGATTTTTCTTTTTAGAGGGAATATTTTGGGAAATTGTTCCTAAATTTGGGGCACACTGAAAAATGTATCTAGTAGCCATGAGTGTAACTTCTGCCTCTTAATGATGAGATATCCAATGGCTGTACATATTTTAAATAAAGGGTCCGCCATCTAACGTTTTTTTTTCAATTGGTGCTTATTTCGTAAATGGTAACACTGAGCTCATGTCTGATTTGACAGATAATTAGTTTATCTTTCCGCTGAACGAATATGGTTGTGTATACGCTTGAACAACGCTGGGACATATTGCGACATTACTTTGAAAATCATGGTAATGTTGCAGATGAAGCTCATTTTGATCTTGGCGGGTATGTAAACAAACAAAATTGTCGCATTTGGGGCACAGAAAACCCGCACGCATACATTAAAAAGCAGATACACACAAGACGAGTCACTGTTTGGTGCGGATTTTGGTCCAGAGGCATAATTGGCCATTTTTCTTCGAAAATGAGCAAGGACTGGCCGTTACAGTCAATGGCTATCGTTATCGGGCCATGCTGAATGAATGTTTGTTCACAAAAATTGAAGAGGAGGATATTAGCAACATTTGGTTTCAACAGGACGGCGCTGCGTTCCATACAGCCGAAGCTACACTCAATGTTTTGCGCCTGTTTTTGAAGATTGCATTATCAGCCGCAGAGCTGATGTCGTTCGGCCACCTCGGAGCTACGATTTACACCGTTGGACTATTATTTGTGGGGTGCCGTCAAATATAAGTGTTACGCCAACAAGCCAGAGACAATTGACGCTTTAAAGGACAATATTCGTGAAGCCATTGGTGAAATACAGCTGCACACAATCGATAATGTGCTTAAAAATTGGACCGATCGTGTAGGCTGTCCAGCCGAGGCAGCTATTTGAATGAAATTATTTTCCATTATTAACCGGAAGGATTGTACTTTCAAACTGTACTGTTTGTGAAGATCGCATTATCAGCTGAAGAGCTGTTGTCGTTTGGCTACCTCGGAGCTGCGATTTGACACCATTGGACTGTTATTTGTAACGTGCCCTCAAAGACAAGTGTTACGCCAACCAGCCAAAGACAATAGACGCTTTAAAGGACAATATTCGTGAAGCCATTGGTGAAATACAGCTGCACACAATCGATAATGTGCTTAAAAATTGGACCGATCGTGTAGGCTACTGCATGGCTAGCCAAGGCAGCCATTTGAATGAAATTAGTTTCCATAATTAACCGGAAGGATTGTACTTTCAAATAAAAAAAGAAATTTGAGAAAATTTTCAGTTCAAAATAAAGTAAAACTGAATCAAAATATATTTGAAAGTAACAAAATTTATAAATGACTTGAAACAATAATTTTATACAATTTTCTTCTGTAGTCTATTTACGGGCTACCAAACAAAAAAGAGGAGAAAAATTCTTACGTTTTTGCAAACGTTCCCTTCATCTTTTAAATGTTAAAGTTGATCTATCTGATTAATTGTGTTTAATTTATTCATTTCTTTTTCACGTTCATTACTTTAGTGATGCTGCATATGGTCGTGCATTCGTACTTAATTTATGACACTTTCATGTATTTCGTCGAAGTGATTTTACGACGACGAATGTGAATTAAATATTCCAAACTCTGAATACTGGTATATCTATAAATCTCTTTTGAGAGACAGGCTGTATGTACAGTAGGTTATAGCTGAATAAAAAATATTGTGAACTCAAAAATAAAAACTTAAAAAATCATCAGCATTTCATATTATATGGATAAGTTTTTTTAGATTTTTTTTTTTTTTTAAGGTGCGATTTTTGAAAGGCTGCTGGTTCATATTATTCGATTTTGTTAAGCTATATTTTAAAAAATTCCAATTTATACCAGCTTTAGGTCATTTTAATGTAATTTTTTAATTTAGTTCGTATTTTTGGAGTTATCGGGAAACAAATCATTTTTTTTTTTTTTTTTTGAAAAATTATATGAAAATATATTTGGAAAAATTTTTTGTTGAAAAAATTATTATTTTTTTTATCTGTAAAAGCTTATAAAATATATAAAGCAGCAGTTATTTACCAGTTTCACTATTTACTCTTATAGTAGCAGAAAATAGAAATAAAATAAACCATAATTCATGAAAATCGATGGGTAGATACGTGTTTTATTCCCCATAAAATGAAAAAAATACTTTTGAAAATAAAATTTTTTGTTGTAGTTGGATGTAGTGGGTGTCTTATAAGCAATATTTTCTTTTCAAAATTCATAAACATCACTCATACGCTCAGTGGAATTTTTGGCATTACTATGTACTACGTATTTTCACCTTAAGGGAATAAAATATGTACTTACCCAGGAATTTTCATGAATTATTGTTTATTTTATTTCTATTTTATGCAAATTTATGAATAAATAAAGGGTCCGCCATCTAATGTTTTTTTCAACTAATGCTTAGTTCGTGAATGGTAACACTTAGCTCATGTCTGATTTGACAGATAATTAGTTTAATCCTTCCGCTGAACGAATATGGTTGTGTATACGCTTCATTAAGTGGGCCTGCGATCGACTTACAGAAGATGCCGAATTTGGCAAAAAGATCATCTTTTCACATGAAGTTCATTTTTATCTTGGCGGGTATGTAAACAAGCAAAATTGTTGCATTTGGGGCACAGAAAACCCGCACGCATACATTGAAAAGCCGATACACCCAAGACGAGTCACTCTTTGGTGCGGATTTTGGTCCAGAGTCATAATTGGGCCATTTCTCTTCAAATATGAGCAAGGATTGGCCGTTACAGTCAATGGCGATATTATCGGGCCATGCTGAACGAATTTTTGTTCACAAAAATTGAAGAGGAGGATATTAGCAACATTTGGTTTCAACAGGACGGCGCTACGTGCCACACAGCCGAAGCTACACTCGATGTTTTGCGCCCTGTTAAAAAAAAATAAAAAAAAAAAATATTTGGCGGACCCTTTATCATCGAAAACAATTTTAATGTAAATCTTACATTTTATTTGTTAAAACTAAGTTTTTGCAAATTTGCTAATTTCAGAAATGTTTTCTTTTTGAATTAAATAATTTTCGTTTCAAAATATGTTCAGCAAAAACTGAAGGATTACCGTTTTTATTTCTATAATTAAATAGCAGAGTAGAATATGCACTGTTCGACTTAAAATCACATAATTTTTCATTTTCATTTATTTTTCATTTTTCAAAAACAACAAAAAAATTTCGCGAAAACCCCTTTAGGAAAAGCAAATAAACGAAACGCAGCATTAAATACACGCTTAATTTCAAGTAAAGTGAAGTAAAGTAGAGTAAAGTAAAAAAGAAGATAAATAATCCAAAAAAGTTGATTTAAATATTCATTTGTCTGAAAAGTCAAAAAGCAACAGTATAAGTAGTTTTCTCTTAGTCATTTTACACATATTTTGTGCATTAAAATTGTGTGCACTAAGACGTATGAATAATAATTTTTTTCTTTTTCATACAACACTCAGACGCACTGGTGTGCAAAAAATTTTCGTTTTACGAATAATCAAGAGAGTGTGTGAATACAAAAAGGAAAAGATATGCGGCAAATAAATTTTAAAGAAATGCTCCAGAAACGCTGATTATTTTTGTTGGAATATTAATAAAGACTTTCTTGTTTGAGTAAACAAAGCGGAAATTAATATTTCATAGAAAAACTCAACATAAGCTATTACAGCCAAATATCAACAAAACTTCTTGAGAACTATTCATATCTAATTGCATTATTTTTAAAATTACATCTGTTATCACTCTTCAATTTAAAGTAATTTTTATTATACACTCTGTATGCCGCAAAAAAAAATAAAGGGTCCGCCAAATAATTTTTTTTTTTTTTTTTGAAAATGCTATAAAAAATAACTACTGAATATTTTCCCAAATTCCTTTTTTTATTTGAAAGTACAATCCTTCCGGTTAATAATGGAAAATAATGTTATTCAAATTGCTGCCTCGGCTGGCCACGCAGTAGCCTACACGATCGGTCCAATTTTTAAGCACATTATCGATTGTGTGCAGCTGTATTTCACCAATGGCTTCATGAATATTGTCCTTTAAAGCGTCAATTGTCTCTGGCTTGTTGGCGTAACACTTATCTTTGACGGCACTCCACAAATAATAGTCCAACGGTGTCAAATCGCAGCTCCGAGGTGGCCAAATGACATCAGCTCTGCGGCTGATAATGCGATCTTCAAAAACAGGGCGCAAAACATCGAGTGTAGCTTCGGCTGTGTGGCACGTAGCACCGTCCTATTGAAACCAAATGTTGCTAATATCCTCCTCTTTAATTTTTGTGAACAAAAATTCGTTCAACATGGCTCGATAACGATCGCTATTGACTGTAACGGCCACTCCTGGCTCATTTTCGACGAAAAATGGCCCAATTATGCTTCTGAACCAAAATCCGCACTAAACAGTGACTCGTATTGGGTGTATCGGCTTTTCAATGTATGCGTGCGGGTTTTCTTTGCCCCAATTGCGACAATTTTGCTTGTTTACATACCCGCCAAGATCAAAATGAGCTTCATCTGAAAATTGATTTTTTTGGCAAAATCGCCATCTTCTGTAAGTCGATCGCAGGCTCACTTAGCGAAGTGAAAACGCATTGGACACAACCATATTAGTTCAGCGGAAGAATTGAACTAATTATCTGACAAATCAGACATGAGCTAACTGTTAGCATTCTCGAAATAAGTACTAGTTAAATAAACGTTAGATGGCGGACCCTTTATAAGAAAGGCATATTAAAATATTTGTTATTTATTTACTTTACCACTAATTTCCCTACTAAGTGCTCCATTCTGGTCTGGATAGATCATAAGAGACTGGTAATTCAAATTATATTTTTGACTTTTATTCATTCTTATATACGAAGGTATGATGCTTGCAAATACAACAAATTTTGCCATATCATTTCTGATATATGGATAACGCAATATATAAGCATTAGATGCACCAAATTCCATATATGGCTATACTAAGTGATTTGATAATAATGAGAAAGCGGTAACAGCGATCCGTTAATTTTGTTCTTACCCAGAACAAATAAAATGTGTTAAACAAAATATTCATAAAAAATAAAACTGCATGTCTGTAGGCAGATTTTCTACGTGGCCTTAGAGTTGCGTTTAAGTTTTTAAATACCGAAGCCATAATTGGTTTTTGAATATAAGCATTCAGCAGTTAAATATGAATTTAAAATTCTACTAAACGACAGAAATATACTCCCCCATATGTGGATTGAACGCTTTGTTCAGATTTTATTGAAGTTTTTTCCAACCTCGGTCCGGAACTATAATTTAGAAAACCAAAATAAAATATTTGGTCAATTTTGTCAGTTTCATTGTTTGTCGCCGAATTGGTTTTACTATCATCGAACAACTGTAAGGATTTTGCAAAAGAAGTGTTGTAAGTACGTGTGGAATCCTATTGAGCCTACACATTTGTTAGACAAACACTGCGACAGTTGGGTAAGACACTGTATATGTATGCATTGTTGCTATATCAACGATAAGGTCTTGTCATATTCTGTAAGAAGCTTGTCACATTCCTAGAATGTAAAACATAAACATGGTAATTCTAGTTAAGAATTTAAATCTTAAAATGCAAGAACATTTTTTGTCAAATAATAAATGTACATGGAAACCATAGGTTGCCTTGAAAAACTTACAGAAACAAGTACTCAATTTGATGAAATAGTTGTAGAAACATTAAAAGCATTTTTTAATTACTGGACCTTTGATAAGACTTTGTTATAAAACTTTATTTACTTATTTAAATAAATACCTTTTTCTTTGCAATATTGAAGGCCAATGACATTGCTTACTTAACTAATTAAATAAGTACATATTGTATGAATATTTCTTATATTAAATTTATTTTATTTTTTTCATTTTTGTTTTTTATAAGTATTTGCAAATTATCAATATTATCTGTTTTAATTGAATCACTCATTAGTCATATCACTAATTATAAGTGGAGGGACACTTTAAGTGACAATTGAATTTGTATTAAATAAATAATATAGGAGAAGTTTGTTTACCTACTTCATAGCATATGTTATCGTTATATTCAATAGATTGCCTGAATGCAAGGTATGAAAAGGAAATTTTAGAAATCCTGACTTGATCAAAAAGTTTCGGAATAAGCCCCGTGTGGCCTTCGTTCCAATTTGATTGTTTTTTTCTTTTGTTAAGTTGGCACGTCTATAGTTGATATTCCCGCCAAATCTTAGCGTTATAGCTTGACATTTGCAAAAGCTACGTAGCCAAGAGTACATCTCTCTCATTGTGTGTTAGCGATTTTTTAAATTTTAGAAACGGCTGCTTAAACGCATTCGCTATAATGATTTTTATCACGACTGAACAGAAAAAAGTCAAAGGGAGCCAAGTGAGGTGAATTCGGTGGCTGTTTGATGGTATTTGTTGCATTTTTCATCATGGCACTGTTTTCTGCCCACAATTCTGGTCTCTTTCGGCGATTTTCTTCACGCAAACGTCTCATAGCGCCAAAATAATACTTTTTGCTTACTGTCTTGGCCTTCTATTAAATATTCATGATACACTACACCGTTGTACTCCATGAAAACCGTGAGCAATGCCTTCTCTTTTAACTCAAAATAATCTCGGCTCATTTGTAAAAGCCAATCACCTGCCTGATGTCTGGATTGCGTGTCTTACTTATAAATCCACGTCTTGTCTCCAGTAATAATCCTTTTGGTGAATGTGGGAGCGGATTCAGCCTCGCAAATCATGTTTTCTGCGACCTCAACACGATCAAAATTTGAAAATAATCACCAACACACATAGAGATGGATGTACACTTGGCTACGTAGCTTTTGCAAATATCAAGCTTTGACACTAAGATTTAGCGGGAATATCAACAAAAGATGTACCAACTTAACAAAAATAAAGACTCAAATCAGAAAGATGGGACCGCCACACGGGGGCTATTCCGAAAACCTTTGGGTCCAGTAGTATAATGGTGGCCCTACCAAGTCTGAAACCGCATTGATAAGGTCCAATCAGTCAATCGTTGGCGAATATTTTCAGCGTGAGTAGTTGACATAAATTGTGTGGTCTCCCTTCTTTAAGACAGAACAGAAAACACTGAGATTCCAATCGCTAGGCATACTTTATTTTAACAATATTCAACCGATGAGCTGGTGTACCTAACCAGCTCTTTACCACCGGTTTTAAATAATTCAGCGGGAAGATAGTCTGGGCCAGAAAATTTGTTACTTTTAAGCCGGCATATCGCGACATTGACCTCACTATGACTGGACAATGGACTCGCCACACCGTCATAATCGATTAAGACTGTTTTTCTACCATCTCTAAGGGGGGAATTGGTGTAGTCAATGCCACGCCATAGCATAGACAAATTGTGCCTCCATAACCTCAGTAAGCCTTGTGCATCAGTAATAAGATAACTGTTTTCGTGTCTACAGGAAAATGTTCCGGGTTTATAACTTTCAGTCAGACACTTGGCTCTTTTGTAGAACTTTTAAGCATCATTCCTGCTTCTAGCTTGATTTCTTCATGCTCACGCCTTTCCTTTTGTGGCATGTGGCAATGCCGAAAATGCTCAATGAGTTTTTCATTTCACTACGCGTAGGTTAACAAACGAAAAATGCTTCCAAATTATTGAGTTTTATTATAAAAATTTGTGCTGGGTGAGTAATGTGTTTAGTAAATTATGGAAGGAGCTCATTTTTGGCTTACTGGTTACGTCAACAAGCAGAATTGCTGAATTTGGCATGAAGAGCAGCTAGAGGTAGCTCAATAGCTGCCAACAAACTCTGAAATATGCGGTTTTGTGGGCTTGCGCCATCATTGGATCATACGATGAAAAACGCAACAATACAGTCAATGTAGCAAATTGGATTGGCCACCATGCCGGAGTCGCTTGAGACTTACACTGGTAGTGACATTTATGTTATGAAGCTCGATCGGAGGCTTAGTTCTGGTACCACAGGAGTCGGGAGCCCCAGGGACTTAGGTTCCTGCCCGGCAATGGTGAGGCCCTCTTGTGGGAGCAACGTGGTGGCTGTGGCTTATATCCAAATTGCGGGGATAGCGTCAGCTCGATGTGGTGTTACATTCTTTACCGGGTGCCGTGAGCCAAAGATCGGCCGTGTCCGAACAATACCCTTTTGAATTTGGTACTCACTGGTGATTTTAATCGTAGGTGGAGACATGTGTCGACGCATTGTATTTAAGCGTGTCTTGGGCACCGTGGTGTGTGCCAGCGTGGCGAGACTCATGTAAGCCAGTGGATTACTTTCTCAAATTAGAAGAATTAAATTGACATGTAGTTTCAATAAGACAGTGCCACGTGTCATACGGCATGCGATCCCATAAATCTGTTGAGAGGTCTTTTTGGTGAGTAGTTAATCTGACGTTTTGGAACAGTCCACAGGCCAAGAAGATCATACGATTTGACCCCACTTGGCTATTTTTTATGGATATACGTAAAGTCTCTCAAGTATAGGAATAAACCAGTCATTACCGCAATTGGTGAGATAACGACCAAAATGCTACAAAAACTACGCCAATATTGGAGTCTACCATCTGTTTTTCTATGGCATAGCCGCAAGCAACATTTACATCAAAAAATCTTTAAAAAGTAAATGGCAGATATTGTGTTATGGCCTAATGTGTTTTTTTTTTAAATTTTCAAAACCCAAAAGGTAAAAAAATTACCTGCTATAAGGTACCATAATAAGAAAGTGTGAAAGGGGAGAGAATGACAAAATATTTTATTTACTTTTTGCATTTTTGATTACTGTTGCTGGCTGATCTTTTTGTTTGTTTTCACTTTGTTTCTTTTCAAAGATTTCTTTAGTTTTCTTAAGTCAAGCAAAGTGTTAAGGTGTCGAAAGTTTTTGAATGATGCCTTAAGCTGTTTTCTTATGGAATTTTTCTTGTTGTTATTTGCAGATGAAAACTCTTTAGCAAATATGGCATTAATTTTTCAATGAAATAACTCTGCTGCTCTTAGTTAGCTAACAAGAAACATACGAGTACAGTATATGTACATATATGTATAGCATTGTTTTTGTAATCATTGTATATGTGCCCCTTAATGTTAGCTTAGCTTAAGAAAATGTGTTTCCTAAGGCAATTTTAAAATATGTTTTGTTTTCTCTATGAGTTCTTATTGGCATAGACTGACTAAATGGTATGTTAAAAGGCAATAACATGTCACACACACTCTATTTGGAGAAAATTTTGTAAAACAGAAGTTAAATGTAAACATTTCTTACATTATTTTGAAAAGAATAATTACACTTTAGGTTCAAAGTGAAATGGAATAAGAGCTTAAAAAACTTAAAGTTTTGATTGTCAGCACAATAAAAAAGAAAACTGAAGAGAATTACATGGAAATGTCACTCCTTCTTTCGCCTTTGGTTTCAAATTTGCGCACCAATAATATTGTGATTATACAGTATGCTTTATAATAATCACTTCTATTCGACAATTGATTTAGATTGGCCGACAAAGAAGAGAATAAGAGAGCTGGCTGACTTAAAGAATTAAACAATAATTTGAGCCCCTCAAGGCTCCGGATGGCATTTTTCCGCCTCTGATTCAGAAAGTTCTCGATATTATTCTAGACCTGCTAGTTCTGATCTTCAGGAATCTTTTTCTGAGCCGTTTACGAAGGTGCGGAGTTCTCAGTTCTTCACAATGGGAGCGAAAGTGACTCCCGTCATCTCAAATATTCATCATAGTGTAAGCTGATATCATAAACGAGGTCTGCTCAGTAAGGTCTGTTAGGCGGATGATTATAGTCAACTCGCGAACAGTATCTCCAACATGCAAGTAAAATTAAGAAAAACGTAGAGAGAAAAAAACGTAAATTGCGATTTGCGAACCAGAACCAAAGCTATAACAATTACCAATGATAGCACAGAGAACGTCAAGCTAATTGGTCGAATACGTGGATAGATTCAACAAACGGTGGCCCAGATACAAATGTAAACAACAAACTCTATTATCGGAGTATAAGTTAAGTATGAAGAAACTTGTACGGCAATGAAACCTGGCTAGTGTCAAGCACCATTATGCAAAAGCAACAGGCATTTATTGAGAAGCTCCTGAGGATATTATAGCCTAACAACAATAGCAACATGTATCTCTGGCATCTTACTAACAAGAAGCCTATACTTAAACAAATAAAACTTAAAAAATGGGGTCACTTAATACCCAACTAATATATATTGGATCCAGATTAATAAAAGTTATCCTTAAAATGAACCTACTAACAGTTTCGCGAAGAGTGTAGTTGGACTGAGTTTTATTGGACCTGAGATGTTTTTGCCCCTGTCGGATGCTCGAGGTGAAGGCTTGAGATAGAATACGGCTTTAAAAGAGTGCCTCTAAACGGAGACAGACAAAGAAATTTATCTCCCTTTCTCCCAGTAGATCAAAAAGCGACTTCGTATACTAGCGCGTCTTTTTACCAGGTATTGTGGTCTTTAATATCATCAGCATATCGTAGGAAATGTTTAGGATGCTCGATGTAGATTCTGTTCAATATATGTGAACAGAGGATAAAGTTACTATAACTGGCTTTGATGACTTCAAATGGGCCATTTATTCTGTCATCAAATATGATAACTGGCAATCAAATTTAATGTGATCAACATATGGAACTGCACAAGGGTCCATCGGGTAGCAGTGCGTTGTACCGCAACAGAATCTCACTTAAGAATGTACACCAAAGAATAATTAAGCCATCGAGTTGAAAGTTTAATCGGGGAAACGTATGGGTAGGTAGAAAAGTGTGGTGCTGGAGCAACCCAGCCAGAGACCATAGAGGTCCATTGTGGAAATCTTTCTTAATAAAAAAGATAGTAAAAGTTATAGATGAAAAGTATGAAATAAGGAAAAGAGAAACGAAAAAAAGTGAAGAAAAAATTGAAGGAAGAACACTCAAATAGGAACCGGACATCAGCTGACAAACCAGCCTAAGCCTGATATATAAACTTCCAGATCACAGATCCCGACTGACACAACTTCACCTAGACCATCGAAAAGCTCCTGAGCCAGTAACCTGAGCCTGCGCCCATAAAGAGCCGCGAAAAAAGAACGGAAAATATGTTTCACACTCTCTGGATCCCCCACGTCTCCGCAAACTCGGCAGAAGTTTGGGAAATTTTCGTTCTTGCTCTTTTAGCGCAATGCCAAGTTACAAAACCTCTAACAGTCCTGAGAGATTACTTTCTCAGATTAAAGACCCATTCCATCATAGACAGTCGAGTTTAGGCCGAAGCAGCCTGGAGATCCTGCAGTCTCCTTCGCCCTTCTACAACTCCTCCATTCTATGATTGATCCAGCTATCTATAGAGCTCAAAGAGAACTTAAGCGGTGGTCTTACAGACACATCCGCCAGTTCAATAGTCTTAGCACGGAAGTATGCCCTGGAACCCAGTAATGTGAAGATTCTTTTGCACATCGAAATTAGCTTTGAGCTGACATAGCGTCCAGTCTGCGCCTTGATAGCAGCTTGATTATCTATATAAAAGACCACAATATGTCTACCAGCGGCTAAGTCACTTATTTGCTCGGCAGCCCTATGTGCAGCAAAAACCTCAGCTTGGAAGACACCGCACTCGTATGGTAGTGTATAGGACAGCTTGATATCACCCACACCCGTTTCTTCTTCGGTCTTAGAGACATCCGTGAAGATAGCATGGCCATTCAGCGAACTGTCAATACATTACCAAGACTCCCTAATAGGAAATACTGCCCAAGGGTTACTGCAGAATTTGCATTTCCTGATCCTGTAGTCCGTAGAATCCAAGTCACCGTAGCACCCCAGTCCAAGGCCTCCTTTCAAGATCGTCAAAAAGCTCCTAGAAGCTAGCGTCTTTACCGCAACCTCCAAAGTCTAAACCCAGGATAATGTCCAGCGTTAACTAAAAAGTACTCCTTAAAGCGTCAGATATTCCCAGAACGACACACCTGTGCACCTTATATAGCAGCCTCCTTCGACTAGCATTCTCCAGAGCTCTTCAACATATGACACCGCTATTTTTAAGGATGACTATTGAGTCAAAGATCTATCTCACCATCCAGCCAGCGTTTAGACCTTTAATCATCCTCAAAAGCGGATTTCCCCTCCAGTAAAATAAGTAAACAAGAAAGAGGTTTTGGTTTAATGAATAGATACTTACCATAGTACGTAAAAATTCGGCTCGTGAGCAGAATTTTCTTTGGTCAGATCGTTTTATGACTCGTGCTCGGTAGTATTTTTTTTTTAATTCGTGTGCACGAATTATATTTTTTGCTCATAAAATTTTTTACTCGACTCGTGAGCACAATTTAAAATTTCTAAAATTTGTGCTTATGAATTTTGTTCTTTAACCCGTGAGCACGAATTTTATATAATGCGAACGAATTCAAAAAACAAAAAAGGAATCAAAGGCATTCAAAGCATGTTGTTTGTGTAAGATTGAATGCGTTGTTTTTAGCTATACGAGCTACAGCTAGGGAATCTTCAAAATATATTGGCAGTCCGGACGACAAGACTTACTTTCTGGCTTGTCATGCGCCTACGTATTAAGCCCCATTCACGTTCGTAATTCTTCCATCCATATCCTTTTCCGGGACAACTATCAAGTATTGCTTCAGGAAAACGGTAATTCAGCGAATGCTGCTGCCTCTTTACGCAGATCTTGCCCTCTCGGCCAATCTCTGACTCTTTAAGTTTTCCTTTACGAAAACGCACACCAAGTCCCAATTCCTAATTAATGTTGTCCAGCACAATCCAGAATCGAATTGCCGTTTCCAGGAAACGCCATTGGGCCTCATAACGCGGGCAGTCAAAGAAAACGTGATCAGCGGTTTTGGTCACATTCGGGCACACATCATCGTCGTCGTGCCCATATTTAAAAAGGTATGCCCTAAAGCATTCATAACCGCTTAAAAATTGGGTCCTACCCAAACATCCACATTGGTATGAGCCTGTGGCTCAATCTTCCCCTCAAGGAGGTACTTCAATCATGTTGCCTTTTTTTCATAGCACCTTCCTCCAGTTGACCTCTGTTTGCTGAACTTGATCTTTTCGCAACATGCTTTTTTCATTCAATATCCGCCACCAGATGCAGTGGCATCAGTGCCGCAATAACCAAGGCCGCGTCAATGTATACTGTGCGACTCTGAGCGCACATGTACTATAGGCTGCATCCTATATGTTCTCATAACCATAGCCATTTTACCTCACTAGTGAACAACATTAAATGCATAATACCATGCATTCGTATGTGTGTATGTGTGAATATTTTGTTTGCAGCGTCCAAAAAGTATTACACACAAGCAGGCTTTACATAAAACAAACAAAATTTACTAAAAATAAATTCGTTTTGTAGCTCTTCGACTCGATTTCAGTTCCAATTTTTATTTTTAAATTCTTTTGTTTTTGATTCTTTTCACGAGGCGTATTTTAAATTCTTTAAAAAAGTTGGCTCTCAAAAAGAACCTACCCTGGTATCTACTGAAGCAAACAATTTGAGGGTCTAGAGAACTCTTATTGTTTGGTAGTAATTAAAGAAGAAAAAGAAAAATGCTGAACTAAATACATCGCGCTGAAGAAAGATTATGCGAAGAAATCAAATTCTTTAACAAAACAGATATAACAGATATCTGACGACTTTTAATATGCCCTTGGAACTGATACAAAAAAAACGTTTAATTGAAAGTCACCTATGAATACTAAAATCTTTGCATTTTATTGTATAAAATAAAAAACAATGAAACTTTAATCCTAAAAAAATAAAAATAAAAAATAAAATAATGGAATCACTAGTAAGCAAATAAAATAACGAAGAACATAATTTTGTAAAAGTCAACACGTATTTTGTTTGTATTAAAAAGGATAAAAAGAATAAGAAAGAAATGTGCGAATAAGCGAGAATACATTTGCAAATAAAGGCTCCGCCATCTAACGTTTTTTTTCAACTAGTGCTTATTTCGTGAATGTTAAGACTTAGCTCATGTCTGATTTGACAGATAATTAGTTTTATCCTTCCGCTGAACGAATATTGTTGTGTATACGCTTGAACAACGCTGAGCAATATTGCGACATTAAAATCATCTTTTCAGACAAACAGGCAAAATTGTCGCATTTGGGGCACAGAAAACCCGCACGCATACATTGAAAAGCCGATACACCCAAGACGAGTCACTGTTTGGTGCGGATTTTGGTCCAGAGGCATAATTAGGCCATTTTTCTTCTAAAATGAGCAAGGAGTGGCCGTTACAGTCAATGGCGATCATTATCGGGCCATGTTGAACGAATTTTTGTTCACAAAAATTGAAGAGGAGGATATTAACAACAGGACGGCGCTACGTGCCACACAGCCGAAGCTACACTCGATGTTCTGCGCCCTGTTTTTAAAGAGCGCATTATCAGCCGCAGAGCTGATGTCGTTTGGCCACCTCGAAGCTGCGATTTGTCACCGTTGGACTATTATTTGTAGGATACCGTCAAGGATAAGTGTTACGCCAACAAGCCAGAGACAATTGACGCTTTAAAAGATAACATTCGTGAAGCCATTGGTGAAATACAGCTGCACACAATCGATAATGTGCTTAAAAATTAGACCGATCGTGTAGGCTACTGCATGGCCAGCCGAGGCAGCCATTTGAATGAAATTATTTTCCGTTATTAACCGGATTGTACTTTCAAATAAAAAAAGAAATTTGAGAAAATATTCAGTAGTTTTTTTTTATGTCATTTTCAAAAAAAAAAAAAAAAAAATTATTTGGCGGACCCTTTACACAAAAAGAAAATAAAACTTGACAAACGTGTGTAGAATTTCTATTAAAATTCAAATGAAAACCAAAGTCAATTGATTTAGATGCCAAATTGTTATGGAATAATTTAATTTATTATTTTTATGATTTTGATTTGGAAATACGTAACGCTTTAGCATAAAAAGGGAACACAAATTGATTTTACTGCTTCTGAATTAGAATTTTGTTAGACTCAAATGATGATATAAAGAAGCCTTTCGAAGAAATGAAAAAAATGTGAAGTTCGCATATTATTTGACATTGAAAGACAAGTATATTTTTATTAAATTCACTTACGTACATATACAGTGTGTCAAGAATATGTTTGTACATTAAAATTAATTAAGTACTTACAACTTTTTTACTACTAAAATTGTACTACTTAATAAGGACTTTTTTAATTTATTATAATAATAAACATATCCTATAAAATCTTAAAAAACAAGTGAAAAATTTCCCACAAACAAACTGTACTCACATTTGGAATTGTCAAGTAACTTTTAATATAAAAACTAAAATATGTGTTTACTCTTTTAAGGTCATAATCTGTCGGTATTTCCTGCCACTCTTCAATTATTGCAGTTAATGTGCTGCAATGTTCTTTCTTCAAAACAAAGAAGTCCACAGATCTTTAGTAGGGCTCAAGTCGTAGCTTTGGGCAGAAGTATTAACTACTCTTCACAGTTATAAAAAAGCCATATTTTCATTTTATGCATATTATGCTGATAATCTTTGTTCCAATAAAATATTAATTGTGGCTTGTTGTCCCTGTGGAACCAGAATTTTCTAGCACTGCTTATCGAATGGTCTTTAAAATATCTTAGTATAGTTGTGCATCAATGGTTGATTCTGTAGAAGCCAAGTTTTTTACGTCTACGCTTGAGAAATCCAGTTGGTATGATTTTGCGCTTTTCTAGCGATATTGGGGGTTTTCTTCACACGCTTGTAGGCCCACTGTTGTAACACTGTACCATTTTCGTTACAGCACAAAGTATGACTTGTTTCAATAGTCAGATTTTTCTATGTTTACGGCAGATATTTATGATTCCTTTTGTACGGCTCTTGATTAGTGTTTAAATTTTAAAACTACCTGCTGAACTGATTAATGACAATCAATAACAAAATATTTTTTTTTTCAAGCTCGTTTACAAGTGTAACTGCGGTAATTTTTAGGATTCTGAGTGATTTATATAATAGTTAGCTGGCTCTTATGGTCATGCGGTACATGTTGGGTAGGGTGAGATGATGAACCCACGTGCTCTGTATCGAGGCAAATCTGGCCCCTATATGATCGGGCTCGCTCGAAGTCTATTATAGGGGTGCCGCGACTTAGTCTGCGAACTCTTGTGGCTGTGATTATTGGGCACTGGGTGCCTGGTGTGCACGCTAAGAGATTGGTTCTGCCGTTCAATGACTATTGTAGGGTTTGTCAGGATAAAGAGGAAGAGGAGACTGTCGAGCTCTTTATATGCCAGTGCCCGGGTACTTTGGATATAAGGACTGCTTTCCTTGTTAATCCGCTTCTGGATGACTTGTCGGATCTGGCCGGTGTGAATATCGGCAGGTTCTCTTCTTTTGTACATGCGTCTGGTTGGTTCGGATCGCACCGAAACGCGGACATATAGGTTGTCCATTTTCTGGATTACTGATGGGTATCACAGTGGGATCAATATTGCACCCAGGTGGGCTGAACGTGTCTGGTTA
Organism: Wohlfahrtia magnifica; assembly: GCA_023159175.1. Taxonomy (NCBI): domain Eukaryota; kingdom Metazoa; phylum Arthropoda; class Insecta; order Diptera; family Sarcophagidae; genus Wohlfahrtia; species Wohlfahrtia magnifica. Next base: position 2,486,257 of record JAKWBJ010000226.1, on the reverse strand, counting down.
CCCGTCGTTACTAACTAACTAACAACACGGTCTGTAATTTAACTCTAATTTTTTAGGTCGATTTTGTACATTGTGAAATGATTGTTTTGCTACTGAAACCATTTCTAATAACTCGAGCACACTCTTTTCTAAATGGTGGTTATAGTAAATCAACTGAATGACTTTGTAAGATATTCTATTTCCTGGCATCTATTTAATTCTATAATATTGAACGAAATGAGATTTGAATTACAAAAAATTAGGAACAAATTTGTTTGCAAAATTGCGGAAAACAAGAACCAAACATAACAGCAAAGAACATTTCATCTTCATGTAAATGCCAAACTGAGTACAAAATAATAGGCATGTAAAGAGTTATTTGACACTAAAAAAGTTATTATGTTTTACTTTCATAATTAAAAAAAAAAAATGGAACAAAGAAATACGTAAGAAGTAACAAAACGTGACATTTTACTTTCAATAATATTAGAAAAACTTAATAATTGTAAGTGTGTAAACTCATTCTTGACATACTGTATGTATATCATGCTTTAAGCCATTATTTTTATAAAAAATTTATTTTATTTTAATAAAGTACTTAAACATGTTTGAATATAATTATTTTAAAAGCATAATTAAAATAAACAATTTTATATAAATAAACTTTTTTTTAATTCAATTCCTTTTTAGCAGAAGTCACTGCACGATGTTATCTGTCAAATATATTAGAAATCATTTTTGTTGAAATTTATGTATTTTATCTATTTATGTCTTTTATATTCTACCAAAAATTGTAAATTATTTTGAATAAAATCTTAAACAACTTTATTGGATTTTGAATGATATAAATATATTAAAGTAAGTAAAAGGCTTGGAACTGTTCTACTAGAGTAGTATTCATTAAAAAAATGGAACATTTTTGGTTTTAATAACTTTGAAGGTACTGTACATAAAGTACAACAAAAAAATATGTAAGAAGTAACAAAAGCTGACATTTTACTGTCAATGAAATTCGAAAAAACTTAATAATTGTATGTGTGTAAACTCATTCTTGACATACTGTATGTATATTAAGTTTTAAGCAATTGTTTTTATAAAGAATTTATTGTATTTTTATAAAGTAACTTAAACATATTTGAATACACATATGTTAAAAGCATAATTAAAATAAAATAAATATACTTTCGCTTTACTTCTCTTAAAAAAATTAATGCGTAATAAATTAAAATTAATTACAGGCCATTACTCTTCGTTTAATTATCCTGTATTTTTTGTACTGTATTTGAATTATTTTTATAATAATTATTTTCACAAATGCTTTTAATGTTTTTACTATTTAACTAATTTTAGTATTTAAATAATTAATAACAAAATAATTAATATTATTTTCTAAATATAACAACACAAAGTGTTTATATCACAACAAAACCCCTATTACTAAATTACCCACCCCATCGAAGATAAGTAAACTTTAGAAAAAATATAAATAAAATTAATTAGTTAAAAAAAATTCTTTTATTGTATTAATTAAGCAGGTCTGTATAAAGGGTCTGCCAAATAATTTTATTTTTTTTTGAAAATACTATGAAAAAAAAAATTATGAATATTTTCTCAAATTCCTTTTTTTATTTGAAAGTACAATCCTTCCGGTTAATAATAGAAAATAATTTCATTCGAATGGCTGCCACGGCTGGCCATGCAGTAGCCTACACGATCGGTCCAATTTTTAAGCACATTATCGATTTTGTGCAGCTATATTTCACCAATGGCTTCACGAATATTGTCCTTTAAAGCGTCAATTGCCTCTGGCTTGTTGGCGTAACACTTATCTTTGACGGCACCCCACAGATAATACATAGGCCAACGGTGTCAAATCACATTTCCGGGGTCGTCAAACGACATCAGCTCTGCGGCTGATAATGCGATCTTCAAAAACAGGGCGCAAAACATCGAGTGTAGGTTGGGCTGTGTGGCATGTAGCGCCGTCCTGTTGAGATCAAATGTTGCTAATATCTTCCTCTTCAATTTTTGTGAACAAAAATTCGTTAAACATGGCCCGATAATGATCGCCATTGACTGTAACGGCCACTCCTTGCTCATTTTCGAAGAAAAAAGTCCCAATTATGCCTCTGGACCAAAATCCGTACCAAACAGTGACTCGTTTTGGGTGTATCGGCTTTTCAATGTATGCGTGCGGCTTTTCTTTGAACCAAATGCGACCATTTTGCTTGTTTACATACCCGCTAAAATCAAAATGAGCTTCATCTGAAAAGATGTTCTTTTTTTTGCAAAATCGGAATCTTATGTAAGTCGATCGTAGGCCCACTTCGCGAAGTTGTTCAAGCGTATACACATCCATATTCGTTGAGCGGAAGGATAAAACTAATTATCTGTCAAATCAGATATGAACTAAGTGTTACCATTCACGAAATAAGCGCTAGTTGAAAAAAATGTTAGATGGCGGATCCTCTATTGGAAATTATGGTTCAATTACATTATGAAAAGTCTAAAATAAGATTCTTAAATCAATACAGTTTCATGATATTATTGGTCGATTTATCAAAAACAAAAAGGATTAAAGTTTAAATGAGTAATCTACAGCATATCATATAACGAGGGCAGGAGTTAACGCCATGTAAACAGGGCAATTCGTGTAAGTAATTTAAATAGCGCCTAAAGAATTCAAAGTCTTGTGTGAGCTTGGCATCAAACTGGGGTTGCCAGATATTCTTTAATTCATTTGATTTACAAAAATCTTTACAGCTTGTCCAGAATCAAAAAAAACTATGTTTTGTCAAGATTTTTTAAAACTAATTTTTTTACGTTTTCCCTCCAAATAGTTTTGTTAAAAGCTACTAAACATTTAAGTGAATTAATAACATAAAGCATTTTGAGTGAATTTGTTTCCTAGCTTAGTTTATCTAAATATATTTTAATTATATTTTTATAATAGTTGTTAGAAAAAGTTCGTTTACAAATTTGCTCCTAAATGAAACGGGCTTTATTAAACCAAACATATGCCATTTTGATCGACAACTATTCGCCATGTTTGGTGTAAAGTAATTTTTCCATCAGTGTAAAACCGAATGCAAAATTTACACCATTTTGAGAGTTCTGCAGAGATTGAAACAAATGATAATCTAAATGTGCAATCTCGGGTTTATATGGTGAATGAATCAAAACTTTACAGACAAGCTCTTTCAGTTTCTGGCAAGTCATTAGAGATGTGTATTGTCTGGCGTTGTCTTGATGGATCAATTCTAGCAATTTTAATTAAATTGCTTGTTTCAATTTTGTTAATTATTGACAGCACATATCACAATCAATCGTTTTGCCAAGTTGTAGAAGCTGAAGAATTCCATTTCATCCCCACCACCAAACGAGCTCCTATCTTTCTACTGTGGCTGCTAATGAATGTTTTATTTATACCAAGACCGTCACTCATCTTTATAATATGATGATAAGCACTGTCTTGAATGCTTATCTTCAGTGTTTAAAAGTCCCACTATTTTAATCAATTATGATTGCTTACTCATAGTCAATAAAGCACAAGAAGACATCTTTTTCAGCTTCTCGATTACCTACTGGTTGTCTGAAACCAAATTGAATTCGAACGATATTTTCTGCGATATTCACTGCACTCATCCGGGAGTCTAAAGCACAGTTTAGTGTCACTGTTCGGAAGGTAGACCTCCGCACTAGTGTCCTCCTCGGTCTTAGATCCATCTGGAAAGATGTCATGGCCATTTAAAAGTCTATCAACATTCTGCCAAGACTCTCTATCCGGAAAATCTGCCAAAGGGCACTAAATGCTAAAGTCGCATTCCCAGACCCTATAGTCCGTAGAACCAGCACAGAACACCGAATGCGCATCCCAGTCAAGTCCGCCCAAAACGGCAGAGTGTCCCTAACCCAGAGCCTTGGCCAGGCCTCCTTCAAAAGTCCTCAAAAAGCACTGCAACCTCTAAGGAGGTCAAGCCCAGGATAATGTCCAGCGCTACCTGTGGAGTACTACTAGAGGCGCCACATCTAAGCATCTTATTTAGAAGCCTCATTCGACTGGTAATTTCGATAGCTCTCCATCATACGATACAGCTATAGGTAAAGACAGTTATGACTATGGAGTCATAGATCTACTTCACCGTCGCCGGGCGAAACTCCATCTCTTATCACTTCTAACCGTATAGTAGGTATGGAAGTGCCTTGCGCAGAGGCTATATAGTTACCAATGAGGTTCTATAAAGCTAACAGAGTAAAGATATCAAAAGAAAGTGTTGGCTGTGTATTGTATGAGCAATTGCCTATGAGAAGTATTTGACCATAAACAAGTCAATAAAAACAAATGTGAAAACTACATGAATTGAACTTCGAACTTGCCAGCGACTACTGGCTGTTGGCAGACCTAAAAAAAAAAATAAAAAATTTCTCGAGAGTAAGAGGTTATTACAGAAACTGAGGCCTAAAACAAATCGTTCTACAAAAGTGGTACTGAAATGTTAGAACAGCGCTGGAATGATTGCATTGCTCTCCATCAAGAGCATTTACGTTGATGAGTAAAGCTAATTTTGAAAACAAAAGTGTTAGTAGTGTTGTTAGGCCAGGGATTTTTCCGCTCGTATGTTAATCAATAATGTCGAGAAATTAAACAGCATTTATTGGAGATTAAACAATCCTATGCATTTAAAAACCTAACGAATCCGGCGTATTTAATAAAAATATTCCCAAATATGTAAAACCTTCCTTCCAATGTTTAGCAAAGGTAGGGGACATAGTCATTTCTTTTTGCATAATTATCTATTACCCCTCTACAATAATGCCATCCTGTAAACTTTAACCAAATATTTGTTAAGTCGAAAGCTAAAAATAAATACGTTTTTTCAGTGTGAGTAGATAATAATTAAGGCACTAAAATTAAAATAAAGCATCAATATTCATTGCACGAGCTCTTCAATTAAGAATGAACATTTTGCATAAAATATATTATTAATTAAGTCATTTGATAGAATTTAACAAATGGACTCTGGCTACAGCATTTCTTAATTTTACTTTATTTCGTTCAAATACATATTCGACTTAGTTTTCCATTTGAATGAATGCGAACAAAAAAAGAGGAGGAATCGTAATTTGAAAATCCAACAAAAAAAAAAAAAAAATTAACTAATCAACTAAAGAATCATTGTTGGACGTGATCCTAGCGATTTTCTTTATTTTTTTAGAAAAATAAATTACGATTAAATCCATTGTATCATCATGAAAAGGTGTTACAATAAACAGCATCAAATCGTTATTATTTTCACTTGAATAGTAAAATTAATTGCGTGATTGAACTGCAAATTCAGTGAATAGGAAACAAAACAAAAAAAAAAAAACTTTAAATGAAGAATTAAATTGAAATAAATTTAATAGTGAATTACATGGAAATCTATTTTGATTTAATTAATTGATAAAAGAAAACTTTTATTTTAGTTTACGGTTACTTGTTGTCGGCATTTTCTATGATTTAATTTCGAAATAACCTTTAAATTTTCTTTCTATCACTTTTTATGGAATTTTTATCATAAGCAAGTCGAAGCAAATTTTCGTAGAAGTTAGCTTTTGCAAATCTGTAGTATACTGACGCTTACTTGACTAGGTTTACATATGAAGAATTTTTTTTCAAGAGGAGTAACGGCTCTTGGCTTCCACAAAGCATATCCATCTAACACGGTTTAAGGCTGTTGACTTTGCCCCTTCCCATATTTGGTTGCTCTGTCTCAGTTCTTGGATAATAGTGCGTCTCCAGGTTTCCACTCGGGTGACATGCTGGTGATACACTCTGGAATTTTTCTGATGGTGTGACCGAACCATCCCCACTTTCTTTTCCTTATCTGTTTCAGTATGTGTTCCTCATGGGTCATGCTCCACAGTTCTGCGTTACTTATGGTGTTAGGCCATAATATTCTGTATATGATTCTGAGGCACTTCATATTCGATACAAGCCAGGTTTCACTGCCATACAGCAGTACTGATATATGTAAACTTCTTCATACTGACTGCAGTCGTTCAAATACTGCTCTCGCTTTTTTGAGGCTATTATCTACGTCTTATAGCATTTAAACTTTGTCTCAGTTAGACCAAGCCGACTTAGAAACAAATGCATGCATTAGAAAGGTGTCTTTCACTGATTGTTTTTGCTAAACTGCGCTGTGCCACGCCCATATAAAATTTTTGTTTACCTTTAAAACGGTAGCAGTAAGAGTTTCTGAATTTTTCCCAAAGCACTCTGTGGTTAATCGAAATCATCAGTCACAAAGTGGGCGGAAGTGGATAGGTGGGAGTGGCACCTCCAATACAAAGTAATTATTAATTTTTGTATACCTTTGGAACGGTAATAGTGAAATGTGGTCTAAATAATTTCGTAATAAATCCACATCTTCATTGGAAATTTGGGCAAATTGAATAAGTGGGTGTGGCACGTCACAAACAAAGAAAATACTGATTTTTGTTTTCTAAATTTACTCGAAATGACTTTGAGGTCAATATAAATCATCACACTAAAAGTGGGCGGAATTGGTTAAGTGGGAGTGGCACCCCCCATTCAAAATAAATATTGGTTTTTGTATAACGAGAAAACGGTTAAATTGACAGATTCTAAACTTAATCTAAATGACTTGGTAGTCAATACAAATCATAAAATCATTTAATGCATTCTCTACAATTTTTCTTATGAGGAATACGTTTTGTGGGTATACAATATAAAAGCTTCCAGCAACGCGGGAGGGATTGCTCTAGTGTAGTACAAAATAGATTCTACTACTTTTGTATTATTATCAATTTAATTACTTAAAATCTATAATGACTTCTCTGTTTAATCCATATATTTATTTAATTTATATTAAATTACTTCTTAGATTATAAGAGTCGTTATGATGAAAATCATATGAGCGTTTAAATTTATAATGACATTTAGTGCATTTGCAGCATTCTGTGCAAAAGGAAAAAAGGAAAAGAAAAGCAAAGTGAATATGATTGATTGTTGTGTGGCTTAAAGAACACATTTTGCATCATTTATTGACGTGCTTGTATACAAAAACAAAATTTACATTGGCACACATACGACTGTTATTTGATGCCAAAAAAGTAAAAAGTATTTGTTATAGTTTTTCAAACTTTTAGGGATATTTATATACTACAGACAATGACATTTATAAGAATTTTTTTTACTGATATAAAATAAATGGAGCAAGAACATTATACTTAGTCAACTCAACCTATTTTCTTGGTCAAATGAAAATTAACTTTAATTGGATTTTATTAAAATCCCAGTAATCTGCAGCTAACTAATATTGCAGAAGCTGATATTTGGGTTTTGGGTAAAAAAAATATATTTTTCTACATAGTTTTCTTTGAGTTCTTTCTATACACTTTGTCCAACGTTTATCCATTTTTTTTTTCTCTTCAAAAAATTAAATTTGATGAGTTCATCAATGTAGGTTTCCGATAGGTGACAGATTTAAAGATTGCAAAAGCTAGAGGAAAAAAACTCTGCTTAACACCATATAAATATAAGATACTAGCAGTCAGCAAACAGTGAAGAATCCGTGGCAAAACAGATATCAATCAGCGGGATGAAGAAGGCCACGTGGAATCGAGCCAATATCCTACGTATCATAATGAAAAATTATCTAGAATTGCGTACCACCATGTATCTAGGATTTGTAGATTGCAAGAATGTTTTGGATACCATCAGACGAGTACCAAGCAGTACCCCAGAATATAATACTGTTACGAAAAGGAAAATACAACACTGTATTGTGGGATTTTGGTAAATTATGTGTCACCCTGTCGATTTGGCACAACTGCTATATCAACCATCTTTACGGTACATTTAAATTAACGGATATGGAAATAGAAGATGGTCGATATTTCCTGAACCTTCCAAACTGTAGGCAATTAGGTATATAAAGGGCTGCTTTATCTACACGTCAGTTAGTTATCGTTTGGCTGTCAATAAACAAAGTTGTGTTAAGGCGGAAACAAAAGTGTTGTATTAAGACAAACAGTATAAAGTTATAGCGAAGTAAATAAGGAAACTGTAAAACAACAAAAATAGCGGTGTATATTTTATTTTAACACAATTTAAACGAACTCAAACGTTTTAAAAAGTTTCAAACGTAACAACACCAATCATAGACGATATGTAAGAGAATGCTGAGCTCTCTGTTCTTTACAGTGGTAACTTTAGTCGACCAGTTCATACCAAAGCCGGAATAATCAAGATCATGATGTCTTCCAAAGAGCGGCTATTCTCCTCCGCCCATTAAAGAAAAACTTTAAAGCTTTCTGGCATTTTATTTTTTAAGGTATTAGATCTAATACGACATTTTCATTGTCTTCTTCAGTTTCACTTTGTTCCAATGCAAAATCTTCTTCAATTCATGTATGTATTCAAAAATTTTGATTTCTGAATCAATTTCTTGTAGATAATCACTCGTTGTGGAAATGGTCAATTGCTCATTAATTATCTCAGTTCTTTCTATGTGAGGCCTCTAGTTGAATATCAAGATCGGTACGTCTAGACTTCGCGACTGGCACAGGGCCAATGTTTCATGTGTGTTATCACAAGGGGTTGCTATATGTACTCCTAACATAACCTACTTCATCTCTTATAATATTCAGTGGCAATTCATCTTCATCACTTCACTCATGATTCGAGCGTGTCAATACATTTCGGCAGTTTTTCAATTGTACTGGGCATTATATCATTTTCTTACGCAAATTAAAAAATTTTTCTGCAATATTTTATCCGCTGCATCCAATAATATGGAAAAAAAGATTTTTATTGTACAGAAGTTTTGTTATTTTTATTACCGTTACTTACATTAAACCCAAGAGTCTCGTAAGCAATTTTTCTATACAATTACCGTTTAATCTCCTCATTTAATGCACGAGTGATGACATAAGCCTGCAATTTCAATAACTCCATAAAGGGAAATCATCTTATGTTAAGTCCCACGATCTAGGGGGCCAACTATAATCGCCGAAACGAGAGAACACACGACCTGGAAATGTCTGATGCAGTAATTGAATTATATAAGGCATGTGGCATCGTCATACCGTAAACATCAATATCGTCCAACTTAGGCGGAAAGAACTGTAATATCATGTCGCGATATCGAGCACTAGTAATAGTCTTGCATTAATTTTGGGACACCCGATACCGAACTTTTTTTTTTCGAGATATTCAGAGACCCTTATTGAAACACAGTAGTCTGTACATTCTACGCAGTGATTATTTGGATTAGGCATAGTTCGTAGAGGGTTTGATCTGGACTGTTTAACCGATGGCTTCAAAATGAATGGCTGTACCGAGACCTGTCGATCCCACGGAGGAGATCGCTGAGTGCCTTCCAGGCTAAGATCAATGACACTACTATATGTGCTGAGATCACCCTAAACAGTGGGCTCAAGTGTAATATCATTAATACGTTCTCTGACAGCCAAGCTAACTTAAGGGCACTCGCTTAGAATCTTATGTCATTAAGACTGGTCATATATTGACACGATATGTTGAAAAGTCGGGCGCTTAGGAAAATGGTGCAGTTGTTGGGAATACATGAACACTGCGAGATAAGTTTCAACGAGGCAATGGGTGCATAGGCTGGAAAAGGTTCCTCGACACTCTACATTGGTCCAGAATATTACTGGCTAGCACCACTTACTACCATTCTCAAGGTTCTTAAGTATGGAATGCCTAACAAAACTCTTAATGAAAATTCTAACGGGCCATTGTGAACTGAGAGCGCATCTGAAGTGGATGGCGATTACACATTGTTTTTAATGTCGGCTTCTTGATAGGCTTAGATAGAAATGTTTGGGGAAAAATAGAGTTTCATTGGGACACGTACCCATTATTAAGCTGTTAGATCAGCTGGTGTTCATTAGGGTCACAGTGACATGCAAGTAGGGTTGGCAACCCAGCCGGGTTTTATTGGGTGTAATATTTAAAAAAACCCGGGTGAGTTTTTTTGGTGAAAGGTTTTTGTAGTTTATTTGCAACAAAAATAATTATAATTTACGTATTGGGAGTAGAAATTAATTTTGACCGTTTTTTAGCTTAAAAAAACATTACGAATTAAAAAATTCAATAAAAAAAAAAAATTTATCGAATCACTTTTCCCCACCTCTTAGTGAATTTTTGAATGCCGTCTCAGGAAAACTTCTAGTCTTTTGAAGCCGATTTTATATCTCTTCAAAAGAACTGGTTCGGTGGCATGACAAAAGATATTGTATCCGTAAAAACAGCCAGAAGTCAGAAGGAGCAGTGTTCGGAGAATAAGGCAGATGCGGCATTTGATTGTTTCGAACAATTATTTGGCAACTTTAAGGCCTCGTTAAGTCGAGGCACACTGGAGCACACATAGCGGTCCGTTGTGATAGAACACATGAAGTGAAGTCCCTGTGTTAATCGACAAGTTCAGATTTACTGGTCTTGACAGTCATCCAGAGTTCTCACATAGAAGCACAATCCCGTAAAACAAGTCGGAAGCTAGCCCGACTGTCTAATGAACCTGACTACTAACCTGATATCAACATAGTTTCGATAAGCTATTGAGAAGGAGGGAGCCAAGCGTAAGCAGTTGACGGGCTGAAGACGATCTATAACCTCGGCAGATATCATTTGGCTTTAAGCGCAGCCTTTGCGCGTGCCTACTATTAAGGCAATACCCAATGATGATGATAGACAGAGTAGAGAATATGCTCACAAAATCCAATTTAAGCAATTGATTGGGACGCCCACCATCTAGGACAGGTGAGTATAGCATTGAGGCAAGTGTTCCTTCTGCCCAGGGTCTGTCAATGGCTTAAATAAAATAATTGCAGTCTGCTCCGGTCAACCAGTTTTAGCAGCTTATAGAATACAATACTGCCTTGATACCAGCAAGAGTCTAAAATTGCATTACTAGTGTAAGTACTAAAACAACGCATTTGTACTAAAACACAAAAAATATTTTCGAATTGAACGAAATTCGGAAGCAATTGTAAAACCCAATAGACCCTGAAAAACCCACTGGATGGGGTTAAAAAAAATAAACCGGGTTTATGCCAACCCTGCATGTGGGTGTACCCGGGTCTGCATGAAAATAAAATAACGGGTCCGTCAAATAATTTTTTTTTTTTTTTTTGAAAATGGAAAATAATTTCATTCAAATGGCTGCCTCGGCTGGCCATGCAGTAGCCTACACGATAGGTCCAATTTTTAAGCACATTATCGATTGTTTGCAGTTGTATTTCACCAATGGCTTCACGAATATTATCCTTTAAAGCGTCAATTGTCTCTGGCTTGTTAGCGTAACACTTATCTTTAATGGCACCCCACAAATAATAGTCCAACGGTGTCAAATCGCAGCTCCGAGGTGGCCAAACGTCATCAGCTCTGCGGCTGATAATACGATCTTTAAACAGGGCGCAAAACATCGAGTGTAGCTTCGGCTGTGTGGCACGGAGCGCCGTCCTGTTGAAACAAAATGTTGCTAATATCCTCCTCTTCAATTTTTGTGAACAAAAATTCGTTCAACATGGTCCGATAACGATCACCATTGACTGTAACGGCCACTCCTTGCTCATTTTCGAAGAAAAATGGCCCAGTTATGCCTCTGGACTTGTATAGGCTTTTCAATGTATGCGTGCAGGTTTTCTGTGCCCTAAATGCGAATTTTGCTTGTTTACATACCCGCCAAGATCAAAATGAGCTTCATCTGAAAAGATGATTTTTGATTCTGCAACATTAACATGATTTTCAAAGTAATGTCGCAAAATTTCCGAGCGTTGTTCAAGCGTATACACAACCATATTCGTTCAGCGGAAGGATAAAGCTAATTATCTGTCAAATCAGATATGAGCTAAGTGTTACCATTCACGAAATAGGCACCAGTTGAAATAAAAACGTGAGATGGCGGACCCGATATTAAAACGCGCTTACCAGATTCAGATTCAGCATTTGCGACAAACTTCTCTAATAGTTGGACATATTTAACATGACCATTGTTTGCAAAGTTGCGTTAACTGGGGTTTTGATTTTTTGAAATTTGCTTAACATAGTTGGCAATATTAGGGATTTGGGTATGGCGATTATTGAATAGTTGCATTTATGGAGGGTGGCGTTAGTCGGGGCTGCACTATATATATAGACCAGCGAAATATAGCGCTTTTTGTAGTCCATTTACGCTCAAAATAAAAGCAATTTCTCCTTCTACGACAACTAAAAAAATGTCATCTTATCCCATACATGTCCTGCAGAGAAAACAAAAAAATGATTCATTTAAATGCTTGTAAACGGATGACATTGATCAATGGGTTATATTGAACATTAAGCAACAACAACAACAACAAAAATCGCTAGAAAAAAACTCAAATTTTCTATTTCTTTATAAAATTGGTTAAAAATGCATAAAATATTTTCTTAAATTTCTTTAATTTTTATCTCATTTATATAAACTGACAACATTATGACCATATGGCCATTACTTATTGATAAGCGGTTTATGGATGTGGGTAGGAAAACAATATTATTTTTTTTTCTATTTATTTTAAAAATAATTTTTCTTTCTTTTTCTTTTCTTAAAATAATATTTGAAAAAAAGTTTATTTTCTAACTTTTTTTGTGTGATATTTTCAAATGTGGTTTTAATGGCAATTTTATGGATTTGTTATCATTTGAGCATGAAATTTAATCGCTTTATTTTGATTTCCTCTTTTGTATTTTTTCTATTTTTAATGTAGTTTGAAAGCAATATAAAAATATTACTTTAAAACACTTAAGTATCTGCTACTTTGGTTAAGTCTTCAGTATATTAAAAAAAAAAAAATAAAAAAAAAATCAAAAAAATTGTTTAAATATTAGGGTTTTGACTTTTGAACAACTTTGGCATGAAGTGAGCGTGTTAGTCAGAGTACTTCACATGGTTGTGCACCTAACATAGGCTGTTTGGTGTTCGTCTCTTAAGGATAAGTTCTATTAGATTAAATTTGAATATATTACGAGAATGATGACGATTATTATAACTGAGGTACTGTGAAGCTCAACAAAGTTTTTGCTTACTAAGCTGAACTGGTGTTCTCCGGATATTTAGCAAGAAAGCTGTGCTGCTGTTGTGTTGCCTAACTTAGCTCTTAACATAAAAAAATTAATATTTTAAGCGTAGTCCATAAGCTAGTTGCTTGCATACTGAATCAGGGAGTATCAGACGTGATCTTAACTGGACTCAGAAAATAACAAGCCGTTTTGACAGTGGCAACTGCCTAAGCGGAACTGTCAATTAGTAACATCGAACGGTTGTTATTCGATCGGAATTTTTGTTTGTGTCGAATGCGGTTTTAAAATGTTCATTTTTCGAATACCGAACAAACCGGTTATTTTAAACGAATACCCGGTTAATTTATATATGTATAATTTTTACACGTTTTTATACTTTGTTATTGTAAATATGCTCGTCGTTTAAATATTTTTCTAAGTTTGACACATATTAGCGTCTCACAGAGAACGTAGAAACCATGGTACTTCGAAAAAGACATGCACACTTGAGCACCAATAAATTTTTTTCATTTTCTGTAAATAAATATTATTTTTTTTATAATGAGTGGGCCGTTTAAAAGTTTAAATTTAAAAATTAAATAAAACAAAAACCGTTTGAACTTTGGCGAAATTTATTATTTTGTTGTGAAGTACAATTGTTTGGCTTAGAAGTAAAATATTATTTTATTCATATGGCTGCCGCGGCTGGCCTCACAGTACCCCATTAGATCGGACTAATTTTCGAGAACATTTTCAAGTATAGGGGATCGTGTCTCGGCAATGGTATCTCTGGTTTGTCGCCATAACACTTGTCTTAAACGGCGCCACACAGAAAATAGTTCAACGGTGTCAAATCGCAGCTTCTTGGAGGCTAACTGACATCACCATTTCGGTGACGCACTATATCGATTGTAGCATGGAATGTGTGGCAAATTGCACCATCCTGTTGAAGCAAAATATCGTTCACATTATTACAATGAAGAGCAAGCACAAAAAATTGGTTATCATGGTGCTTCGTCCTCATTTTCAAAGAAATGATGCCTCTGCTCCACAAGCCGCACCGAATGGTCACTCATAGTGGGTGCATTAGCTTCTGTAAGATCAGGTTTGGGTTGCCCACCAAAATGAAAATGAGCTTCATCCGAAATGACGATTTTTTTGGCTTGGAAATAAATTTGCAATAAATCCCAACGTTGCTCAAGCGTAAATCGATTCATTTCGTTCAGTGGAGATAATTGCCAGATTCGAAATAACCGCTGGTACAAGTTTGAAACCGATAGATGGCCCACTCGATAGATGGAGAATGATGATCAACTAGACTCATTGAAAGGGACCTACAAACGCATTTATATTAGTTAGTAAAGTTTTTCACAGCGCAAATACTCATTACCAGTCGCTAGAATTGTTACGAGTTGATACCGTTATTGAACATTTTCATATAGTGCGGCTTGGGATTGAACCGATAACTTCTAAGTTGGTAGGCGGGAACACTCTGTTAAATAAGTGATGCATGTCTTTATGTTTCTATAGATGTCTTCTGAAGTGTGAAATTATTTGGAAATCGATGAAAAGTCTTAGTTAAGATAGTATTGAGTGCCGTTAAATACTCAGCTGAAAAGGCTTTTTGACACCAGAAATTAGTATCTACACTAAATACGTCTATAAGATTGGCATCACTGTGCGACAAAAAAAATTTGATTCTATACCAAGTAGTCTGTAGGCGCTGGCAAGTAAAACTCTTACAAAATACGCTGTAAAAATGAATAACTATTATCGAGGAAGAGATGTCCATAAAGGACCTATAAAACCAGATATTGTTCTAGCACATGCTTACTTGCTAGAAACTACAACATGGGAGCAATATTTTTCAACTCTATTCACTAACGCAACAAGAAGTGAGAAAAATTTTATTTTTATAAAAGAACCTGTTAAGGGGCTATGTTATTAATTTGTAACTGAAAAACGTTTTTTTTTAATTGTAAATTTTTGATTTTTTCGCACACCGGTTTTTAAAATCAATTAAATAGTGATCGTCACTGTACTTAACATTTATCGACTGCGCATCTACGTTAGTATCCCTCACGTACTCCAAGAAGACTTAATTAGCGAGGAACTGTGCCGTATCCTTTTCTATTTAACTGCATCCTAGATCAAGTAATGCAGTGCGTCATATCGCGCCGGTATTTTTCCATCTTGCTGGAAGGTTGCTAATGTAACGCCAATCCCCAAAAAGGGCGAGGCTAGTAACCCTGAAAACTACCGTCCAATAGATATTTGTTCCGCACTCTCCAAGGTTATGGAGAGTATGATTAATCACCACCTTGTGGGATATCTGGAGTCCAACGATTTACTTAGCGATCATCAGTACGGTTTCCGAAAGGGCCGTTCTACTGGAGACCTCCTGGCGTTGCTCTCGGAGAAGTGGAACAAGTCCATTCATGGTTTTGGCGAGAGTAAGGTTGTGGCTCTGTATATCTCAAAGGCATTTGATAGAGTTTGGCAAGAGGCTCTCATTTCGAAACTTAATGCTTTAGTGTCGGTAGTCACTTATCTCGATTTATATCGAGTTTTCTCAGAGATCGCTCTATAAGAGTGGTTATAGATGGGGTCTCATCTGACGAGTTCAGGGTAAACTCAGGGGTAGCGCAAGGCTCTGTTCTTTCTCCTACTCTTTTTCTAATATTTCTTAACGACTTTCTTCTTCTCACTTCTAATCCTATCTACTCTTTTGCGGATGCAGCAACATTTGTCACTCACATTCTTTTGATCGTAGACCGAGTCTTTTGGAGGTTGGGGTAAGAAGGATGAATATGAACGTCACTCTCACAAGTGACCTGGTGAAGATCTCCGAGTGGGGTCGTCCGAACAGGATCGATTTTAATGCACGTAAGACTCAATGTTGTTTTTTAACACACAGGCGTGGGTGGTGTGCTGTCATCTGGGTCAATGGGTAATGTGGATATTGAGGAATCAGATGCTCTTGATGTTCTGGGCATGAGAATTCACGGTGACGTTCGTTGGAATGATCACATATTTCAAGTGTCGAAAGAAGCATTCAAGTGCCTTGGTTTTTTGAGACGGTGCAAGAAATACTTCACCCCATCTGATCTCTTTAATATTTACAAGACCTATATCCGACCCAAAATAGAATACAACTCTCATATATGGGCCGGTGCTCCAAACTCTATTTTGGAGCTTCTCGACCGCGTACAGGAGAAGGCGAAGATGCTCATCAATGACGGTAGGGTCGCCAACTCTATCGATTCATTGGAGCACCGTCGCAATGTGGCGTGTGTTTCATTGTTCTATCGGTACTATAACGGAATATGTTCTAACGAAATTAAGGAATTAATTCCCAAAAATCATATATTTTTACGTAGTACTCGTGTTTCTCGTAGAGCGCTTCCCTTTGTAGTTGATTGTCCAGTAAATCGCACAACGCATTAAAGAGAGAATTCGTTCTTTGATCGCACTGTTCGGTTGTAGAATAATCTTCCAGCGAAAGTATTTCTTGCCACTTACGACATGAGTAAATTTAAATCTAATATCCATAAGCACTACTCCCTCTGTCCTCCTTCTAATAACCTATTTTCCTAATACCAGCACAATGCATTGCATGAGTAAGGGCCATCCCCTGGGTGCTGGTCTTATATAAAAACAAAAAAAAATAAAAAATTGCAGAGCAAATGAATGCAGAGAAGACTACAAGACTTTGACTACTTATGCAGACAACGCCTGCCTGCTTTTCCACATTTGTTTCTGATAATCAATTTATACTGAATTTAGTATAAGAAGATCTAAAAATTACCATCCAGAAGAACAAGAATTCACTGCCTGACAGTAAATACCGAAAGGTTTCAGATAAATGACGAAATAATAGAAAATTTGGACTCGTTTTGCTACATAGAAAGAATAATCGATAAGACTAGTGGATCTAAAACTGACATCTTTAAAAAAGTGGGCAAATTCAGGCAGCCATTTGGCCTTTCAAATTATTTGCAAGACTTAGCTTATTTAACTTGAACGAAAAACCTATCCTTCTATACTGATATAAATCATAAAATGATGCTTCATGACATATCCAGAATATTTAACACGTTCGATACTCACTTAGTTTTCACACTCTCATTAAAAACTCACGCGGAAAAAAAATATGTCACTTAAATATGACATAAGTTTTCTAAGCAATTTTTTTAAAAGAAACTAAGCTTCACGTACTTGTGACATACGCAAAAGTCACGTATAAGTAACATGAGTTGTGTGAAGACTGTGTCACAAATGTGAGTCTCGAAATGTTGAGATTCTATAAATGAAACAGAATTTTTTTTAAATTTTATTGTTATATGTAAACAATTTCTTATTTTGTTTTTATTTATAAGTACACTTTACTGATTGTGCCATATTTTATGGATATGGACATGGATAGGGACATAATCCAATTACTTCGCCCTGTTCGTCTCTGCAGACATCACTTATGTATATACTTTGTTGCAGTTCTCTTTTTATTTTTGCTGCATTTTCAGCATCCTTTTGTTGAAGAACAACGCCGGGAAAATGACCAACAGCGGTCGTGCTGACAGTTGCTTTATGTGATCATCTTTCTCTCGGAGTTACAGCCAAATCTGATTTAATAATCTTTTCTCTAAACGGCAAAAGTGACTAAGGATTATCAGTATTTCTTTTGTTATAAAGCCAACAAACATTCCAGGTGAAGAGAACCTTCATATTCCAGCGAATAGATCACCTGGGGCAGGCGTAATATGACACCATTTGATCAGACTGATCGATACCTGACATATTTTTGTTATAATCGACCACCATTTTCGCTTTCAAGGTATTTACTCCACTTTTTGCCGGACCACTGCAGTGTCTTACAGGCGGAGGTCTCGGCGATAAAGATGGCAGCGGACTGGTTGATGTACTACGGGGTATACGACAGTGATATCCGGATCTGTACGAACAGTCAGGCTACGATCAGAGCGCTCTGCGGTATCTACTCGACATCGTGACTGGTGTGTGAATGCCGGACATATCTCAACGAGATGGCGAGACATTCAGACCTAGAGATTATCTGTATAAGGGGTCACTCGGACACCCGGGGTAACTGTGTGGCAGACGGACTTTCGAGGGCTGGCTCTCTCCGCAGAAATGAGGGATTGACCACTCAGTTGGGATGCCACTTTCCTCTTGCAGACTTATTGTCATGCGTTACATGTTGGGCAGGGCACAGCTACGGTGAGATGATGTACCCACGTGCTCTGTATCGAGGCAAATCTGGCCACTATATGATCGGACTCGCTTAAGGTCTATTATAAGGATGCCACGACTTAGGCTCCGAACTCTTGTTGGCTGGTGCGCACACTAGGA